>CM062820.1:260666275-261866275 GCA_031772625.1 Pinus tabuliformis
CCTTAGGCCATGGCATTGGTGCATTTTTTTATGCAAGAAGAAAAGCCCATTTTCTTTTTGAAAGTAGTGAACTTAAAGGAAAGAACTTACTTACACCCATCTATGAAAATGAAATGTTGGTAATACTACATGTCATTAAGAAATGACATCCATACCTAAAAGGAAGACACTTCAAAGTAAAATAGATCACGATAGTTTGAATTACTTCTTGAAATAAAGACTCTCTTCATAAGAGAAACAAAAATGGGTTACAAAGATGTTGGTTTATGACTTTGAAATTATCTATAAAGAGGGAAAACAAAATATTTTGGTAGATTCACTCTCAAGGAAAGAGGAAGACACAAAGTGTTTACTATGTTTTATTTCTATACCACAATATTATTGGGGGAGTAATAAAGGATGGAATGGAAGCAAGATGAGAGGGTATGCAAGATCATTCAACAATCATGGGACGACCCTGATGTAGTAGAAACAAAGTTATTTAGAAGAATGATTTTTTTTGATATTAATATATCTTATACTTATGCAAGAATTCTCAACTTAAATAGAAGGTCCTTTTGGAATTACACACTTCTCTTGTAGGAAGACATTCAAGGTTCTTGAAGACATACAATAGAATCAAGACAAATTTTAGTAGAGAATGTTATCTCTAGTCATGAAATCTAGCAATGATTGGTCCATCATTTGTCTAAGTGTTTCATTGGACAAACTTGTGAGGATTAATTGTTCCTACAAAATTATTTGGATCCACAAGGTGGTGAGCATTACTAGTACTAAGATCTATCCTAGTATGATATAACCAACACATAATTATTAAACAAATTCCCTTCAGAGTGTACATGTTGATTTCCATGCAATGTATTCCCCATGAGTTATATGTTGCAAACAATTAAGTGTGTGATTCAGTAGGTTAATAGATACAAAAACTATCAAATCAAGTCTTGAACCAAAATAAAATGAATTTATTTTCACATACCTATTTAATAAAGTACAGAATTCAAAAAGTAATTATAAAAATCTTATTTAATTTTTTAAATTAAATATCTATATTAACTAGTAGTTCTACATTAGTAAATGTGGTTGACATATGCATATTTTTCATACATTGGTTGACATATAAAAAGTGGAAAATTCCATGGATCGGTGTATATCAAACAAATTTATTAATGTGGTTGTGCTATTTGATTTACGATATATGTGGGGAAGATTAGTAATGTACAATTGAACAAACATATCATAAATATATTATTTACTAATCATAAATTTAAAATTTAAAATATATCTAAACTAATTTAAATTAAATATAAAAAAAATCGTAAATAACACATACAATTTAATTCCTATGAGTTTGTGGTTTTTCCCTTTGGGCTTACAAATGATCTTACTACTTTTTTATGTTTAATGAATAATGTGCTTAGCCCTTATCTACACAAATTCATATTAGATTTCGTTGATGATATGTTGGTTTATTCAAAAACCAAAGAGGAGCATGAGAAAAATCTAGCAACAATGCTATATTTCCTAAGAGAACATAAACTCAATGAAAAATTAGCAAGTGTGATATCTTTCAGTCGCATATTCAATACTTGGGACATATATTCTCACAGGAGGGAGTGACAGTCGACCCATAAAAGGTTAAGGAAATTATGGAGTGGCCAAATCCACAAAATGTAGCTAAAGTTAGATCATTCATGGGGCTCACAGGTTACTACAAGAGGTTTATTAAGAGCTTCTCTAAGATCAATTATCCAATCACTACATTGTAAAGAAAAGGAGTTAAATTCTAGTGGACACCGGAATGTCAAGAAAACTTTGATTAATTGAAATATTTGCTCACACATGCAGCAATGCTAAGGATAATGGACCCGGATAAAGGCTTCATGGTGTGCACAAATGCTTTAAAAGAAGGGTTGGGTGGAGTCCTCATGCAAGAGGGACAAGTAGTCTGTTATGAGTCCTAGAAGTTGAACAAGCATGAACAAAACTATGTGACTCATGATCTAAAATTGGAAGCAATAGTCCATGCGCTAAAGATGTGGAGACATTATCTCCATGGAAGAACATTCGTATTAGTAATAGAACATGGAGGGCCAAATTACTTGTTTGATCATCCAAAGTTGAATGCCATGCAGGAGAGATGGTAGGCGTTAATTAGTGAGTTTGACTTTGAAATCAAATACATCAAAGGTAAAGAGAATAAGGTAGCTGATACACTCAACAAAAGGTTACATTTGGCCCATGTGATAGTTGTGAGCTCTTGTGAATTTAATATTCAGTAAAATATTAAAGAGGCCAAGCAACAAGATGAGAATTATCACCAAATAAAAGAGCGCTTATAGCAAAAGCCTGAAGGGGCAGTAAGCAAGAATTTCTCTCTTACCTATGATGACTTACTAAAGCTCAAAGAAAGGTGGTATATATGGATTAATAAGGTGGTATATATATATATATATATATATATATTATATATATATATATATATATATATATATATATGAATTTCTCTCTTATAAATGATGGCCTAATTTTCTTGGATTAACATTATTGTTGCATGGATCCATAATTGTCACATAGAGTAGTGAAAAATATGTAACAACATGACTCATGGTTTTGATGGCTCACAATTTTGGTATTGGCCAATAGTTCCAATGGCTCACAGTCAAGTTTTGGTTCACAATTCTAATGTTGCAACTTTTGTGTGGGTGTTGTATCTTTTATGAGGTAACAACTATGCCACAAAAACTATGTAACAACCACTATGTTGTAGCAATGGTGATGCAACAATTGGAAATGAGTGTTGCAACAACTACAAATGAGTCTTGCAGTAACTCGAACCAAAACATCCCTTGTGGAAACAAAACACAACCTTCATAACAACCAGTTTGGCACATCCTCTTTGTAAATCAACTCAAGCATAAAATCTAATATGATATTTTTCTAATGTTTAATCATAAAATCACATAAAATACTAAATGAATGTAATGGAAACACATTTAGTCTCATTCCCACACAATAATGGATTGATACAAGGTCTAGGTAAGAAAAAAGGGGTTAAAAGTAGGGAAAACATGATATAAAAAGATGTCATTTCTAGAGACCATCAATAATGGAGTATCCTCAAACATTTTAGAAGATTTATTATATGTAATTGAAGGTTTCAATAACGCAAACAAAAATGCCATGTGTTAAAAACCATCATTAATGGCCTTAAAATATTAACTCTTTTAAGTCAAGTTTAATTTAATAGTATTGAAGAGGCTAGAAGTAGCTATCTAAGAGACTAGGGAAGCCATTTGCATTGCCACTACAAAAGCTAGCACCATGATGGAGTTAAGCATGGAAAAATCACCTTACAAGATCCTTCCTCACGAGCACTTCAAATATTTTGAAAATCACTAGAGGCATTAGTTCAATGTTATCCTCATTGAGGAAAATGAGCTATGTTGGCTAAGGGATAGATGAGAGAAGCCAATCGATTACATACCACAATATATCTTAATATAGGCCCAATCATGAAGGCTTGTGGTTTCGTGGACACGAAGCAACCATGTGGCTAAAATCACTATTTTCAAAGAAAATACTACTACAAGAAATACTTTTATGGGGGTCGTTATCTGCCTCCAAAATTGGAATTCGAGTGTGGGGTAGCATTAGGGGCGGTTTTTGAACCAACGCCCGCGCCCCGCCCCCCCGGCCCCCCCGGCGCCCACCCCCCCCTCAAATGTCTCACCTCTAAAGGTCAATCCTTTTAGGGGTGGTTTTTAAAGAGATATGAACCACCCCCAAAAGTGGCTTTTTGGGGGAGGTTCCAACCGAAAAAGCCACTTTTGTGGGTGGTTTGGAAGCCCCCATGAAAAGTAACTTTTTGGGGAAATTTTTAAAAGCCGCCCCGAAAAGCATCACCTCTGAAAGTCAAGCCTTTTAGGGGAATTTTTTGAAGAGATATGAACAACCCCCAAAGGTGAATTTTAGGGATGGTTCCAACACCCTTCGTAGCAACCTACAAGGGCCATTTACGATCCCCCTCATAGAAACTTATAAGGGCTCATAGTGACTTTTGGGGGTAGTTAAGAACCCTCCTTGTATTAACTTATGAAGGGGTTTTATAACTCCCCTCGCAGGAACTTTTGGGGGAATTTGGACCCCCCCTCATATAAGCTTTTGGTGGCATTAGGAGCCCCCCTTGTAGCAACTTATGATAGAGTTTTAGATGCCCTTGTAGAAATTTTTGGATCATTAGGATCCCCTCTTGTAACAACTTATAAGGGGGGTTTAGAGTCCTCCTCGTAGCAACTTACAAGGGGGGTTTAGAACTCCTCTTGTACCAACTTTTGGGGGTATTAGAAGCCCCTTGTGTACAATATTTTGGGGGAATTAAGATCCCCCCTTGTAGAAACTTATGAGGGGGGTTTAGAACACCTTAGATCCACTACAACCTTAAATATCTTTTTGGCCAACTGTTTCTCTGCTAAGTGTGGAATGTATAATCAATTAATTGTCCACAACTCAAGTCTCAACAAAATGCTTGCATCTTACAACTTTACATTGTCTAGAAAACAGTGACAAGACCCAAAAATGCTACCTTTTCCTGACCCCTCATTCTTGGGGGATTGGATCTTGATAAGAGACTAATTGACTAAGGAATTCCTAAGTTTAAGTATCCTTTATGAAATTGGCCTAAAAACCTTAAACATCTCTTAGATTAATGTCCATATGCCAAGGCTTCCATAAGATTGTTTCCACCAAATTATGTGGTCAACTCTGCAACACATTCAACTCATCCCATATAGGCTATACAAGAACGAAAATAATGTTTGTATAGTTGGCCTCCACCATGCTAGAGATAAATATCCACATCTTCCTTTTGCTATGTTTAAGACAATGAAGCCTTCAAAAGAATCTAAGAAACACAATGATTGTTATGGGCTAGTCATTCCAAGTCATGAACCAACTAATGATCAATGTGGGCTCACCCCCAAGGACCACTATCATCTCTCACTAGATGGTGGGCTTATCCTAGCCCCATTTAAAATAGAAATCTCAGTCGTAACCTAGACTATTCAGAATTGGACTATGACAACAAGTCGTTTGTAAAGAACTTGTTATCCCCTTTAAGAATAGATTCAATTCAAAGGACACAACTTGAGGAAAACTTTCACCTACAAAATTTAGTTAAATTTACTTTTCAAAAATGACAAAAGTCTTATTTCCAATACTCTCTCTTCAATCCTCTACATAATTTGTATAAGTATTGGTTGTGAAACACTAAAAAAATCCTTTGCTATGTAAAATCCTATTGATGGGTACAAATGGCTTAATGAGAAACTAGCTTTATATGAAACAATACAATTATAAATAGTATGCACATTAAGCTACAAAATAGTGTGCACATTGTTGTCAACTATGTGTCAATGGAATGCTTATTGTTTGGTTTCTCTGTGACAATTATCATTTTTGTGATCACTTAGTTATTTCCAATTTATATTTAGATATTTAATAGCTAAAGCTGTCATATTACATTTTGGATGCACACACATGATTGACTATTGAGTTATAGTAACTGTTGTTGATTGAGTACCTCGTTAGAAGCACATTTTGGAATAGTTTTCAAATAACTCTAATTTCTCTCTTATGTCCTCTAAGCAATTGTTCTTCAAGAAAGTGATAGTGTTTCTTCCATTTTGTTAGAGATAAATATCCACATCTTCCTTTTGTAATGTTTAAGATGGAGAAGCCTTTAGAAGAATCTAAGCAACACAATTATTGTTATGAGCTAGTCATTCCAAATCCTAAACCAACTAATGATCAATGTGGGTTTACCCCCAAGGACCACTATCATCTCTCGCTAGATGGGAGACTTATCAGGGAACATTTTAAGGATGGAAATTTATTTTAAAGTTTAGAAACCTTAGCAAATGTCACTAGTACATAATATGCAATTTGTAAAATGTATTGTAATTTTTTTGTAAAAGATTTCAAATTTATAATAATTGTATATAGCCTCTATATAAAATTTTGGTGATTTTTAAGTTAAAACAATTTTATACTATAAAATTTGGGTAAATAATTTTTAGAAAAAATGGAAATTAACGAATACCTTTTTTTGGAAAAAGCATGGAAAATTAACCCACTTGCAAATATTAGCCCCTAAAATTTTCCATGGGGCTTATCGTAGCCCCATTTAAAAAAGAAAGCTCATTTGTAACCTAGACTATTTAGAATTGGACTAAGACAACAAGCCACTTGTAAAGAACTTGTTGTCCCCTAAGAGAATAGATTGAATTCAAAGGCCACAACTTGAGGAAAATTTTCACCTAAAAATTTCAATTTACTTCTGAAAATTGACAAAAATATTATTTATCTAATACTCTCCCTTCAATCCTTTACATAATTTGTATAAGTATTGGTTGTGAAATAGTAAAAAAATCCTTTGTCAAGTACAATCCTGTTGATGGGTACAAATGGCTCAATACGAAACCAGTTTTAGGTGGAATAATATAATTATAAATAGGATGCACAATAAGCTACAAAATATTGTGCACATTATTGTCAAGTAAATTTCAAGGGAACACTTGTTCTCTAGTCATTTTTTGATCACTTTGTTATTGTCAATTTATATTAAAAAAATTAACAGAATAAGTTGTCATATTACATATTGGATGCACACACGTGATTGACTATTGAGTTATAGTCATTGTTGTTGATTGAGTACGTCATCAAAAGCAGATTTTGGAATAATTTTCAAATAACTCTAATTTCTCTCTTATGTCCTCTAAGCAATTGTTCTTCAACAAAGCAATAGTGTTTCCTTGAATTAATGTATCAAGTGAGCATAATATTGTCTACCTTCGAAAAATGAACAAGTCCATGATAATAATATAACATGGTTACAAGAATCAATTGAGCAAGTAAAGATTTCATAAATTCACTAAATGGTTTGACAGTGGCAAAGTAAATTCTTCTTATTGCTTCTATCCTTTCTAGAGGACACTCAAAGGCTCTAAGAAGAAGTAACCTGGAGACATGAAAAGTCCTAAAAGGTATATACATTGTTGGAAAGAACAAAACAATAAATATCTTATTCATAACCATGAAAAAAATTTAACTACTCTAGGAAATACATGTATTTCCTTGATGACCGTGCAATAGATTCAATTATGTAATTTGAGAAGTGGATATTGATAGCTTTTTCAGATTCCAAAATAGCTTTTAATCATAGTGACCAATTTTACATAAAATCAATGCTAAAAATATACTTTACATATACATCTTCACATGAAATCTATGCTAAAACACACACTTCATAGTCTTTTCTGAATCCACTTTGCATACACAAACAAATGGAATACAAAAAATTCAAAAAGCAAAATGGCTTATATATATATATATAAATGAATTTCACTTCCAAATCACTTCCTAATCCTTTCCATGTAAAATTTCACATCACATACTATGCACATTTTAAAGTTACGCTGGATGTTGTTGCTTTTTATTAATTGTTTATCATAATTGTAGCAAACCTTATCACAATCTTTCAAATCCTTTCCATGTGAAATTTCACATCACATACTATCCACACCTAAAAGTTAAGGTAAATGTTGTTGATTTTTATTAGCTGTACATCATAATTGTAGCAAACCGTATCACAAGCTTCCCCATCATAATTGTAGCAAACCGTATCACAATCTTTCAAATCCTTTCCGTGTGAAATCTCACATCACATACCATGCACATTTTAAAGTTAAGCTAGATATTGTTGCTCTTTATTCACGGTTTATCATAGTTACAACAAACCGTATGACAATGTTGCAATGAGAGCATGCAACGTCATTGTTAATCATATAGATTAATGCCTTTTTTTATTTAATACACGATAGGATTGTTGCGAAATTCTAGAACATCGTGTCGCATCTCGATTCTCACCTAATTCGGCATCAGTCCCAATTCTTGTAAGCCAGATGCGACTAACAGTAAATTTGTAGACTATTGATTGCGCTGACTGACCGATGCAGATTCGTTTGATGTATCGTGCCTTCAAAAATGCAATGCATCCTTCATTTTGATATATTTTATGTTTCAGTTGGGCAGATCCGTGCCATTTAATTTTTATCTCCTGCTATGAATTTCTGTGACAGAAGCAATTCGATCATAACTGTCGTGAATCACATCCCGATGTTTTGCTTATTTATGTTTTTGCTTCCCTTGGCTTTGAACATGTCGCTCGCAGCTGGGGTTGGAGATTCGGCAGCATATTGTCCGCTGAACATAACTGTGGAGCTTGACGCTCAGCCATGGATGCTCCAACAATGTTCATTGCCAGACAAATCTCACTGTTGCCAAGGCATCATCGATTTAATCAAGATCCTTCATTTCTCATGGATGCACACCACCCGTTCCTTCCTCTTCCCCACCAACCACACGGCGGCCAGCTGTTTAAACGAATTCCAAACGCAAGTGGAAGCCAAGGCGGGAATAGGAGCCGCCCTGTTCAGGCGCTGCAACGTGAGGTCTGAAAATTTCGTGTGTGATTCACGCACCTGCCTCGGTATTGATAATCTAAAGACCTTTGAGAGCTTGGTGGATACGTCCAGCTTGAAGCTAAACTGCGACGGATCTCGACCGGGAGCCTTTCAGTGCCATAGATGCTTATGGGCCATGGCCATGGCGGTCCGTTCGCTGAACGAAGCGTCAGGAGGAAAATCGAATTGCCAAATGTTTGTGATGATCTATGTGGGAGGAGGCATCAATTGTTATGATGGTCTCGGACCGGACGCCGCTTACTGCCTTCTCAGCGTACAGAATTTAACTGCACTGGCAACCCTTGGCGGCCCTAAAAGACCAAATAGAGTTATCAAGCGGTATTACTATCTCCTCATCATAATCACTTCTGTGGGAATACCGGTAGTTGGATTGAGCATCTGCCTGTGCTTAAAACGGCGAAAGTCCCGTCTCGTGGAAACGAATCGGCTGAAGTTGATGGAGAGATACGAATCGTTGAGCTCGAGAACCGGACTCGCGTTTTTCAGCCTCTCGGAGATCAGAGATTCCACTGGGAATTTCGCGGCGTCGAACGTGATCGGCGAGGGAGGTTTCAGCACTGTTTACCGAGGGACGCTCCCAAACGGATCGCGGATTGCCGTGAAGAGATTAAAGAACTCCGCTAAGATCAAAGGAGACGATGATTTCAGACACGAACTGCATGTCATCAGTGGGATTAAGCACCGCAACCTGCATCCTCTCAGAGGCTATTGCATCGAATTCGACAAAGACGGTCAGGTAAGCGAGCAGCTTCTTGTTTCTGATTTCATGGAGAACGGAAGTCTGGCGGACTGTCTCTTCAATCCCAATAGATCAAAATCGCTGTCATGGCCCGAGCGGTACAAGATTGCGGTGGGCATAGCCAGGGGGGTAACTTATCTGCACGAATTCGCCAAACCGGCCATCATTCACAGGGACGTAAAGGCTGCCAACGTGCTGCTAGACGGCCAACTGAACGCCTTGGTCGCAGACTTTGGAATGGCCAAGTTGAGGAAAGAAGAAGAGGAATATAAGAGCCATTACAGCACCAAAACTGTTGGAACGCTCGGTTATGTTGCCCCCGAATACGCTCTATACGGCCATCTGACCGACAAGAGCGATGTGTTCAGCTTCGGCATCATACTGCTTGAGCTCATAACGGGTCGGAGGGCTCTGGATTCGACCTCTGGTGTTCTCGAGCACTTTCTATTATCGGACTGGGTGGTCGACATGACGCAGAAGAACCGGGCCGAAGAGGTTATCGACATCAAGATTCGCAATTCGGGACATAGGAATACAATAAATAAAGTTTTGTTGTTGGCGCTTCAATCTGCCCACCCGAGAGATGTGTCAAGGCCTTCAATGGCAGAGGCACTGCTGGCCCTTGAAGCAATAGATGGGCCATGGGCAGGTACCAAGGAAATCGAATCGGAACTGGAAATTTTTTGCAACAGCAGAGGGGACGTTACTTGGGTTCAATCTTCGGAAGGCGGCACAAAGGAGAGCATGAGCGACTGGAGTTGTTCTTCGAAATGAACATTTTCCTATAGCAACCAACAATTTCTATCAGACGAGAGAGGTCGATGGTAAACCTGCTCTACTAACTGATAATTATTATATCTCTTTATTTCCAAACAATTATTCCATATATATATTTTTAAGATATATATAAAACATGGTTCTGAGTAATGGAAATTTACAGGGAGCCATGGACGGCGTTTAGGGCTGACTGTGCTAAGGCAAACAGAGTGAGTTCGTGATTGGAAGTCCTTTGTGGAATTTTGAAGTTGGTTCGGCTGGTTGACATCAGTCTGCTCGAGCGGGGTAACACATTGTGTGGGCAGGGACATCAGTCTGTTAGAGTGGGTGGACAGTAGGGTGTTCGTTTGATGCCAATACCGTAATGGGAGGAAGATCAGCTGGTTGGTATTTTTGCATTCTCAGGAATTGAGATTCTCAAAGTCACGGCACCGTGGAAAATGGGACACGCTTTTCCATGACTGATTGACATTTAGCATCCAAGTTTTAGTGCGCCAGACAAGTTTGTCCTTTCACATTGCCGAATCTTGTGGCTTCCATCGTAGGTTGGTAGAAGCTATTTTATAAGTTTAGAGAGATGTTTTTATTTATAAATAAATAAGAAAACACGCTTGTAGAATTTTGATTGTTTTTGAAAAGTTTATGACTCAATTCATTGAGCAAGTTATATGCTGTTTTATGACATTTAAGAACAATATCTTGCAATTCAGATATAATATGCCTAAGCATAGATATCAATTTATGAGAGATATGTTATAAGATTATAAGTTAATAGTATGATTTATCCATATTAACTCATTTGCAAATGATACTGGTTTATATTGTTGTTTCTAATTAATTAATAATTTCAATATTTGTATAATTTATGTATATATTATGAGAATTTGGTAACAATTGAATATTTATTATCAGTTTAGTATAAAATATAAATGAGATAGGTTTTTTTATAGGAATTTATTAAAATAGTTTTTCATTGGAATTCATTTTTTGAAATGCATAAATAAATTCAGCATTGAATTATATAGATTAAACAATTTAATCTATATAATCTTATATATGTTATAAGATTATAAGTTAATAGTATGATTTATCAATATTAACTCATTTGCAAATGATACTGGTTTATATTGTTGTTTCTAATTAATTAATAAATTTCAATATTTGTATAATTTATGTATATATTATGAGAATTTGGTAACAATTGAATATTTATTATCAGTTTAGTATAAAATATAAATGAGATAGTTTTTTTACAGGAATTTATTAAAATAGTTTTTTCATTGGAATTCATTAAAATATGGTAATATAAATTTAAAAAAATTTGTTGTTTAAAATACATTTTTGAATGCATAAATAAATTCAGCATTGAATTATATAGATTAAACAATTTAAACTTAAATTTTTAAAAATTTATGTTAAATTTTGATTAAAATTAACAAAAAAAATATTAATGAAAAAAACTATTTGGTTTATAAATTAAACTATTTAGTTTAAGTGATATGAGATTGATTCCAACCATTACTATTATAATTTCTAAATATTTATATAAATATAAGACTAAAAATTTTAAACTCAAACTTTTTCATACATGACATTTCATTTTCAAGACCATTATCAATTAATCTACTTCAAATATTAATATAATAAATTATTGCTTTATTAATTTATAATTATAAATAGCATTAATAATTTAATATAAATGATAACTAAGTCACCATTAAAAAAGCAATGTTTATATAGTGATTAGAAATATGTATTTTTTTCAAATTGTATGATAGAATACAATGAAAATAAGTGTAATATATAAATATTTTCATAAAACTTAAGATTTTATTTTATTTTATTACGAATGAAAAACAATTCATGTAAAAATTATTATTATTATTATTTTTAAATTTAAATGGGAGATGTTTTATATGGTTAAGAATTAGAATGGAAATATAATAAGTGTAAGGGTAGTTGAAGTTTTTTTTGTGTGGATTTGTTTGTTTATGAGTTATTGTCTTGTAAGGGGTTTTACTTAGTGGTTAAAGTGAGTTTATTTTGCATTATTTTGCTATTTTTTTAATTTTGATTAGGAAAAATGCTTAATATTTCTATTTTTTTATAAATTGAAAAACAATTTTCTAATTTTTGATTGGTTGAATAAGCTCTCACACCACATAATTCCTCTAATGGAGGGCCTCTTTATTTTTTAGTTGTCTTAGTAAGATTATTTGCAAGCTTTTCCGCTGGCTTTTTCTGGTCTAATTTCTCTAAAATCTAGCAGGAATTTATTGAAATCACAAGCTTGATGGGTAACCCCTACACAATCGAAGTGCCCATTGGGTTTTTCAAGGTGTTAAATCATATATATAGTCAAAAAAACAATTTAAATAACACAAATCAATATTTCACCTCAAAAATATTCTGGTCTAATTTCTCTAAAATCTGGCAGGAATTTATTAAAATCACAAACTTGATGAGTAACCCCTGCATAATCGAAGTGCTCTAGGGGTTTTGAAGAGTGTTAAATCATATATATAGTCAAAAAACCAGTTTAAATAACAAAATCAAGATTTCACCTCAAAATTTTCGACTGGTTATTGAAATCACAAGCTTGATGGGTAACCCCTTCACAATCAAATTGCCCTAGGGGTTTTTCAAGGTGTTGAATTCATAGATATAGTCAAAAAATCAGTTTAAATAGCACAAATCAAAATTTCACTTCAAATTTTTCTGGTGGATTTGAAAAGTCCAAAAGTCACACTAAAGACAACTTCCATTTATTTTTGGTATTTGTCAATCCCTCACAATTCATTTTAAAATAAAAATAAAAAAAATAATTGTGAGCTGTCATTACGTGGGTAAGTGCTCTAACACACTAATGTGGCATTGTTAAAACTATGCTATAACACACTAACAGTAGCACTGTTAGAACTGACTAAGCTGCAAGTCTTTTACATAGACTAAAAAACTTGTGTTGAACAAATTTCCAATTAATATTATTGATGTATTGAATCAATCTCCAATTAATATTGTTATGTTTCAAATTAATATTATTATGTTTCATTCTTTGAAGTTCAATTAATATTATTATGTTTCATTCTTTGAAGTTCAAGCTTTGTGATAAAGAGTTAGTATGTTATAGGGAGAGTAGGAGCGGTGGGCACGCGGAGATGCAAACCAGAGACAAGCCCATATGCATACGTGGGGATCATGCTAGTCGTAGTTGGTAATTTATTTGGTACAGATAGAGACATACAGGAGATAGGGGGCTAGACGAAGAGCCATAGTCAGAGCTAAAGGTCGTTTTCGATTCCCCAATCCAACCTGGAAGGGGAAGAGGATGAAATTGATTTGTAAATGATCGATCTGGCTTTCTTTTTCCAATAATTGAGGATACAACCACAAGACTTCGATGGCTATGTTGTAGCTTTCATTGATGAAAGCGGCATTCGTTTTCTTCTAATTGATCCAGCTATCGTACACAACCAATCAATCCCCGTCAACAAATTGTTCACTAGTACCATTTAGAGTCACGGGATCAAGACAATTTACCATTTTTAGGTTCCTCCCGTAATCTCATTTCCTTGTTTTGTATAGTATGTCCTCCTTTCCATTATCACGAAATAGTAGCATCTTGTTTTGCTTGATGTAGAGCACATTTGTGGGGGAGCAAAACCAAGGCCGCACATTAATCTCTATCAGCACAGTACCCCAAAGTTGTCAACTATGGTGGACTGAAATATACTACCGATTACATTCCTAACCCCCTGACGAAGGTACAGGTCTGAAGAAGAGCTATTTTATGCGCTACTCTCAACAAATTCGTTTTTCACAAATAATCAGGCTTCCAGTATGAGTTTCTATATTTGTTACAACTGTTCGATGCTTGATTCTCATATAACATGTGTGTTGATTGCTTTGATTTCGTTTTAAGTTCAGCATCCTTGAATTTAGCACCGTCTTCGGAGAAATTGTTATCGAAATTGATTGAATAGGTGATTGTGAATCTTTTCATTATAGTTATTTTATTAGTTATTTTACTGTTAAATTTTTTTGAATAAATTTCATTAAGTCTTGAGATTTATTTTACAGTATGATATGAAAAATGTCAAGTTGAAATTTTATCAACTCACAAGAAAAAATCCAGGTGAAAAAATTAGATTAATCTTATATAGATAACCTTTATATTTCTTCCTACAAATTGCTCCTCAACACAATCTTGTGGTTTTTTTTCTCATCACCCAACGATACTCAGTGGACTCCCGGTAAGCCAGTAGCAACAATTTAATCGATCTCCATCATTCACCCCTATCTTTGTATTTCACAATGCATTTGCAGTTTACCACGCCCATTAGTAAAACAACAAATACACCTTCAAGAATTAGCATCCACTTCCACTAGTGTTCTCTCACTACATCCTATGTGCGTAGTACAGCGGTGGCTTCACACTCCGCACATTGAAACCACATCCGCACTCGCATTCTCCGTGGTCTTTCTCTCCGCATTCTCAATGTGCAGCGATTCGATTCTGTGGTCTTTCTCTCCGCATTCTCATTGTGCAGCGATCCGATTCTGTACGTAAACCTCTATGCGGTCTACCTCTTATCGAATATTGCTATGAGGATTACCACGAGCATTTAGTGTAAATTAATTTTTGAAGGACCGATGAATTTGATAAAAAAACACAGGGAGTTTACCAACACTGGGTTATAAATTTTTACATGGTTTGAACTAACAAGCGCAGCTATAGCTTACATTTTGACACAGTTATATTCTTCCAATGAGAACAAGGCCGCTTTCATTAATGCGGCTTGGAATTCAATATATTATTTGTGAGCTAGCAGCTATAGCTTACATTTTGACAAAGAGTTTTATTGTTCCAGACTGTTTTTCGTTAATGCGGCTTTGCATTCCAATGTATTATTTGTGAGCTAAGTTTATTGTGCAGAGCTCCGCACTTAGTTGTTCGCATATTTATAAATCTTTAAACTATGGTTGAAGTTCACTATTATTAGCTGGTGAAGCCAAAAAGGCACAGAAACCTGTGTCATCTTGGACAAGTATAGTTTCAATATCACTTAGCTTGGGCTTTAAAATATCTTTCCTTCTAAGTTTTAGGATTGCTATTAAGTGAATTTAATGGTATTGTTTTACTTAGTGTAGAGCTCCACACTCTCACATAATGAGCTAAGTTCATTGTGTAGAGCTTTGAACTTTGTTGCTGAAAGAGCATCAAAATACCCAAGTAAATCATCTTTTTACCAAGATATTACAGGATGAACAATGAAGAGAAAACACACTTCATTGCTTGAGAAAATGAGCTATACATGAACCTAATTTATAAGAACAATATAGGCTTCTAGCCATAACTAGAAGATAAGATTGATGACTCAATAGATAAGGATGAGACTAACAATGCAATTGAGAAGATCGCTACTTAAGCTTACAAGTTTCAATGTTTATTGGAACTCTAACACCCCCCATAAGCAAAATGTAGGGAGGAAAATAAAGAAAAAAACACAAAGAATGGTGGTGACAACTAGGTCTTTTAGGTACCCATGTAAAACATTTCATAAAAAATAAAGAAGAAAATAAAATGAAGAGATGAAGGAAAGCGGACTCAAGATGACCCCCCAAGGACAACTTCATTTACTCCAAGCATATGTCATATCTGAAGAAACCTTGGTGATGCAAAGAACTTTTTAAAAATATCTGCTATTTGTTCTTCAGTAGGTACATATTCTACGATGAGTATACCATCTTGAATAAGTTGATGAATGAAGTGCATATGAATCTCAATATTTTTTGTCTGTTGATGTTCCACAAGATTTCTAGAAATTTGTATTTCACTTTGATTATCACACCATAAGAGAGTAGGTTGATCCTGCTGAATGCCAAACTCAAGCAATAACTGTCACAACCAAAGAACTTTTTGACTTGCGAGAACTGTAGCTCTATACTCAACTTTTGCTGTAGATATTGCAATCGCTGATTGTTTTTTGCAGGACCAAGCGATAGGCATAGATCCAAGACAAAAAAACAAATCCGAGGGTGGATTTCCAATCATCCACTGACCCAACCCAGTCATACAGTGAAGCCTACAAGAACTAGCAGTATACTGAATGCCAAAATTGTAAGTTCCTTGAATATATATGAGAATATGCTTCGCTGATTTCCAATGACTCTAATGAGGATCCTAAGAAAATCTAAAGACTAGCCTGCCTGCATAAGCAATGTCAGGTCAGGTGTGTGTCAAATAAAGTAGAATGCCAACAAGTTGGCGATAAAATGTAAGATCCATCTTGGAATTGGTGCAACTAGCAGTAAGAATAGCAGTAAGAGTAACACCAAACTGAAAAGGAGTAGGTGAAGGCTTGCAATTAGCCATGGAAAAACGCTGGACTAAGTCAAAAGAATATTGGAAGATGGTGATTATTTTTTAAGATTGGTGAACTCGCAAGCCAAGAAAGTAGTGTAGAAGAGCAAGATCTATCATAGAAAATTGTTCCATTAGTGCTTCCTTAACATTCTGAATCATAGATGAAGAACTCCATGTGAGGATCAAATCATCCACATATAGAACTAGAATCAATAAATCAAAGCCACGTCTCTTAGTGTAGACTGTTGGATTAGAGTGACAAAAATTGAGCCCTAAGGAAAGCAGAAAACTATCCATCTTCTCATACCAAGCTCTAGGATCTTGTTTGAGACCATACAAATATCGCCTAAGCTAGCATAAAAGTGAAGGATCCTGCATAAAACGAGGGGGTTTCTCCATGTAAATATCCTCATGTAGATCACCATGTAGAAAAACACTCTTCAGATCCATCTGGTAAACTCACCAGCCTCGTGAGGCTACAAGAGAAAGAGAAAGATGAATAGAATCTATCTTGGTGACACGAATGAAAGTCTTAGTATAGTTAATTCCTTCAACCCGTGAAAATTCCTTAGCCACAAGACGTTCCTTATGTTTGTCTATAGATCCATCTACTGCATATTTGGTTCTATAGACCCACTTGCAACGGACCAACTTGCGTCCCTTTGGAAGAGAAACAAGATCCCAAGTATGATTCTTCATAAAAAAAGAATACTCTTTTGTCATGACAACTTCCCATTCACGTTTTCCAACAACATCAGGAAATTTTTGTGGTTCCTCTGAAATTGCATGACTCAAAAGAGAGATTCCTCATACTATGGTTGATTTAAGGCTATATAGCTGAAATCAGTTGCATCATAGCCATATCTATCAAGATGCTTTCTCTTATGAAGACTTCTCCTCAAGGAATTATCCAGAACAAGTTGCTCATGTATGAGTTATGCCGGTGATGATGGAAGATTTTTTTTCTGGCTGAAGACCTTCATGAGAGCTTTCTTCTTTTTCCATATCTAAAAGCATCACAATGATTAAAACCATAATCAACAATTAAAGATGAGGTAGTAAGGGAAGAAGATGATCCTGGATTAATATTTTCATCAAAATGAACATCTCTTCGGAACAAAACTTCCTTAGAGTTAGGACCAAAGAGTTGATAAGCTTTCATGTCCTTGCAGTAACCAACAAATATCAATTGCAAACTTTTATTTTCCCTTTCTTTACATTTTTCATATTGAATTAATGCCCAAGAAGGACTACCAAATACCCTGAAAGAAGATACATCAGGCTTCTCATGTGTCTAAGCTTCCATTGGAGTCATATTTTGAACTACCTTATGAGGCATCTTGTTTTGAATGTAATTAGCACAATTAACTGCTTCAACCCAAAAAGTAGGTGCCAAGTTCTTGGAATGAATCATGCAATTAGCCATCTCCTTAAGTGTTATATTCTTCCGTTTAGCTACACCATTTTGTTGAGGGGTGTAGGGAACAAAATGTTGATGAAGAATGCCATGTTCTTTGCAAAAATTTTGAAATGCCTTGCTGACATATTCCCCCCATTATCTGTGTGTAGCTTTTTAATGGAGCATGAAGATTGTTTCTCAGCAAGAGATTTAATTGTCTTAAAGGTTGCAAAGACTTCGCTTTTGTACTTGAGAAAATAAACCCTAGAGTATCTTGAAAAATCATCCATAAAAGTTAGTGCATATTTGGCCCCTAAAAAAGGAGTTGAAAATGTCATTAGATCACTATGCACCAACTCAAGAGGTGTTTTTGCCCTTGAGGTTTTCCCTTTAGGAAATGGATATTGGTGTTGTTTGCCAAGGGCACAACCTTCACACACTCCATCAATACATGAAACCTTAGGAAGACCTGAAACCAAATTTTGAGTGTACATCTATTGCAAATATCTATAATTGAGATGACTAAACCTTTCATGCCAAAGCTTACTCAATGAATCAACATGAGCTATAAAATAAGAAGCAAAGGAAGGATCGAAGCAGAAAAACATATATTCTAGAGGCATGATCATCTTGTTTCATAACAACAACAACTGGAGGAACATGTAGCTCTCTAATGACTACTTTAGTTGGAGAAAAATCTACAATTTTCCCATTACCAAAATGACAGATCTATTAAATGGACAGAAAATTTGCAGTAATTTCATGGACTAGGAGCACATTATTAATGCAGCCATGTGTCATCTGTAAAACGCATGGTCCCAAGACTTCAAGTTTTGTAGAGTCACCAACTGCAATTTATGATATGTTGCTATGTGATGTAGAGGGAAGTAGGTCTTGACAAGCAGTCATATGATGTGAAGCTCCTGAATCAAGTATCCAATTGTATGTACATTTACATATGGCTTGGGCTGATAGTGAATGTCCCTTTCCTATTGAAATATTGTGCTTGTTCATGGCCTCTTCTAAGGCATTCAACTTTATCCAACATTTTGCTTCAACATGTCCATGTTTGCCACAAATGTACAAATTTCATCTGTTTTGGTCTTCTTCTTTTCCTGTTTTTTGTTTGTCTTTGAGGAGGATTCTTCATTCTTAGAAATTGGAGGTGAAGAATTAATATTATGGTTAGGCTTGGAAGGAGTCTCATGGGTTTGTGCAAAAATTTTCTTTGGTCGAACTGAGCTTTGTGCTTACCTTTAGAGTTATGGACCACCAAATCTTGATTTGAAGAGCCATAGAGAACTTCTAGTTGCTTGAGCTTAGATTGTTCTCGTATGAGACAATCACAAAATGTCTCAAAGATGGGCATTTGAAATTTGGCACCAAGGGCATCCCTTGATGCATAGAAGGTAAATGCAAAAACTTGAAAATGACCCTTTATTTTTGATAGAATCAAAAAAATACATTCAACCTCCTTTTTCTCCTAGCATAGGGAGTACAGTAGTAACATGATACATCCATCGGTACTACTATGGTCCCTATACTCATTTCCCTACTCATTGATCAGATGAGAGGTACTTCCCGTGAATCCTAGACTACATGGGTAGGATGTCTCAGTAGGAAAAAGATGAACCATTCATCCTGCCTACATGTTGCCATGGCGCATCCCAAGGGAAGGCTAAACCTTACCCACCATGTACACAACAAATCACTAGGGTAAGGCTGAACCACTCACCTTATGGTTGTGTTCCCAAGATATCTCAAAAGATTCTTGGCACTAATGCACCAATACAATGAAGATCAATTATCTGAAACATTCAACCCAATCAACCCCATTGCTTCATCTAGTTTATTCTTGTAGGCAAATATTTCACTTTTTTTGTAAAATTCAATTGGTTTTCACTTAATGTTTGCCACAACCCCTTAGATTGCATCACTTGTTGCATTTTTTTGGAAGCGTGATACTTGTAACTCTATTATCCTTAACTCTGCCATAATATCAAAACTCAAATTTTACAACTACTGCAAAATGCCAAAAAAAAAAAATTGCCCAACTTCTTTTTACCATATAAAAAAGTTGCCAAGAATTTTTGCTAGAAAAATTCCAGTAATATTTGCCCATATTCTTCTTCTTATCCCAGTCAATAAATTTTGCCTAATTTTCCTTTTAACAAAAAAAATGCTCACTCTTTCTTTTAAGCCAAATTATTTTTAGCTATAAATAAATTTTTTAACTATAATTTTTCTTAAAAAAAGGCAAATTAAAATGAGAAACAAAGAGAAAACCTTGTCAATTTTCTTTTTTATTCAAAGTGATTTTCTCTTTTTGTTTTTTGTTTTTTAAATATGCCTTTCTTCTTTTATTAAGCCTCCTCATTTTTTATGGGCCTGGAGTATGCCCTAAAACTGTTTCTGCTTGGCTAAGAGCTCGTCTTCTTCGGACGTAAGGAAACAGGTTAACGGCCCAAGACCCAGAGGCATCTGGCAGGAGTGAAAGCCTGCTCCCTTACGGACCACCAGCGGGTTATTTCAAGTGGCGTGGTTTTCCTTGATAACAATGATGTGTCAACTGACATTCGCGGATAGCAGCCAGAGATGGCTGTCCTCATTGTTGGTTTGACAAATTGAGTTTGATAGGTTTTTCCACCTTTGAAAAAAAAAAAAAAAAACCTCCTCATTTTTTATGTGGACCAGAAAAATGTCTTAATCCATTTTTTTAATGTGTTCAAACCAAAACAAAGCAAATAACTTGCTACTGATTGTTGAATGAATCTTCATGCATTGCATTTGCGTTGCTCCAATCTCCAATATAACTATGTCGTTTCAAGTCTGGATAATCGCTAACACTTGCACCACGCGCTCGAAACACCACAACTGAAAAAATATGGAATTAATTTCAATGTAATCGAGTGGTTGGAAAAGGTCTGCGCAAATGTGAGATTAAAAATTGAAATATCCCCACTTACACGTTGCAATTAACAAACCTCAAACATATCTAAATCCAAAAGCGGATCTTAAAATCTTTAAAATAGATTTAAAAAAAACGAAAGGAGCTCGCAATTACCATGAAAGAGTATCAAAATACCCAAAGATACTGCAAAGCTAAACCATCTTTTTACCGAGAGATCAGTTGATGAAGAACGAAGAGAAAACACACTTTATTGTTTAAGAAAATGAGCTATATATGAATTTAATTTATAGGAACAATATAGGCTTTTAGTTATTGTTAGAAGATAAGACTGATGGTTCGATAAATAAAAATAAGACAACAACTATATTAAGATAGTTACCTAAATTTACAAGTTTCAATATTTATTGGAACTCTTACAGTTACTGCATACATATGATTTTTTAAATTATGGTCGAAACTTGTGCAAAGAGTTTTCACTATGTGGAAAACTTTAGTTATGAGGAGAATTTTGTGCAAAGAAATTTGATTGTACAAAAAATTTCATTATTCAGAGCTTACTGTACACTCTCCACCACCTTTAACTCCCCTACAATGAGCTAAGTTCATTATAAGTATCTCCCCACTTCGTTGCTGCATATTCACGAGTCTTTAAATTATTGTTGAAACTTGTGCAAAGAACTGTATCAACTCTTGTTGCAATGCAACTTTTGCCTCCTCATTTCTTTTGGTTTTTTCTTATCGCAATGTTGTGCCATCGTCGTTACTAGAGTTTTTACAGGTTTGGAAAAGCTATACTGCCGTGCATTGTGAAGGGACAACGATGTAACAAAGAACGATGGTCTAGCTTAGTGGAAGGTGTCAGCTACAGAAGAAACTTTTAGTGAACTATACGTTGAACAAACAGTGGTGGGAGTCTGCATCGTGATCCAACTTAGAGAACTTACACGGGTGGAGGAATGCTTAGAACACCTCGTCGAACGCACTTTCTTTACAATCTGTAAATTACGGTAAAAAATTAGTTATGACTTGAATTATGTTGAGGTCGATGACAATCTGTTACAAATACAAATTTACTGTAACAAATTTACAGTTATTTAATGCTATTGTCTACTGACTTCACAAATTTGTGAGCATGGCAGTTTTCTTGTCAGAACTCCGTGAAAAGAATTTAAAAAATTAGAATGTTCAAATTTTTGTTATGGTGAAAGTAAATTCGGTACCATTAAGAATTTTTAAGCCACTCAAAATCTTGAAATTTAACAACATTAACTCAGATTTTCAAAAATGTTTACGGATTTTTGTTATAATCTTACCAAAATTTCTATTATTTTCAAAACTAATTTGTAATTTTTTTAAACTACCATTCATTTACTAAAAATTTAATCCCCAAATAATCTATTATAATACAACGAAACCGTTGCAAAATATTTCTACCAAACACATTGAGTTTTCGAAGATCCTCTAGCCAAGAATCTCACAAATTAAGGAACACAACAATATTTCAAATTATGAAATCTAGTTAATTAAACCAATAACTTCGGCTTTCCCTAAAATATCTCTGAGACCAGTTGAGAATAATTAATATTATTTTGATATTAATAGAGAAAATAGTTACGTTGTTGTAACTTTCTCCCTAGTTTAGGATTAGTTCCTATAGTTATGGGGTTTGGGTGCAACTTCCTATTTCCTAGTATTGTATTTAATGTTGTAATCTTTGATTGATTGATGAATAGAGTGGACGAGAGTGATCTCTCAAGTTTTGTGAGTGTAGTCCCCAGGTGCAGGCCACACCTGAGAGCTACATCTCTTTCTTTTCAATTCTGTTCTTGGTATCAGAGTTCAGCTTGAGTGAGCCTGATCTTTTATCACCTGTGTGGTGGAATTGCCTGTGTGGCTGGAATAGCCTATGTGGCTTGAAGTGCCTTTGTGGCTGTGTGTACACGAGAGCTCTGTGCTCAATTGAGCAGGTGGACTGCAGAACACCTGGCTCAGACTCGGAAACTTTTTTTTCTGAGTGGAAAGGCCGATTAGCGCGGATTTTGCGCTGACAGTCGCACCAGAAGCCCGATTAGCGTGGATTTTAAGGGATAAATCGCGCCAATGCGCCAGAAAGCCCGATTAGCGCGGGATTTTACCGGGAAAGTCGCGCCAATTAAGACACTTACACCGATTTTTAATTAGCGTGGATTTTTCGCTCGGGGTAGCGCCAAGGGGATCTGTGAATAGTGTGAACTTCGTTTGGCGGTTTGCAAACGGTGCAGATCGGTGGAGTTGCAGATCCGTCCGGGAGAGACAGATCGGGAAAGCGCCAGAGGTGATCTGCGGGAAACCTCGACTTCGTTTGGCGATCTGCAGGGAGAGCAGGATCGGCGAAGTGGCAGATCAATCCAGGAGAGGTGGATCGGATCAATTGTGATCAGATCATTGTTTCGGCTGTGTTGAAAATGCCAAATTTGCTCATTGGAGCGGGAGTGCCAGACACTGTAGATCGGTGGCAGAGGTGACAGATCCATCTGTCAGGTATTGTTTTTTGTTGTTGTTAAGTAGATTCACAATGAGTAATACGATGGAATCTTACCTTAACGAATCTAGTAAACTCAATGGGTCTAACTTCACGAATTAGAAGTTTAAGATCCAGACCCTGCTCGAAGGTGCGAACGCCTGGACTATAGTGACAGGCGATGAGCAGAAGCCGACTGCAACCACACAGAAGGAAGACTAGGAAAAACGAGAAAACAAGGCCAAAGTCTTGTTGAAGATGTCTGTGAAAGACAATGTCATTGCACACATCAGAGGCTGTAAAACGTCCGCAGAGATTTGGACGAAAATCAAAAGTCTGTATGAAACCCAGAATGCAAACAGAGTTTTAGCTCTGAAAATCAAGCTATTTTCAATGAGGATGGACGAAAGGGAGTCTGCTACTGCATTTGTTGCGCGAATTAAGGATGTTAAAGACGGATTGGGGGCCATTGGAGTGGCGGTGGCTGATGAAGATCTTGTTGCAATTACAATGAATGGGATGCGTGATGATTTCCAAACCTTCATCACTGGAGTCTCGACAAGGGAGAAAACACCCACGTTTGATGATCTCACTGCAATCTTGCAGCAAGAGGAAGAGCGACGGCAGAACTTGAATCTAAACCCCCAAAGTGACGATCTTGCGCTGATGGCAAAACGACGACTATCCAAAGGGAAGCAGTCACAGCAGCAATCAATCCAGAAAGGAGGAACAACACATAAAAATCACTGTCATAAAGGTATGCTTGCAAATCATTCTGAAAAGAAATGCTTTTATTGTGGAAAGAAGGGTCATATACAGAGAGATTGTTATTATAAGAAGCAGGCTGATGAGGCAAGGAGGAGACAGGTAAATCCAAAACACAGAGGATATTTTGTTGAAGAAGAAGACTTCAGTCATGAATTTCGACTGTGCCCAGTCGACTGTGCCCTTTCAGCATCGAATGAAGATGACATCTGGTATGTCGATTCCGGAGCATCCTTTCACATGACAGGTAATAAGGAATTTTTTGATAGTCTTGAAGAAATTATAAATGGATCAAAAATATATCTAGGGGATGATAATGGATATCAGATTAAAGGTCATGGGGTGATTTCAGTTAAGTTACCAAATGGAAAGATTAGTCACATTTCAAATGTTTTATATGTACCTGGAATAAAGAAAAACCTGATATTTGTATCCATGATGGCTGATCAAGATATGCATGTCGAATTCTTCAAGACTCACTGTGTGATAAAGGACTGCAGGAATGAAATTGTTGCAACAGGCATGCGAGTTGGAAGCCTATACAGATTGGATGCAAAAAGTATATCAAAACAAGCCATGGTTGCAGGAGAGTCGACAGCTGAACAACTCTGGCATCAGAGGTTTGGTCATCTAAATCTGTAGGATCTCATGTTGTTACAAAAGAAAAGTATGGTCGAAGGTCTCCCCATCTTTCGTAATATTCAGTTAAATTGTGATGGTTGTGCCTTAGGAAAAATGCACAGAGAACAGTTCCCTGTGCATGATAGGAGGAGGCAAACAGGAATCTTAGAGCTAGTGCACACTGATGTATGTGGTCCCATGTAGACAAGGTCGCTGGGGGGAGCATACTATTTTTTGTTATTTACTGATGACTGCACTAGGTATTCATGGGTTTATTTTTTAAACAAGAAAAGTCAGACTTTCCAATGTTTTATAGATTTCAAAACCCTGGTGGAAAAAAAGTTTGGAAAAAATATTAAAATTCTCCGATCTGATCAAGGAGGAGAATACAAATCAAAGGAATTCATGAAATACTGCAAATCTCACGGGATTGTTCAGCAGCATACAGTACTGCACACACCACAGCAAAACGGTGTTGCAGAGCGTAAAAACAGAACCTTGGTGGAATGCGCAAGGAGCATGCTGCAAGGTAAAGGTCTATCTAATATTTTTTGGGCAGAAGCGATAAATACTGCTGTATATTTGAAAAATAGAAGTCCTACTAGGTTTCTTGGCTTCAAAACCCCTTTTGAAGCCTTATATGGATTTAAACCAGCAGTAAACCACTTAAGAGTCTTTGGGTCAAAGGCATTTGCACATGTACCCAAAGCTGATAAAAAGAAACTAGACCCTAAGGCAGTGAAATGTATCCTTGTTGGTTATGGTACAGAGTTTAAAGCATACAAACTGTTCAATCCTGAGTCTTGTAAGACATTTGCAAGTAGAGATGTAGTCTTTCATGAACAGGTACAAGAAAGGAAAGCTAATGTTGGAGATGATTGGCACATTCCATTGCTGTTGGAAGAAAGCAGCGAGGATGAAAGGGAGCAGGAACAGGAGCAGAAAGAAGAGAATGAAGAAGAATAGCAAGAAGATGAAAAAGCAGGCCCAGTTATGGCAGAGGAAAACAAATTTGAGGTAAGTCCCCTACCAAGGAGGTCAGGTAGGAAGACTCAATTACCATTGAAGTTGAGAAACTATGCGTTGATGTCAAAGTTTTTGAACATTATAGAGCCCTCTAATTATAAAGAAGCTAGTCAATTTGAGGAATGGAGAGCTGCAATGAATGAGGAAATGGAATCAATTCTTAGAAATAATACTTGGGAATTAGTAGAGCTGCCTAAAAACAAAACACCTATAGGAAGTAAATGGCTGTTTAAACCCAAAATTAATGTAGATGGAAGTATAGATAAGTTAAAAGCTAGGTTGGTTGCAAAAGGATACTCACAGCAGGAAGGTATTGATTTTGATGATACTTTTTCACCTGTAGCAAAGCTAAATACAATCAGATTACTTATTGCTTTAGCTACTAAATGTAATTGGGAATTACACCAACTAGATGTTAAATCTGCATTTTTAAATGGTGATTTAAAAGAAGAAATTTACTTAGTATAGCCAGAAGGATTTGTAAAACAGGGGCAGGAACAACTTGTTTGTAGGTTGAAAAAGGCTTTATATGGTTTAAAGCAAGCTCCCAGGTCTTGGTATGAAAAGGTTGATTCTTTCTTTATAGAGCATGGTTTCCATAGAAGCTTAAATGACCCAAATTTGTATATCAAGTACAATGATTAGGGGCAGATTATTTTGATTTCTCTATATGTAGATGATATGATTCTAACAGGAAATGCGGACGACTTAATCAGAGGAATCAAAAGGCTCATGGCACAAGTTTTTGAGATGAAAAATATCGGAAGCCTTAACTATTGTCTGGGATTAGAAGTATTCAGAGATACTAGGCAAATTTTTCTTACCCAAGGGAAGTATGCTAGAAATCTGTTGGAAAAGTTTGGGATGGATCGGTGTAGATCAGCAGCAACACCTTTGCAGCAAAATCTGAAATTGAGCAGTGACGATGGCACTAAGGAGGTAGATCCCACAATGTACAGACAGCTGGTTGGCAGCCTGATATATCTTACAACAACCAGACCTCACTTGGCATACTCAGTTAGTGTGTTGAGCCAATTCATGTCGAAACCGCGTGAAAGTCACTGGACAGCAGCAAAAAGCATGTTGAGGTATCTTTGTGGTACTGTTCATTTTGGTATTTTATACACTGATGTATCTGATGTTACTCTAGCAGGTTTTTCAGACTTAGACTGAGCAGGTAACCTGGATGATCGAAGGTCCATCACAGGTTATGCATTCAACATAGGTTCCGGGGTCATAGCATGGAGCAGCAAGAAACATAATACTGTAGCTTTGTCGTCATGTGAAGCTGAGTATCAAGCATTGTGTGCAGCAACTTGTGAAGCGATCTGGTTGAGGAGACTTCTCAAAGATGCAGGAAAAGAACATAAGCAACCCACTTCTATCAAAAGAGACAACCAGAGCACCATCAAATTAGCATACAATCCAGTGTTTCACAAAAACACCAAACATATAGACACTCAGTTCCATTTTGTTAAAGAGAAAATACAGTCAAAAGAAATTGCTGTTGAATATTGTAAAACTTGTGACAATGTGGTTGATATTTTTACAAAACCTCTTGCACGAGTGAAATTTGAATTGTTCAGAAAGATGCTAGGAGTCCAGGAGAATCCTTTCTCCATTAAGGGGGGGAGTTGAGAATAATTAATATTATTTTGATATTAATGGAGAAAATAGTTACGTTGTTGTTACTTTCTCCCTAGTTTAGGATTAGTTCCTATAGTTATGGGGTTTGGGTGCAACTTCCTATTTCCTAGTATTGTATTTAATGATGTAATATTTGATTGATTGATGAATAGAGTGGACGAGAGTGATCTCTCAAGTTTTGTGAGTGTAGTCCCCAGGTGCAGGCCACACCTGAGATCTACATCTCTTTCTTTTCAATTCTGTTCACATTTTATCTAGACCTTAGAGTTGCTTTAGATCAAAGAAGCTGAAATATGAAATGTAAATCCATTCAGAGTCGAAATTCATGATTCTTTAGAAAGAAAGAAAGAAAAATACATAGTAATTCAAAATTGTAAATGATTCAGAAGAAAGGAAAAACTACATACTCAGTTAAATTATTAAAAGAAGTGAAGCTTACGATTAGCATGTTTTCGGGGTGCATTATTTAAGGAATTAGTTGTTTTTAATATAATTGTTTGGAAGTTTTTTCAGTAGATTTTTTTGATTTAATTTCTCTAAAATAAAGTAGGAATTTATTGAAATCATAAATTTGATGGGTAATCTTTACACAATTAAAGTGTCTTACAGTTTTTTAGTAAGTTAAATCTATATATACAGTCAAAAAACTAGTTTAAATAACACAAATCAAGATTTTATGTCAAATTTTTCTACCTGATCTAAACACTAAAAAAAACCAAAAAATCACACTGAAAACAATTTCTTTAAAAAATTATATGACGGGAGGAAACAACTGGCTAAATGAGAGAGGTAGCCACGAATGAGTGAGCAAATTTTGAAACCTTCTCCAAGCCTTTTGCAGAAGAAGTTAAAAATGATAATTTTGAGCTAATCTCATGGGACGATTCCTCTGCAAAAGAGTTGTTGCATCTTCATGAAAAGGTTTTCGTTACACCAAAATCCGCAAGTGTTGGTAAAAGTTCCAAACCAGTAACTAGGATCCCCAGAGTGGAAATTACAGATTCCAAAAAGGTGCAATGATTGTTCCAACACCCTTTTCAAACGCAACTCAGGGGAATCTAACGTGGGTCTCTAATACCATGAAAAGGTTTTCCGTTACACCAAAACCCGTAGGTGTTGGTAAACATTCCAAACCAGTGACTAGAATCCCGTAGTAGAAATTAGAAATTCCATGGAAGTGCGGTGATTCTTCCAACAATTCTGAGTCTTTAAATTATTGTTAAAAATTTGAAATTTAATTTCTTAAGTAAATGTGAAGGTAAAGATAATTTCCTCTCCATTACCTTCGGCCACAGCTACCGAAGCAAAAAAGGCAATGGCAACTTAGGTCGTCTTGGACAAATATAATTCCGTTCTCTGTACTCCGAAAATTTTAGCACTGTGAACTAAGAATCTCTTAAAAAACAAATTATCTCTTAGCTTGGGTTTTAAAATATCTCTTCGCCAATGTTTTAGGATTGCTGTGAGGTGAACTTAATGGTGTTGTCCTGCTTCTTGTGGAGCTCCACCCACCCGATGTTCCAAATTCATTGCGTATAGTTTCATTGTGTCAAGTTTGTCGTTTGGTTGCAGCATATTTATGATTTTTGTCATCTTTAAATTATAGTTGAAGTTTGTGTGAGGAGTTTTATTGTGTATTGTGCTGAGAGTTTTGTCTATAGAGATTTTATTGTGTATAGTGAGAATTTTGTGTCAGGAAATTTTATCGAGTAAAAATTTAAACATGATGCTCTCTTTTAATTTACCGAATTTTGTGGTTTTTAATTTAGAGAACTTTGTGATTTTGTAAATAAACATGATTAGATCTAATAAATAATTGTATCACCCCAATGCATTGTTTTGATAATTAAATTTAAAATCAAATATCTCATCCATAATTTTACTATAGTTAGTTTTGTTATTATAAGTTGCGAATAAAACAAATGAATACAACATAAAACAATTATATTCTAATTTCAAAGCAAAATAAAATCTAAACATGTGATTTTACTATAAGTTGGAAATCTAGTTGTACCTTACATATGTGACCACGATTTGTAAGTCAAATATAATTAAAACAGATTAAAATTGGAATGACAAAACTAAAGGCCATGGCCATGGCTGTCCGTATAATCGAATTGACAAATGTTTGTGATGATCTATGTGGGAGGAGGCATCAATTGTAGGGTTTTGGTGTGATGCTAATACAGTGATGGAAGAAGAGCAGCTGGATGGTATTTTTGCATCTGTGAATGCTTCCGGGACATTTGGAATCTCAAAGTGATGGCATCGTAGAAAATTTGACACGCTTTTTCATGATTGATTGACAACATAGAGTGCGCCAGACAAGTTTGTACTCTCGGAGTGCCGAATCTTGTGGCTTCCAGGTTGGTGGAAGCTCTTCTCAACGTTTAAAGTATGGGGCTTTTATTTATTTATTTTGAAATAGATAATTAAAAAATTAACGTTGCATAATGAAAGTATATTACTCAACAGATTGGATAAGTTGTATAATGTTTGAGGTTATTTAAAAATAATAATATTTTTGGAAGAGTTTCAACGTAAATCACATGTAGAAAACCTTTGTTGACAGTTTCGAACTAACTAGTGTGGTTCATCGTCACGACAAGTTGTTGAGAGATATTATGTTTCTCATATTAATTATTAAATGTAAATAGATATCAATTTATAATATATATCAAAATACTTATTTTACATTCTTATTAAGATTTTTTATTTTAAATAACTTTATTACAATGTTATGAGTCAAATATTTTTGTTTATAAATATTATATTTTTTAAAATATAATAAATTTTTTATGATATTTGTTGATATAATTTTTTTAATTAATTAATAATTTTAATTTTTGATTTGTGTATATTATTATGAAAAATTTAAAATATTGAGTAGAGTGTAAATAACTATTATCTAAATAATAATTATTGATAATTAAATTAAAAAATTCAAAATATACACACTTATCAATATAATAACAAATATAATTAAAAACCAATTATTTTTTATTTTCATTATAAATTTTCTATATATAAATAATAATATAATATATTTTTAAAATAATAATATAATGCAATTTAATATGATTTTTTTTTTATTAATAAGAGTGGAGTCTTCAATTAACCGCAAGAAAAATTATATATGTTACATGTCTTTACAAGTGTAAAGACCAGCAAGGGCAAACCTATTGATGATTAACCATCAAAAAAACCCGAAACCTTACACCTAAATCTTACACATAAGCCTCCGCCCATTATCCAACCCGATGGCCATTCGATAAGACCCCCAGTGATCCAACGGTCCTTAAAGAAATTGCTTTGAAGACTTGCGTGATCCTTACCTGCATTACGGAGCCGACAGAGAAAATAAACTGTCAATGTATAAAACTTCGGGCCCGTTCTTGGACTTAACCTCCTCCCATGTTGAAACCCGATATCCTTCCGATCAAGATCCCGTAAGATCCAACAATCATTAATGATCGCCTTGACAACATGTGCCCCTTTTACCCGATTTGTGAATCTGATAAGGATTATAAGCCATTGGTTTATAAAATTTTGGGTCCGATCTAAGACTTAACCTCTGATCACTTTTATAACCCGATATCCATACGATTAGGCCCCTATTGATCTGACAATCCTCCGAGATATCAGATTGGAAACTAGCTCAATCTTTACCCTCTTTACAGATCCGATGAAGATTATAAACTGTTGATCTATAAATCTTCAGGTCCGCTTGAAGACTTAGCCTTTGATCAATTTCCAACCCGATAACCATTCGATGACGAAGGCCATCAAAATCTGTGGTTAACGACCTTCAAACAAGCCCACTATTTACCAAGTGCCCCTCCCCTGTAATTAGCTCTGTTTTAAGCATTCTTTGTTGGATCAACGTTTATGAATGACTTCTGCTTCCACTTTCTCCTGCTTCCACTAGTCTTCCTTCTGTCTATTCCTCATGGTCTGGAAGTGCTCCATGTCTTTGGCCGCCTGTCTTTGACAATCATCACACAATTTCTTCGAAGGTGTTGAATCCCAAGCATACCTACTATAACTTTCCTTGCAAAGCACTACTTCATTCGCCAGACGATCAATTAGCATATTGGCTTTTCTTCGCACATGAACGAAGTTAACCGTTATCAGGGTTTGTAAGTGGGAATGAATACGCTGAAAGACCTGCAAAAGCCGCCAATGTTTTGAAACTTTTCCAAGTGCTTTTCCATTACATATCTTCTTGGCCGCATTAATAACCAATTCAGAGTCTGCTTCAATGATGGCGTTGTGTAAATTTGACTCGATTAGTATTTCCAGGCACTGCTTTAAGGCCATGAGCTCTGCCATGTTATTAGTGGCAATCCCCAAATGACTATGAAAGATATCCTTTATGCACCCCTGCTCATATCTGATAACCCCGCCAAATCCAACCATCCCTGGGTTACCTTTAGAGGCTCCATCTATATTGATTTTCAAGAAACCATGAGGAGGAGGTTGCCAGAAGTCTTTACCAGCAATTATCTGGCTCACACCATTGTTTATGCTCTGGGGAACTAGCAAATGGAGACCCAACTGCAGCAGTATGTGAGGATCTTGGGGCAAAGTAGGGTCCTCAGGAAGTCTCCACAAAAGGGCTCCAACAATGTCTTTGAGCTGTCATAATATTTGTGTAATAATGTTCTGGGTTGAGCCAATTTTTTTCTTGAAAATCCTGCCATTGCGTTCTTTCCAGACATCCCAGATTATAAAGCCTGGAATTGAGTCCAAGCTTTGTTGATGATTTCATTTCCTAAGAAGTCTTTTCTCCAATTCTTCAAAGTGTCGGTGATACTAAGTCTGTCCCTATCAGTTTGCCTGAAGACTGAGGCCACCCAATCCCACAAGGTAGAGGTGAATGGAAAGAGGTTCAGTAAGTGTTCCATCATCTCCTCTTGTGAACCACATAAATGGCATTTGGATGGGCCAACAAAACCCCTTTTCAGAAGATTTTCCCAAGTTAGAATTTTCTTTTGTTGAACCAACCACATAAATAGCTTTATTTTCATCCAATGTGGGTGCTGCAGGGTTTTGATAATCAAACCCTAGGGCTATTTGTTTAGCTTCTGTGAGGTTAAAGTTACCTTCTGTGTTTCTTCCCCATCTCAGTTGGTCAGACGAGGATGATACCAAAATCTTCCTCTATTCCAAGTCTAGAGCAAGAGAGTCTGCATGGGCCTTCAAAGGGCTCTCTTCACTATAGCCCAAATCCTTCCATATTCTCCATTTACCATTGTTCCTTGCCTGATCCCAGAAATCACTTACCATACATAAACCTTTGTTGTCAGTGTCATTCTTGAGAGTGGTTAGTTCTTCCCTAAATAAGTTTGGTTCCTACTACTAGTTGTCCTCCCAGAATCTTGCCAGATTCCCAGCTCAGATCTCCCAGAAGTTGTGCTACTGGACAATGACTCTATTTTCCCAAGAAAGATTCCAAATGTGGGAGCCCTTGATAAGCCCAAACATTCAGATATGGTCCCTCTCTTGCCAATTATTTTCATATTTATGTTTCCAAAGCTTGGCCCAAGGGGTTGTCGATTCCTTAAGCCACCTCCACCAAAGTTTTGCACTCGAAACTCTGCTGAGGGTTTTAGGGTCATGAAGCCCAAACCACTATGGGCCATAGTTTGCAGAGCTTGTCCCAAGCTACCAAAGCCCACTTCCATTTCTCTTCCCCTTTGCCCCAAATAAAATATCTTTGAATATCCCTGATCTGTTGCATAACTCCTTTAGGAGTAGGAAGAGCTGACAACATGAAAATGGGTACAGCCTGCAGGACAACTTTTGTAAGCACAAGATGCCCTGCCAAATTCAAAGCCCTGCCAGATTCAAAGCCCTGTATGTCCATTTCCTGATCTTGTCCTGAAGTGTGTTAATTACCAGCTCCCACACTCCCTTGCTTAGATGTTTGTCTGTAAGAGGCATTCCAAGGTACTTAGAAGGTAACTGATCCATTTGAAACCCTAGAATTCTGGTGAGGTCCCTCTGAATAGAAATGTCAGTGTTAAAAAAGAAAACCTTTGATTTGTCAAGGCTTACCTCTGTACCAGCGTCCATAGCAAAGTCGTTCAAGATTTGTTTGAAAGCTTTGGCTTCCTTGACCGTGGGAATACCCTGCAGCATAGTGTCATCCATAAATTGTTTATGAGTTGAAGGAGCACCATCTATGGTAAGTTTCAGTCCTTGGAAAGAAGAAGAGGAATATAAGAGCCATTACAGCGCCAAAATTGTTGGAATGCTCAATTATGTTGCCCTGAATACGGTCTATATGACCATCTGACTGACAAGAGCGATGTGTTCAGCTTCGGCATCATACTGCTTAAGCTCATAACGGGTCGGAGGGCTCTAGATTCGACCCTTGGTGTTCTCGAGCACTTTCTATTATCGGACTTGGTGGTCGACATGACGCAGAAGAACCGGGCCGAAGAGGTTATCGACATCAAGATTCGCAATTCAGGACACAGGAATACTATAAATAAAGTTTTGTTGTTGGCGCTTCAATATGCCCACCCGAGAGATGTGTTAAGGCCTTCAATGTTAGAGGCACTACTGGCCCTTGAAGCAGTAGATGGGCCATGGACAGGTACCAAGGAAATCGAATCAAAACTGGAAACTTTTTGCAACACAAGAGGGGACGTTACTTGGGTTCAATCTTCGGAAGGCGGCACAAAGGAGAGCATGAGCGACTGGAGTTTTTCTTCGAAATGAACATTTTCCTATAGAAACCAACAATTTCTATCAGACGAGAGAGGTCGATGGTAAACCTGCTCTACTAACTGATAATTATTATATCTCTTTATTTCCAAACAATTATTCCATATATATATATATATATTTAAGATATATATAAAACATGGTTCTAAGTAACGGAAATTTACAGGGAGCCATGGACGGCATGTAGGGATGATTTTGCTAAGGCAAACAGAGTGAGTTCGTGATTAGAAATCCTTTGTGGAATTTTGAAGTTGGTTCGGCTGGTTGACATCAGTCTGCTCGAGCGGGTGAACACATTGTGTGGGCAGGGACATCAGTCTGTTAGAGTGGGTGGATAGTAGGGTTTTCATTTGATGCCAATACCATAATGGGAGGAGATAACAATCAGAATTGAATTAAAAAGAAGGAGATATAGCTCACAGGTGAGTACTGCACCTGGAGACTGCACTCAAACAAAGAGAAATCTCTTCGTACACTCTCTACTATTCATGAATGAAAGATTGCATCATTAAGTACACCACTAGAAATCAGGTAGTTGCAAACAAACTCCTAAACTCTAGGAACAAATCCTAAACTAAGGAGATACATTACAACTTATGTAACCATTTCTCCATTAATACAAAATAATATTAATTATTTTCAACTCCCCCCCTTAATGGAGAAAGGATTATCCTGAACTCCTAGCATCCCTCTAAAGAATTCAAACTTTACATTTCCAAGAGGCTTAGTAAAAATATCAGCCATGTTATCACAAGTTTTACAATATTCAACACATATCTCTTTTGACTGTTGCTTCTCTCAAACAAAATGAACTTGAGAATCAATATGCTTGGTATTTTTATGAAAGACTGGATTGTTTGCAAGCTTGATGGTACTCTAGTTGTCAGTTTTGATAATAGTTGATTCTTTCTGCTCTTTTCCTGCATTGTTGAGAAGTCTTCTTAACCAGATAGCTTCACATGTGGCTGTACACAATGCTTGGTACTCAGCTTCACATGAAGATAGAGCTACATTGTGCTGCTCCATGCTATGACCCCGGATCCAATGCTGAATGCATAACCTGTGATAGATCTTTGATCATCCAAGTTACCTGCCCAATCGGAATCTGAAAAACCTGTTAGAATAACATCAGAAATGTCAGTGTACAAAATTCCATAATTACTAGTACCACTAAGATACCTCAACACACCTTTTGCTGTGACCCAGTGACTTTCGAGTGGTTTTGACATGAACTGGCTCAACACACAAACAGAATATGCCAAATCTGGTCTAGTTGTAGTCAGATATATCAAACTGCCAACTAGCTATCTGTACATAGTGGCATCCACCTCTTTAGTGCCATCGTCACTGCTCAACTTTAAATTATGTTGTAATGGTGTTGCTGCTGATCTGCATTGCTCCATTTTGAACCTTTCTAACAAGCTTTTGGCATACTTTCCTTGAGTGAGAAAAGTTTGTCCAGAGTCTCTCCATACCTCCAATCCCAAACAATAATGAAGGTTTCCGAGATCTTTCATCTCAAACACTTGTGACATTTGCTGTTTGATTTCTTTGATCAAATTGTTAGCATTCCCTGTCATGAACATATCATCTACATACAAAGAAATCAAAATAATTTGCCTCTATTTATTAAACTTGGTATATAGATTTGGATCATTCAAGCTCCTATGAAAGCCATGCTGAACAAAAAATGAGTCAATTTTCTCATACCACGACCTGGGTGCCTGTTTTAAACCATAAAGTGCCTTTTTCAATTTACACACAAGATGTTCCTGTCCCTTTTTCACAAAACCTTCAGGCTGTACTAAATAAATTTCTTCTTTCAAGTCACCATTTAGAAATGCAGACTTGACATCTAGCTGATGTAGCTGCCATTTGTGTTTTGTTGCTAAGGCAATTAGCATTCTAATGGTGTTTAATTTGGCTACAGGAGCAAAGGTGTCATCGAAGTCTATTCCCTCTTGCTGTGAGTAACCCTTTGCTACCAATCTAGCTTTAAGTTTCTCTATACTCCCATCTGCATTTAATTTTGGTTTATACAACCATTTACATCCTATGGGGGTTTTACCTTCAGGAAATTCAACCAAATCCCAAGTATGGTTTCTGTTTATTGATTCTATTTCTTCATACATTGTAGCCCTCCATGCATCAGATTTACTAGCTTCCTCATAATTTGTAGGTTCTACAATGTTTAAAATCTTTGACATTAATGCATAGCCTTTCAATTTAGAAGATAATTGAGTCTTCCTACCTGACCTCCTTGGTAGGGGACCAACCTCAATTTCAACCTTTTCTGGGCTTGCATCTTCATTGATTACATCATCTGTTACTTCTTCTTATTGTTTCTCCTCCTGCTCTTCATCTTCCTCAGTGTTTTCTTCCAATAGCAATGGAATGTGCCAATCACTGTTAGAGTCATTATTTCCTTCTTCAACTTGTTCATGAAATATGACATCTCTGCTTGCAAAAACCTTGTGAGTCACAGGATTAAATAACTTATATGCCTTGAACTCAGTGCCATATCCAACAAATATACATTTCAGGGCTTTATGATCTAACTTCTTCCTATCTGCCTTAGGTATATGAGCATAAGCTTTTGACCCAAATATTCTTAAATGACTCACTGCTGGTTTGAACCCAAACAATGCTTCAAAAGGGGTTTTGAAGCCTAAACATCTAGTAGGACTCCTATTCTTTAAATATACAACAATGTTAATAGCTTCTGCCCAAAGACCATTTGATAGACCCTTACCTTGCAGCATGCTCCTTGCGCACTCCACAAGAGTTTTGTTCTTTCGTTCTGCCACTCCATTCTGCTGTGGAGTGTGAGGCATTGTAAATTGTTGCACAATCCCATGATGCTTGCAGAAATCCATGAACTCTCCCAACCTATATTCTCCCCCTTGATCTGAGCGGAGAATTTTTATCCTTTTTCCTGTCTGGTTTTCTACCATGGATTTAAACTCTTTAAAATACTGAAAAGCTTGACTCTTTTTACTCAGAAAGTATACCCATGAGAATCTAGTGCAATCATCTGTAAATAAGAGAAAGTAGTATGCTCCTCCTAATGACCTAGTTTGCATGGGTCCACAGATGTCTGTATGCACCAGTTCTAAAATGTCTCTTTCCTTTCTATTAACATGCAAAGGAAACTCTTCTCTATGCATTTTCCCTAATGCACATCCATCACAATCCAGCTTAACATTATGGAAAACAGGGAGTCCATCGACCATACCTTTTCTCTGAACTAGGATGAGGTCTTGCAAATTAAGATGGCCGAATCTCTGATGCCATAGATTTTCGGCTGTCGATCCAGCTGCAACCATTGCTTGCTGTGGCATACTCTTCACATCTAGTCTATACAGATTCCTCACGCGTACTCCTGTTGAAACTTTTCCATCTGGCTATCCTTAATGACATAGTTAGTCTTAAAGAATTGAACTTGCATGTCCTGATCAGTAATCATTGAGACAGAGACCAAATTTTTCTTAATTCATTGAACATACAATACATTTTTAAGGTGTCTAATGTCACCTCTAGGTAATTTTACAGGAATGTCACCATATCCTTTGATCTCATGTCCACTATCATCTCCTAAATAGATTTTCGATCCACATGAAGTTTCTTCAATAAATTCAAACCAATCCTTCTTACCAGCCATATGTGAGGATGCGCCAGAGTCGACATACCATATGTCATCCTCATCTTCCTTTGAAGCTGAAAGAGCACAATCAACTATAAATAGTCGAAGTTCATGGCTATGATCCTCCTCTTCCTTAACGAAGTAACCCTTATGTTTTCTCTATTTGTTTCTTCCTTCGTCTGCCTGCCTCTTATAACAATCTCTAATCTCATGTCCAGGTTTTCCACAGTAAAAACATTTCTTGATGGGAAAATTATTAGCAGACATACCTTTAAATGGTATCTTCTGAAATGTGTTGGCTCCTCTACTGTTGCTGCTGCTGCGGTTGCTAATGCTGCTTCCCTTTAACCTGTCTCCTTTTTGCCATCAGAGCAAGGTCATTGCTCTGAGATTTCAAATTTTGTCATCGCTCTTCTTCTTGTATCAGAATCCCTGTCAGCTCTTCAAATGAAGGGGCTTTCTCCCTTGTTGACAACCCTGTGATAAATGTCTGGTAATCATCAATCATTCTGTTCAATGTGATCGTGACCAGATCTGAATCAGAAACTTTCTCTTCGATATATCCCAATCTGTCCTTCAGGTCTTTGACTCTTGCAATGAATCCAGCAGCGGATTCATTCTCCTCCATCTTCAATGCAAACAACTTGCCTTTGAGTGACAAGACACAGTTTGAATTCTGCGTCTGGTATAGGTTTTTAATGGTCGTCCAAATGTCAGCGGCCGATTTACAGTCTCTAATATGTGGGATAATATTGTCCTTGACGGACATCTTCAATATGACCTTTTCTTTTGTCTCCCTTTTATCCCAATCTTGTTCTTATGTGGCTGATCCTAATCTCAGCTCACTTCATGTCACGATCGACCACACATTTGCACTTTCAAGTAAAGTCTGCATCTTGAATTTCCAGTTGTTGAAATTTGATCCATCGAGTTTGCCAGACTCATGGAGATACGATTCTAAGCTGTTATTCATATTGACTTATACCAGATCCGAACTTCTGTTTTGCTGAAAAAAATTGTACCTTAAATGTGCCACCATCGGGCAAGTCCGATCTGCTGCCACCGAACAGATCCGGAACTCCAATGTGCCACCACCAGGCAAATCCGATCTGCTGCCACCAAACAGATCTGGAACTCCAATGCACCACCACTGGGCAAATCCGATCTGCTGCTACCGAACAGATCTGGAACTCCAATGTGCCACCACCGGGCAAGTCCGATCTGCTACCACCGAGTAGATCAGGAACTCCAATACGCCACCATCGGGCTACTCCGATCTGCTACCACCGAACAGAGCCAAAAATTCAAAGTGCCACCACCAGGCAACTCCGATCTGCAAAAACTTGCAGATTTTTCAAAGAGAAAGAGGTTGGCGCTCCTTCGACAGTGAAATGCCCGCGCTAGAAACAAAATCGATGCGAAATTGGCACGATTAATCTTTGATTTTCCACGCCAATTGTACTTTCTGGCGCGCTTATCACTCTCAGAATCGCGCCAAGTGGCGCGACTGTTCCTTAAAAAACCAGCGCCAACTCTTCTTTCTGCTCAAAAATGGCCCGATTGTTCGCGTCAAAACCGCGCCAACACTTTCTTGCGCTCAGATATGATCAGTCATTTGAGACCTATGCTCCAGGTGTTACTGCAGTCCACCTGATTCTACAAATGCGCCACTACAGTTCTGTAATCAATGATGCATCCTAAAAAAAAAATTAAGGCTATCCCTACTCTGAGCTCTTATACCAAGATAAAAATTAGACTTGAATTAAAAAGAAGGAGATGCAGCTCACAGGTGAGTATTGCACCTGGAGACTGCACTCAAACAAAGAGAAATCTCTCCGTACACTCTCTACTATTCATAAATGAAAGATTACATCATTAAGTACATCACTAGAAATCAGGTAGTTGCAAACAAACTCCTAAACTCTAGGAACAAATCCTAAACTAAGGAGATACGTTACAACTTATGTAACCATTTCTCCATTAATACAAAATAATATTAATTATTTTCAACTGGAGGAAGATCAGCAGGTTGGTATTTTTGCATTCTTAGGGATTGAGATTCTCAAGGTCATGTCACCGTGGAAAATGAGACACGCTTTTCCATGACTGATTGACATTGAGCATCCAAGTTTTAGTGCGCCAGACAAGTTTGTCCTTTCACATTGCCGAATCTTGTGGCTTCCATCTTAGGTTGGTATAAGCTACTTTATACGTTTAGAGCGATGTTTTTATTTATAAATAAATAAGAAAACACGCTTGTAGAATTTTGATTGTTTTTGAAAAGTTTATGACTATTGAGCAAGTTATATGCTGTTTTATGGCATTTAAGAACAATATATTGCAATTCAGATATAATACGCTTAAGCATAGATATCAATTTATGAAAGATATGTTATAAGATTATAAGTTAATAATATGATTTATCAATATTAACTCATTTGCAGATGATACTGGTTTATATTGTTGTTTCTAATTTATTAATAAATTTCAATATTTGTATAATTTATGTATATATTATGAGAATTTGGTAACAATTAAATATTTATTATCAGTTTAGTATAAAATATAAACGAGATAGTTCTTTTCATAGGAATTTTTTAAAATAGTTTTTTTACTAGAATTCACTAAAATATGGTAATATAAATTCAAGATTTTTTGTTATTTAAAATACATTTTTGAATACATAAATAAATTCAGCATTTTTGAAAATCTTTGGAGCACTTGAATTATATAGATTAAACAATTTAAACTTAAATTTTTAAAAATTTATGTTAAATTTTGATTAAAATTAAAAAAAAAAATATTGATGGAAAAAACTATTTGGTTTATAAATTAAACTATTTCGTTTAAGTGATATGAGATTAATTCCAATCATTACTATTATAATTTCTAAATATTTATATAAATATAAGACTAGAAATTTTAAACTCAAACTTTTTATACATGAGATTTCATTTTCAAGACCATAATCAATTAATCTACTTCAAATAATCAATTAATCTACTTCAAATATTAATATAATAAATTATTGTTTTATTAATTTATAATTATAAATAGCATTAATAATTTAATATAAATGATAACTAAGTCACCACTAAAAAAGCAATGTTTATATAGTGATTAGAAATATGTATTTTTTTCAAATTGTATGATAGAATATGATGAAAATAAGTGCAATATATAAATATTTCCATAAAACCTAAAATTTATTTTTATTTTATTACCTATGAAAAACAATTCATGTAAAAATTATTCTTATTACTATATTTAAATTTAAATGGGAGATGTTTTATATGGTTAAGAATTAGAATGGAAATATAATAAGTGTAAGGGTAGTTGAAGTTTTTTTGTGTGAATTTCTTTGTTTATGAATTATTGTCTTGTACGGGGTTTTACTTAGTGGTTAAAGTGAGTTTATTTTGCATTATTTTGCTCTTTTGCAATTTTAATTAGGAAAAATGTTTAATATTTCTATTTTTTTTTATAAATGGAAATACAATTTTCTAATTTTTGATTGGTTCAGTAAGCTCTCACACCACATAATTCCTCTAATAGATGGTCTCTTTATTTTCGAGTTGTATTTAGTAAGTTTTTTTGCAATGCAGGAATTTATTGAAATCACAAGCTTGATGGATAACCTCTGCACAATTGAAGTGCCCAATGGGTTTTTCATTGTGTTAAATCATATATATAGTCAAAAAACCAGTTTAAATAACACAAATCAAAATCTCACCTCAAAATTTTTCTGGTCTAATTTCTCTAAAATTTGGCATGATCTATTAAAATCACAAACTTGATGGGTAACACCTGCACAATTGAAGTGTCCTAAGGTTTTTTAAAGGTGTTGAATCATATATATGTAGTCAAACAAACCAGTTTAAATAACACAAATCAAGATTTCACCTCAAATTTTTTTTGTTGGTGATTGAAATCACAAGCTTGATGGGTAACCCCTTCACAATTAAATTGCTTTAGGGTTTTTCAGGGTGTTGAATCCATACATATAGTCAAAAAATCAGTTTAAGTAACACAAATCAAGATTTCACCTCACAATTCATTTTAAAATAAAAATAAAAAAAATAATTGTGAGTGGCCATTCCGTGGGTAAGTGCTCTAACACACTAATGTTGGCACTGTTAAAACTATGCTATAACACACTAACACTGGCACTGTTAGAACTGACTAGTTTGCAGTTTTTTTACATAGACTAAAAAACTTGTGTTGAACAAATCTCCAATTAATATTATTGATTCGTTGAATCAATCTCCAATTAATATTATTATGTTTCATTCTTTGAAATTCATTGTGTCAAGCTTTTCCTATAAAAATCTTTCACTGTGAAGACAAAGATTCCCCACTCTGCTGCTTACTACATTGTTCATCAATTGGTAGTTCGAAAATACAGAACGTGATAGAGAGTTAGTATGTTATGGGGAGAGTAGGAGCGGTGGGCACGCGGAGATGCAAACCAGAGACAAGCCCATATGCATACGTTGGGATCATGCTAGTCGTAGTTGGTAATTTATTTGGTACAGATAGAAACATACAGGAGAGAGGGGGCTAGACGAAGAGCCATGGTTAGAGCTAAAGGTCGTTTTCTATTACCTGCTTCCCCAATCCAACAGAGGATGAAATTGATTTGTAAATGATCGATATGGCTTTCTTTTTCCAATAATTGAGGATACAACCACAAGACTTCGATGGCGGCATTCGTTTACTTCTAATTGATCCAGCCATCGTACACGACCAATCAATCCCCCGTCAACAAATTGTTCACTACTACCATTTTGAGTCGCGGTATCAAAACTTTTTACCATTTTTAGGTTCCTCCCGTAATCTCATTTCCATGTTTCGTATAGTATGTCCTCCTCTCTATTATCACGAAATAGTAGCATCTTGTTTTGCTTGATGTAGAGCACATTTGGTTGGGAGCAAAACCAAGGCCGCACATTAATCTCTATCAGCACAGTATCACAAAGTTGTCAACTATGGTGGACAGAAATATACTTCCAATTACATTCCTAAACCCCTAAAATGCGTGTTGACATTACGTTTTAAGTTCAGCATCCTTGAATTTAGCACCGTCTTCGGAGAAATTGTTATCGAAAATGATTGAATAGGTGATTGTAAATCTTTTCATTATAGTTATTTTATTAGTTATTTTACTGTTAAATTTTTTTGAATAAATTTCATTAAGTCTTGAAATTTATTTTACAGTATGATATGTAAAAATGTCTAAGTTGAAATTTTATCAATTGGTAAGAAAAAATCCAGGAGAAAAAATTAGATTAATCTTATATAGATAACCTTTATATTTCTTCCTACAAATTACACCTCAACACAATCTTGTGCTCTTTTTCTCATCAACCAACGATACTCAGTGGACTCCCGGTAAGCCAGTAGCAACAATTTAATCGATCTCCATCATTCACCCCTATCTTTGTATTTCACAATGCATTGGCAGTTCACCACGCCCATTAGTAAAACAACAAATACACCTTCAAGAATTAGCATCCACTTCCACTAGTGCTCTCTCACTACATCCTATGTGCGTAGTACAGCGGTGGCTTCACACTCCGCACAATGAAACCACATCCGCACTCGCATTCTCCGTGGTCTTTCTCTCCGCATTCTCAATGTGCAGCGATTCGATTCTGTGGTCTTTCTCTCCGCATTCTCATTGTGCAGCGATCCGATTCTGTACGCAAACCTCTATGCGGTCTACCTCTTATCGAATATTGCTCTGAGGATTACCACGAGCATTTAGTGTAAATTAATTTTTGAAGGACCGATGAATTTGATAAAAAAACACAGTGAGTTTACCAACACTGGGTTATAAATTTTTACATGGTTTGAACTAACAACCGCAGCTATAGCTTACAGTTTGATACAGTTTTATCTTCCAATGAGAACAAGGCCGCTTTCATTAATGCGGCTTGGAATTCAATGTATTATTTGTGAGCTAGCAGCTATAGCTTACATTTTGACAAAGAGTTTTATTGTTCCAGTCTGTTTTTCATTAATGCGGCTTGCATTTCAATGTATTATTTGTGAGCTAAGTTTATTGTGCAGAGCTCCACACTTCGTTGTTGCATATTTATAAATCTTTAAACTATGGTTGAAGTTCACTACTATTAGCTGGTGAAGCCAAAAAGGCACAGCAACCTGTGTCATCTTGGACAAGTATAGTTTCAATATCACTTAGCTCTTGGACAAGTATAGTTTCAATATCACTTAGCTTGGGCTTTAAAATATCTCTCCTTCTAAGCTTTAGGATTGCTACGAAGTGAATTTAATGGTATTGTCTTACTTAGTGTAGAGCTCCACACTCTCACATAATGAGCTAAGTTCATTGTGTAGAGCCTTAAACTTTGTTGCTGAAAGAGTATCAAAATATCCAAGGATCAGAGTGCGAAGCTAAACAATCCTTTTACTAAGAGATCACAAGATGAAGAACTAAGAGAAAACACACTTCATTGCTTGAGAAAATGAGCTATACATGAACCTAATTTATAGGAACAATATAGGCTTCTAGTGACAGCTAGAAGATAATATTGATGACTAAATAGATAAGGATGAGACTAACAACACAACTATAATATCGCTACGTAAGCTTACAAGTTTCAATATTTATTGGAACTCTAACACCCCCCATAAGCGAAATGTAGGGAGGAAAATAAAGAAAAAAAACACAAAGAATGGTCCCGACAACTAGGTCTTTTTAGGTACCCATGTAAAACATTTCATAAAAAAGAAAGAAGAAAATAAAATGAAGAGATGAAGGAAGGAGGACTCAAGATGGCCCCCCAAGGACAACTTCCTTTACTCCAAGCATATGTCATAACTGAAGAAACCTTGGTGATGCCAAGGAATTTGTAAAAATATTTTCTATTTGTTCTTCAGTAGGTACATATTCTACGATGAGAACACCATCTTGAATAAGTTGATGAATGAAGTGCATATGAATCTCATTATGTTTTGTCTGTTGATGTTCCACAAGATTTCTAGAAATTTGTATTTCACTTTGATTATCACACCATAAGAGAGTTGGTTGATCCTGCTGAATGCCAAACTTGAGCAATAACTGTCGCAACCAAAGAACTTCTTGACTTGCGAGCACTGTAGCTCTATACTCAAATTTTGCTGTAGATATTGCAATTGCTAATTGTTTCTTGCAGGACCAAGCAATAGGCGCAGATCTAAGACAAAAAACAAATCTGAAGGTGGATTTCCAATCATCCATTGATCCAACCCAGTCATACAGTGAAGCCTACTAGAACTAGCAGTATACTGAATGCCAAAATTGTAAGTTCCTTGAATATATATGAGAATATTCTTTGTTGATTTCCAGTGACTTTGATGAGGATTCTAAGAAAATCTAAAGACTAGCCTGCCTGCATAGGCAATGTCAGTTCAGGTGTGTGTCAAATAAAGTAGAATGCAAACTAGTTGGTGATACAATGTAGGATCCATCTAGGAATTGGTGCAACTAGCAGTAAGAGTAGCAGTAAGAGTAACACCAAACTGAAAAGGAGTAGGTGAAGGCTTGCAATTAGCCATGGAAAAATGTTGGACTAAGTCAAAAGAATATTTCTATTGGAAGATGGTGATTATTTTTGAAGATTGGTGAACCTGCAAGCTAAGAAAGTAGTGTAGAAGAGCAAGATCTATCATAGAAAATTGTTCCATTAATGCTTCCTTAACATTCTGAATCATAGATGAAGAGCTCCATGTGAGGATCAAATCATCCACATACAGAACTAGAATCAATAAATCAAAGCCCCGTCTCTTAATGTAGACTATTGGATTAGAGTGACAACGATTGAGCCCTGAGGAAAGCAGAAAACTCTCCATCTTCTCATACCAAGCTCTAAGATCTTGTTTGAGACCATACAAATATCGCCTAAGCTAGCATAAAAGTGAAGGATCCTGCATAAAACGAGGGGGTTTCTCCATGTAAATATCCTCATGTAGATTACCATGTAGAAAAACACTCTTCAGATCCATCTGGTAAACTCACCAGCCTCGTGAGACTACAAGAGAAAGAGAAAGATGAATAAAATCCATCTTGGCGACATGAATGAAAGTCTCAGAATAGTTAATTCCTTCAACCCGTGAAAATCCCTTAGCCACAAGATGTGCCTTATGTTTGTCTACAGATCCATCTGCTGCATATTTGGTTCTATAGACCCACTTGCAACAGACCAAATTGCGTCCCTTTGGAAGAGAAACAAGATCCCAAGTATGATTCTTCATCAAAAAAGAATACTCTTCTGTCATGACAGCTTCCCTCTCATGTTTTCCAACAACATCAGGAAATTTTTGTGGTTCCTCTGAAATTGCATGACTCAAAAGAGGGATTCCTCATACTATGGTTGATTTAAGGCTATATAGCTGAAATTAGTTGCATCATAGGCAAATCTATCAAAATGCTTTCTCTTATGAAGACTTCTCCTCAAGGAATTATCCAGAACAGGTTGCTCATGTATGAGTTATGTGGGTGCTGATGGAAGATTTTTTTCTCGTTGAAGACCTTCATTAGAGCTTTCTTCTTATTCCATATCTAAATGCATCACAATGATTAGAACCATAATCAACAATTAAAGATGAGGTAGTAAGGGAAAAAGATGATCCTGGATTGATATTTTCATCAAAATGAACATCTCTTCGGAACAAAACTTCCTTAGAGTTAGGATCAAAGAGTCGATAAGCTTTCATGTCCTCACAGTAACCAACAAATATCAATTGCTGACTTTTATTTTCCCTTGCTTTACATTTTTCATATTGAATTAATGCCTATGTAGGACTACCAAATACCCTGAAAGAAGATACATCAGGCTTCTCATGTGTCCAAGCTTCCATTGGAGTCATATTTTGAACTTCCTTATGAGGCATCCTGTTTTGAATGTAATTAGCACAATTAACTGCTTCAACCCAAAAAGTAGGTGCCAAGTTCTTGGAATGCCATCTCCTTAAGTGTTCTATTCTTCTATTCAGCTACACCATTTTGTTGAGGGGTGTAGGGAACAAAACGTTGAAAAAGAATGCAATGTTCTTTTCAAAAATTTTGAAATGCCTTACTGACATATTCCCCACCATTATCTGTGTGTAGCTTTTTAATGGAGCATGAAGATTGTTTCTCAACAAGAGATTTAAATGTCTTGAAGGTTGCAAAGACTTCACTTTTGTACTTGAGAAAATACACCCAAGAGTATCGTGAAAAATCATCAATAAAAGTTAATGCATATTTGGCCCCTAAAAAAGGAGGAGTTGAAAATGTCATTAGATCACTATGCACCAACTCAAGAGGTGTTTTTTCCCTTGAGGCTTTCCCTTTAGGAAAGGGATCTTGGTGTTGTTTTCCAAGGGCACAACCTGCACACACTCCATCAATACATGAAACCTTAGGAAGACCTGAAACCAAATTTTGAGTGTACATCTACTGCAAATATCTATAATTGAGATGACCAAATCTTTCATGCCAAAGCTTACTCAATGAATCAACATGAGCTATAAAATAAGAAGCAGAGGAAGGATTGAAGCAGAAAAACTTATATAATCTAGAGACATGATCATCTTGTTTAATAGCAACAACAACTAGAGAAACATGTGGCTCTCTAATGACTACTTCAATTGGAGAAAACTCTACAATTTTCCCATTACCAAAATGGCAGATCTGATAAATGGACAATAAATTTGCAGTAATTTCATGGACTAACAGCACATTATTAATGCAACCATGTGTCATTTATAAAATGCATGGTCCCAAGACTTCAAGTTTTGTAGAGTCACCAACTGCAATTTATGATATGTTGCTATGTTATGTAGAGGGAAGTAGGTCTTGATAAGCAGTCATATGATGTGAAGCTCCCGAATCAAGTATCCAATTGTATGTACATTTACATATGGCTTGGGCTGATAGAGCATGTCCCTTTGCTATTGAAATATTGTGCTTATTCATGGCCTCTTATAAGGCATTCAACTTTATCCAACATCTTGTTTCAATATGTCCATGTTTGCCACAAATGTACAAATTTCACCTATTTTGGTCTTCTTCTTTTCCTGTTTTTTGTTTGTCTTCGAGGACGATTCTTCATTCTTAGAAATTGGAGGAGAAGAACTAGTATCATGGTTAGGCTTGGAAGAAGTCTCACGGGTTCCCACAATTTTTTTTTTGGTTGAAATCGAGCTTTGTGCTTACCTTTGGAGTTATGAGCCACGAAAGCTTGATTTGAAGAGCCATAGAGAACTTCTAGTTGCTTGAGCTTAGATTGTTCTCGTATGAGACAATCACAAAATGTCTCAAAGATGGGCATTTGAAATTTATCACGAAGGGCATCCCTTGATGCATAGAAGGTAGATGCAAAAACTTGAAAATGACCCTTTAGTTTTGACAAAATCAAAAAAATACATTCAACCTCTTTTTTCTCCTAGCATAGGGAGTACGGTAGTAACATGATGCGTCCATCGGTACTACTATGGTCCCTATCCTCATTTCCCTACTCATTGGTCAATGAGAGGTACTTCCCATGAGTCCCACACTGCATGGGTAGGATGTCTTAGCACGAGAAGAATGAACCATTCATCCTACCTACATGTCGCCATGGGGCATCCCAAGGGAAGGCTGAATCACCCACCATGTACACAACAAATCAATAGGGTAAGGCTGAACCACTCACCTTATGATTGTGTACCCAAGATATCTCAAAATATTCTTGGCACCAATATAGTCAGGATCAATTATTTGAAACATTCAACCCAATCAATTATTTGAAAATCTAGTTTATTCTTGTAGGCAAATATTTCACTTTTTTTGTAAAATTCAGTTGGTTTTCATTTAATGTTTGCTAAAACCCCTTAGATTGCATGAGTTGTTGCATTTTTCTCGAGGCGTGATAATTGTACAGAGTAATTAACTCTATTATCCTTCACTTTGCCATAATATCAAAACTCAAATTTTACAACTACTGCAAAATGCCAAAAAAAAAATTGGCCAATTTCTTTTTACCATATGAAAAAGTTGCCAAGAATTTTTGCTAGAAAAATTTCAATAATATTTGCCTAGATTCGCCTCCTTATCCCAGTCAATAAATTTTGGCTAATTTTCCTTCTAACAAAAAAAAAATGCTCACTTTTTTTTCTAAGCCAAATTTTTTTAGCGATAAATAAATTTTTAACTATAATTTTTCTTCTAAAAAGACGACAAATTAAAATGAGAAACCAAGAGAAAATCTTGTCAGTTTTCCTTTTTATTCAAAGTGCTTTTCTCTTTCTGTTTTTTGTTCTTTTAAATATGACTTTCTTCTTTTATTAAGCCTCCTCATTTTTTATGTGGACAAGAAAAATTTCTTAATCCATTTTTTTTAATGTGGTCAAACTATGTTGAAATATTAATTTCCCCTGCGCGTCATCATTTTCGGAAAACCACCAGTTTTATATCGCACCACCTTTCAGTGATTGTGGTATTTGTCAGAGGGCCTCCGATCACCCCGACCGAGCGACGCGTGGCCACTGTACGTTTTGAAAACCACCCATTCCCCGGACAGTAACGTTCAACATGGAAGGGCCTCCCGATATCGCCGTCGACCGTCCGATTAAATCAACGGACCTGCATCATTTGAAGTTGCGTGGATTAAATTTTTGTTTGACCGCCGTAAAAGTAATTAATGTAAAGTTATTGTGATAGGTAAAAGTTGGTAGAAACTTTAAATTTTAATGTTTTTATTTCCTACGGAGGTATGGGCAAGTCAACGCATAGTTAAGTCTTTTTGTTTTTTGGTATATGTAATGTTTTTTGTTCATTTTCGAAATGGTATGTGTAATGAAAAGGGGAGCACAACAGTGCGAAACCAGAGCAGGGCTAGCGTGGTGTGAAACACACAGGAGTGTGAAACAGAGCAACGACGGTATGTATTTTGAGAATATGTAATTGCCAATACGCAGCAGTGTGATGTAATTTTTTTTTGGTTGTTAAAACGAAGGGAAGCAAGCTGCAATATGAGCGAATGAAGAAGTGTATACACAGCAGTGTAAAATTATTTGTAAAAGAGGCAGGGTAATTTTGTTTTTGGTGGAAGTTCTTGGTGAATCCCTCTGAGAGAGAGGAAGAAATTTGTATCAGGCAGATTATGAATTAATACAAGTTTATTTTGGTTGAGAAACTCTGCTTTGCTCAGAAATTTTATTTGCTTCCCTGTGTTAAAGATCCTGTGGAGAAAAACAGAGCATTGTCTCTGTGTTCAGTTAATTTGTGTTTGAAATTACCAGAAATTTCCAACATGGTATCAGAGCAGATCCAGGCTCTTTGAAGGTGTCAAAGAAGCTGAAGGAAGGAGTTTTTTGCTGCAACAACTTCTCCAGCAGAGTGAAGTCTCAGGCAAAAGAATCCAAGGTATTTCTCAAAGTTTTTTTTGTGTAGCTGTTGAAGACAGTCAGTGTTTTTAAATACACAGTCAAATATTTGAAGCATAGTTTAGAGTGCAAGGAATGGCCAGCACCAGCACTAGCATAGGTATTTTTAATACCCAGCTCCCACAGTTTAATGGGAAAAACTATGACTATTGGGCAATAACCATGAGAGCCCTGTTTGCCTCACAAGATTTATGGGAATTAGTTGAAGACGGTTTTGAAGAACCAACAGATGAAAATGAGTTTAATAGATTAACTCAGGCAGAGAAGGATTTGTTGAAGAGCAATAGGAAGAAGGATTCAAAATCCCTTGTATTTTTGTTTCAAGCAGTGGACCAGAGTGTGTTTCCAAGGATAGTAGTAGCTAAGACATCTAAAGAAGCATGGAAAACTCTCAAGACAGCCTATCAAGGCATGGAGAAAGTGAAGACAACAAAACTACAGTTGCTGAGGAGAGATTTGAGAACCTGTGCATGAAGGAGTCAGACAATATTGACTCATTCTTCACACATGTGATTGGTCTGGTCACACAAATAAGGACTCATGGAGAAGTTATTGAAGAAAGGAGGATTGTGGAGAAAATATTGAGGGTTCTACCCTCAAAGTTTGATGTGATTGTCACCACCATAGAAGAGACAAAGGATCTATCAAACTTTTCAGTTGATGAACTTCATGCATCACTGATAACACATGAGCAAAGGTTGAGTAGAAATGAAAACTCATCTCTAGAGCAAGCCTTCAAGACTCAGATGTCCTTTGGAAGAGGAAGAGGTCAAGGCAGAGGAAACAAGAGAGGAAGAGGCAGAAGCCAAAACAAAGGTGGAAGGAACAGTCCAGCAAATGATCAAGGAAGAGGCAGCAATCCAAATCAGAACCAAGGTCAAGGCAGCAGCCAACAAAGAGGACAACATCATGCTCAAGGAAAAAGGTATGAAAAATCCAATGTCCAATGTTGTTATTGTAAAAAATATGGGCATTATGCAAATGAATGTAGGAAGAAGCAACATGATATGAGTAATAGATCTAGTGCACATATCACTAGGGAAAATATTAGCCAAGATAATGTCCTTTTAGCTTGTAACATGGTTGAAACAAACAGTGATGATATATGGTTTCTAGATTCCGGTTGTAGCAACCATATGACAGGAAACATAACCCTGTTTTCTGCTTTAGATTAGAGTGTGAAGTCACAAGTCACACTTAGGACTGATAGTAAAATTTCTGTTATGGGAAAATGAGAAGTGAAAATATTTACAAAGAAAGGTGAAAGGAAAACCATACCAGATGTCTATTATGTTCCTGGAATGAGGTATAACCTCTTGAGTATTGGGTCCAGCTTGTTCAAAAGGGTTACAATGTTTTCTTTGTGAATGATGTATGCACCATCATGGATAGAGCACCCAACAAACGATGTATTGTTGAAGTGAAGATGACGAGGAACAGGATGTTCCCTCTCAGAATAAGGGCAGATTTGAAAAACAAAGAAGTAATTGCAACAGTTACCCAAGAGGCTTTCCAAAGTGTACCAAAGGATGAAAATTGGTTGTGGCACTTGAGATTTGGATATCTCAACTTTGGAGGTCTTAATTTGTTGAGTAGAAAAGGGATGGTAAGATGATTACCATTGATAGAGAAACCGGACAGCCTTTGTGAAGGTTGTATCTTGGGGAAACAACACAGAGAAAGGTTTCCATCAGGGAAAAGCATCAGGGCAAAAGCACCCTTAGAAATTGTCCACTCAGATTTATGTGGACCAATGCAAACTCCATCACTTGCAGGTAGCCAATGTTTTTAACATTCATTGATGATTTCACCAGAAAAACTTGGGTTTATTTCCTGAAGAACAAAAGTGAAGTGTTTGAAAAATTTCGAAATTTCAAAGCACTTGTAGAAAACCAAAGTGGGCTGCATATCAAAGTTTTGAGAACTGATAGAGGAGGTGAGTATATCTCCAAGGAATTCCTATGGTTTTGTAGAGAAAATGGTATTCATAAGCAATTTACATCTAGGTACACCCCGCAGCGAAATGGAGTTGTCGAAAGGAAGAATAGGACCATCATGGATATGGCGAGGAGCATGCTAAAGGAAAAGCATTTGCCAAATGATTATTGGGCTGGAGCTGTACACTGTGCAGTATATATTTTGAATAGGTGTCCTACAAAAGCAGTCATGAACAAAGTGCTAAAAGAAGCATGGAGTGGGAGAAAGCAAGGAGTCACCCACATGAAAGTTTTTAGATGTGTGGCTTATGCACACATTCCAGATCAGCTAAGGAAGAAGTTGGACAGCAAAGGGGAGAAATGTATTTTCATTGGATACAATGAGGAATCCAAAGCTTACAGGTTGTATATCCTATCTACCAAGAAGTTTTTTGTGAGTAGAGATGTTCAATTCATTGAGGAGGAAGCTTGGGATGGAAGCATAGAGAAAACAGTGAATGTTAAAAACTGTTTGTCTCATAATGAAGATGATGAGGAGATGGCTGAAGTACATCCCCAAACAGCAGCGCCAACACAAGGACAGCAAGAGACACCATTGAGGAGAAATGAAAGTGCTTCTCCAAACACACCACAAGGAGGAAATTCAAGTGCATCTTCAAACACTTGCACACCAAATGAAAGAGGTAAGAAATTCAGAAATTTAAGTGATATTTATGATGAAGGAATGAATTTCTTATTTGCTTTGTATTGTCGTGTTGATGACCCTATTCATTTCGAAAATGCAATTAAGGATAGGAAATGGATATAAGCTATAGATGAGGAAATCAATGCCATAGAAAGAAACAAGACATGGGATTTGGTTGAACTACCAAAAGGAAAAGAAGTCATTGGAGTCAAATGGGTTTACAAGACCAAGAGTAATGCTGAAGGCAAGATAGAAAGGCACAAGGAAAGACTTGTTGTCAAAGGATACAAGCAACAGTATGGGAGAGACTATGAGGAAACTTTCGCACCGGTTGCAAGAATGGAAACCGTGACAGCAGTGCTGTCCATAGCAGCACAAAACAAGTGGAAAGTTTACCAAATGGACGTGAAGTCAGCATTCCTAAATGGAGTATTAATGGAAGAGGTTTACATTGAACAACCTCTAGGCTATGAAAAGAAAGGCCAAGAGCACAAAGTGTGCAGATTGAAGAAAGCTCTTTATGGGCTGAAGCAAGCGCCAAGAGCGTGGTACAGTAGAATAGATTTCTGTCTATTGGAAAATGAATTTGCAAAGTGTGAGGGAGAACCCACCATCTACATCAAAGAAAAGGATGGTAAAATTTTAATTGTAGTGTTGTATGTTGATGATGTGATTTTTACAGGTAATGATGACTACCTCATTAAAAACTTCAAATCAATCATGAAAGAAGAATTTGAGATGACTGGCATCGGTTTGCTGAGATACTTCTTAGGAATAGAAGTAGATCAAAATGAAAATGGAATTTTTATCTCACAAGCAAAATATGTAAATGAAGTGTTGGGCAGATTTAACATGCAGGATAGCAAGGCAGCAATCACTCCCACAGTGATGGAATTAAAACTCAGCAAAGAGGACAACAGCAAGGATTTTGATCCTAGTTTGTACAAGAGCATAGTTAGCAGCTTTATGTATTTGACTGCAACTAGGCCAGATATAATGTTTGCTGTTAGTTTAATTTCCAGATTCATGGAAAGGCCAAAAGAAGCACATTGGCAGGCAGCAAAAAGAATTCTGAGGTATGTTAAAGGTACTAAAATGTTTGGCATTTTATATACTGTCTCAGAATGTTCAGATTTAGTTGGATACATTGATAGTGATTGGGCTGGAAGTGTAGATGATCGGAAAAGCACATCCGGTTATGTTTTTCACATGGGTTCAGGAGCCATTTCCTGGGCTTCTTAGAAATATCCTATTGTAGCGTTGTCTACAGCAGAGGCTGAATATGTTGCAGCTACAGTAGCAGCATGTCAAGCAGTTTGGATGAGAAGGATGTTAAGAAGTTTAGGCTAAGAGCAAGCAAAAGGAATAGTGATTTTTTTGTGACAATAGCTCAGCTATTGCATTATCCAAGAATTCTGTGTTTCATAAGAGAACGAAATACATTGACACAAGGTTTCATTACATCGGGAATTGGTGAACAATGGAGAAATTGTTTTACAACATTGCAGGACTCAGGAACAAGTTGCAGACATTCTGACAAAGCCATTGGACCAGAAAAGCTTTGAATTTTTGAGGAAATGTTTGGGTATGACTGATAACCCAGCAGTTGAAATTAAAGGGGAGTGTTGAAATATTAATTTCCCCTGCGCGTCATCATTTCCGGAAAACCACCAGTTTTATATCGCACCACCTTTCAACGATTGTGGTATTTGTCAGAGGGCCTCCGATCACCCTGACCGAGCGACGCGTGGCCACTGTACGTTTTGAAAACCACCCATTCCCCGGACAGTAACGTTCAGCATGGAAGGGCCTCCCGATATCGCCGTCGACCGTCCGATTAAATCAACGGACCTGCATCATTTGAAGTTGCGTGGATTAAATTTTTGTTTAACCGTCGTAAAAGTAATCAATGTAAAGTTATTGTGATAGGTAAAATCTGGTAGAAACTTTAAATTTTAATGTTTTTATTTCCTACGGAGGTATGGGCAAGTCAACGCATAGTTAAGTCTTTGGTTTTTGGTATATGTAATGTTTTTTGTTCATTTTCGAAATGGTATGTGTAATGAAAAGGGGAGCACAGCAGTGTGAAACCAGAGTAGGGCTAGCGTGGTGTGAAACACACAGGAATGTGAAACAGAGCAGTGACGGTATGTATTTTGAGAATATGTAATTGCCAATACGCAACAGCGTGATGTAATTTTTTTTGGTTGTTAAAACGAAGGGAAGCAAGCTGCAATATGAGCGAATGAAGAATTGTATACACAACAGTGTAAAATTATTTGTAAAAGAGGCAGGGTAATTTTGTTTTTGGTGGAAGTTCTTGGTGAATCCCTCTGAGAGAGAGGAAGAAATTTGTATCAGACAGATTATGAATTAATACAAGTTTATTTTGGTTGAGAAACTCTGCTTTGCTCAGAAATTTTATTTGCTTTCCTGTGTTAAAGATCCTGTGGAGAAAAACAGAGCATTGTCTCTATGTTCAGTTAATTTGTATTTGAAATTACCAGAAATTTCCAACAAACTAAAACAAAGCAAATAACTTACCACTGATTGATTGTTGAATGAATCTTCATGCATTGCATTTGCGTTGCTCCAATCTCCAATATCATTATGTCGTTTCAAGTCTAGACAATCCCAACACTGGCACCACCCGCTCGAAACACCACAACTGAAAAAATATGGAATTTCACTGTAATCGAGTGGTTGGAAAAGGTATGCGCAAATGTGAGATTAAAAATTGAAATATCACCACTTACACATTACAATTAACAAACCTCAAACATATCTAAATCCAAAAACGGATCTTAAACATATCTAAATCTAAAAACGGATCTTAAAATCTTTAAATAGATTTAAAAAAAAAGAGAAAGGAGCTCCCAGTTACCATGAAAGAGTTTCAAAATACTTTTTGATACTGTAAAGCTAAACAATCTTTTTGCCAAGAGATTACAAGATGAAAAACCAAGAGAAAACACACTTTATTGTTTGAGAAAATGAGCTATACATGAACTTAATTTATAAAAACAATATAGGCTTCTAACAATAGATAAGCAATAGATAAGACTGATGGTTCAATAGACAAAGATAAAAAACAGCTATATTAAGATAGTTATTTAAGTTTAAAAGTTTCAATATTTATTGGAACTCTAATAGTCGCTGCATACTTAAGATGTTTTAAATTATGGTTAAAACTTGTGCCAAGAGTTTTCACTATGTAGAAAACTTTAGTTATGAAGAGAATTTTGTGCAAAAAGATTTTATTGTAAAAAAAATTCATTATACAGAGTTTAATGTACACTCTCCTCAACTTTTAACTCCACTACAGTGAGCTAAGTTCATTATAAGTATCTCCCCACTTCGTTGCGGCATTTTCACAAGTCTTTAAATTATTGTTGAAACTTGTGCAAAGAACCATCTCAACTCTTGTTGCAATGCAACTTTTGCTTCCTCATTTCTCTGGTTTTTCTTATCGCAATGTTGTGCCATCGTCGTTAGAGTTTTTACAAGTTTGGAAAAGCTATACTGCCGTGCATTCTGAAGGGACAACGATGTTACAAAGAACGATGGTCTAGCTTAGTGGAAGGTGTCAGCTACAGAAGAAACTTTTAGTGAACTGTACGTTGAACAAACAGTGGTGGGAGTCTGCATCGTGATCCAACTTAGAGAACTTACACGGGTGGAGGAATGCTTAGAACACCTCGTCGAACGCAATTTCTTTACAATCTGTAAATTATGGTAAAAAATTAGCGATGACGTGAATTATGTTGAGGTTGATGACAATCTGTTACAAATACAAATATACTGTAACAAATTTACAGTTATTTAATGCTATTGTCTACTGACTTCACAAATTTGATGGTAGTTTTTTTGTGGGTGGAAAAAAATTAAAAAATTAGAATGTTAGACCGTTTAAATATTTTTTTTGATGGTTGATTTTTTGATGGTGGAAATAAATTTAGTATCATTAAAAATCTTTAAAGCATTCAAAATCCTGAGGTTCAACAACTGTAATTCAGATTTTCAAAAATTTCTGGAATTTTGTCTTAATCTTACTAAAATTTCTATTATTTTCAAAACTAATTTATAATTTTTTAAACTACCCTTCATTTACTAAAAATATAATCTCGAGATAATTTATTATTTTTTTCAGACAGAAAAATCATCATAGATTTATATTAAGATAATATAAAGATCACAAGACATTGTCATAGGACAGTGGGAACTGCCCGGCTATAACAGCATATAGAACAGAATTGAAAGATCCCCAAGAGATCAGAACCAAAGACTCAAAGTTATACACAAGTATTCAAAAGTTTGAGCAGCTACACATCATGGACAGATATTAAAAAAACTAAAATGCAAGTCATATAAACCAGATTGAAAGAAGTCACAATCCCGTGATGCTGAAGATCTATATAAGAGCTGCATAAGCCGAAAATTGAAAGAAATCACATTCCCTTGATACTGAAATCCTGAATAAGAAAGGAAGATCCATCATGAAGAACTCTCAATGACCAAGATCCCGGCTCCATCGCAAGGCCTTCCTTGGAGAGAAGGTCAGCCTGGACATTCCTGGAACGAGGGATATGCTGGATTGAAAACTGCTTCATAGAGTTTCGAAAGTGCATGATTCTGCTTAGCCATCCGAGAAGATGAGGACTGCTAATGAGGCCATCCCCATTAACATGATCTATCAAAGATTTTGAATCGCCATATATTGAAATACCTTGGATGTCAAGAAAGTCACAAAAAGCAAGTAGACCTGATAGGGCCCTAGCCTCGGCCATACTGTTTGAGCCCTGCCCTCCATGCCAAGATAGGAAATATTGTAAGCTGTCCTCCATGACGATATGAACTCCGCAACCACAGATGTTGTTTTGCTCAGCTCCATCAAAGAAAGCACCAGGCACCTGGAAAGAAAAGACATCCGACAAATTTTTACAGACTTTGTTTGTCTTAACATTTTCCAGATGGATCGTGTCATGACAAGCCAAAATGCGATGCAGGGATGACTTGAGAGGTTCCTTTGAGTCTTGGAAGATTTGAGCATTTCTCCACTTCCAGAGGAACCAACAGGTTATGATAAACAAGGATCGCCAAGAGAGATTTTGCTCGCTCCACCATTGAAAGGCAACCTGTACCGTAGGAAAAATAACGTGAGGAAAACCATAAAACAGAGATAGTTCATACCAGATCTGGAGAGACGAGGCACAATGGAAGAACATATGAAGGTTTGATTCCTCAGCAGCTTGACACATGGCACATCTACTCGGTCCATGCCAGCTTTTCCTTCGAAGGTTTTCCCATGATAGATTCCTGTTGTAAAAGACCAACCATGAAAAAAGGATCATTTTGAGAGGGCATCCCGACTTCCAAAAGCATGGAGGAAAAAACGGGCTAGAGCTTGGAGAAGGTGGAGATATCATGATCGCATAAATGTCCTTTACACGAGCAGGAGACTTAGCCTTAGGAACTGTCCATATCAGATGGTCACAGGTCCCCGAACGGAAAATTCCTAAGCTGCAAAGGTCTTCTTTAACTGAATTCCATAGCAGGAGCAGAGTGGCCGGCATGTTCAGATCACAGCCTTCTTTCCATAATGGAATGGGACCTCTCCATGAATCAATCAACTTGTCCCAAGTAAAGCAACCTCTTCTATGAAGGAAGCATAATAAAGATTGAGGAAAGAAATTTTCACGGCCATTTAAAATAGGATCTATACCAATTAGAATTCTGGATCCAGAGAAGAGGTTCCATCTTAAATTCTCCAAAAAGAAATGCTGGATTTTCCTGAGGCTGAGCCATATGGCTGAGCCTCTGCTGACGCCAATAGATCTTCTTCTGTACCAATATTCTAAATTCCTTCCTTTCATATATTTCTTTCTAATAGCTATACTCCATAGCCCATCTCCAAAAATACCTCTATATAGTGATTTACATAGGAGCGCATTTCCAAAGGAGCGCATATCTAGAAGGCCCCATCCGCCTAGCTTCCTAGGCCTAGAAATTTTTGCCAGCTTTACTAAATGAAACTTGTTCTGAAATGATTTTCCGCCCCAAAGAAAATTAGCCATAAGACTGTTCATTTTGTTTATGATGCTTGAAGGGAGATAGAAAATATGAGCCCAGTAGACCGCTAATTGAGATAAGACTGCCTGAACTAGAATAAGCCTGCCTGCCAAAGATAGAGACTTGAACTCCCAGCCTGATATCTTTTTATAGAATCTGTCCAATAACCATTGCCAGTCTGCTTTCGAGTAGCCCTTAGCCTTTAGTTGAAATCCCAAATATTTCATCCCATCCCTGATCGAACTCGGAGCAATGCCCAGCAACTCAGCAATCCATAAGATCATTTCCATGTTTGAATCATTATGAAACAGAGTAGATTTTGCCTTATTTATGACTAACCCAGAGGCTTTCTGGAATCTATCAAGAATTTCATTGAGGCAGATCCAGGAAGCCCTACAGAGCATGGCAAAAATGAGAACATCATCGACAAAAAGATTGTGTGATAAAGAAATGTCCTTGCATATCTTGACTGGCCTACATCTCTTTTCTTCTACTGCCTTATTAATCTGTAGGCTGAGGGAGTTCATCACCAAGATAAATAACAGAGGGGAGAGGGGACAACCTTGTCGAAGTCCCCTTTCCGCTGAAAAGAAAGAGGAGGGCATTCCATTTATGATGACCGAATATCGAACATTCTCTACACAAGACATTATCCAGTCGATGGAATGAGATTTTAATCCAATTTTTGCCAGCATGACTCTTAGAAATCCCCAGTCTAAGCAATCGTAGGCCTTTTGCAGATCTATTTTGAGAATAGCCGCATCCATCTTGTTAGAGATCATAGAAAACAGACTTTCCTGGGTCATGGCAACTGCATCCAATATGTTGCGGCCCTTTAAGAATGCATGCTGATCCTTAGAGATGAAGGAGGCCAGAGTAGGCTTCAACCTTTCTGCAATAATTTTAGAGATAATTTTGAACAAGATATTGCACAGCGATATTGGTCTGAAATCTTGGAAGGTGTCCGACTTAGCCTTTTTGGGAATTAGGGCAATCAGAGTAGAAGAAATAATGCTGTGAATACTTCCGGACATCCGAGATGCCTCCACCATCCGCAGCAGGTCATTTTTGAAGAGGTCATAAAAGTGAGAGAAAAACTCTATGGGCCATCCATCCGGGCCAGGGCTTTTATCTCTTTTAAAAGCTTTTATGACATTTTGAAGTTCCTCTTCAGAGATCGGCTGGAAGAAACTTTCGTTTGCTGCCTCATCAAACATTAACGGAACCAGTTCAATACCCCAGAGGGTATCTTGAAAATTATTTGCTTCTTTTCTTTTGTATTGGTTCTGAAAAAATCTCGTAGCTTCATTCGAGATATCCTGCTGTGAATAGAAGAACCCACCTTCACCATTGCTGATCCTCCAAATGGAATTTTTCTCTCGTCTGGCGTTCGCAAAATTATGAAAAAATCTCGTATTTCTATCTCCATCCTTAAGCCAAATAGCTCTGCTTTTGAGCCTCCATGAAGCCTCCTCCTTTTCCAGGATGATTTGTTTTCTTTTTTCCAAATTCCTTATGAGACCTTTGATGTCGAGAGACAGATTATTGGGATCTGCAGCATTTAATATGTTGTCCAGCTCCTTTTGAATTTCTGCAAGCTCCTGTTTGTCCATCTTCCTTTTTTGATGTTGCCAATCCTTTGCCACCTTCCTCAGAGATGCCAGCTTTTCCCGGAAGGTCATGAAAGGGGACAGATCTGACTTCAATAACTCCTTCCACTTGTTTGTAATGATTTCATTGAATTTTGGGTCCTCTAAGTGGATTTTGTTAAATTTAAAAGAATAGCCGAGCCTGAAACCATTCCTTTGCCATCCAAGGAAAATAGGCCTATGATCAGATGTGAAGTCGTTTCCTATAGAAGATACAGGCATACCCATTTTATCGATAATGCTAGAATGTAGAATGAAACGATCAATCCTCTTGGCGATATATGCCTCACCGGTCCTGCTGTTATCCCATGTAGGCATCAGTTTGATAGGCACGATGTCAACAAAGTTCCTATTTAAAAATTCCTTCTTGAGTCTATCAGCAAGCGGGTCCTTTGTCCTGCATTTGCCCCAACATTCATCAGAGCTTAAGGTCATATTTAAATCACCTGCTATCATCAGAGCTCCAATTTCAAGAATTTCCGAGGCAAACAGCCTTTCCCAGAAAGGGAGTCTATTCTTATAGGGCGCATAGGCATTGAGAATATTGATATTTAGGCCTTGACCTCTAACAGAGACCGAAATTAGAATCCCTGCAAAACATTTAAAGGCCTTTGCCTTGATCCAGATGGGATCCCACAGGACTGCGAGTCCACCTGATTGCCCACAAGCCTCTGATGCAACCATAAACCAAGAGGGAAACATTCTCCTAAAGTATGCTATAGACACCTGGCTGGAGTGCATGGTTTCCTGTATAAGGATGATTTTTGGACGGGCTGAATAGAAGATTTCTTTTAGCGCAAGATATTTAGGGTTTGTGCCTAAACCCCTGATATTCATTGAAACAATAAAAGTCATTTGGATGGCTCGCCAGCCACACATGCTCTAAGAGGCTGAATATCAGTCGAGTCCAGAATAGGCACATCAATGAGAGATAGGTTCCGCACTCCATGCTCAGAAACAATCGTTCTCCCCCTAAAGTGGCGGCTTCCCCCTTTGTGTTTCTTTCTGACTGTTATATTCTTTGCTGAGTTGGGCTTATAAATAGAGAGGCAGGACTATTAGGTTTATGAATTGTTAGAGGCTCCAACTCAAGAGATTTTTTGCTTAGCAAGAAATCAATATCGCTGTCATATTTATTAACCGGGGAGGCTTCAGGAGAGTTGAATGGAGTGGGTGTGAGAATAGGTTCTTTGCCTTTTGGAGCTGGAGCAGGGATTTTGTCAGGAGTCGGGGAGGAGGAGGATATCGGAATGGGGTGAGAGCCAACTACAAAGTCCATTAAGTTCATAGCGGGAGGAGAGGGAACTGCCTTTTCCTCCGATGGCTCAGGTATGGGAGCACAAGCGAAAGGAGGGGATTTGTTGAAATCGGAGCGGGCAGGATTAGATTGAAGGGAATGGCGGGTACCGTTGGAAATATTTTTACTAACCACATTGAGTTTTCGAAGATTCTCTAGCCAAGAATCTATAAATTAAGGAACACAACAATACTCAAAGATTTCAAATTATGAAATCTAGTTAATTAAACCCATATCTTCCGCTTTCCCTAAAATATCTCTATCTCTGAGACCTTATAGTTTCGAATGCTTTAGATTAAAGACGCTGAAATATGGAATGTAAATCCATTCAAAGTCGAAATTCATGATTCTTTAGAAAGAAAAAAAATACATAGTAATTTAAAATTGTAAGTGACTTAGAAAAAAGGAAAAACTACATACTAATATAAAATTTAAATGGTTAAAAGAAGTGAAGTTTACGATTAGCATGACTTAGAAAAAAGGAAAAACTACATACTAATATAAAATTTAAATGGTTAAAAGAAGTGAAGTTTACGATTAGCATGTTTTTCGGGTGTATTATTTAAGGAATTAGTTGTTTTTAGTACGATTTTTTGGAAGTTTTTCAAGTGAGCTTTTCTGATCTAATTTCTCTAAAATAAAGCAGGAATTTATTGAAATCACAAATTTGATGGGTAACCTTTACACAATCCAAGTGTCTTACAGTTTTTTAGTGAGCTAAATTATTCTGGAGGAAGCAACTATGGCTAAATGAGAGAGGCAGCTATGAATTGAGTGTCTGAGTGAGCAAATTTTTTGAAACCTTGTCCAAGCCTTTTGCGGGAGAAGTTAAAGATGATAATTCTGAGCTAATCTCATGGGACGATTCCTTTGCAAAAGAGTCGTCGCATATTCATGAAGAGTTTTTCCGTTACACCAAAACCCGCAAGTTCCAAACCAATAACTAGGATCCCGAAAGTGGAAATGGATTCCATAGAGGTGCGGTGATTCTTCCAACACGCCCCCCTCAAACGCAACTCGGGGGAATCTAACCTGGGTCTGTGATACCATGAAAAGGTTTTCTGTTACATCAAAATCCGCAAGTGTTGGTAAACATTCCAGACTAGAATCCTAGAATGGAAATTACCGATTCCATAGAAGTGGGGTGATTCTTCCAACAATTCATGAGTCTTCAAATTATTGTTAAAAATTTGAAATTGTGAATGTGAAGGTGAAGATAATTTCCTCTCCATTACCTTCGGCCACAGCTATCGAAGAAAAAAAGGCAATGGCAACTTGGGTCATTTGGACAAGTATAGATCCGTTCTCTGTACTTCGAAAATTTTAGAATTGTGAACTAAGAATCTCTTAAAAAACAAATTATCTCTTAGCTTGGGTTTTAAAATATCTCCTCTCCAAAGTTTTAGAATTGTTGTGAAGTGAACTTAATGGTGTTGTCCTGCTTCTTGTGGAGCTCCACCCACCCAATGTTCCAAATTCATTACATATAGTTTCATTGTGTCGAGTTTGTCGTTCTCTTAAGAAAACAAATTATCTCTTAGCTTGGGTTTTAAAATACCTCCTCTCCAAAGTTTTAGGATTGCTGTGAAGTGAACTTAATGGTGTTGTCCTGCTTCTTGTGGAGCTCCACCCACCCAATGTTCCAAATTCATTGCATATAGTTTCATTGTGTCGAGTTTGTCGTTCTCTTAAAAAACAAATTATCTCTTAGCTTGGGTTTTAAAATATCTCCTCTCCAAAGTTTTAGGATTGCTGTGAAGTGAACTTAATGGTGTTGTCCTGCTTCTTATGGAGCTCCACCCACCCAATGTTCCAAATTCATTGCATATAGTTTCATTGTATCGAGTTTGTCGTTTGGTTGCAGCATATTTATGATTTTTGTCATCTTTAAATTATAGTTGAAGTTTGTGTGAGGAGTTTTATTGTGTATTGTGCTGAGAGTTTTGTCTAAAGAGATTTTATTGTGTATAGTGAGAATTTTGAGTCAAGAAATTTTATCGAGTAAAAATTTAAATATGATGCTCTCTTTTAATTTACCGAATTTTGTGATATTTGAATTTACAGAACTTTGTGATTTTGTAAATAAAAATGATTAGATCTGATAAATAATTGTATCATCACAGTGCATTATTTTGATAAGCAAATTTAAAATCAAATATCTCATCCATAATTTTACTATAAGTAAATTTAAAATCAAATATCTCATCCATAATTTTACTATAGTTAGGTTTTTTTATTATAAGTTGCGAACAAAACAAATGAATACAACATAAACCAATTATATTCTAATTTCAAAGCAAAATAAAATCTTAACAGGTGATTTTACTCTAAGTTGGAAATCTATACCTTACATATGTGACCACGATTTGTAAGTCAAATATAATTAAAACAGATTAAAATTGGAATGACAAAACTAAGGGCCATGGCTGTCCGTTCGCTGAACAAAGCATCTGTAAGAAAATCGAATTGCCAAATGTTTGTGATGATCTATGTGGGAGGAGGCATCAATTGTAGGGTTTTGGTGTGATGCCAATACAGTGATGGAAGAAGAGCAGCATGATGGTATTTTTGCCTCTGTGAATGCTTCCCGGACATTTGGAATCTCAAAGGCACGGCATCGTAGAAAATTTGACACGCTTTTCCATGATTGATTGACAACATATAGTGCGCCAGACAAGTTTGTACTCTCAGATGGCCGAATCTTGTGGCTTCCAGGTTGGTGGAAGCTCTTCTCCACGTTTAAAGTATAGGGTTTTTATTTATTTATTTTGAAATAAATAATCTTGTGGCTTCCAGGTTGGTAGAAGCTCTTCTCAACGTTTAAAGTATGGGGTTTTTATTTATTTATTTTGAAATAAATAATTAAAAAATTAACGTTGCAGAATGAAAGCATATTACTCAACTGATTGCGTAAGTTGTATGATGTTTGATGTTATTTAAAAATAATAATATTTTAATTGAGGGATATTATGTTTATGATATTAATTATTAAATGTTAATAGATATCAATTTATAATATATATCAAAATACTTATTTTACATTATTACTAAGATTTTTTATTTTTAAATAACTTTATTATAATGTTATGAGTCAAATATTTTTGCTTTATAAATATTATATTTTATAAAATATCATAATTTTTTTTATGATATTTGTTGATATAATTTTTTTAATTAATTGATAAATTTTAATTTTTGATTGGTGTATATTATTATGAAAAATTTAAAATATTAAGTAGAGTTTAACTACCTATTATCTATATAATAATTATTGATAATTAAATTAAAAATTTCAAAATATACATACTTATTCACATCATAGCAAATATAATTACAAACCAATTATTTTTTATTTTCATTATAAATTTTTTAAATGTAAATAATAATATAATATATTTTTAAAATAATAATATAATACAAATTTTATTATTATTATATTTTTTTAAATATAAATAGTAATATAATATATTTTTAATATAATAATATAATACAATTTAATATTAATATGAATTTTAAAAACCATATTTTAAATAAATAAATAGAAATTAATTTGAATTTTATAATATTTTATTTTTAATTATTATAAATAAAATAAAAATAAGTTTACAATAACTATTTAAGACTGTGTATACTATTATGAAAAAATTAAAATATTGAGTAGACTTTAAATACCTATCATCTATATAGTAATTATTGAAAATTAAATTAAAAATTTCAAAATATACATACATATTCACATAATAATAAATATAATTAAAAACCAATTATTTTTTATTTTCATTATAAATTTTTTAAATATAAATAATAATATAATAACCCTCACGACCAATATAGTTGGATAGAGATCAGAGACATTAATAATAAAAAGTCCTACATAGCAATATGTTATTTTCCCCTCATCAATTCTAACTTCTATAAGAAGAAGAATCTAGATAAAACTAACCCTTACAATGGTTTAGAGAATGATATTTCTAGCTTAAGGAATGATGGTAATATCCTTTTAATAGGTGACTTTAATGCTCGAACTTCAAACAACCAAGTTATTATTCTAAGCAATCATTCCAACCCTAATCCTCTTTGGTTAGACAAGGACCCTACTTTGGCTAGTAGGTACAAAAGGATCTTTGAAGACCACGGGGAAAATTTGTTTGGGTCGGAGCTAGTCAAGCTCTGTAGTGCTCAGGATCTCATAATTTGCAACGGTCTAAAGAAGTGGCCCAATTCCAGCAAGATGACCTGCATCCATGGTCTTGGTAGCAGCGTGGTAGACTACGTTATTTCCGATCTCCCATTATACAACGAAATAATAAATTTTGACATCTTAAACGACCACGAACCTGACTCTGATCATAGGCCTTTACTTATAACTCTCAATTTTGTCATGGATAGAGTTCCCATAGAAAATAATGCTTATAGCCAAAAGAACTTAATATTTGATAGAAATAAAAATGATCTCTTTCTAAATGAATTAAAAACTAATTTGCTTCCTTTATCTAGTATAGACAACATAGAAGACCTCTATCATAATTTTACTACAACCCTCTCATATTCTATTAACAAGTTCTCAATTGAAGTTTCAAATAATAAAAGAAATATCAAAACCAATCCATGGTATGACAAAGGTTGTAAAAGTGCGAGGAGAGCAATTAAGGAAGCTGTTGATGAATCTCTTAAAATGGACAAGATAAAAATATACAAAGTCCTAACTAAAAGGAAAAAGAGGCAGTACATTCATCAAAGACAGCAGAATCTCTTACACCTCTCTAAGGTAGCTCCTAAGAAATTTTGGAGGTAAATTCTGACTAGGAAGACTAAAGATAATAATAAAATTGCTCTTCACGATTGGAATTCCTATCTTAAAAAGCTTTATGAATCTCCAAATGTCATGGATAATTTGGAAACCCTGCTTACAACGAAATAAGTTTTCTCTTTAGAAGACATTAAGTTTGGGGTTAATCGCCTCGCTAATGGGAAAGCTAAGGACATTGAAGATTACTAGGTGGAAATCTTAAAAATTGGAGGTCATGTCCTCATCCCCCACATTCACAAGCTTTTCAATCAAGCAATCGAGCAAGGGTTCCCTAAACCTTGGGTTGAGAGCCTCATTATCCCTATTTTTAAAAGTGGGGATACAAATAACCCCTCTAATTATCGGACAATTATGATCAACCCTCTCTTAGCCAAGTTATATGGTAGTATTTTGGAAAAGAAGCTAAGCATATGGCTTGAAAGTGAAGGTAAGCGGGCTAAAGGCCAAGCAGGTTTCAGAAGGCATCACTCAACAACAGACCACCTCGTTACGCTTAGGATCATTGTGGAGGAATGTCGTAATGATAAATCCAATTTATTTTGTTGCTTCGTGGACTTTAGAAAGGCTTTCGATACGGTTCCTAGATACAACCTTTGGAATAGATTAGAAGAGCTAAAGGTTCCTCTCGAGTTAAGAGCTGCTGCTATAAGGTTATACGAGAATGTAATTGCCAAGCTAAAGAGCAATGAGGAGTGGTTGAAAGATATTAAGTGTAACATCGGAGTTAAACAAGGTTGCCCCCTCTCCCCTACCCTATTTGGCATTTACATCGATAAGCTTGAAGGCTACTTAGAGGAAGTAGGATGTGATGGCACGATCTTAGCTGGGATAGTCGTCATCCTTCTTCTCTATGCTGACGATATTGTTCTTTTGGCACGGTGCCCATCTGATCTTGATAAGCAACTCAGGCTTCTTAAGGATTTCTGCTCTACCATGGGTATGACTATTAACACTGACAAAACAAAAGTTATGATTATTAAATCCAAGAAGTATACTTACGCTAATTTTATGTATGACAATAATAACGTGGAGGAAGTGTATTCTTACAAGTACCTAGGAATTGATATTCATCACAAGATCAACTGGAACCATAGCATTGAGAAAAGGATTAATGGGGGGTGGAAAGCTTATTTTGGTCTTGAAAATAATTGTAAAACAACAAACCTCGTAATGTGGGATAAAAAGAAGTTCCTCTTTGAAACTTTAGTCACTCCTGTAGGTTTGGGGTTGCAGCATCTCCAGAGAATCATGGAGAAAGATTGAGCAAATCCAGAAGCGTTTTATAACTTATAACCTGAAAATTAAAATTAATAAACCCTATCCTATTCTCCTTATAGAAGCAGGTCTTTCCCCTATTGAGAGCCTAGCTATGATTAGTTTTCTGCCATACAAGCACAAACTCAATAACATAGACAATCATAGACTTCCTAAGCTAGCTTTAAATTCCAGCCAAAACCACCTAAGGCTTAATCGGGGATGGCATAAAGACACAAGGGCCTGGTTAAACTATTGGGAGATCAACAAGAATGATGCATTGCAAGACATAAATAACATTAAAGATATTGTTATATCTAAGTTCAAAGAAAAAATGTGGTGTGAGAAAGATTTAGCGGCTAAAAGAAAATTAAGTTATTATAAGAAGGTCATCAACCCCACCCTAGAAAATCAAAAGTATCTCTTTATTTTAACTAGCTCAAAGAAGAAAATTAATATAGCAAAGATTAGAATGAATTCTCATGAGCTCCATAGTGAAACAGGTCGTTGGGTAGTTCCTAAAATGCCATGGATGGAAAGGATCTACCATAAATGTGAGAATAGGAACATCGAGGATGAAAAGCACTTCCTCTTAGAGTGTCCTGCATATAACCACATTAGATCTCAGTTTCACAATCTTTGTTACAATACTGACCTTCCTAGCCTTTTACAATGTCAAAATTATAGTGAGCTCGGAAGGCTTCTCTCCAAGCTTTTTGAGCATAGGAATAAAATCTTAAATCAAATTAAATAATTTGTTTTTAGGTCTGATAGACCAATGTTTGGTCTCAGGGGACGTTAACCACCACCACCACCATCATCATCATCATCATCATCATCAATGTAATACAATTAATATGAATTTTAAAAACCATATTTTTAAACAAATAAATAGAAATTAATTTGAATTTTATAATATTTTATTTTTAATTATTATAAATAAAATAAAAATAAGTTTACAATAATTTGATATTAAATTAATAACTATTTAAGATTAAAATAAAAGTTGAAATGATTATGAATTACAAATATTTTAAATTTGTTTTTCATAATAATATATAATGGTTAATGCTATATAATTTCTCTTTTTAACTTGATATGAAAGAAAGAAAATCTAAAGTATTTTATTTTAAAAAATTGAAGAGAGTCCAATTTTGATAAACAATAACCATATTAAAAAACTTGCAGATAGAAAGTTGTAATTTTTCACAATAATATTCAAAATTTATCTTGAAAATGAATTTTTTTAGGGATTTAAAACTTTGATAACTTTCTAATATTAATGTGACAATTCAAACTCTCTATCTACCCAAAAAAAATTCTAAAATCTATCCTACAAAAAACTTGGTATCTAACTCTAAACCACATTAAATAACCCTTGAATCTTATCTTAGTGTAACATATAAATTATGTTATTTTATTATTAAAATAAATATAATAAATGTTATTAAAATTATAACATATTATTTTATTATTAAATTTTTTTATTTTATATTAAATTTTTTTTTTAATATTATAATTTCATTCCTAATAAAATGATAAATTTACATTTTTTATACCCACTATATAAAAATGTATTCCTCAAATATCTTTAACATAAAAGCTTTACATTTTTATCTCCTCGTAAGATAAAAGTGCAAAATGACCAAGCATATGTCAACCATTGTACTTGAGATAAAAGGAAAAAGAAATCACGTTGCCTTGTACAATAAGCATATAAAAAAATGTCGCTAAAACAGAACTCTCCAAGAGAGAAAACATATATAAAGAGGTATGGTTCCTGGTGTGTTAATCACTGTCATCAATTTGAGCAGAGATTTGATTTCTATAGAGATGATGGAAGTATTCATGTCCTTGATCATTGACTTTTCGCATTATAGCCTAAAGATTTTTTTAGAATGAGATTTTGATTTTGATTTTTTCTTGGGTATATATAAATAAGAAAATAATCTAAAAAAATCAATAAAACATTTATCTTTTTTAAAATAGATAAAAGATGAATATTTTTATAAATAATAATATTATTAAATCAATTTATAAATAGCAAAAAATCCCCAAATATGTATAACTGAAAACAACTCTCATCTTTTGCAAATATGAACAATTTTCTGAAAACAACTCTCATCTTTTGCAAATATGAACAATTTTTTGCAAGTTATAAATTCAACTTGATTATTAGTCCCGGATCCCAAACCGATTTTGATTTTAAAATTATAATTTGGAAAAATAAATAAAATGAACCCTCCCCATAAATCTCACCATTATTGATTAAAAAATCATTAAAAAAACACCACTTGGAAAAATCTCACCATTATTGATTAAAAAATCATTAAAAAAACACCACTTGGAAAAATCTATGCTTTCAGGAGTAAATCCCTCTAGGGGTAACAAAACATTTTTCCTATTAATAAACACCACTTGGAAAAATCTATGCTTTTCAGGAGTAAATCCCTCTAGGAGTAACAAAACCTTTTTCCTATTAATAATAGCATAAGATGGCCAGCGCTTCATCAGCGCCGTGCATAGAAACCGTTATTGTATATCATTTTGTAATTTCAAAAATGAAATTAGTTATATATTATTTCAATTAAAAATTAATTAATTAATTTTATATATATATATATATATATATATATATATATATATATATATTTATTTATTTATTTACATTTAATTAGAATATAAAAAATTGATAAAATAGTTATATTTCATTATGCAAGTTATTTGAATTGCGTCGACTTTGATATAAAAAGATTGATAAAATAATTATAACTGAGTGGGAAATCTTTTTCAACTTTTATAATTTTATATTTGACATTCCATTATTTTTAAAATTCATTATATTTATTTAAATGGTGTATTTTATTTTATAGATATATATTTAGCAATTGGGCTAATTTTTTACTTTAATGATATGGGTTGATTTTAACTATTATCTTATAATTTGTAGGTAATTATGTATGTACTTTCCATAGAAACGTGGAGATTTAAATATCAAATCTCTTCGAACATGAAACTTCGTTTTCTCAAGTGATAATATATAAATATTTCCATAAAATGTAATTTATTTATTTTTATTAAATTTAAAGATTATTGATATACTTTTCTTATATTGTGAAGAATAAGAATGAGAATTATTTTTGGAAAATGGAATATTATGAATTTTATTTGTGTAAGTATTTTAAATTAAATGCATATATTTAGTATGAGATTTCAAAGGAAAGGTAGTTAAATTTTTTTGTTTGTTGGTTTATTAGTCATTTTTTCATCATGGACTATAACACTTGTTTTACAATGAAAGTGTATTGACTTCGCATTATTTTACCAAGTTTTTGCAATTTTAAACAAAGTTTCAAGAAAATGATAAATATTCATATTTTCCCGTAGTTCTGCAATAAATTTTTAATTTTTTAGAAAATTTTTAATTTTTTAGAAATTTATTTCTAATTTCGATTGACATAATTCCGGGGATATTTTATTTTTAGTATTTGTGAGTGAGTATCTCACAATTCATTTAAATAAAAAAAGAAAAACTAATTTTGTGAGTGGTCATTCAACTAGTGCTCTGATATGGACATTGTCACTGTTATGTTATTGTTTCGCTTAATGATGTCAGAACTAAAGCAGGTGCAAGTTGCAAGTCCTTTATTTAGACGAGGGAGGGGGTCGGAGGCCTAAACAAATCTCCATAAAATTGATACATTGTGTGGATTAGGAAAGTGTGGACTAAGAAAACCTTTCACCTAACAAACTAAGAACCATAATTGTACCAACCTATTTCATTGTGCAAAGCTTTCATTGTATGGAGGAAAATTACCTTTGTTTTAATTTTAATTTGAAGAATTTCATTGTGTGTAGCTTTCTTTGCATGGAACTTTTGAAAGAAGCTTCCTCCACACAATGAAAGCTTTCATTAAAAGACTATAAACCTAAAAATCATAAATATAAATTAAATTGATTTCACTTTATAACCAAATCAAATTTATTTCATAGTAATTTTATTAATTTCTGAAAACAATTAATATTATTATGAAAGAAAATTCAGTGTCATTTATGAATGCATGCAGGGAAGCCACAGTTAATGTTTCATCATGATGAGCTTCATAGTGCAAAGATTACAATGAAAAAATTTCATTATGTGAATGAAACTCTTTCCACAAAGTGAAAGGTCCACACGAGAAAAGATCTACTTAAAAAACTATAGACTTAAGAAACATAAATATAAATTTAAAAATTAAATTAATTTTATGACCAAATTAAATTTATTTAACAATAAATTTTATCCTCCACACAATGAAAGTTTTCATTAAAATACTATAAACCTAAAGTCATAAATATAAATTAAATTAATTTAACGTAGTGTAACAAAAACTTTTTATCAATTGTTAAAAATAATTAATATTATTATGAAAGAAAATTCAATGTCATTTATGAATGCATGTAGGGAAACCACACTTGTAGGGATTAAAATTTAATTGTGGGTAGGTTCCTTATACAGAGCTTTCATTATGTGGAGTTTACAATGAAAGATTTCATTGTGTAGAGGAAGCTTCTTCTACACAGTGAAAGATTTGCACAAGAAAATCTCCACTTAAAAAATTATAAACCTTAAAATCATAAATATAAATTAAATTAATTTAACTTTATGACCAAATAAAATTCATTTAATAATAAATTCAAATGCATAATGAAAGTTTTCATTAAAAACCATAAATATAAATTAAATTATTTTAATTCTATGACCCAATCAAATTTACTTAATAATAAATTTAATCAATTGCTAAAACTAATTAATATTACTATGAAAGCAAATTCAGTGTCATTTATGAATGCATGTAGGGAAGCTCAATGTTCCATTATTCATATATGGAGCTTACAATGAAAGCTTTCACTATACACAAGAAACTTTCTCCATACAATAAAATCTCCACATAAGGAAAGTTCTGCTTAAAAAACAATAAGCCTAAAAATCATAAATATAAATTCAATTCATTTAACTTTATGACCAAATCAAATTTATTTGATAATACATTTTATCATCCACACTATAAAAGATTTCATTAAAAAATTATAAACGTAAAAATCATAAATATAAATTAAATTAATTTAACTTTATGACTAAATCAAATTTATTTAATAATAATTTTTATCAATTGCTAAAAAAATTAATATTATTATGAAAGTAAATTCACATTCATTTATGAATGCATGCAGGGAAGCTAAAGTTACATGGATCAATGTTTCAGCCTGTTGGGGGCTTCCTTGAGCAAAGCTTACAACGAAAACTTTCATTGTGCACTCAGTAAAAGCTTTGCACAAATAAAGTTTCGTACATTGATTATGACCAAATCAAAATTATTTAATAATAATTTTTATCATTTTCTTAAAACAATAGGGACTTATGATGCAATAAACTATTTTTCTAAAGTTGAAAGCACGATCTCATAATAAATAAATAAAATGCTATCAAAGTTTTAAATATTTATTTAATAATTAAATATTTAACTTTTCAAAGTGCATATGGAGAAAAAAATATTATTTTTGTGATCATAATCATTTAATGAATGCATGCACGGAAGCTAGAGTTGCAAGAATCAATGTTTTATTATGAGGTGATTCCATTATTCATAGCTTGATTGTGTGTAAGCTGATTGTGTGGAGCTTACAATGAAAACTTTCATTGTGTAGAGGAAGCTCCCTCCACATAAGCTTCCTAATCACAACAAAATATTTCATTAAAAACTACAAACCTAATAAATATAAATTAAATTAATTTAACTTTATTACCAAATCAAATTTATTTAATAATAAATTTTATCAATTGCTAAAAACAATTAATATTATTATGAAAGAAAATTTAGTGTCATTTATGAATGTATGCAGGGAAGCCAAAGTTAAAGGGATCAATGTTTCACTATGTAGAGCTTATAATGAAAGCTTTCATTGTGCATAAGAATCTTTTTCCACACAATGAAAGCTCCGCACAAGGAAAACTCCGCTTAAAAAACTATAGACATAAAAATCGACAATTTAAATTAAATTAATTTAACCTTATGACCAAATAAAATTTATTTAATAATAATTTTTATCAATTGCTAAAATCAATTAATATTAATTTCATTTATGAATGCATGCAGGGACTAGATTTTTGGAGGGATCAATGTTTGGATGCTTCCTTGCATAAAGAAAGCTCCTTAAAGTACAAGGTTCACTATGAGCAAATCAAATTTATTTAATAATAAATTTTGTCAATTCCTAAAAACAATACGGACTTATGATACAATAAATTATTTTGGTGAAGTTGAAAGCAGGTTCTCATAATACATTAAACTATAAGTTTTATTTTTCAAAGTGTTATAGAAAATTCCATATTTCATTTTGCAATAGTCAATGCTAAATTAGTCTTTGTAATTAATTTATTTATACATGTGTACATTTTCTTTTCTTAAACAAATAAGAATTTAAAGAACTCATGCTAGATTCTGTATATACATATTCTCTATGCACATATATGAAATTCTATCGAAGTTTTAAATATTTATTTAATAATTAAATATTTAACTTGTAAAAGGGCACGTGGTGAAAACATTTTGTTTTTGTGATCATAATCATTTAATGAATGCATGCAATGAAGCTAGGCTGGAGCTAACCGGCTGGAGCTAACCAGCCATATATTGGGTATTTAATGCCCTCAGAGCAGCACGCCGCTTAGCTCTATAACACGGGAGCGAGCAAATATTATTTAATGCCGAATTTGCCAGCTCCCGTGTTATCGCATTAAGTCGCGTGCTGCTCTGAGGGCATAGACTTGTCAGATCAATATTTCATTTTGGAGAGCTTTCTTGTAGAGGGGTTTCATTGTGTAGAGCTTGCATGTGTGTGTGAATCTTTCGAACGATTCCTCTGCATAGTGAAAGATCCACGAAACATTGACTATGATGAAATAAAATTTAATTTTAATTTTATGACCAAATCAAATTTATTTATTAATAAATTTATCAATGTGATATGTCATTTCATTATGATTCTTCGGCACTCTACACAACTTTAAACAATTAATTAGCTGTAGAGACAAGAACTATACTACATTGTGATTATTACCTTTATTTATTTATTTTTAACTAAATCAATATAAAATATTTTTCATAATTCTTTATTATAATTTTTTAATTTTTAAAAAAATATCTAATATAAAAAATAATAACGTTTTTATATATTCATGTCTAGGCAATTACCTTATCAATGAGGGTTTCTCATGTACTCTTGAGGTACTATATACTTTATGGACAACATTAAATTCTTTATTAATTTATTTTTAAGTAAATGACTTCTATCTTAATGGACCAATTAAAAATTTCTCCAACTTAGTATGCATTTTATGGTTTCTTTTAGTTTATAGTGCTTTATTGTTCTACACATGAAAATGATTATATCAAACACTTTTAATAACAAAATTTGAAACCAAATCTCTCATCCATAATTTTACTATAAGTGGTGAATAAAACAAATAAATGCAACATAATACAACTATATTCTAATTTCAAAGAAAAATAAAATCTCAAAGAAAATAACTAGAACCATAGGTTAGGAGATCCCTAGTTTATTTTCTGCAAATTTATTCATGCTACATGTATCACTATGTATAAGTAATTTAGAGTTCTTTCTATTCGGTAGTAACTCCATGTGTTACACTTGAAATGAATGTACCAAATATGTGATTACACTATTGTCTTACTAATATCGTGCTAATACAATAATTTGGGAATGTAGTTTTATCTTACATATGTGATTATGGTTGGTAAATAAAATATAATTAAAATAAATTAAGTAATTTAGAGTTCTTAGCACAATAAGTTGGGAATGTAGTTATATAGTTTTATCTTACATATGTGACTAAGATCGGTAAATAAAATATAATTAAAATAGATTAAGTAATTTAGAGTTCTTAGCACAATAAGTTGGGAATGTAGTTTTATCTTACATATGTGACTATGGTTGGTAAATAAAATATAATTAAAATAAATTAAGTAATTTAGAGTTCTTTCTATTCGGGAGTAACTCCATGTGTTACAATTGAAATGAATGTACCAAATATGTGATTACACCATTATCTTACTAACGTTGTGCTAATACAAAAAGTTGGGAATGTAGTTTTATCTTACATATGTGACTATGGTTGGTAAATAAAATATAATTAAAATTGGAATGGCAGAAACTAAGAAATAAAGAAACACTAGCTAATCTACATAAAGGGAACAAATACTACAACAATGATCGTGGTAAATAAAATATAATTAAAATTGGAATGGCAGAAACTAAGAAATAAAGAAACACTAGCTAATCTACATAAAGGGAACAAATACTACAACAATGATCGTACTATTGAGTGGGACCTTTCTCAATGGTATGGGCTATTATTATTTGTTACATAATCACAAAATTACTTCAACACAAAAAGTGGAAATTGATTTTTAACTTTATTCATAAACTAGAATTACACCATTACACAGTATGTCCATCCCTCTCAAATGAGAGAAACTAGTGTATATTTATTATCATTATAGAATCTTTCTTAACTACATATAAAACTAAAATTGTTATGACATACTAAAGCTATTAAGTTGTCAAGTACAAAGTTTTAAGATGTTGTACTTTAAGAGGAATTTTGTAGTTCTCAAAGAATAAAAGACTTAATGTACGGAATTGCAATTGCATGGATTCCTATAAAGGAATGAATGTCGCACCATTATATTAAAGCACTCCATAAACACACTTCATAATAAGAGCTCTGTCCATATTCCTATATACCCTTTGGATATGGTATACTTTGTTTCTGTGTGCATCAATTACACCATTGATTCCCTTGTAATATGATTTATGAGTCATCATTTTGTTCAAAATACTTGGTTTGACCTTTGCAAAGGTGAAATCTATGTTTATCATCCATACTACAATATTTCATCAGCAATTTTTTATCTACGATTAATAATTTCTAAATCTTTACTCTAGATTTATAATATAAATAATAAAAAACTAAGAATCTAATCCACATATACCCTGTGGAGTTTGTGTAACATATCCAGTCCCTTAATGCTTGATTAAGGATATGGGGTATCTAGACCCATCCTCCAAGGTTAATTATGGAGATTGGGTTATCAATTTCTTATTTCCTATAACCATATTAAAACTCTTTTCTAAGACCTTCATTGACTTCTCATCAATAAATTTTCAATGATATAAATTTCATCCAAATTCGACCTATGGACACGAATATATGGTTATTTAAAATATGTTCTCCAAATGCTTCATCAACATCCATACCATTTCCACATGGTAGTCCTTTTCTCCCATTTCCCCTTCGTGCAACACCATCATCCATGTCAACTTGCAATGCTAGCATATCATGTCATGATATTATTAGGTTCCATTAGTATCAGGAGGAAAACCTGAAATCCAATATCCCAACCCTTTGATACCTAATCATATGATATCCCGAAAGCCGATAACACGATGTCTTGATATATGATATCCCATCTTCCCATACTTGATCATTTGATATCCCAAAGGATGATAACATGAAGTCATGATAGTCAATATATCAACCTCCCAATACCTAATCATTTGACATTGGAAGGTCAATATTATGAAGTCTTGATACCTCACTAATGCACCATCAACTAACAGATACCCATATTTCCACCTAATGATGTTTCTGTCTACCAGGTTGTTCAACCATTAGTGACGTGTAAATTGTCATGGATATTCCACTAGACAACTCGTCACAACAGATCTAATAATATTATATTAAAACTCTAAAATTTCTACACTATTACAATTTATTAAAATTTAATATATTTGAATTTAACTATAATTAGTGCATGCATGTGAATATAAATTATGCAGAAAAGTAGAGAACGACAAAATAAGTTTACACACACATAAGACGTAATATATTCTCTCTAAGAAATCCTTTCAGGAGAAAACCCAGCTGGAAGGCCAGGTCGCTTACCTCTCTTTCTCTGTATGGAAAGATGGTTGTAGGTACAAAGAAGTAATGCTTGTGGGCCATGGGATGCTACAATGCACATATCCTCTATGTGTGCTCCACCTCCTATCTCTCCTAGCTATTTTTGTTCAGTTATAGAACAAAATTTTCTCGGAAGAATTGAATGCCTCCTCCACCTAGTGGCCCAGTTATAACATAGCACGATAGCCTACTAGTGGTTAATTTGGACTACATCAACTCTTATCTAGAGTTACAATATAGACTCTTCTAGAGTCTTTTACATCACAAACACGTGACTAACCCCTTTTCCATGAATAATGGGGGCTGATGTGGGATCCTCCCAAACTATAAGTGTCAAATGTTGAAAATAACATCTAGAAATTATAATTTAATTTGTCCTTGAATTAAATTTGGAATTACTTTCTAATTCTATTCTCATAGTAGTTTGTAGTAGTTATCTAAGTTAATTTGACTTAGTTGGCTCACTAAATTCAAGTTGGTAGTCTATCTAGAGTCATGTAGAGTGATTCCTAAATTTTAGGCATCCATGTTGAGTTCTTTTGAGTTGTAATTAATTAACTCAATCTAACTAAGCTAAAGTTAGTTAAACTTGTTCAAACCATTGGAGGAACTAATAGGAGGTCTAGTAGTGGGGACGGGCACCATTGCAGCTCCACTGCTCCACTAGTTAACTGAAGATTCACTCATAAATAACTCATGCATGTTAGTTCAGAGGAAGACCCAGTTGAGATTAGAGTTCAGGGATAGTGTACTATCAGTTGTATAATTTTCTGAGTTCTACAAATGGTGCATGCAATTAGTAGAAGGCCTATGATGGATTGCACAGTTATGGAGAGATAATTTCCCAATTAAATATGGGCTAATTCTCTCAAGAATTGTGCAAGGAAGTAGGAGCTTGGAAGGCTAGGAATTTGGTTGAGTATTGCCCAAAGGCAGTCAGTAAGGAAGAGGATAGAAAATACTTGTGCATATTTAGCTCAAGGTTGAGTAGCGCATATTATATTCATCCAAAGCTTGCCTAGGAAGCAGAGAGATAAATTGTACTTCTGCAGGAATTGTTCAGGTTGAACAAGCATTGTATTTTCTTCTCAGATCTTTTGGTTAATGTAATATAGATAATCGAGGTTTTGAGCAGTTAATTTCCCCAAAGAAATATTGTGTTATGTGCGATTGAAATTCTTCATTTTCTTCTTAGTGTTTTCATTAATCAATTTTTGTTTCCACTGATGAGTAGAGTAGATTCAAGTATTTTATTTTAGCATAGTACATAAGCACTTTGAATCTACAAGTAAAAATGTACATGAAAACAAGAAGGTCAACTTTTGAGTGGCATAACTTTTGCATACAAACTCTAATTGATGCGCTTCTTGCGCCATTGGAAAGGTATTTCTGTGTAGAATAACATGAAAATGTGCTACACTAAAGTAAAAAAGTTTTACCCCCAAAAAACTTCATTTGATGCCTAAAAATTCTCCCGAAAGGTTTCAGACCTTGTTTCGCCAAACTGGGCCCATCTGGTAAAAATGGTCTCGTGAGTAGATTCCTCCACTTTTTCCACCCCAAATGCATCGATATGGATGAAAAACTATATTATGATTGAATTCAGATCAATTAGATAAAAATAAAAATTCTACTCATAATACTCACATGATATGATAGCAAATCTAAATCATCAACAATAATCTTTGTTAGTAAATAAACATTTCAGGATCTTTCAATATTGATGGTTTGCATTAGACGCTATTCAAAGTGTTACCAAACAATCAATAGCCTGATCCCTTGATAGTTCAACATATTTTCCTTTGGGACTCAAGATCCTTTTGTATAATCTCTTGGCCATGCCATCCTCCTTATCAAACCATATAAATAGGGGCTAGGGGTACAACTTCTAATCCTCAAATTTCTAAAACTTTTGCTAATGACCCTGAAAATTCAAAGGGTCATCCCCAAAATTGTAAATGGTCCAGTAACCTCCCAAGTTGATTTTAGATGATTTAAATTGACTATGATAAGGAAAAACATTTCCAAAGTACTTTTTAGGACTCATAATTCTTCTCTAGCGTATGGAGGCATCCCATAATGTTGCATTCAACATGGCATCTCCACAAAAGAAAGTCATAAAATGGACAATGGATAGATCTTCTAAACTTCACCTAAATAAGATGAGATTACTCTTATTCCTTTGGGTTGCAAACTACCAACATCATACTTATAATTCTAACTCTCACAAATAGAGGGCCCAAAATTCTAGCTATTGAATTTTGAAGCAATAGTCAGTCTTCATAATTGATGTTTTAGCCCTTGAAATATATAATGGAAACGTAAGAAATCTTGTAAATGAAATTTATATTGATTGGCCCTTGAAAATGTAAATATAAGACACATTCATGTCATAATTAAAAGAGATAATCTTGAAGTTTGAATTTCTGGCTCCAAACTTGTCAGGTCGACCCTCCTTCAAGTCAAGTATGCCCTGATGATGAGACACCCTTTCAAAAAGACAAAACACTATATATAGAGCACTCGACCTCCTCCACAAGGCACCATTCGACCTCTCACAAAACAAGAGATATTATGGATATCTCGGCAAAGTAGAAGAAGGATAAAGTAGGATGAAGAAGGACAATTTCATCTCTAGCATTTCTCTCTCTTTCCTTGACTTCGTTCTTGTGAATTTCTAGGCATATTCTAAGTAGCAAGGCCAAAATTATGGGAATATTATTATAAGCAACATGGTTGAGTTTTTAGGCATATTCTGGGAGGCTGAAATTCGCCCTAAGAAGATTAGAGAGGGAAAAAGTTGTTGGGTAGAAGAGTGACCTGACAAGAGGGCTATTTGACTAGGTTTTACTATAGCATTGTTGGTTAGTTTGACGATCATAGTTGACTAATAGTGTTAGGTGTATCTCTTGTTTAACTAAAGAATTTCTCTAAAGAAAATTTTGTTTGGCTTTTCACCCAAGTGGGTTTTCCCAAGGTAAATCATGTGTTCTCTTTGTGCATTATGATCTCTATTGTCCTTGTGCATTTATGGTTGAATTTTTTAAGTGTAATTTCTTAATGATAAATTGAAATTAGATCTACATCATTAGAAGTAATTATCAACATTTCAAAAATTAGTAATTGTATCTATTGTACTTGAAAAATGAACATGGTATTAGAGTTTTGGTGAAGTAAAGGACATTGAGATCACTCTTGAAGGTTACTAGTAAAAGGGAAGAGTATTGAAGAAGGCCTACATCTATAATCTATTTTCTTATATATGACTATGGGTTCCTCTATGATGTCATAGAACAAATTGGAAGGTGCTACAAATTCCAGGGCTTGGAAAACAAGGATTGATTTCATCCTTGCAAATAATGATCTCTTGGGTATTTTGAAAGGTATGGTCACTAAACCCTCAAATAATAAAGGAAACATAAAATATGAGAAAGATTATATCACTGCTAGAAATATCACTATAGATTATAATAGAGATCATTTGATTCCATATGTCACAAATCTTGACTCTTCAAAGAATATGTATAACACCCTAGTGGGATTATACACTATCAACAAAATTAGTCAATCAATGAGTTTGAATAATGAGCTTCATGATGTTAGAATGACAAGAAATGATATCATAGCCTCATATTTCATGAATATCTCTCATCTAAGACATCAACTCCAAGAAATACATGAAAGAATTTCTGATAAAGAACTTGTGACTACAACAATAAATGGTTTTCCTGACTCGTGGGATTCATTTGCATCTAGTATATGTGGTGGGAAGGAGATTCCAAGCTTTGAAGAACTATGAATCTCATCCACTCAAGAAGAATCTAGACTTATGTCAAAAGGAAGAATCCAAAAACCTGAAGGAGGTGACTATCAAGCATTTGCAACTCATTCTAAGAAGGTTGAAGGAAGAAATAATTTTGGTTTCCAAAGAAGAAATGAAAGTAGAAAACATGACAGTATAAGACCTACTCCTCAAGGAAAGAAAGATATGTCAAAATTTCTATTCTATCATTGTCACAAATATGGTCACTTTAAGAAATAATGTCCTAAAGGATTGAATGATATAAAGAGAAAGGGGAAAAAACATGCTACCATAGTATAAATTGATGATTTTCCAAAGAAACCAAAGAATGAAGATTCAAGTGACAAATATTTATTTTATTTTTATGCTCTTATAGAATCTGTTGTAGATAACGATGATTTTTTACTAGTAGATAGTGGTGCCTCAAGACGCATGACAAGATACCATGAAAACATTACAAGTCTAATGGAAAGGAGATTATCTCAAAAGGTATATCTTGGAGATAATCATAATTATGCAGTCAAAGGCATTCAAAAAACATCTATTGAGTTGGAATTGGGTGAAAATGTTCATGTTAGCAACATGCTATATGTACCAGTTTTGAAAAAGAATTTGGTTCCTATTTCATGTTTGGAAGATAAAAGAGATAGAGTAGCATTTGTTGATGGAAAGGTCCTTGTATGACCAAAGTGATCAAGTATATATTCTATTAGATTAATTGGAGTTCATGAAGGAAGGTTGTATAGGATATTAAAAAACCTTCTCAATTGTTAGTGCAAAATGAAATAAATTCATGTAGATTATAATATATATCATTTGATTCCATATGTCACAAATCTTGACTCTTCAAAGAATATGTGTAACGCCCTAGTGGGGTTATACACTGTCAAAAAAATTAGTCAATCAATGAGTTTGAAGAATGAGCTTCATGATGTTAGAATGACAAGAAATGATATCATAGCCTCATATTTCAAGAAGTTCTCTCAACTAAGACATCAACTCCAAGAAATACATGAAAGAATTTCCGATAAAGAACTTGTGACTATAACAATAAATGGTTTTCCTAACTCGTGGGATTCATTTGCATCTAGTATATGTGCTGGGAAGGAGATTCCAAGCTTTGAAGAACTATGGATCTCATGCACTTAAGAAGAATCTAGACTTATGTCAAAAGGAAGAATCCAAAAACCCGAAGGAGGTGACTATCAAGCATTTGCAACTCGTTCTAAGAAGGTTGGAGGAAGAAATGAGTTTGGTTTCAAAAGAAGAAATGAAAGTAGAAAACATGACAGTATAAGACCTGCTCCTCAAGGAAAGAAAGATGTGTCAAAATTTCAATTCTATCATTGTCACAAATATGGTCACTTTAAGAAATAATGTCCTAAAGGATTGAATGATATAAAGAGAAAGGGGAAAAAACATGCTACCATAGTAGAAATTGATGATTTTCCAAAGAAACCTAAGAATGAAGATTCAAGTGACAAATATTTATTTTACTTTTATGCTCTTATAGAATCTGTTGTAGATAGTGATGATTTTTGACTAGTAGATAGTGGTGCGTCAAGACACATGACAAGAGACCATGACAACATTACAAGTCTAATGGAAAGGAGATTATCTCAAAAGGTAGATCTTGGAGATAATCATAATTATGCAGTCAAAGGCATTCAGAAAACATCTATTGAGTTGGAATTGGGTGAAAATGTTCATGTTAGCAACATACTATATGTACCAGTTTTGAAAAAGAATTTGGTTCCTATTTCATGTTTGGAAGATAAAAGAGATAGAGTAGCATTTGTTGATGGAAAGGTCCTTGTATGACCAAAGTGATCAAGTATATATTCTATTAGATTAATTGGAGTTCATGAAGGAAGGTTGTATAGGATATTGAAAAACCTTCTCAATTGTTAGTGCAAAATGAAATAAATTCATGTGAGCTTTGACATAGAAGACATGCTCACCTTCACTGTAAATATTTGCCAACTTTCAATCAAATTGTTTCAAGCGTCCCACACTTGTAGATGGAGCATGCAGAAGTTTGTAAAGGCTATGAACTTGGGAAGAATTTCGAAAAGCCTTTTCCAAGGAGTGAAAGTAGGACCAAAGAAATTTCGAATCTGGTTTACTGTTATGTATGTGGTCCAATGCTAGTGAACTCTCTTAGAGGGTGTTTGTACTATGTTACCTTTATTGATGACTTTTCTCACAAGACATGGATTTACTTCATGAAGACAAAGGATGTAGTCTTCAACAAGTTTTGGGAATTTAAGGTTGAAATGGAAAACTTGAAGGGAAAGAAAATCAAGATTCTGAGATCATATAATGGAGGAGAATATAATTCCAAGGAACTCATTGCCTTTTGTGAATAAGATGGGATTAAGAGGTAGTTTATAGTCCCTTACAATCCACAAAAAATGGATTTGTTGAAAGAAGAACATAACCATTGAAAAATATATTAGGGAAATGATGCATGATCAAGACTTTCCTATAGATTTGTGGAGTGAAGAATCAATGAAAACAATATATGTTTAATATAAAAGTCCTCATCAAATTTTGGATAACAAGACTCTTGTACAAGTATTCACTAGATACTAAAACCAGAGGTTGGACATTTTATAATCTTTGGTGTTGTTGGGAAAAGTATCTATTCAGAACGCCCCTATCCCACTCTAAGGTGTGATAGTGCCTTAGCAACAAACAAGGAAAACTATTTTCGTATTCTTCTTTATGAAATGTAAACGAAGAGGAAGGATGTAACTAACCTGTGTCTTTCGCTAGTTTGTTGATCCAATCGCTCTCCTCTTTGTTTTCTTCCCGCTGCCTGCTCCCTTACTGGTCCAGCTTCACCAAGTTCCTGCAAGATCACAGAAGAGGAAAACTACACAAAAGACATAGATTTACATTCATAACTAGCTTAGGATCAGATTTAAGCTAAACATGCAAATATAACAAAGCATCATTGATACACAGCATGTAGGAGAAACTCAAATAGTTTTATTGATATAATAAGAAAGTCCAAGAGGAGATACAACCAAGTGAGTCCCGATCCAACATCTACCTCCCAGCAAAGGAATCCCTTCCTCACCTCCAACAAAGCATAAATCACCCAATGCACTAATCTCAATCTCAAACCAACAGCAATTCTCTGCAAAGTACAAAATTCCAGCCTCCGGATCTCTGGGATGAGGGATCCATATATAGATGTAAGCAGAGAGGATGAGTCAGCTTATGTTTTGACTTGTGGCTTCTCTCTGTCAGTTCTTGCTTCCACTTGGAGGCTGAGAGCCTCTTACTCATCCTTGGTCGAACTCAGTGAGGCAAGTGTCATTGAGGAAGATTATGGAAGCTTCCATTGTCTGTACACCTCGCAGAATGACACTGCCATTTGGCATTTCTCGCTCAGCGCACCCTGGTAGTGCATTTAGGTGCGTTGCAACGCACCTAGCTAGTGTACTGGGGTGCTTTGCAACGCAGGCAGCTAGTGGAGCATCTGAATTGATCCTGAATTGACTGATTCTGAGTAGTTTTTGGTGGAGAACTTCTGGGAGAAGCTGTCATTGGTTGACCTTGTTCCTTTAGGGGCAGGAACAACACTTTCAGGGACTTTGGATCCCTTGGTTTATGGACATTTCATGCTTATAGCTGTAAGGCACAAAAATGTCTATAACATTTGGGTGTCTAGTTTACATACATGTACCCAAATAAAAAAGGAAGAAACTTGAGCCTTCAAGAAAGAAAGGAATATTTGTCATATATAGAAAGTCATCAAAGGACTATAGAATCAATGTTCCTCAAAAGAAACATGTTGAAGTCAGTAGGGGCATGACCTTTGATGAAAATATTTTCTATTGGAATTCTAAAGAGTTCACATGGAATATTTTGATGATGAAGAACGCGAAGCTCTCAAGGAGGAAGGTTCAGTTCCATCCAATCCTTCACAACATCCCATAGATCATAATGAAGGGCTAAAATGGCCTAGAAATAGAGCGGACAGAGTTGTTATTCCTGAAATAAGGAAAATACCAACTTGGATTAGATTTAATTTACAAGAAGTAGAAGGACATGCAACACCAAGTGGCACCTTTAGGGAAAGAGAGAGACTGAAGAGGTATTATGGATATGCAACATTTATGAGTAGTCTCAACCTTCCACCTATGAAGAAGTAGCTAGCCAAAAAGTTTGGAAGGATGCAATGTTGGAAGAATACCAATTGATTATGAAGAATGATGTATAGGAGATTGTGCCTAGACCTGAAGGGAAGTCAATGGTAACCTCCAAATGGATATACATGATCAAACATGCAGTGGATGGCATTATTGAAAAATACAAGGCAACATTTGTGGCTAAAGGGTTCTCTTAGAAATAGAGAGAAGATTACAATGAGACTTTTGCTCTAGTTTCTAGGTATACTACTATTATGTCTATTATTTTTATTGCTTCTTCTACAAGTTGGAATTTACATAGGATGGATGTAAATACTACTTTCCTCAATGGTGTGATTGAGGAAGAAGTGTACATAGAACAACCTCAAGGTTCTGAGGTTCATGGGAAGAGGTCTCATGTTTGAAAATTGAAGAAAACCTTGTATGGAATTAAGCAAGCACCCAGAGCTTGGGATTCTCAAATTGTCAACTACGTGACAAGACTCAGCTTCTCAAAATGTGATGTTGTTCCAAATCTTTATATCAAGGTTGAGAAGAATGAACCTGTGATTCTATTATTGTATGTTGAGGACTTATTTATGATAGGTGTAGAGAATCTCATTATTCAATGTAAGTGGTAGTTGGCTTCCAAATTCAATATGAATGATCTTGGGTTGATGCACTACTTTTTGGTGGTGGAAGTATGGTAGAAGGCTAGTGAAATCTTACTTGGTCAAGGAAAATTTGTTATCAATATCCTACAAAAGTTTGGAATGATGGAGTGTAAATGTATGGCGACTCCCATGGTGAAAAATATAAGAAAGTTGAGAGACTCTAAGTTTGATTTGGTAGATCCATCCATGTACAGAGAGTTGATTGGCTCCTTAATGTATTTGGTTAATATCAGGCTAGAAATTTGCTTTGTAGTGAAATCTCTGGGCCAGTCCTAGGTGGAACCAAGACGTGATAAGTGGATTGCAAAAAAGCATGTATTGAGATAGTTGTGTGGTACTATTGATTGTGGTTCGAGATATGTCTCAAATAATGATACAGTTGCAGGGTTATACAAATGTAGATTGGACACGGTGTGTTGAAGACATAAATAGTACATTCAGAGATTGCTTCGGTTTGGGCTTTGTTATGATTTTATGGATGAGCAGGAAGCTGGCATTTTTTGCACTCAACACTATTGAGTCAAAGTATATTGCAGCTAGTTTAGCAATTTGTGAAGTAGTATGACTTCAGAACTTACTTGCATGATTATTTGATCAGGTGGTAGAACTGAGCATGATTTATAACAAAGCATTAGAGAAATTTTGAGGTAAAAAATGGGTCTCACAACAAAAGTTTACAACCAAAATCAATTTTATAAGAACCAATAGAATTGAATATGATGATTTCAACCATGGGGGATGATTCACTAGTTTTGGAGTAAAAAGGTAAAATGATAAAAAAAAGGACGACTTTTTCACCTTTTATTTTCAACATATTTCCCTATGGTTTTACTTAAATTTCAAATTGGAGCACTCGTTGGATGCATAATTTAATTTTTCATCCAAGGAGTACCTATGTTAAATACTTTAGATGGAGCCTACTAGATGAAAAATGAGAAATACATGAAAAACATGATAGCAATCATGTTTTTTCATGTCTTTCCCTTTTCTTGTGTAGTATAATCCATTGAAAGTATTCAACATTGGTATTATTTGGATGTGAAATTAAATATGCATCCAATTAGTGCTCTCCCTCAAAATTTGAGTAAAACCTTAAGAAGATAAGTTGAAAATACAAGTTAAAAAAATAGTTTTTTTCTTTTTTTTTTTCACTCCAAAACTTGATGAGATAATCTAATCTTATTTGATTATTTCCACTATTATTTTATAATTTTCCTTAGGAGGCCCATTTCATACCTAAATTTTTTTCTAATGTTACCAACTTAACAAGAACTCTTACCTCAAAACAAGAACTCTACCCCCAAAATCCATATTTTTGCCCAAAAAAACATGAAAAAACACCTTGAAAATGAAAAGTGTTATTATTAAAATTCCAACATATTTTGCCAATGGAATTAAAAATAAAATATAATTACTCCAAAAACCTTAAAATTCAAATAGATTTCAAAGATAAGTTAAAGATAAAATATTATGGCTTAAAAAAACCTAAAAATTTCAACAATTTTCAACCATGGCATTAAACATAAATATCATGACTATGAAAAACCTTAAAATTTTGACATTTTCAACTATGGAATTAAAGATAAAACATTAGACTCTGAAAAACCTTAAAATTTTGACATTTGTCAGCCATGAAGTTAAAACCAAATGTCATGGCTCTAAAAAACCTTAAAAATGAATAACTAAATAAAAGAGCCATTATGCCAAATGTTAAAAATATAGTTCTTTTAAAATCTTAGCATATGATAACTTGACACAATGCAACAAAACACTTAAAAATCAACTATAAAATTGACATATAGTGGGGGCATACTTGACTCATTGTAATGAAATTTTAAAAATCAACCATCAAATTGATATGCAATAAAGGCGGACTTGACCCATTCTAACAAAAACGTAAAACCAATTATTAAATTAACACATAGTGGGGTCAAATTGTTAGTCAAATATCAACACAACATTACAAAAAAAAAAAACGTAAAAACCACAAGAAGAAAAAATTTCAAACATTAAAAAAACATAAAAAATTAAAAAGATAACAAAAAAAATAACACAAAACCAAAAAATTCACACATAAAAAGAATAAAAATGAAATAAAAAAGTAACCAAAAAAATTAAAATAATAAACAAATTAAAAAAATATTTATTATAAAAATTTCTTAAAAAAATAATTTAATTATTAAATGTCTATATATATATATATATATCAAAACAAAAATAAAAAGAAAAATATTACAGAAAGTTAAATATATATATATATATATATAAGTAAATAAACCTAATAATCTAAATTATGAAAAATAAAAGTAAAAAACAAAAAGGTGGGGGGAGGGTTTTGTGTAATGAGGTTGAGTGGGGTGTTGGTCAATTCTTTCTTTCTTTGTTGTTTTGTTTTTTTATAATATGATTGGTTAGATTTTTTTTTAAATTAATTTATGTTTTATTTTATTTATTTTTTAAATTTATATTTTAATAATTTTAAATATTTTTGTACAATTAATATTTTTATTTTTGGTTTTTTAAACTATGTATTTTTTGTTTTTAAAGTTTATATATATAGCTTTTGTTTTATGTTTTTTTGGATTTTTGAAATGTTTTGCATTGTTGTTTTTTTTTTAGTTGTTTTATTTTTTTCTTGTTCTATTTTATCTTAAATTGAAAATATGGAGAAAAAATTAGTATTCATGAAAATAGAAATAATAGAAAAATGACAAAAAAATAAAAATAAAATGGAAATAAATCTAAAAACAAAAATTAGTATCTCACAGACATGGAATCTATAAAGAGCCCATAATAAGACCTTAACCAATCACTTTACAAATAAATTAATTTAAATGATAATAAAAAATAAAAAAATTGAATTTCTAATGTTAAACTATGGATAAGCAGCGAAAAAATTTGGTCAAAGACAAACTAATATGTAAGTCAAAGAAAAATTGAATGTGTTATACCATGCTTAGGACAGGTATAATAATAATTAATTTTAACTAATTTATAATATTTTAACTTCTGAATTTAGGCTCCTATGATCCATAATGAATTAAGAAAAGTCTTTCGGTAGAAATCACATAAGAGAAATTTTTGGCCAACGCGTTTCGAACCAACAAGTGTGGTTCATCATCAGGACCAAATGAAGAGGCAGAGCATGGCCTCTTCATTTCCTCCTCATGATCAACCACACTTGTTTGTTCGAAACACGTTGGCCAAAAATTTCTCTTATGTGATTTCTACCGAAAGACTTTTCTTTAAATTTAAATCTTTTATTTAATTTAAAAAAAAATCAATTTATTGTTTTAAATTTTTTCCATTTTAATTTATGTTTTTTTTTTTTTTCCAAATTTTTATTTATTTATTTTTTATGTTTTGTTTTAAATGATTTATTTTTATTTCGTTATTTTCATCTTTTTTTATAAGCATTATTTTTAATTTTTAAACAATATATTTTATTTTGTTATTTTTAATTTAAATTCTATGTGAATTATTATTTTCGGAATATATCTATATATATATATAAACAAAAAATTCATTAAAAAAAATCATAAAATGGGTTATTTTTTTTAAATTGTTTCCCTAAAATCTCTTTATTTGATATGTTATTTTTAGCGAAAAGGTCTTGAAATGTGTTTCTTTTTTGTAATTATATTTATATGCAAAATGTGTATTTTTTTTAAGTGTTTAAAATTATTATTTTTTTAGTAACAATTATTTTCTGTATATTGAAATATTAATTAACAATACATAAATATATAAAAAATCATAACTTCAAATTGTTAATTTTTTTTTTTTTTAAAACTTGAAAAAAATGAATATTTAATTATAAAAAAAATATTGCGAAGAAAAACAAAAACACAACTTGAAAATTCCTTAAAAACAAATATCTCATGAACAAAAAACAAAGAAGAAGATGATGACAACTTGAAAAAAGGTTAAATAACCGACATTTAAAAAAAATGTGCATACTTAAAGCATAAGAAAATTTTAAATCAAAAAATATGCCCCCCTTCCCAAAAAAAGGGGTTGATGTTGCATCAACGTTTTTTTAAATCAGCATGAAAATCGCCAACATTTAAAAAAAATTATCCATACTTAATATATATAAAACTTTAAAGTGTCAAAAATAAGCCCCCCAAAAAAGGGGTTGATGCTACATCAACACTTTTCAAAATCAACATGAAAATCACCAAAATTAAAAAAAATGTTCATATTTAATACATAAGAAAATTTAAGGTGTCAAAAATATGCTCCAAAAAAAAAAGGTTGATGCTACATCAATGCTTTTCAAAATTGGTATGAAAATCATGAATTTTTGCGACATCTAGAAAAATGAGAACTTAGTACAGTTCTCATTAAGTTGGTAACTTTGTTATATTGTGACAATCAAAGTTATGTGAAGTTTACATAAAATCTAGTTTTCCATGATAGGTTGGAGCACATTGAGATCAAGTGCCACTTCATTCATGATGGTGTATAAGGGATCAGTGAAGCTCAAATACATATCCATTAATGAGAAAATTGCTAATATTCTTACAATCCTCTGTCCAAAGTGAATTTTGTATACTTCGAGGACAAGTTTGGACTTGTTGATAATTCTTTCCTCAGTGAGCGAAGTGCTAATGAGATATCATCAAGGACATACATTCTATCTGTGTTAACTATGTTGACCAGATTAGAGGGAATGGTCCAACGAAGGGAAATTATTCTTCATATGTCAAGTATATTGAACATATTAGGAAGGATGGTCCTAGAGTCCCAGTATCACTCAATTGAGTGGGTTCCTTTCATCATCATGCTCAAATTACTCTTTATATAGGTTGATTGAGATCCTTTAGCATTATGGCCTAGAATAAGGATTTTGGATTTGGGACCATAATACTTAAATGAATTGTGTCCCTAGGGTTTCACCACGAGTCGGAGAGATTGACCAGGATGATGGTGAACCAAGACTAGTTAGTATACCATGGGTTAGAGGGACTGACCAAAATCATGGTGACTATTTGATGCTAAAGATGTACCATGTGTCACAGCTATTGACCAGATTATGGTAACTTGTTGATGATGTTGGTTTACCATGTGTCATAGTTGTTGACCAAATTATGGTAACACATTGATGCTATTGGTTTACCATGTGCCACAATTATTGGCCAAATTATGGTAACTTGCTTTTACCATGTGTCACAATTTTTTACTATGTTATGGTAATTAGATTTGTTATAACCTTTTCTTAGAGAAATGATATTTCATTATCACAATAATACAATTAAATAGAACAATTAAAAACAATTTAAAGATCTATCAGCTAAGCATCTTATGCATCTATGTATATTTCACAAATAAGATCAGTCTTTCAATTAATTCTTTCACATCCTGAAGATGAACCACCGTTGTTGGTTCGAAACGTCGATCTAAAAAGAAATTGAATGTGATGGATCTGGAAGAAAATCTACACAAACATGAGACTAGCAGAAACATCAAAGACAAAACACTATCTACTTCTAGAGGAAACAAGATCTCTCGCCACCAAAGTGTTGGGTTGTGTTATATTCTTTCCACGACTAGCTCACGTAGTTAACCAGGGGGTTAGAGGGGAAGCGGAGCCCCCCCTTTTTTGTGCTGATTGCACAGCGGGGTAAGTATGCCCCCCTTTCCAGGGGGCTTGAGGGGGACGGGTATCCCCCCTCTACAGGGTCTGGGGCGATGCCCCGGCGAAATTTTTTTGGACCCTATATTAGGTTGGGCGGACCTACCTATGGTTCTGTGCATGGTTTTCGTACATGGTTTTGGATGCGATTGGTTTTGGTCCATGGTTTTGGACGCAATGGTTTTCGGTCCATGGTATTGGATGCTTTAGCATGTATAAATATGTATTGTAACATTGAAAGGAACAAAATGAAAAATCAATCTGGTAGTCCCGGTTTTGGGATCCAAGGGAAAATCCCTGTGTATATGTGTTTTATATGTTATGCTCTCGCATTGTTTATTTTTTGTGTTTTAGAATTCGTATGCAGGTAATTTTTGTATGGGGTTAAAAACTACATTTGGTATTGGAGCTTTTTTGGCTTCAAGGGGACGCATTTGTTGCTGAGGGGTTTCGCTCAGGCCTGTGGTAGGCCCTGTTCAATGGGAGATCTATGACAACGATTCTAGTGGTGAAAGAAGATGGTGAGCAGTGGAAAGATAGAGATCGAGAAATTTAATGGTGAGAGTTTTGAGTTGTGAAAACTCAAGATGGAGGATTTGTTGGTGGATAAAGATCAGTGGATCACGGTAGATCCGGGTAATAAACCAACGGGAGTGTCTGATGAAGAATGGAAGAAGTTGGATTGAAAGGCAAAGAGCAAAATACGATTGTGTGTCTCAGATTCAGTATTGTTGAATGTATCACGGGAAGCTATAGCGAAGGCTTTGTGGGACAATTTAGGGACTTTGTACCAATCTAAGTCTCTGGTGAATAACTATTCCTGCAGAAAAAGCTGTATAACATGAGGATGAAAGATGGAGACTCGGTGACAGAGCATCTAAATGCATTTAATACTGTGGTAAGTCAATTATTATATGTTAATATTAAAATTTTAGATGAAGATAAGTGCATCAGTTTGTTTTGTTCTCTACCAAATTCGTGGGACAGCCTAGTTATTGCAATAGGTAGCAATGAAACTACCTTGTAGTTTGATGAAATAGTCTCATCCTTGCTGACGGAGGAGATGAGACAGAAAAATATGGAGAGCCAGAATGGTGATGCCTTGTCTGTACGAGGACGGTCCCAGAACAGAAATAAAAATATACAAAAATAAGTCATCGAGTGGGAGATCTAAATCTAGAGGGAGATCTAAATCTCCAAGAAAACCTGTAAAGGTAGTTTGCTAGAAATGCGGAAAGGAAGGGCACTACAAAAGGGACTGTAAATCTAAAGCTCTTGACAAAGGAAAGGGATTTGATGATGCTCCTTCTGCAGAGGTGAAAACCACCTTAGATGAAGGTGTGGATGTGTACTTGGCTTCTTCAAGTACACATGTAGATCATGAGGCATGGTTGATTGACTCAGGTGCATCCTTTCACTTCACTCCCCATAGAGAGTGGTTCTGCGAGTATGAGAAATACGATCATGGTGATGTCTTCTTAGGGGATGATAGGAAGGCTAGAATTGTTGGTCACGGAAAAGTAAAGTTGAAGTTGTAAGGTGGAAGGGTTAGAACACTTTTAGGTGTTCTTCATATTCCTGCATTGGCCAAAAATCGGATTTCTGTAAGCAAGCTGGATGATGCAGGTGTAAAAACAATGTTTGAGAAGGATACCTGCAAGATGGTTCGAGGAGCACTGGTATTGATGCTTGGAGTTTGGATTGAAACTCTGTATAAGCTCCAAGGTAGCACTATTGTTGATGGGTGCAATAGTTTTGTGGTTCCTGAAAGTGGAGCAGAAAATCTAGTGGTCTTTGGAGAGAAGACCATGTTGTGGCATCAAAGGCTTGGACATATTGGAGAGAAGGGCCTTCGAATACTTCATTGTAAAGGTATGGTAGAAGGTATGAGTAATAGCTCTCTGGATTTTGATTTCTGTGAAAATTGTGTATATGGGAATCGGAATCGGGTGAGTTTCCAATCTGGTAGTAAGAGGGCGAAACAAATATTATAGCTTGTGCACAGTGATGTGTTTGGACCTGTGAAGGTTCCATCACTGGGTAAGTCTGTGTACTATGTACCATTTATAGATGACTTCTTGAGGAATACAAGGATATATTTCCTTAAGAAGAAATCTAAAGTCTTTGACAGGTTTAAAGAATTTAAGGCTCTGGTGGAAAACTAGACATAGAAGAAGATAAAGGTGTTGAGGTCAGATAACGGTGGCGAGTTTTGCAGCAAGGAATTTGAAGAATTCTGTAAGAAGTGTGGTATAGAATTGCATAAGACTACTCCATACACACCTGAGCAAAATGGAGTTGCAGAAAGAATGAATAAGACATTGATGGAAAGGGAAAGAAGCATGCTTAGTGGTGCCGAGTTAGGAAAAGAATTCTGAGCAATGGTGGTGGAGACATCATGTTACCTAGTCAACAAATCATCATCATCAACATTGGAGGATAAGACTCTAAAAGAGGTATGGACTGGTAAGAAACCCTCTCTTTCACATCTAAGGATATTTGGATGTGATGCATATGTACATGTTCCAAAGGAGAAAAGAACCAAGTTGGAGAGTAAATTTGAAAAGTGCGTCTTTATTAGGTATAAGGATGGTTTAAAGGGTTATAAGCTTTGGAACCCAGTAATAAGGAAGGTTGTGTACAACCGAGATGTGGTGTTCAGAGAGGTGAAATGCATTATTAAACATGAAGTCCAACCAAAGGAACCTGAGAAGATAGAATTTGAGCTTAAGGAGGAAGAATCAGACTCTACAGCAGAGGAGGAATCAGAAGATGAAGAGCCACAAACTTCGGGTGTGAGAAGATCAGTTTGAGAAATAAGGCAGCTAAAAAGGTATAGTCCATCTGCTTTCTATTCAATTTTTTCTTTATCTATTACTGATGATGATCCCAGAACTATGAAGGAAGCAGTAGATTCAGAGGATGGCAAACTCTAGAAAGAGGCCATGGTTGATGAAATGGCATCTTTGCATAAAAATGAGGCATGGGATCTGGTGGAGTTGTCTGCTGGAAGGAAACCCATTGGCAGCAAATGGGTGTTCAAGAAGAAGATAAATGCAGAAGGAAAGGTGGAGAAATACAAAGCTTGGTTGGTAGCAAAAGGTTATTCCCAGGTGCCGTGAATTGATTTTGGTGATATTTTTTCTCCTGTTGCAAAGGTAGCTTCTATTAGATTACTTTTATCTATTGTTGCTGCTTTTGATTTTGAGGTAGAAGAGATGGATGTGAAGACAACATTTCTTCATGGGGATCTTGAGGAGGAGATCTACATGAAGCAACCTGAAGGCTTTGCGGTGAAGGGTAATAAAGAAATGGTATGCAATTTAAAGAAGTCTTTGTATGGGTTAAAACAGTAACCAAGGATGTGGTATCAGAAATTTGATACATTTATACGGGGACTTGGCTTCACCAGAAGCAAAGAAGACCACTGTGTGTATTTAAATTAATTGGTGACCATGTTATTTATCTGGTTTTGTATGTGGATGATATGTTGCTCGTTGGAAATGACAAAGAAATTATCCAGGATTTGAAGACCCAATTGTCCTCCAAATTTGGCATGAAATATCTTGGTGCTGCAAACTATATTTTGGGCATGGAAATTAAAAGGGATCGGGAAAAGAGGAAGCTTTGGTTAAACCAGAGGAAGTATGTCGAGACAATATTGTAGAGGTTTAATATGCAGGATAGTAATCTGGTGAAGGTTCCTATTCCTGTAGGTGTAAAGTTATCTACTGAACAGTGTCCCAAGACACAAGAAGAGGAAGAGGACATGTCCCGTGTTCCATATGCAAGTGTAGTCGGTAGCTTGATGTATGCGATGGTCTGTACTAGACCAGAAATTTCACATGAAGTGGGAGTATTGAGCAAGTTTATGTAAAAACCAGGAAAGGAGCATTAGACAATAGTGAATCAGGTTTTCAGGTATTTGTGTGGCACTAATGATTATGGCTTGTGCTACCAAGGAAGACCACGATTGGACACAGTGTTGGATATTCATGGCTTTGTTGATGCACACTGGGTTGGAGATCTGGATCAAAGAAGATCTACAAGTGGGTATGTGTTTAACCTATTTGGAGGTGCAGTCAGTTGGATGAGTAAGAAACAATCTGTAGTGGCACTATCAACTACAGAGGCAGAATACATGGCAGCCACTCATGCAAGCAAGGAAGCAGTTTGGTTGCAGAGATTGTGTTCAAGTATGGGGTTAATACAAGGAGCTATAAGGATAGACTGTGATAGTCAAAGTGCAATTTTATTAGCAAAGAACCCTGTTTATCATTCAAAGACAAAGCACATTGATGTTCAATATCACTTTGTGAGGGATATGATAGAAGACAAAAATGTGTTGCTAGCAAAGGTGGACACTTTGAAGAATACTGCAGATGCATTGACAAAATCTGTGAGCTCTGAGAAGTTCTCTTGGTGTAGAGAAATAATGGGCATTGCAGGGTTGGATAAATGACTAAGCTCTCTTGTGGCCCCCTATGGAAAGAAAACAACAAGTGGGAGAATGTTGGGTTGTGTTATATTCTTTCCACGACTAGCCCACTTAGTTAACTGGGGGGTTAGAGGGGGGCGGATCCCCCCCTTCGTTGCATCGATTGCGTAGCGGGGGGTCACAGGGGGTTTGAGGGGGTGGGTAGCCCCCCTCTACAGGGTTCGAGGCAATGCCCGCGGGAAATTTTTTTTGGGCCCTATATTAGGTTGGGCAGACCTACCTATGGTTCTGTGCATGGTTTTTGCACATGGTTTTGGACGCAATGGTTTTCAGTCCATGGTTTTGGACATGATGGATTTTGGTACATATTTATTTAAGGAAAAGGTTTTTGGGTTCCCCCCCAAGTGGGTTTCCCAAGGTAAATCTTGTGTTCTCTTTGTGCATTATGATCTCTACTATCCTTGTGTATTTATGGTTTAATTCCTGAAGTGTAATTACTTAATGATGAACTAGAATTAGATCTACATCATTAGAATTAATTATTAGTATCTTAGAAATTAGTGCTTGTATCTATTATGCTTGAAAAACAACACTATCTACTTCTAGAGGAAACAAGGTCTCCCGCCACCAAAGAACTATTAAGTCTTCTCATTCAAAATAGGGATATAGTCATAATTGTTTCAAGCTAGCAATTAGCTTGTAAGGCCATTCACATTGCATAATACATAGAGAGCCTCAAATCTCAAGGAAACATATAAATTCACCTTTCTAAACCACACATCCCATTTTCATCACAACTTATTTCAAATAAAACCCCTATATATAGCATTCATTCATGAAAGGAGTAATATTTGGCACCCAAGCAAGACCATGCAATACATTTAGCTTATCACTCATACACTATATATTTCCTATAATTGGCCACCCCTGAGCTAGATCCAATTCCCTATGAGGAAACTTCTTTTAGGGTTTACAAATTTCAAATGAGGGTATAGGACATGAAGGCCATTCTCCTTCACATATAGGAATATGGATTTTTCTTTTAAATTACTAATCCTAGGCCCATTAACATAGAAAACTATGGTCACTATGGGATTACACAACAAAAAATGGATCCCTTTACTGATCTTGTATTTCCTCATTGATTCTCCATTTCTTCGTGTCATATGTGTTTGAATAAGACAAACCATTCAAAATTTACTCCTAGCCCTCTAACTTAGGTTAAAGACTTTCTCATATATTTCCTTAACCAATTTAACTAAAATCACAACTCTACAGAAGTCTACTTTGAGTCAATGGGTTACTTCTTAGAGTCACACTCATAGCCTCAAGCATGGTTCAATTTCTATTCCTAGATTCCACTCATTCATGGGTATTCATTCTCTGGTTTTCTCACACCACTTTCACATTCCTTGACTGCTCTCTCTTCACTTCTCTCTCTACTCTATAGCATATTTGTTTGTCTATGTCTGTCTATATATATATATATATATATATATATATATATATATATATATATATATATATATATATATATATATATATATATATATATATATATATATCTATTCTACCATACACACACTACTTAGCATGAGAATTTTTGGTCCCTTCTCGAGCTACATGGTGAACTAGAAGTCTCCAAAATGGGTATGTGTCCCATACTCCTAAATTAGTTTGGTACCACTCCTCACCGGTCTTCTCATAATTATTTTTAAGTCCTATATATGTCCCATGTTAACCAAACCTTTTCTAATCCATAGATATTGAGCAATTTATTTCTATTATTATATTTTTATGTAGGCTAGAACCTTTCATGGTCTCATTTCATTATAATTGTACTCTTTGGCTCCTATATATACTAAGGAGACTTAGATTGAGGATCATAAGGTCTTGTCTTATATATTGTAGTCATCGTAAAAGGAGTTTTCCCCCTCAAAGTGGATTGTGATTATTGGTTTCTTATCATTTCTAAAGTGCAAGGTTCATATTATTTGGCATTAGAGCATACAAAAATAGGGTTTTCTTACTTTAAACAAGTCATCTTGGAATTTTCTCAATAAAACATTTTTTGGGATGTTTCAGATGGTGAAATTTTGAATAGATTTAGGTGAGATATTGAGGAACATATGGTTATAATTTCATACTTTGTCCCACTATAATTTTGGATATATATGTTGTGGAAGTTAAGGCTTGTGATTGGTCCTGAAATCTATTTCAAATGACTCATCTCAAAATTTTCACTATAATCTTTTTTCTAGGAAGTTCCAAATCATGAATTTTTTATTAAATATTGAATAAGTATCAAGATACATATAAAAAAATAAATGGTTTGCTATTATTTTGGAGATATTCCCTATGGGAGATAGGGTTTTTAAATAGTCCTAAAATCAATTTCAAACAAATGACCATGGAAAATTTGATGCTAATTTCTTCCTAGGGCACTTTAGACTATGGAATTTTTAGAGATATGAGGAAACATAACTATGTATCTCAGGTTAAAATTTCAAAATTATATTTTAAGAATTGGATACATGGCACACTATACATGTTTGGTCTTGTGAAGAGGCCAAAAATCAACAATTTTTGGAAAAGTTACCATAAATTTCACTTGACACATCGAATTTTGGTTAGACTAATGGATTTTTAAAGAAGACGTTTTAGAGTACTACATGCCATTATTCTAGATTCTTAAGGCCTAAAATATCAATTATGTATCAAGAAAAAGTTATGTTATTGTATATTGATTTCCAAATCCATCGCATTTACGAATGTCTGATCAACATTTCGAACCAACTATTGTGGTTCATCATTAGGATAAAAATATGTTATTCAAAAGTGATCTAAATTAAGGGTTTAAAGGTATGTAACTTAGAAGTGACATAAATTTTTATTATAATATCCAATTTTTTTATTTACTGAAAGTTATGATAAAGAGGAGTACTATTATTATGTCTCCAAAGAAATATACTACACCAATTGAACCTTCTAAAGACATATTTAAGACTCATGAAGAAAATGAAGACATAGAATTTAGGTTCTCCAAATTAGAGAAGAAAGTTAATGAAATGGATGGTAGTATGTTGTGAAAGGTAGATTTATTAGGTTCTTAAGAAAACCTTAAAAAATAAATAATGGATAAAATGGAAAAGAAGATGAAAGAAAGTAAGGAAGATACATAAAATACCATTAGGGAATAATTAAAAGAATTACAAACCATTCTATTAAAGGGCCTCCCAAAAATGTATATGGAGATTAAAGGAAATCATGAGCATAAGGAGAAGTATGGTCTTGGGGCTTAGTCACATATGGGGATTATTTTATTACAATTGGATAGAACAAATATTGACTCACAAAACCATAATCAAAAATTTTCTATCCAATATCCACATCAATAGGTCTTAAAGTCAATTAATAGGAACTACTACATTCCAAAGATTAATATGAAGACGTTAATGGTAGAAATCGTGTAACGTGGATATTCTAGATAGAGAAATAATTTGATTTATACCAAATGGAAACCTTACGAAAGGTAAATATTGCAACCAATGTTTTTAGAATAAGATAAACATGTATGGTATCAATGAATTTGAGAAATAAAAAAGGATTCTATTGTATCTTGGTCCATTTTTACAAAGAAATTGATATCATATTATGGAAATATTAAGAGCAATACATTATTTAGTCAATTGGTGAATATACGACAAAAAAGTCTAGTTATAAAGCACTCAACATTTCCAAAACGTTTAGTCTTAGGGTAAAGAGCATTTCAAAGGATAATTTGTTAGATATATTTATGGAAACATTAACGGAAAACATTCAACATGAGGTGTGACTCTTTGAAACTAAATCTCTAATGCACACTTTTAGTCTAGCAAGGAAAGTTGAAAGTATAAATATGGCTACTACAAAATTGGTCATTGATAACTATAACTAAAATCATGCACCCTCTCCTAAATTGACAAGGTTGAAATATCAACAAATGGATGAAAGAAGAGAAAAGAGAATATGTTTAAAATATGATAGAAAGTACAATAAGAGGCACAAATGTAGTTATAATAAAATATTCTACATATATTGTGAATATGAAGAAGATCAAGAAATGGAATTATCACAAGATCTAGATATAAAAGAGACTACTCTAGCAATATCTTTCTATGCAATGGTCGGAATCAGTACCCCACAAAACCTCAAGATAGAAGGATATATCAAAAAGAAAAAGGTAACAAAATTGATTGATTCAAGTAATACACATAACTTCATCAACTTTGTGATACCCCAATGCTTTTATTTTTAAAGACATGACTATTTTTAGACTATTGTGATTATTGTTTAAACTTAATTGTTGTGGGGGCTAGGATTTGAATTGATTTATTATGTAATTAAATTTTATAATATGAATAAATGTTTTGCTTTTGTCAAACTATGGAAAAGAGAACATGAGTAATATATACTTCTTACTATTCTAGAAAGTTGTTAAGTGGTCAAGTCCATATGGTGGACCTTCCCAAACATGCTTCTAAAAATCCCAAGAGAAAATTGTCATTTCAATAATAGCATAGTGGGAGAGAAATATTATGTTGAGTGGCAATTAGAACTTAGATGGGGATAAATGCTAATTTGGGTGAAAAGAAAGAGAAATTCACATCGAGAGAGAAATACATGCTTTAAAGGAAAAAGGAAAGACTTTTTCCTAATCAAAAAGAAAAATCCTAGGTAATTAAAGGGGTACAAACCCTAAAAGAAAGATGTTGCTAGGAAAAAATTGTTGGGAAGAAATTATAAAAATATCACTAAGGAATACGTAAGAATTTGTTATTCCTGGAAGTAAGAAGTCTTAGCTCAGGGAAAATTGCAGGGGGAAGCTTGTTAGTTGGGAGGAATGTAATCTCTCCCATAGTTTTCCCAACAAGTTATACTGGTAAAATAAATTTATTAGGGTATTTAATATCTCTTAAGTTTATGTGAGATATTTTGTTGATGCTTTATGGTGCTATATATATCTATGTCTGACTAAAATTTTTGGTAATGAGTATAGAAGGGGTTAGCATTGGAATTAACTAAAGGGGCCATGTTAATTGAGGGATATATCTATGTAGTATTCTATTCTTTAGTGACATTACTTGTGTTATAGTCAATCAAGAATCTAGGAAATTCATAATTATCCTATGTTTTTGAAAAATCCTAACTGTAAAATAGAGTTCCAAAATGGGTATTGTTTATGCTAGGAAAGAAAACTCATCGACTATATAAAAGCAAGTGACAATATGTCCATGGGATGTTCACATCTAGTTACGATTTGAACCATTAGGATACAATTATTTATGCTAAGCGAAACAGTGGACAACTTAAATAATTTGGCTATCCATCAGCCATGTAAAACAAAGAATATTTATTCTTCTGACCAGCATAGCCTAGTTATGTCTTGTATAGTTAAATTAATTTACAATAAAGGTAAAATGTAATAAGGGTTTTCCCCCATATCCTCAAGGATAGTGAAAAAAAAAGTAACAGTGTAAGGTGTAGGAAAAATGGGAGTTCTGTAAACAAAGTACTAATACTACTATAATCACACAACATGTAACCAAGTTATATCTATCTATCAATATATAAATATATAAATATATATATATATATATATATATATATATATATATATATATATATATAGATATATATATATATATATATATATATATAATTGATGCATCAGAAATAATCACACAAAATAGCCATTGTTATTATTACAAAGTTGAATAATCGTATGAATATTATATTACAAGTTACATTTTGGTTAGTTGACCAAATAGAGAAATAATTATTAAAAAGAAAGGTAAGAATAACTAGTATGCTAAAGATTTTGAGAATGAAATAAAAAATAACTTTCATTAAAAAATTGGTTTAACTGTTTAGTATATAGAGTGAGGGGTTATTAACCCACTTGTCAAAGTCAGACATAAGGACCATGATGGTCCATTTAGAAATATCTTAACATTGAAATACATGATCTATGCCAGGTATGGTGAAAGTGGCTTAATTCTATAAAATGCACATTTCGCAAGTGGGGTGGTCCAAATTTATGAAGGAATGAAATGAAATATAGATATAAAACATAAACACATAGATACAATGAAACTAAACTTCAATTAATAAATAACAAATGCTAAAAATTATTTGCATGCAGAATGAAAGAAAACTAGCTCAAGCGATGGTAGCTTATCTCTATGAGGAGATGTGATGGATACATGCCTTCTCAAACCTGTTATAATGAGGCTTTGAGGATGTTTTATCATGAAAAAAAAATGATAAACCTTAAACATCCAAAAATCTAACCTTAGGGAATGGAGCACCAAAAGCTTATGGGCCTTGATGGGGTTAGTTCGAATGTTAACTTCTTTGGGTCAAAAAATTGACATACAATCTCTATTTAGTGTGCATGATAGCCCATTAGAGAGGTTTATCTGAGAAAAAAAAAATTTGGTTTTCCCGTTTCTTCAAAAAATTTCATTTAGGGCCTCAAAAAAACTCCAAAAGTTCAAGACCCAAAAACTACCAAAAATAGAAAATTGTTGAAATAGGAAATTGTGTTGAAAAATAGGAAATTGATAGGAAACAATGTTAGGGGTCCAAGTGGAATAGGTGGGTGGCCACCAATATCCACCTAGATCAGTCCTTCCCCATTAGGAAGCAATGGTCCCCATTGCATTGAGTGCCTCCATGAGATGGGGAATTTTTTGTTGGACTTGGTCCCTAGTGAGCCACTTGCCTTGGTATAGGAGCTAGCAAGCTTTGATAATGCAATACATGTAAATCCTCTGTTGGAGAGTGTTCCTAATATATGTGTATATTATCTAATGAGTTTTAGCTTGTTTAATGTGATATGGGTTGAGCTCTATTGGTGTCAGTTGCTCGTTAATTTCTAATGTGTCCAACAATGGTGGAAAGTATTGCTAAAGGTGGTCCACATTGAATAATGGGTGCAGGCAAAGGAATGGGGGGTACTTATCTTGAAATAATTTTCACCCATAATGTTGGTGATGGCATAATTCTTGTACCAGAGTGGTCGAAGCTTTTTATGGACTCCAAAAAGGTGTTCCTTATGAAAATGCAACCAAACCTTGTTGCCCACTTGAAAATTATGTGGCACTCGATGTTGATCATGACATTGTTTGTACTTAGTATTGGATTTATCTAGGATATCATGAACCTATTGGCGGATGAGCCGAATGCATTAAATAAACTCAATGGATTTATCAACTTCAAATTGAACATGTGTAGACTATGCTTGTAGTTTCAATAGGCATTGCAACATCAATGCGACACAATGGTTGAAATCCCAAGCCCACCTGAAAAGGGATATTGCTAGTTGAGCTATGGAGAGATCTATTGTATCTATGTTACACATAGGGTAGTCTCTGATCCCATGTTTGTGGAAGCTTAGAGTTGTACATGCATAGTATCTGCACTATCATCCTGTTTATGACCTCTATCTATCCATTAGTCTATAGGTGACACGTAATCGACTTAGTAAGCGTTGTGTCCAACAATGAACAAAGGCTCGACCGAAATGCAATTAGGGACCTTCTATCCCAATCTGATATAATGGTCTACAAGATCCAAAAATTTACCCACACCCATTCAAATAAGATCTTGGTAGTGGCTTCTATTGAGATACTTCTCTTGCAGGTAGCCAATATGGCCATTTAGAAAATCTATCAATGACCACCAAAACATAGTCATTACCATGCCTACTAGAAGGAAGGAAAAACATATAGTCCATGGAGATGGATTCCCAAGTCCAACTATTTGTAGGTACATTCCTTGTTTCTTAATGGTTGGCTTGGAGATGGCACATGCAGTGCAAGATATGATATATTTTCCAACATCTTTTTAGAGTTTTGGAAAATAAAAATACTTCTACAGTGTTGCCACTATCTTCTCCAAACCAAAGTATCTTGTGAGCTAGCTATAATGCATCTCCCAAATCATCTTGGCACGCTTGCTTGAATGAACACAAAGATGTCCCAAATAGCATAATAGTCCACCTTGAAGGTGGAAGTCTAGAACTAGATTTCCATCCATCAACATCTTATAGGTGGCAGTGAGTTCCAAGTCATTTGCATATAGCTATGACCATCTAGAGGTATTGTTCCCACAAGAGTTGAGAAGCATCCTCAGTACCAAAATTGGGATATGGAAGAGATAGAATATGATGTTATTAGTGCTATCCTTCTTATATTTAATTTTTAAATGGAATTCTTGCGACTATGTGGACCATTTCTGATGGTGATTGTTCTGCAAATTCCATTATGTCTGCATAAATTGAAGAGGCCAGTGACCTATGTGTATGATCACCTACATCCCTAGAATATAATGTTTCCATTGCTGGCAGGCATACATGATAGAATACATTTCCTTGTCATAGGTGGGGTACCTTCGAAAGTATCAGAGATCGTCTCACTATGATAGGGTACCAGATACCCTTGCTGAGTGAGGACTAAACCAATAGAAATCAAAGGCATATGTATCAGTATCAAATGGTTGTTTCAGGTTTGGTAAAGTGAGGATTGGTCTAGAGAAAAGGTAGTGTTTTAGCTCAATCAGTGCCTTCTATTATGACTTAGACCAAAAATATTTGTTTTTTCTCTACTCTTGGTAACTTGGATTAAGGGCCAAGTGATATGAGATAACCCCAACACAAATCTCCAATAAAAATTAAAAAGTCCCAAGAAACTATGAAGCTCTATTAGAGTCGTTGGGGATGACCAATCCTAATTGAATTGGATCTTAGTTGGGTCCACATGCTACCTTTCTCATCAATTATATAGCCCAGATATTGGACCAAGTCCATGCCAAAGGATCATTTCTCTAGGTTGGTACATATCTTATGCTGTTGTAGGGATTGAAGGATCTATTGAATAATTTGCAAGTGCTTTTTCCAAACTCTTGTTGAAGATGAGGATATCATCCAAATATACAACCACAAATGAGTTGGTGAAAGGATGAAATATGTCATCCATCAACCTCATGAAAGTTGTAAGGGAATTTGTTAAACTAAAGGTCATGACTAACTCTCAAAGAGACTGTCCTTGGACTTGAAGGAGATCTTCCATACATTTGTCAATTCTATTGGAACTTGGTGATAACTAGAATTCAAATCAATATTGTTGGAGTACTTATCCTCCTTGACTTTATCAAGAAGGTCATCAATCCATGGGATCAAGTATCGATTCCTAACTCTGATTTTATTTAGTGCTCGATAATCAATGCAGAGTCTCCAAGTCCCATCTTTCTTCTGCACAAGTAAAATTAGGCTCCCATAAGGTGAGTAACATGGTCTAATATGCCTTTTTTGTAGCTATTCCTAGATCTACCACTTGATTCCCTCATTTTCTAGAAGACAGTGGCTACATATTTTCCCATTAGTTAGAGGTGTAATGGCAGTTAGATTGATTGCATGGCTTTCTAAGAGTGTAAAGGTACATTTGTGGGTGAGGAAGAGATGTCCTCGTACTCTTCCACAGCCTTACCCACTTTCTTCTACTATGCGGAGGATCCCTTTCTAGAGGTCATGGATGTATCCATGATCTTCCCCTTACTTTAAGAGAAAATCAAAAATAAAAGAAAAAATCCTTGTCTGGGATATGATATTCTTGAATTTCTTAGCAAAGATCAAAGAAATGGTAGTAGGTGGGGATACCTTTGGTATCCTATATAGTTTTCTTCCAAAAGTAATAATAACAGTATGATCTCTAGCCTCATGCATAACACGACTCTTCCACAAGTATGGTTGGTATAATAAAACATCACAAAAATCAAGGGGAGCATCATCACACAATATCTTGTCCATGAAAAGCATAATGTTGTAAGGCAGGTGGCAATGCTAACTGATGCAAATATCTTGTCCTTGGTGGAGCAACCTGATCACATATGGTTGTGGGTGTGGTGTTGGCAATAGGCCTAACCATTTAACAACCTGTTTTGGGATGAGGTTCTTTCCACTTCCACAATTGACAAGGAATTGCAATGGAGCACCCTTCACCCACATCTATGAGTGGAAGAAATGCTCACCTTCCTCTGGATCTTCATGCTCACATTTCTTGACCTTGGTGGTGGAAATGGTGGCACTAGGTTTTTTATCAATGATTTGTTTCCCTTTGTTGGGTTTTGGCTCAGAGTTGTAGCATGCATATGATTTTGAAGCTTTTAACTCGACCACTAGTAAATTCTTTACATGACATTCGCTTGTGTTCTCAGTGGGGCTCTTATGGAAATCACACCACTTTCTTGTGTCTTTATTTATCTTCCCATTGCTATTCTTTGCTTAGGGCTTCGACGAGTTGTCCTGGGTCACTCCACCTTGGATTTTTTCCTTTGTTTTGTGGTTTTGGGGTGTCTTTTCCATCCTTCAAATTTTTAGATCTAAATTCTCACTTCTTCTGTTTAAATTTCTACTTTATCTTGATAGCTTATCAATATGTTGCACCAAGCGAGGAGATGTCCAAGAACTCCATTTCTGCCTCGATGTATTTGTGCAGATAGTCATGGTACTTAAAGCACCAGATGTCACTCAGAGTTCTTGATACCTAGCTTCATGAATATGGTATGAAAAATATTTGTGAACTCTGGCACTTCTTGGTCCCTTTCCTATTGTAGTGTGGTCCATTTTATGTACTTGTATTCATAGCTCCCAACAAGGTAAAATTGTTCCTTAACAACATCTTGGAAAGAGTCCCAAGGGGGTGCGACTTAAAATAGTGAGGATTCCTCATTGACCCTTTGCTCACAGTAAGGTTCCCACCAGTCCTTGACATGGGGGCCAGCCTTAAGGAGTGAAAATGTAATATTTTCTCTATCGGAAAAATGATGGACCAAAAAATATTCTTCTAGAAAATTTAACCATTTATCTAGAGCATCTACATCTATTTGGCATTCAAATATGGCAATGTCAAAATTAACTTGTACCTTAAAGGGGGTGGCGCCTCCGAAGTTACTACTAAATGAAGATGCATCACTTAGTGTTATTCACCATAGGATCTGGTAAAAAATATCCATCATCTTGTTCCACTATCGCTCGAGGGATTCTTCAAGAAACAATTTGATAATATCTCCTACTCCCTCATATTTCTTTTCTTCCACCATGGGAGGCCATTGGGGTTAGTGAGGATAGTCTTGCAAGGGTTCAAGCAGTTGGAGTCCTAACTCCTTATACCACTACCTCATTTGGGACATGCACAAAAAATAAAGAAAGAGAAAACTGCTCTGATACCATTGATCCAGATTTATGAAGGAACGAAATGAAATACAAATTTAAAATAGAAAAATAGAGATAAAATGAAACTGAAACTAAATTAATAAATATAAAATGTTGGAAATTGTTTACATGTAGAATGAAAGAAAACTAGCTCAGGTGATGGTATCTTATCTCCGAGAAGAGATGTGACAGCTACATGCCTTCTAAACTATGTTACAATGAGGCTTTGAGGCCTTTTTATCATGAATAATCAATGATAAACCTTAAACATCCCAAAACCTAACCCTAGGAGATGACGCACCAAAATATTATGGGCCCTAATGGGGTTAGTTGGAACAAAAACTTACTAGGTTTGTAACTTTGGCATTTGATCTCAGTTTGGCGCACACAATAGCCCAATAGAAAGGACTATTCGAGGAAAAAAAACTTTTGCCTACAAACACTAGTCAAAGGCTGACATTTTCTAGTTTGTTGAAATGTGGCTGTCATTGATGTCAACCAAATCACCACCAGAAGATGCATTTCCTTTATTGACCAAAAGGACATGGAAAATCATAGTGTCTCAAGTCTAGACCATATTTTTTGGATTCATCTCATCACATTGATTTATGTGGTATATGGAACGCCACAAGAGCCTTCAAAGTTTCAGAAATATGCTTGTTTGAAGTTGAAGCCCCAACTTGTGGGAAAAAAACCCAAAGGTTGATTATGTCAAAACTCTTCTTTGGCCAAGACAAATGCTCAAGTCATAAGGCTCTTTGCCAAGAATTAAAATAATGTTTCTTGTGGGAAAAGGTTGATCATTTTAAAACTAAGAGCATGTGAGGGTTTTGGCTCTAAGAGCATTTGAATTTTAAAATTCAAATAATCCTCATCGACTGGTTGGCCTCACCACAAAAGTGTCTTTTCCACCAATAATTTTGAAGTTTTAAAGGATGGTTTCCCCCCAAAACATTAAGTAGGTTTCCCTCATATGTGCCCCTCAAAAACTATATAATGTCATTTTAATAACTCTCCGAGGAATGTAATTTGAATGAAAATCATAAGGCTAGTAAGCTCTAAAATTATCATCCTCATGGAGTATTGCAAAATCAAATGAGAGGCCTGTTTGAAAGTGGTGCTTTTGATTATATTGTTTTCTTAAGGGATTTAGCCCTTTGTTAGGGCATGGTCTATGCACATTGGCCCTGGAGAACAACCTTTTTTGTGGGCGTATGGCTATGTTTTCTGGTCTCAAAGGGTTTCATTGTCTTATCTAATCCTTGTAGGTGATTTCGCAGTGTTTGAAGGGCTAAATATCAGCAATGATTGCCCAAGGGAAGCAGCCTAAAAAATCTATTCCTATGGTTCTTCATGGAGTCTAAAAAGAGGTCTTCACCAGGATACTATTATAGGCATTCACTTATGATGATCTATAGTTGGTTAAGGGAAAATGATTATGCAAAAATCTAAGTAGTCTAAGGCTCTTTACTACGGTGGTGGACGAAGTCATTACCTCTGAAATTTTCATCCTATCCTAAAGTAATTATAGTGGTGCTTCTCTATATTTTTGGTTGTGATATTTCGCACTGTGGCCTCTAGAAAATGTTTAAGAATGGATCATATCTGGTAATTTTCAGACTAATCTGATATATTGTCTGGGCTAGGTCACGATCCCTTAGTATCACTAAAAGCCCATCAATTCAACCTCTTATCTTATTGTAAAATTCACATCAAGATCAATACACCTTCATGCCTTCTATCATCCTTGAAGAATCGAAGCTACCAAGTTACTTCAACACTATCAAAAAAGATATGAGATTAAAAATATCAGTGGGCAACAAATACATCTAAAGTGAAAAATCTTCGGAAGTCGTAACCAAGTATTGAGTAGTATTTATGAGCCTTGTATAAACATTAAAATCAAATGAAGGAAAAGTTTGTTTGAATGAACTTATTTTGAGCTTTCCTAGTAATCATTAAGCATAATTGGCCAACATTTGTGACTATCTCAATTCTTATCTAGTAAAACCCTAATCAATAGTTTAAGATGCATTGCTGCACTTTTTTTTGGATCAAGTTATAGAGGTTCTTTGATCCAATCATTTCTTAAGGTTGATTGCTTGTCTCACAGTATTAATCATTGGTGGATCTTTTCTAATAAGGACATGACAGAAGAATTTAGAGTTAGAACATTAGCAACATAAAGGCATCAGAAGTACATGACCATTTTGCAAAAAATTATAGGAGCCTAATTTGGGTTTCCCGGTCTTGTGAAGTAATAAGGGTTTTATTGTTTTGAATAAGACTTTATTACCAATAGTCGTAAGAGCTTTAGTCATCCTTCAAGATTGAATTAGTTGGGCTTCTCTGACATATTATTTTGTAGCGGTCTTGTCATCTTGTAGCAGTCCTTAAGGAATTCATTTGTCTTACTGTACATATAAGGATAATTGTAGTAGGGCTTCACCGTTGCAACATATGAAAATAAGGATTTTGCAGTTGTAAGGCCTTTTCTTTCTTTTGTCATTATTTAAGAAGTCTGAATGTAAGGGTTTCATTGTTGGTATTTCATTTTTATATTATTGTAGAATTATATTCATTGTATGTGTGTCATTTTCCCTTGTATAGGAGCCCACAATATTTTTTCAAATTCACTATCATTTTTAGGGTGGTTGGGTGGTGCTAAGAAGGTGGTTAAAATCACCTTCAGGTTGTAGCCTGAAAACACTTCAAGGTGGTAGGGTGGTGTTAGGGAAATTTGGATCTAGTGGGAGTGTTGGAGCATACTATTAGTAGCAACTGATAAAGCTAGGGCATTGGAGTGTCCTTCTAGTTAGAGCCAGAAAATTGAATGATTTTCTAGAGTACTAGGGTGTTGTGTGGTGTCCCTTCTTGGTTAATTAGCTTTGGTGACACTTGAAGAGGGTGACTTTGACGGAGTGATATAAAGAGTATCCATGTCATACTTATGTATATGCTTGTATGCTATAGACTTGGTTTGGGTCACATGATTGTTGTGTGCTTATGATAATATCTATGGTTGTGTGTATGAGACTGATTTTGGTTAAGTTCATATTATCTATGTTTTCTCTTTTGGTATCTTAGTTTTGACATAGGTGTATGACATGGATGGTGATCCGGGATTGAGACACATAGACCCATGGATGATCATGGTTATGTGGAACATATGACTAATTATGATTTATGGATGATACATGATTTGTATGATTATATATACTTAATATTATACTGAGCAAGATGTGGCGGGGGACTTAGTCATTTGCCAACAAGGATGCCAAAATTATAAATGACTGTGGAATTCATCCAAAATTATTGGTCTTGGAACAAGAACTTACCAACAAACCATCAGATGGGTATGAGTTCACAATCAATACCTTAAGGTGAATCACAAAGTTTGAAAGCATAGTAGATTAGAATCCATGGAAATTAGGGTGCAGAGTCCTAAATCCATGAAAGATAAAGATGCAGAGTCTTGGATCTATAATAAAAATATTAGGGCATAAAGTCCTAAATATTCAAAAGAACCAGGTGTGGAATCTTGGATCCTTGGAGTAGATTAGGGTGCAAAGTCCTGAATCTACTAAGGCACAAAGATGGATGCAATAGGGTGCAAAATCCCTATTCTCTAGGAGAAAAATAGCACTCATGGTTTTTAAAAATTAGTAGCTCAAGGATGAATTTCCTTAAATAAAATATCGTTTCTGACAATTTTGGAGTGACTTTCTAAAAATAGAAAGTCATGTCTATCCTCTCAATTATGACTTTCCAAAAATAGTAAATCACCTTGCATCAATCGATAATCAAGTATAGTTGAAGGAAAATCACTTAAATTATCATTAATCAATCATAATAGTTCAATCTCAACTTAATCATCAATATTATTATTATTATCATCCTTTCTGATACTCAGGGATATTATTATTGTTAAATTTGAATATTGTTCTATGTTGTATCAATTACTTTAGCCCAGTTCAATATTCAATTAGAAATCTTTCCAATTACAATTAGTCTTTCCATTCATCAACGGTAATAGAAGATAGAACAATAAATGCAATGACAAACGAGACAATCAACACATCAAAAAGAGACACTAGGTTTGGTCAAAGACCATGAAAAAACCCCACTAAGGGGAAACTTTTTGAAAATCTTCTTCTATTAGATTGTCATAAAATGTTCAGCAAAAAGTAAAATGATCCCAATACAATATCATCTAGAAAAACAACCCAATAACATTAAGAAACAAGGTTCCATCATCAAAATATATCAGAGACAACTTTTCCCGTTTGCGGTCAAATTCGGTCAATGGTCAATTTCAGTCAAACTTCCTAGTTGCATGCATGAGGAATTGTGCAAGTGACTGGAGGATTCTAGTTGCACCCTTGATGCCTAATAGCCAGTGAATTTAGACGATTTTTCTCTATGACGTGTTTGTGATTGTAGCCTAGAAACCCTAAATCAGATGTGAGCTTGAGACCCTATAATTTCGTACCTTTGCGAACTTCTTTCGTTGTCCCTGACTCAGACCTGTGCGAACCAATCAATGAGAAGAGAAGAAGAAGATACTTGGTGATGTCCAAATGATATTGAGGTCACTTGTATTTATAGGCTTCCAAGGGTGTCCAATTTTCTTTGGGGCCGACCTTGTCCAAATGTGCATATGTGGGCTTTCCTTCAAAATTACACTTTCCCTTATCTGATTTGAGTGATCTTTAGGTAGATTTTGATCCTCTCAAAAATAGGAATTCAATGCCATCATCATCTTCATAAAATGAGCTGTAAAAAGTGGAATTTTACTATAGTTTCATATTTTAACACTCCCTCTCAACTAGGGATAATTCTACGTGTCAAACTTTGTCCATCAATAAATATGTCATCCTGTCATTGTATGTCCTGTCTCTTCTCAACTCTATCTACTGAAAAATTCTTGAATATAAAGAAGGATAATCATCACGGAGAAAAATATACCACCCTCTATCTCACCAAAGAGCATATCTCAATCCAAAACCACATTGGGGAGTACATCTAAACCCGAAATGTCATGGGGGAGCTAAATATCTCTAACCCCATATCGAACAATAGGTGATGTAGGGGAGATACCACTAAACCCATCCTATTTCCTACCAATCTTCCCAAAATTGACCCTCAGGAGTCATGTGGTAAAACACTTACATCATAATCCGAGCTTGGGCAAGATACTCGAATTACCAAAAGGTAACAATCACACACCCCCAAGCCTCCTCATCCCATTGGCCAGATGAGAAGGGACAATCCCAACAAGGCCAGCTTGTGGGTATGATGCCAACTCGGGTATACTATACAAAGAACAAGATAGGGTAGCTACTATTCCAACCTTATGGGTAAAATATGGGGATGATAACCTATTATCCAAATATCCCTCAACCCCAAGAGCCCTCCATCTCAATTCCAAACCCTGGGAGCTCAAACAGGGGGGAAGAGCTAGCTCAGTGTCCTCGATTAGAAATTTCCCTTGTCAGGAGGGGTCACATCCATTAGTTCAAGTTTCTCTTTGAATATCAAGAACTTCCCTTTTGGTAAATCCTTAGTGAGAATATTTGCAATCTACTCATCTATTGATATGTGATGGAGTCTAATGAATCCTCTCTGCACCATGTCTTGAATGAAGTGATATTGAATCTCTATGTGCTTGGACTTGTCATGAAATATGGGATTCTCTGCCATAAGGATCCCACTCTTGTTGTCACAATATATCATTGTAGTATCTAGTACCTTCTCAAATATCTCTCTAAATAACATCCTCAACCAAACTTCTTCGCAACTATCCATGCTAGCGGTAATATACTCTTCCTTGGTGGTACTCAATGCTATGGACTTTTTTTTTCCACTCATCCAAGATATCATGACATACCCAAGACTAAAATGACATCGAGATGTACTTTTCCTGCTAATAATGTTTCTTGCCCAGTCAACATCGGTGTATCCATGAAGTCAAACATCTCCGACATAATATCTTAGACCAAGTGTGATCATCCCATGAAAATATCTCAAAATTTGTTTTCCAGTGATCTAATGTGCATGAAGAGGCTCAGTCCATAACTGACTCAACGTGTTCACTGCATAACATATGCGTGGATGGGCGTTCACTAGGAACATCAGAGCCCCAATCAACTGTCTATACTCAGATGGATTCACTAAATCGAGTCCTGCAGCTTTTCTAAATAACTTTTTGAAGTTCATTTCTATCAGTGTGGGAAGGGATTTGCATTCTGTCATTCCAAATCTCTCTAGTAGCTTCACAACATATTTTCCTTATGAAAGGAAAATCTCACTAGGCCTTTGCCACACCTTAAGGTCTAGAAACTAGTGCATGGGTCTAAGGTTCTTCATATTGAATTTAGAGGCTAGCTCCCTCTTACACTCGATCATTAGGGGCTCACCACCTATCAGGATTACATTCATATAAAACCATAATCAACATCATACCTTGAGCTAACTTGAAGTAGAGGTTGGGAGTGAAATTGCTTCTTGTGAATCCCAACTTCATCAAATAACTGTTATGTGGGTGTACCATGCTCTGGGGGCTTGATTCAAACCATACAATGCCTTCTTCAATATACAAACATGTGTCTTTTGATCCCCTACTTCAAATCCCTATGGTTTCTCAACATACATTTCTTCTTGTAACATGCCACAGAGGAATGCAATCTTTAGGTCAATCTGATGAAGGGTCCATCCTTCACTTACAACAATGGAAACTATCGAATGAATGGTTCTATATCAAGCCACAGGTGAAAATATATCATCACAATATTCTCCCTCCTTTTGGGAGAATCCTAAAGCCACGAACCTTTCCTTGTATTTCTCAATGCTACCATCAACTCCATGCTTGATCTTGAACAACCACTTTGAAGTCACCACAAATTTCCCCTTCAATCTTAACACAACATCCCAGACATAATTCTTCGTAATCAATTCATATTTTTTGGCCATAGAATCTTTCCAAACTTGTTCTTTTACATCTTATTCGAATGTGGGAGGTTCATCTTGAATCATAGTTCTCATGGCTGCAACATATCCTTGGTAGCTGCATGGATTCTTCCTTTCTCTAAATGATATTTGAATGGGAGCTTGAATTTCATCATCTTGTAATGTGTCTCGAAGCCAAAGTTGCCTCTTCTTGGTGGGAGCATCCCATGAAGGAGGATCTAAGGGATCCATGGGCTCCATGGGATCATCAACAATATATGTCTCATATTCGGGCACTGAAGGACCATCCAAAATATCCATATCATCATTCTTCTCAGGAAGAGGAAGCAGAGGAAGGTCCCTTTCTTTTCACAGGGAGACATCTTCATTGAATGTAACATGCCTACTAATTTCAATCTTGCTTTGACCAGGAATATATATTCTAAATTCTTTATAATTTTAACAATATCTAACAAACGTACCTTTTAATCACGAGGCTTCCAACTTGTTTCTTTTGTCCATTAGCACATGAAAGTATGTGTGGTAGCCAAAGATATGGAGATGGCTAACATTAGTCTTGACACCTATGAACACTTCTTCAGGGGTATTGTTGTCCAATGCTTGATGAGGTACTCTTTTTTGAACATATATGATGAAATTTGTTGCTTCTCCCCAAAGGAACTTCAACAAACTTTGATCATGGAGCATGGAATGGGCAACTTACAAAATGGACTTGTTCTTTCTTTCAGCCACATTATTTTGTTTGGGAGTATAGGGCACAATTGTCACTTTCTTGATTCCTTCCTTTTTGAAAAAATCAATGAACTCCTTTGATATGTACTCTCCACCATTGTCGAACCTGAATATTTTGATTTTCTTTCCTGTTTGATTTTCGATTAAATCTTTTAATTCCTTGAACATTTCAAAGGCTTCATCCTTATGCTTCAAAACATATATCCATGTCTTTCTTAAAAAGTCATAAATGAAGGTGATATAGTATAGATGGCCACCAATAGAATGCACGAGCATCAGACCACATATGTTGGAATGAATGAGATGGAGGATTTCAGATGCCTTGTTCTCGCTAGAGGGGAATGTTCCCCTTGTCTTATTTCCACTGGCACAAGCTAGACATACCCCATCATGATGAGCTTGAACCTTGGGAATCCTTAAGACCAATTCCTCCAAAGAGCATCATATTGTAGATGGGCCAATCTTCAATCCCATAGTTCTCTTAGATGATTAGTATCATGGACCAATACTAGAAGTGGTCTTCCAATAACCTTGTAGAGTCCTTCATATATTGATCCCAATGTGAATGCATCTCTCATAGGTGGTCCAATAGGCCAAGTTGTTAATTTTTTCAACTGCAATCAAATTCCACTTTGTATAGCTCATATGATGAAGATAATAATTGAAATAGATTCCTCGTTTTGAGAGGACCAAAATTGACCTAAAGATCACCTTGTTTAGACAAGAAGAAGTTGGGTTTTGAGTTTATTTATTTATTCATGTATATTGTGTTATGTCGGCCCTAAGAACATGTTAAATTGGACAGGTCGACCTCAAGTCGAAGTGGATCCTCATGGAAGCCTATAAATAGAAGAGACCTCAAGCTCAATTGGGCACATTGACAAAGCCATATTCTCTTATCTTATTGTCTTGGTTCGCATAGGTTTGATGGAGGAAAGATCACACAAAGGGTCCAAATATACATGGTCGAAGCTCACACATGTCTAGGATTTCTAGATCTCGGACATTGGCTCATAACTAAGGTTTTTTGTCCATGGATGATGGTACAGTATGGCCTAGAGAGTGTCCGACAAGTCTCAGATGTTGGCACAAAGTATCTAAGGGAGAGTCTAGGAGGTTAGGGTTCCCACAATTTAGTTTGGATCATGGATGCACACATAGAATGGCCTAGGGATCGTTCTAGTTGCCATATACACTGGCACAATAGCCTCAAGGGAGTGTTTGGGCTACCATATATGCTCACACAGAAGCCTAAAGAGAGCGTCTAGGGTTTCATCAGATCTAGGTATGGTTAGTCCCTAGGCGCCCGCATGCAGTTCACCTAGGAGTGTCCAAATCAATCCTAGATGCATTCATCTAGTTCTTTTGAGAGCATCCAGATTTATCTTATATGTTTGTTACAGATCCATTTGGGCACATCACTCCCATAATCCAGATCAGTGTTTTAGGGCTCATCAAACCCTAATTTCAGTTGCCACATGCCCTCAACAAGTGAACCTTTTGGATGCCTCCTTCCCAGTTAGTTTCATGCCTTGAAGACATCCTGAAACAACCTCTAGAAGGACCAGTGCAAGTAGGCCCATTCAAGGGTGTGCTGTAGAGTATTTAAGTCCATGCCAGGGTGCTCTGTAGAGCACTTAGGCCCACTTTGACCTGCGCTAGGTGAGATTGAGTGAAATATTCATAGGGTTCTAGGGAATATTCTTATCTTCTGGAGCCTTCTAGAAGATTCCCACACTTGTCATCTCATATGAGCTCAAAAATGGATGAGGAGTGAGTTAAGATACCTCTTATCCTCTCATCCCTTCCTCCATGGAACTAATTCTAAGTATGGAAGGTCATTCAATAACCTAATTGATGATAAAACCTCCTCCATCTTCCTATAAATTGAGCACTCATCTAAGTGATAAAGGGATGGAATTTGATAAATTGTAAGGAGATAATGTTAGTTTGAGAATTGAGACTATTGTAAGTGTCATTATGCTGCCAGAATGTCATGCTTATGATGTGATGTGGATGGAACCAAAGCTGGAGGAGTGACTTCGAATCAGGCTTCATGGTTGTAATTCTTCTTGCTATTCAATAAAGTATTTACACCTTTTTCCATATGCTTATCTTGATATATGATGCTTATATGTGTGAATGTATCTGATTCCATTTACTTGTAATCAATAGATCTTTTTCTTTGATTGGTTCTTTGTCTTCTGTTGATGTTTACAGGTACTTCTCAAGCGTGTTAAGTACGGGAAGGAGCAACAGGATTGATACAAAGGAGACAAGAGGAAAGCGAAAGTACAAGTAGGTCCTCTCATTCTCTTTGTCTTATCTATTTTTTATAGAAAAAGGTTAAAGTTCTTTAAATTGTTGTTCTAGATATGGTTACTTATCTAAGGAATTAGTATTTATCCGTAGATACCAAATTATTCATAACAAATTGGTGACTCCGTTGGGGAACAATATCGTTCCAAGTAGCTTATCCACATCCTAGGACACTCTATCAGACCTTACTTCCTTTCATTGATTGTATTTCAACCTTTTTGAAGTAAATTTTGCTCAAAACTATGTTTAGTTGCCTCTTGAAATGGCTTACTATCACCAGTGCAGGCTTGTGAAGGACACAATGCGTTGCAGAGCACCCTTGGCTTAGGGACAATGCTCTGAAGCGCACTGTCTCCCATTCAGGGCTACGCTGATCCTCTTTGGGTCAGTTTTCCACATTTGGATAGGGTTTTTCACCAAATTTCTTCTGTTTGATTGCTTGTTGAATGATCAATGAGTGACATGTCTCTGAAATCAAGATTGTATCTCCTTTGCTAGCCCTACTTTGACTTGATTTATTAATGTTTCTTAAATGATTTCTTTGTCATTATCGATTCATCATTAAAGTTAGATTATAATTGATTAATCTTTGTTTGAAAGAAATTATCGTAAAAGTCTTCTTTTCCTTTGAAACAGAACTGTTGTAAAGTCTTCGTTCTTGTAAAAATATTGATTGATTGTATGTGCATTATTTTCCTTTTGTTCATGATAACATTAAGGGAATTGAAAAGAAAAACTTGCATCGTGCATTGAGAAAGTTTGTGTGTGCTTATAGGAATAGTTTAGGGCATTGCATTAGATTGTGCTATGTTATCTTTGATTGAAAGAAAACTGATTGCTCTATCCCTATTAGCTAAGGTTTTCATTGTTAAATTGAATGGAAATAATGCTTATCATATTAGTTGCATTCTAGGAATTGCAAACATACATCACATGGTGAACCTTGAAAGGAAAATTGTTAAGAAGATCAACTTAAAATTCATCTGAATTAACCTAATGGAGCATTGTCACCTAACGCAAAACATTTAGAGGTTCTAGGCTAGAGACATGTTCCGGCATCGTAAAACATAGCACTTGTCACTAAATTGTCTATGATACATCTCGAGTGTGATACCTCATTCCACGTACATGAGTATATTGTAGCTTGTCCACGTACCTTCAGGTATATAGGGCGGTGTTATAATACATAAAGTATATGGGAATGCTCTCACTATGCAGTTTCGCATTAGATAGCGCTAATACGGATTGGGCCTCCACGTACTTTCGGGTATATATGGGAGGACAACGCTAGGCTGCTATCCATCCTTAGGTAACCAAGTTTGCCACCTTGTACACTGTGATAAACCGAACATAGCATTCGAGGAGATTTCCTGCTCGTACTTCTCGGTTCGCTGGGAGGTATTCTGCAGTTCACAGTTACTTGGTAATACTTTTGCCTAGATCATCCCTCTTTTGTTTTGTTTAATTATTTTGATTAAAATAAATTTAATTGACCACAAATAACATCCTCCATGCTCACTCCTTAGTTGATCTTAGGTTGAGACATATGGTGACAAATCCGAAGTTGTTGGGTTGTGTTATATTCTTTCCACGACTAGCCCACGTAGTTAGCCGGGGGGTTAGAGGGGGGGGAAGAGCCCCCCTTCGTTGCACCGATTGTGTAGCGGGGGGGGGTCACAGGGGGTTTGAGGTGTACTTGTAACCCCACTTTATGGGGTCTGGGGTAGCACCCCGAAATTTTTGGTTTTGGACCCTATGTTAGGATGGGCGGACCCACCTATGCTTTTATGCATGATTTTCGCACATGTTTTTGGACGTGATGATTTTCGTTCCATGGTATTGGATGCAATGGTTTTTGGTCCATGGTATTGGATGCTTCGGTATGTATAAATATGTATTATAACATTGAAAGGAACATAATGAAAAATCAAGCTGGTAGTCCTGGTTTTGGGATCCAGGGGAAAATCTCTATGTATATGTGTTATGCTCTCGCATTGTTTATTTTCTGTGTTTTAGAATTAATATGCAGGTAATTTCTTTATGGGGTTAAAACCTACATTTGGTATCAGAGCAGTTTTGGCTTCAAGGGGACGCCTTTGTTGCTAAGGGGTTTCGCTCGGGCCTATGGTAGACCCTGTTTAGTGGGAGATCTGCGAGATTGATTCTGGTGGTGAAAGAAGATGGCGAGTGTTATAGACATATTTGGGCACTGCAACCCCAAACTCATATGTCCATAAAATAAGGGCTCCTTAAGTCCCTAAAAGTGTTGTTTTATACCCTAAAGGATAATGATCAACTGATTACATCATTTCCTAGAAGTTCCACTTGAAAAACTACTCAGAACTGGCCGAAACTGGACCATACAAACTGCTCCATGGGCAAGGTGCGATGCATACTGACTGCCAAACTGGCCAGGTGTGATGCATACTAAAATGGCCTTCTGTGGGGTGCGATGAGCGAGAATAGACAAATGGCAGAGATAGTTTGCAAGGTGGATGATCATGGAATCTTCCAGAAACTTCTCCTGTGACACTTGCCTCTTTGAATTCGCCTAGGGATGAGTAAGAGATCAATGAAATCTCCAAGTGGAACCAAGAACTATCAGTGGAATGACACTAATCAAAAACCCAGAGTTGACTCACACCCTTGCAAGACATCTATAAATGGATCCCTCATTTGAGAGATCTAGAGGCTGGAATTTTGTATTTTGTAAGGAAGTGTTGTTGGTTTGTTGGTGAGAAGAGACATTGCATTGTTGGGTGATTTTCTTGTTCATGAGGTGAAGAGGGCTTCTACAACTGGGAGGATGATGCTAGATCAGACAGTTGGGTTGTAATCCTCTCTTACATTACTATTAATAAAGTTCTTTGAGTTTTCCTCCATATAATCGTGTATTTGTGAATCTTGTTTATGAATGCAATTGTATGGTCAATGTGTTTCTGATTCTGCATTGTTTATGATGTTTTAGATAGAGATGCTTTGATAATTTGTTGTCACTTTGACCCTACAGGTACTCTTTGAAGCAGGACAAGTAGGAGAGGAGTGGCAAATTCTATCAAGGAAAGGAGAAATCAAGCTAGGATCAAAGCGGAAGATCTAGGTTGGTCCTCTTTTCTTCTCTTCCATCTATCACACTTAAAGGAACTCTTAAAAAGATTTCATTGTTTGTTTCTAAGATAGCTACCCATCTTAGTGGGACTAGCAGTTCGAATTGACACTAGTTTTCCCTAAAACAAAATGGCGACTCCAATGGGGATCGAATAGTTTGTTTTGTTTGTTTATTGTTTGCTTTATAAACCACAGACGAAGCCTGAAGTTAGCCAGCTAGCCTTTGAAATGCCTTTGCTATGCAATTGCGAAGTAGATGAATGTTGCTTCAGTCGATCTTTGGGTTGGTTTATGAACTGAACATCTAACTTACAAAGCATTCTAAGTGCCCTTGTGGTAGCTCAGAACCTCATCAAATCCTACCCCTATGCTTTGTTTTTATTGTCCATCATTACTCATCCTAAATCACTGAACTTAGCTGCAAATTTTGAGCAAAAACCAAGCTTAGTTTCACTCCCTGGTCCATTGCACTGTCTGTAACTGTGCAACCTGGATGCATCGCACCTCCCATGTGTTGCAGGTGAGATGCATCCATGTTTCCCTGTGTTGCAGGTGCGATGATTGAGTGACACTGTTTTCTTCTCTGAAAGTTGGTTTTTTCCTCCTTGTTTTCAGCTTTATTCAGTAGTTTTGCTGTACATGATCAATACCTTCTTGCTGAAACCTTCTTCCTTCACATATTTCATCCTCCATCAGTTAGAAATTGTAAATGTTTTTGTGTATTTGTCAATCATTTACAATCTTCCTTTATCGAAAGTATCCTAATCGAACTGTCATTTTGATGCAAATGTCGTAATTGTCATTTTAAATCAAAAGAAGAGTGTCGTAAAGTCTTCCTCTTCTAGATAGTTGATTGTACTTTTGTCATTGTACTTGATTTGAGTTATTAGTATTTGAAGTGTCGAAAAGCAATTTTTATTTCGAAATCGAAAAGTGTTGTCTTAGTCTTCCTTTCGTTTTGAAAAGAAATTGTTAGAAATGTCACTTTGAAAGAAAATAGTTCAGATCTGTACTTAGCCTTCCTTTTTTGGCATTCACACATTAGGGAAGCAGAAAACAAACACATGCATGTGCATTTGAGTTTTGACTGCATGCGAAATTTGATTTAGGAGAGTGCATTTAGTGTGTGCTCTATGCTCTCTGCTGAAAGAAAATCATAATCTTCTTTCCTTTGTAGCTAGGATTTTCATTGCTAAAAGAACATAAATGATTGTTTATCATTTTAGATTGCATATTTAGGAATTTCACATCTACATCACGCAGTGAACCTTGAAAGACAAACTTCTAAGCAAAATCAACTCTAAAATAAACCTCAATGAACATAAAAATTCTTTGGAACCTAACGCAACACATCTAGAAGTCTAGGCTAGAGATGTGTTCCAGCGTCATAAAACCTGGTAACTATCGTTTTCATCGAAGGTTGGGTGATTCCTCCTCTTTGATACGACAAGTGCCAGTATGGACTTGTGCTCCCTGTACCGTCGAGTATATATTGGGAGACCACAATAGGCTAATATCCTTTATCCTTAGGAAGCCGTGTCTGCCGCCCTATCAATCGTAATGCACTGAACACAGCATTTGGGAAGATTGACTGCCGTACATAAGTCCTTGGTAATTTCTCTATCTTTTATCACCAAGGTGTATTTTGTAGATTTGCGATCGGTTTGGTAATCCCTCTGTCTAGACTTCCAGAGCAGTCACTTTTGTTCCTTTTCGACTCCTTAAAATAAAAGGTCCATCTGAGCACTTTTCACTTCAGGCTCATTAAAAATCGAAGGCGACTAGAGTCACCTTTAGCTTTTTCTAGACTCTTAAAAATTGAAAAAGAAAGTTGCATCAAAGTGCCTTAAAATTCATTTAAATCGGAATAACATTTTTCCCCTTTAAATTTTGAGTTGATCAAGTAATCCGAAATCGTGGAAGAAAGTCAATCAAAACCCTGTCGTTCGCAGAGGCTAGTGATTCAACCGTCTTTGACCATGGAAATGAAACCATCCCGGGCAAAACAGTCTCGTTTAACTAAGTCTAATTCACCTGATTTATTTGAAACTTGTGTTTCAACATCATTAGAGTCTACAGTTACTCCAATTATCTCTGGTACGTCTGCTTTTACACAGAAAGTTCCGCAGTTACAAGAGGACATTAGAACTGATCATAGTGTAACGGTAGACACCTCTATTCCTAAAGCAGTTCCACCTAGGACTGATTCAGAAACTGAAGTTCACTTGCCTGAACATCTGGAAGTTGAGTTCCAAAATTCAGAAGGTGTCACCCCTCAAGTATCTATTACTGTAGAAGCTACACTTTCTTCGGATCCAGAAATATTTTATGGACCTGACGGTCTACCTCTTCCACCTGAATTGATTGCTATAGAAGAGATAGTAGAGGATCTTCCACCCAGTACTCCAGTGCATTTTGGAACTGGGATCCATCTACATCCTTCTATTACAGAAGTTAGTCCTTGTAATCATCCTTCATCATGAGTTCCTGTCGAATCGCTAGGAAATATTTTGGATAGACTAAACATGTCCAAACAACCATCAACATCTAGGACTGTGTCAACTAACACAGCTGCGGTATAGCTTCCTGTTGCCATTCCTACAATGTTTGTTGGTATACCATCTGTCCCGACTAGTTATCAACAACAAGCCGGAGTCCACTCAGGGAATGTTTCGATGACATGGTCTGTTCCTATTTCTTCATCTAGAATCTCATCTAGTAGTTCTTATGTTGAAACTCAACAAGTTGATCCAATGTGTCTTCAAAGGCCAATCTACCCTTTAAGTACTCGATTGCCACCATATGAGGGGTAGTATGCCTTTTCATTGTTCCTTCCTGGAGAACAACCATATGAGAGTTTACAACAAAATTCAGGTCAAACTGGAATTACATCTAGTGGTTGGGTACCAAAACTGCCTCAACAACCAAGGGTTTTATATTCAATGCAACCAGTCCATCCTGTGTCGAATATTCCCACTAGACCTGCTATTGTGACTGTATCGCAAGTACAAGCACTACCTGTTGTATGTCAACCTCAAGTCTCTCAGGTTGTAATACAACAGCCTCTCGTCTCAGCGATTCAATCACAACCTCAGGTTAGTGCCTCCTTATCTGGAGCGACTCAAGCTCAAACAGGTACTATCACTCCGCATCTTGGTCAATCATCCAGTATTGGACAACAGAAAATGGTTCAACAACCATGGCTGGTGCAATATCAACAACCACAATTCTAGCAATCATACCAAGGACCTGAGAAATAGGGCTTTGTAAGTAACGGGAAACCGCATTTCCAAAGCGGTTATCAACAACCATACTATAATGGTTATGCCCATCAACCTTATCAAAGTTACCAGCATCAAATACATTATATTGGTATGCAAATACCTACTGCTCAGGCGATTCCATCTTATCTTGGGTATGTTTCGCCTAACCTGAATCAACAATTTCCTTTTGTAGCAACTCTAGAATTACCAGATCTAAACCGGCTGACGAATGATCCAACTTCTTATGCCCCCTGGTGGCCCACGATTCCTCATAAACTTCCCTCTGATATTCCTAAATTCAATGGAAATCCGGGTGAAGATCCATCGAATCATGTAATGACATTCCATTTGTGGTGTTCATCCAACACCTTGAATGATGATTCGATTAGGCTTCACCTTTTTCAGCGAATGTTAATTGGTCTGGCAGCTAAATGGTATATAGAATTTCCTAGAGCTTCATTTGATAACTTCAGCACCCTTGCCACTACCTTTTTAACCCATTTTCAGTTACCCATAAGGTATGAAATAGGGATAGAACTCCGTACCAACTTTAAACAAACGATAGCCACTCACATATTTGATCATATTCATGAGTGGCGATGTCGTTGAAGAATGGTGAAGACGTATGTTCCTGATCAGCTTTTAGCTGAATGGTTTATAAAGTCATTATTTCACTCTATTACAGAGGATGTAGCCAAGGGAGGAGTTGTCATTGAAGAGAAAATCATTGCTCGTGTGCAATATTTAGACTTGATCTATACTTAGTCTGGCACACTCTATGACAAAATTCCTGATGCTCCTAGACTGGAATTTTCTGTTCCTCCCCCTCCTAAATCAAACAAAGACTCTCATGCTGGCAATGGCATGATAGGTACAACAAGCACGAAAACCGCAAAGGCTACATCTAAAAAAGCCCATACGGTTTCCAGTAAAAAAGCAAACGAAGAACCTCCCGCCTTGGAGGTTAATGTTGTGTCAACTGACAAAGGAAAAGATCCTAAGTAACCAGGGGGTAAGAAGAAAGGGACAAACAAAAAGAAGAAACAGGAGGATTCGACTCCTGAGAAACCTTCTAGAAACCCTACTGTAATAAGAAACCTAATCAGCCATGCTTCATATGTGATGAGGACCATTACACAAAAGATTGTCCACATCAAGCTGAAGTCAAGAAGTTTTTCAAAAGGACTTCAAATACCTCAGCGGTACTGACTGATCCGTTTCCAAATCCAAAAACAAACCTGGTTGCGAGTGATCATGCTTCCCCATCCCAAGTGCTTATGTTATCCATCTCAAAATAACAAAATGATTCTTTGATATCTACAAGGAATAAAGATTATGGAAATTCACAATCGTCGAATGGCAAGGCTACAGATCAACCCAGTACTTTGAAAACAACTTCATCAGAAGTTGTTCCACCAATCATTCCTGAATTAACAATAAAACCGCCTAAGGGAGTAGTACATAAATCGACATTTAATCCTCGTGCTCGAGCAGCAAAGAATTATAATATAGTGGAAGATCTAGCCCAATTGCCATCTACTATGTCAACACTTGAAGTACTGCAGAATTGCCCATCCCAAAAATAGGCTTTGTTATCAGTGATAGGTGGGATTGATCCAGTGATTCCAATCTAGTGGCCTTTAATCATAAAGGATACGAACCTCAGTTACCATCACAACTCGCTTTCCTCATACTAGTAAAAGCCCTCCACAAAACTGTTCATCGAACAATCATTGACGAGGGATCATCTACCTGTATTATGTCAATGAGTTGCTGGAAAAATTTAGGCTCTCCACCCTTGTCACGATCATCAACGACATTAAGAGCATTCGATGGAAGAATGTTAAGTTTAGGTATGTTCTATGCTAGAGCAATTTATTTAAATTTTCACAGTTAGCAATCACATCAGCATTAAAGTAAACTGCAGATAGAACATAAGTATAAATCGCAGAAGACATGCCAAGACAAGAGGACACAAGATGTGGCGCTAGCCAAGGACAAACCCCACAATGTGTGGGGAAACCCTTGATCAATTCTTCTTTTATGTTCTTCAAAGTTTAGCAGAGAAAGAGAGAGAGAGATAGTACATTTACAACAGAAGTCAACACTTGACTTATCTAGATCTAGCATTAGATCATTTCGTATAACAATGAGATTAGTTGAAGACATTCTACTTCAACTGATTCTCAAGATGACTACTTCACCTATCATCATGCTACATCTGGTCCTCTTACTGCACCACTGCATACTACACCATGCTGCACTAATCATGATAATAATCATGTCCCCCATGTCCATCATCTTACCATGTTGCGCTTCATTTTCATGATCTTATCATGTTGCCCATACTAATATGCATCATCATCATGCCACCGCTGTCCTTACAGTTGTGTATTATCATCATGCTGCTGTGCATCATGTTCATGTTCTCATTCAACTGCTGCCCATGTCCACGTTCTCATGCTCCATGTCATCATGCATCATTATACATCATGCAATTCATTCATACATCATTCTGCTTCTTCCATGGCCTTATCAAGCTGCTCATGATCTTGTTTATCATCATGCTGCCCATTTATCATTAGCATCATTGTGCTGGTTTAACATCATGCTATCACCTACAACAAAGTAGGTCTCCTTGATGCTCTTCGATGTTTCCATTGACTGTGAATAGAGCTGCTTGAACAACGTATTATAGTGCCTCCATTTGCAACTCTTCCATTTACAGTGGCAACCATTTATGCCTGCTCTCCATCACAGTTGTTCCTTATATGATTGCAACTATTCCTTTTATGACAATGGATTAGATATCACGTTGACTGTCTACATGGAATGCGGGTAATGACTGTCTCCATCAGTCTTCATGAACAACGTATGACTGTGTATATGTTATGCGTACATTGTGTAAGGGTTGCTACGTTGATTGTGTATGTGTTATGCGTACATCGTGTAAGGGTTGCTGCATATGACAACGTCTATGATGCTACGTGTGACAACGTATGATGTTGTGTGTGACAACGTATAATGCTGTGTGAGACAGAGTATATATTTGCAAGAGTTTCCAGGTCTGCGGGGAATCCTCATTGCAACAAAACCATCCGAATATATTCACGCATGAGTTATGTTCTTTATGGTTGCGTGAACAGGCCTTCTAGACATCATATAAGTGCTTCCTTAACTACGTTTAGGGTTTCTAAACAGCATATGAGGGTATCTCCATTATAGTGTGTCCTATTACAGCTTGTAAATATAGTTGTGTTTTATCTCCATTGCCTATGAATATATGTTTCCATAGACGCGAATTAGGGCATCACTTTGAGGGCAACATGTTGACTGTGATTAGAGCTTTATCTGCAGCTAGGGCTTCTTCTAGGCCATTGTATTCTTTTGGTTTTCTCCTTCTCCAAAAACCCAAGACGTGGAGAAGAGATCACCTCAAGAATGTGTACAAATGATATCAAAGCCTCATCTATTTATACCAAAAACGTATAGGTTGAATAGGCATGACGTTTGGGCTTCTAGAGCCTACACAAGAGTTGGTCAGCTTGATAATAATTTCATAATCAAAATAAATTCATATCTCCATAAATACTTATTGGAATTGGATGATCTTTAGATCAATCCTACACCTCTCGACAAGAGGGATCCAATAAAAATATCAGCTGCCATAAATAAGCTGACCCACATGGAGTTTGGCCCTAGTTTCAAATTTAACACTCCCTCTCAACTAGGGAGAACTCCATCCGGTGATCCATAAGTCCGACTGTACTATCTTTGCCATCAGTGCCCTACACTGCTCTGCCCAACTCTGCTCAGCTCTGCTGGCTCTGCTATGCTCTCATAGCTCTGCTAGCTCTGCTCTGCTTTGCTCAGCTCTGCTAGCTCTGCTCTACTCTGCTGAACTATGAAGAAGAAGAATTGGTCGAGAATGTCTCGTACCATTGTCCACTGACCCGAATTCAGTCTCAGAGTGCGTACCACTGGTCCCAGACCAGTCTCAACCGACCCGAAGTCAGCGTCATAGTGGGTACTACTCCTACCACTCATCCCAGACTAGTATCGCAGTCTCAGAGAGTGTACCATTGGTCCCAGACCAGTCTCAACCGACCCAAAGTCAGCATCATAGTATGTACCACTCTCACTGGTCCCAGACCAGTCCTACACTGACACGAAGTCAGTCTCAGAGTATGTACCACTGATCCCAGACCAGTCTCAACCAACCCAAAGTCAGCATCATAGTGGGTACTACTCCTACCACTGGTCCCAGACCAGTATCGCAGGCTCAGAGAGTGTACCACTGGTCCCAGACTAGTCTCAACCGACCCAAAGTCAGCGTCATAGTATGTACCACTCTCACTGGTCCCAAACCAGTCCTACACTGACATGAAGTCAGTCTCAGAGTATGTACCATTGGTTCCAGACCAGTCTCAACTGACTTGAAGTCAGCGTCATAGTATGGTACAACTCCTACCACTAGTCCCATACCAGTATCATTGATCCGAGATCAATGGAGGTCATCCTAGTGTAGGGAGTACGGTAGATAAAACGATGCGTCCATCAGTACTACTATGGTCCCTAACTTCATTTCCCTGCTCATTGATCATATGAGAGGTACTTCCCATGAGTCCCAGACTACATGGGTAGGATGCCTTGACAGGAGAACTAATCAATCCTGTCCTCACAGGAGAACACATCAATCCTGCTACAATCGCCATGGAGAACACATCAATTCAGGCCACCATGGAGAACACATCAATCGAGGCCTCACAGGAGAACACATCAATCCTGCTACAATCACCATGGAGAACACATCAATCCAGGCCTCATAGGAGAACACATCAATCCTGCTACAATTGCCATGGAGAACACATCAATCCAGGCCTCACAGGAGAGCGAATCATCCTGTTCCATAAGAGAGTGAATCATCTTATCCCACAAGAGAGCGAATCATCTTGTTCCAGTGTACACCACCAGGGGAGGGTGAGTCACCCTGTGGTCGTATGTTGCTCCAGTAAGAACCGCAAGCCCCCCAGAGCTCACAGAGCTCAATGTATGCAATATGCATGACCCTTTTACAAAGGCCTCTCGACAACTCCAAGTCATTTGAGAAAATCACAAATTTGATCTTTCCCCCAGGGCTTTAGTGACTTCTACATCATCTCAGTGCGATGGAGCCTCCTTGCTCATCGACTTTCCATATCCCAGATAAGGAAATATCTGATGTCTATCTACTAGAGCAATTGTCGAATACGGGATTCCTCAATAATCAAATCCCACCTCTGGTTGTCACAGAGATAATCAAATTCCTCAATGTCTATCTACTTCGATGCTTCCTGCATCGAAGTAGAATCCAAAGAGAACCAACACTGAAAAGTTCTCTAGTGATCCTCCACACTGCCTGCCCATTCAGCATTCGAATAATAATGCAATTTCATCTTTCCGGCAGTGTATCTCAATCCCTAAGAGATTGTGCCCTAAAGACATCTCAAAAGATTCTTGGCACCAATCCAGTGAGGCTCAATGAAATATGAGTTCACCATGCTAACTGCAAAACATATGTCTGGACGGAGGTTCACCAAGAACATCAATGCGAATGAGTTTATGAAACTCAGAGGCATTCCCAAATCAAGTCCGACATCACTACCATATAACCTCTGAAAGTTAAGATCTTCGAGGTAGTCACATGCTAGTAGCTTATCTTTCCACATTCAGAATCCAACTCCCTCTATCTTCTATAAATGAGAGGGTCTGTACCTATCAGACTTAGGTGTCAGTATGAGAGGCCTGTCATCCACAACCTTCGGATGGTAGATTTCACTCCTAGTGAATCTCAGCTTCATCAGACAGTTGTTGGTCCTCTCATACTATGCTCGAGGTGTCTTACTCCAAGCCATAGAGGGCTTTCTTCCACCAGCATACATGAGATTCCTGATCATCAATCTCAAACTCCACAGGTTGTTCCAACCCTGTGGACCTGCTACATGAGGGGGAATGGTCCCCTTGTAAGATTTTCCTTCGATACATCTCAGACATGTACCTACATGCTCTTTTGAATTCAGGCATCTCTATCACCATCTGACTCACAGACCTCTGGTGCTGTGTCTATGGTCCCCAGTGGACTTCCTGCAACTTGATACAACCCTGAACTCAAAAACATCTTCGAAAATTAAAATTTCAAACACGTACCTTTCCATTGACGAATGCCACCATAAAATGTTTGACTTCCATTCCCTTTTCAGATTAGGTGGCATCGGCTCCAAGTGTAATCCCATGATTGTTTCCATCTCTATCAAATTAGAGAGTGCACCCTTCTATTCGATGAAGTGTCTTGAAGCACTACAATCAATATGCCAGATTCCCAAAGAATCTGAAGGAGAGGGCCAATACAAGATAACACTTCTTTTGGAAACAATATTTGATTCTTCTTACCTGGGTTCCTTGCTTCCTTGAAGAGTCAGCTGTGTCGTTGATGACTTGCATCTCTGTCATTCAGACACTCCTTCACATAAGGGTCAAACTCATAACCAAGACATCTACCTTTCCATCCCCCCTTAGATCCGAACTTCCCAATGAAGTGATCTTTAGGTATGCCATCAGAAGTTCTGCTATGCCATTCTGATAATATGCTCTGCTTCAACTTCACCCTAAGTGAATTGTGAAGAACCCATTGATCCTTTTGTCTTGTCCCAACTATCTTTGGTGATTGCTCTTTCACTCTTGCTTGGGCATTGTCTTCACCTCAGCTCTGATACCATGTTAAGTTTAGGTATGTTCTATGCTAGAGCAATTTATTTAAATTTTCACAGTTAGCATTCACATCAGCATTAAAGTAAACTGTAGATAGACCATAAGTATAAATCGCAGAAGACATGCCAAGACAAGAGGAAACAAGATGTGGCACTAGCCAGGGACAAACCCCACAATGTGTGGGGAAACCCTTGATCAATTCTTCTTTTATGTTCTTCAAAGTTCATTAGAGAAAGAGAGAGAGAGATAGTACATTTACAACAAAAGTCAACACTTGACTTATCTAGATCTAGCATTAGATCATTTCGTATAACAATGAGATCATTTGAAGACATTATGCTTCAACTGGTTCTCAAGATGACTCCTTCACCTATCATCATGCTGCATCTGGTCCTCTTGCTGCACCACTACATACTGCACCATGTTGCACTAATCATGATAATCATCATGCCCCCCATGTCCATGATCTTATCATGCTGCCCTTCATGTTCATGATCTTATCATGCTGCCCATACTAATATGCATCATCATCATGCCGCCGTTGTCCTTATAGATGTGTATTATCATCATGCTACCATGCATCATGTTCATGTTCTCATTCAACTACTGCCTATGTCCATGTTCTCATGCTCCATGTAATCATGCATCATTATACATCATGCAGTTCATTCATACATCATTCTACTTCTTCCATGGCCTTATCAAGCTGCTCATGATCTTGTTTATCATCATGTTGCCCATTTATCATTATGCATTATTGTGCTAGTTATCATCGTGCTACCCATTTATCATTAGCATCATTGTGCTGGTTTAACATCATGCTATCACCTACAACAAAGCAGGTCTCCTTGATGCTCTTCGATGTTTCCATTGACTGTGAATAGAGCTACTTGAAAAATGTATTATAGTGCCCCCATTTGCAGCTCTTCCATCTACAGCGGCAACAATTTATGCCTTCTCTCCATCGCAGTTGTTCCTTATATGATTGCAGTTGTTCCTTTTATGACAACGGATTAGATATCACATTGACTATCTACGTGGACTGTGTGTAATGACTGTCTCCATCAGTTTTCATGAACAACGTATCACTGTGTATATGTTATGTGTACATCGTGTAAGGGTCATTGCATTGACTATGTATATGTTATGTGTACATCGTGTAAGGGTTGCTGCGTATGACAACGTCTATGATGCTGCGTGTGACAACGTATGATGTTGTGTGTGACAACGTATAATGCTACGTGAGACAGAGTATATATTTGCATGAGTTTCCATGTCTGCGTGGAATCCTCATTACAGCGAAACCATCCAAATATATTCACGCATGAGTTATGTTCTTTGTGGTTGTGTGAATAGGTCTTCTGGAGATCGTATAAGTGCTTCCTTAACTACGTTTAGGGTTTCTAAACAACATATGAGGGTATCTTGAATATAGTGTGTCCTATTACAGCGTGTAAATATAGCTACACTTTATCTCTATTTCCTGTGAATATATGTTTCATAGACGCGAATTAGGGCATCACTTTGAGGGCAACACATTGACTGTGATTAGAGCTTTATCTGCAGCTAGGGCTTCTTCTAGGCCAACGTATTCTTTTGGTTTTCTCCTTCTCCAAAAACCCAAGACGTGGAGAAGAGATCACCTCAAGAATGTGTACAAATGATATCAAATCCTCATCTATTTATACCAAAAACGTATAGGTTGAATAGACATGACGTTTGGGCTTCTAGAGCCTACACAAGAGCTGGTTCGCTTGATAATAATTTCATAATCAAAATAAATTCATATCTCCATAAATACTTATCGGAATCGGATGATCTTTAGATCAATCCTACACCTCTCGACGAGAGGGATCCAATAAAAATATCAGCTGTCATAAATAAGCTGACCCACATGGAGTTTGGCCCTAGTTTCCAACTTAACAAAGAACATGCATGCCGTATGGGATATTAAGTAACTTGCAAATCTAACTGGGGGGAAAGATAGTAGAAATTGAAGTCGAGGTCATCGATGGAAACCTTGACTACAACATCCTACTGGGCATGCCCTCAATTTATGCTATGGCTGCTATTGTGTCAACATATTTTAGAAAGATTGCATTCCCCTTTCAAGGCGGAATCACAATCATTGACCAACTCACCTTCCTCCCCAATAGTTATCAAGTTACCAGAAGCATTACTTTGATCCATGGAAGCTCTCAATCGCTTCAAAATATCAGAGTAGGTCTCCTAAAAGACCCTTCCTTAATGGGTACTTTTACCCTCCGCTTTCGAGTAATCTGGTAGAAGTGGCCACAGTGGAACCTATCACATGATATCTTCTACATCGTCAAAGATTAAGAAGAATTCCGAACATTTTGTTAGCATGGATCATCGCCAGGTGTTGCCCCCAAGCACCATAGAATTGTTGTAGCAATCAATATTCTGGGCATGGGCGGAAAACCCAAATCAACGCTTGGCAAGCGTTTGGATAGATAGGTCTCTAGAGTATGGTACCTCTTCTGATCCTTGGTCTCATGTACATTCTACAGATGAAGGAATCATTCAGTCAATGATGATAGGAGAGAAACCATGGGAAGATCACCACCATCATTCCTAACCTCAAGATAACAACGAGGGTTATTTTAACGACCTTAATCATCCTTTAGTTTTTGATTTTCTATCGAATATTGTAAATACAGTGGATTTAGAGTGAAACCTGTCCAATATTGAAGAAACTATTTCCATTAATATCTCGACCAAATCAGATGTTGTAGAGAATATTCATGTTGGCAAATATTGTTCTCCTTCAGAACTGGAAATATATTGCACTCTCTTTTGCGAGTTCAGAGATGTCTTTGCATGGTCATATGAAGAAATGCCAGGCATTGACTTGAGCATCTTTGAACATGAAATCAAGATGTATCCAGATGTCAAACTAGTACGACAACAGCTTTGACCGGTTCACTCGAAGAAAGCCACTACCATTAAGGCAGAAGTTGAAAAACTTTTACATGCTGGTTTCATTTACCCTGTTCCTCTCACTGATTGGGTATTGAATATTGTTCCTGTGATGAAAAAGCAAAGAACGATTAGAGTGTGCATCAATTACGGGGATATAAATCAAGCTTTTCCAAAGGACAACTACCCTACACCCTTCATCGACCAGATAATTGAAGAATGTGCCGGATGCGAAGTATTTTCATTTATGGATGGATTTTCTAGATACAATCAAATCAATATCCGCCCACAGGACTAGTTGAAGACTGCATTTATATGTCCATGGGGCACATTCTGTACCGCAAACTACCTTTCGGTTTGAAGAACGCAGGGGTAACATTTCAGAGGGCAATGAACTACACCTTCCATGACATCAAACACATCATTCAACCATATCTCGATGATTTACTAGCTCATTTACGAAAGCAGACTGATCATCCATAGCATTTGAGAGCTATATTTCTACGTTTCCGACACTACAAGATACGACTCAATCCACACAAGTGTGTGTTTTGTGTTGGTTCTGGTCGGTTACTTGGTTTCGTAGTTTCTAAGGATGGAATACGACTCGACCCATGTAAGGTTCAGGCAATCATCGACATGCCTCCACCTTCAAATTTTCTTTAGATTCGGAAACTCCAAGGGAAAGAAAACTTTCTAAGGAGGTTCATTCCAAATTACACCAAACTTGCCAAAGGTTATACACGTCTTTGAAAAAATAAGTACCCTTCAACTGGGATCAGGTTGCGCAAGCTTCCTTTGATGCTTTGAAAAGTTCCCTAGTAAAAGCATCATTAATGTATGCTCCTGATTATCAAAAAGACTTTAACCTGTATCTTGCTGCAACAGATATAACCATCGCAATGGTTTTAGTACTGTTATGTTCCTATACCAATAGGTGTCACATTTCATGATTGACTTGATTAGCTTTGCAATATGTTCATACCTTTTCTTGATTGCAAAGGTTTTCCATATTTTCAAAAAAATAAAAAAATTTTAAAAAATTTAAAGAGGGTATACCCTAAAAGAAAGATCAAAGGGTAAAAAAAATAAATGGTCAAAAGAAAAAATGAAAAGAAATGAACCCCAAATAAAAAAGACCAGGAAAGTGTGCAAGTCCAAATGCCACTACTATTTCATTTTCTGTAAATAAAGCATCATGTACAGCTTATTGAACTTTTTACCTCAATTGATGAATGGCCAAATAGCTTAATCTTGGCTAGTTCATGTTTGAATTTCTTGTTTTAGAGATAGAGAATAAAAATCTGTCCAAACTGTTTAAATCTTGGCAGATAAATAGATAGGTAGAGAAGCAAAGGAACTCAAGTGCTTAATCTGAGCCCTTGGAGAAATAAGGGCAGACTTAGATAGGCTTATCATGTAAAGAAAGGAAAATTGATGAGGGTTTGCTAGTCCAAGTGTACCCAAAGCAAAAAGAAGAAAAAATGTTAGGTACAGTAGGCTGGGTAGGCAGTTTTGGTGTTGCAGAATGAAACTTGTGATTGATTTTGTCTCTCAAAATGTTCATCTTATTGTTATCACAAGTACCATGGCAGATGTCTGGATGAAGATCAAGCGAAGCATGACTAACTCCCCTTATTACTTTCCCTAATCATTTAACTAAATTCCCCCAAAGATATTAGGATCTGCTTGATATCCTCTAAACCACTTATCTCATTCCATTTCATAAATGGCCTAAGTGAATTCCTATTTTACTTAGGGAAATGGCCTCATTTCTTGTATAAATCCTGGTTTTTCCACTTTTGCCTAAGTTTTGTAACATTATGCTTAGCACACATTCACTTTCAAAAGTTTCATATTAACAAATTAACATTTATTATATTAAATCCCTTGTAAATAAACCCCTTCCCGTATTATGTATTTATAATACAATCCTCAAAATGTTAAATATCCCGCCCGGGTTTACTATAACCATAGCACTGTTTTTGTCAGGGATTAATAAGTTCAATTGGAGCTTATTATGAACCCTTTCCGCCGCATAAATCATGGAATAATTAACCATCTGGGTTAATTATAACCAAACCCCCAACTAATGATATTGCACCCAAAAAACATTAAAACCTTTATATATTATATTGGGCCCCCGTGCATTAAACCCCCTTCATTTCCATTGACCGCCAACTGTTAGATCAATGGCCTCGCATCCGACAGCTGAGATCTCTATCACACCCCCGTCCATTGCTGAAAATTAACGCCCGGGAAATTGGTGGTTTCACTCCCGTACAGTGGACACGCATCACACTCCCGCGCTGCTCGCGGCCCCCCCGTCCGAAACCGCCCTAGTCCATAAGCGGTGTGGGGTAAAACTGCTTACCCCCTCGCTAAACGACAAGATGTCCCATCGCTCTGACGTCATCCACCCAATAAGTGCTAAAAAGAATCCCTGCCAACCCGAATTTCGTTAAAAAACGACGAAATATCATTTTCGTTGTAGTTCTCTTTGTTCAAGCTCCCATGCAAAATAACGACTGGAGCCACTGTACCAGCTTTTCAACCGCCACCCGGCCGAAGAGACCACAACAACACGCTCTGCAATCCGTCATTCGACCTACAGTTACTCAATTTGCCTCCTTAATCCAGGTATTTATCCATTTTACCGGTAACCCTGTAAATTTTGGTTCTTCGCTGAAAATTCTGCCTGTGAAAACCAAATTCAAGTAAAAAACAGCCTGTTTAGTCCAGAAAAAGACTCCTAAACCTGCTATTTAGTCCAATACTTCACAGAAAGCCAAAATTCCAGTTTGAATACACAAGAACCAAACATGAAAGCCCTTGTAGCTCTGAACGTTGCACCCATCAATGCTCCCCACAAAGACTTAGATTATCTGCCTCTTGCAGACAAAGATTTTCAAATAAAGGACTTAACCACTGATTATAATCATCTTCAGGCCTTCTGCCAAATTAGGGATGGTTATCTAAGGAACTCTGATATTTTTGGACTGTGGGAATCAAACCTTCCCATGTACTTCCTTCCCTCAGTTCATGTTTTGCCAGACATCATTCACCAATGTTGTGCCAGCTATGACCCTGTCCATAGAGCAGTTATGTCTCCCTCCCAAACTATCCTTTTTTCCATAACTGCTGAATCTATCAATGAGATGATACATTTCCATTCCACTAAGCCCCTTGCTCATCTTTCCATGGGTTTTTTACTTGAACAAGCATCTCAATTACCCAAGTCAGAGATAACCCACATTGCTCAGATGTTCATGATACCAACGCACCAACCTAAAGGCCCTCCTCCTTATCTGCATGCCTTTTTCACTGAAACTGGTAAACTCATTGATGACATGATATCCTTGATCTTGGGATTTAGGTCTAGTGAATATGTGGATGATATCACCTTGGTTCTATTAACAATCTTTACTCCAGGACAGCCCCCTGCTGTCAAGTATGACTATGCCACTTTTATTGCCAACAAAATCCATGATCAATTTATCAATTTGGATAGAGAAGGAGTCTTCAAATACACATCTTTTATATACCATCTGTTGTTATATTATCAGCCAGACAGCTTTCCATATCCCATCAGGAAATTTGACTCAAAATGAAATCAGAGTTCTGTGATCTTTTGGAGCTCAATCTTCCATGGTACCTGTGAATCCCATTATACTTATAGTGATTTCATTGACTTATTTATACACCCAGCCTCCACTCTGTTGATAGGAGCTCCTCCTCCCGGGATCACTGGTGATTTGAAGAAGATTCTACAACTTTCTAAACAGTACAGGATAGGTGACTGGTACCTATACCAAAATTACACAGAGATCAAAATATATGGGTGTGAACTTTGCCCTTTTAAGTTGCCTAAATATGTGCCCATGAAGTTATTTGCATTAGAATATTTCAGGCAGATCATCAATGCAGACTTGACCCACTTTTGTAATGTAAACAAGAAGGCTTAGTTGAGAATCAAAAACCAGTTAGGCCCTTATGTTATCCATTCTAGGGATGCGTGGAAAGATGCTGAAAAGATCTTAGAAGACCACCTTAGATTGAAGAAGAATTTTCAGTGGGTGCCATATGACCCATGTAGTTTCATAAGTGACAGAAGGGTAAGAAACAGGCTATCAGTGTATGTACATCATAGGATCCCAGAATGGGTAGAAGGGACATTAATAGAAGAGATTAGTGAGCAAGAAAAGATGGAAAAGGCTATGAAAAATCTTGAAAAAACCCTTGACCTGGACTCTTTTGGATAGGTATCTTTCAAGCTGCCTCAACAATCAAGAGTTGAAACATCCTCTGCTGGAACTTCTCAGCAACCTGCACAGAAAACCAGCACATCAGTCACAGGGACTTCAAAGGGTAAAGGGGTAGATACCACAGAGCATCCTATAATGACAGATCAGCCAGCAATGTCAAAAGAATAGAATCAAAGGCAAATTCCTCCAGCCCAAACTAGAGCACAATAAATTCCAGCACTACAAACTCCTCTAAATGAGGAAAGAAGCAAGAAGAGAGACAGAGAAGAGGCCACACCTATCAGTGGACTTGCTAAACAACCAAGAGCAAAAAGACAAAGACTGAATCCTCTGTTAGAAGAGGAAATTATTGAAGAAACGACATACAGTCTAAGAGGTGAGAGGGTAGTCAGCCAGCATACTTCCCCAGTGATAGAAACATCAACTAACTCCCATAGGCAGGAGTTAGAAAGGAAGCATAGTGTAGAGGTGTCGTCCACCAGGCCAGAAACCAAACAGGCCTCAGACATTAAGAAAACTTTCATAGAGATAAAGGCCAGGAATGATCCTGTGAGAATTGAAATCTATAATCAATACTTGAAAATGGCCCCCTCAACCCAGCAAAGATTGATGTCTACCTATGACATTAAAGAAGGCAAAATGTTAATGATTTATTTTAAGCCAAAAGTACAGCAACCCTAGTTGGCAGCAAATTACATCAGAACAAACTTGGAGGTCCTAGCCAAAGACATTCATCCACTAGACCAAATTGAACTTCACAAACGAACTGGGGAAATGGTTTATTCCACACTAACTGACAAAGCAATGTTGGCCCACCAATTACAAAGTTCCTTAGACAACATAACAACTCAGTTGCATTGGGAGAAAGCTTCTTCTCTGGCCAAGGATAACAGAATCAAATCTTTAGAAGAGATCATCATGGAACTGGGACATGACCCCAAATATGCTAAAGGCATAAAGGCACTAATCAAGAAGAAGGAAGAGGATATTTCTGCCCCGAGGAAACATCTGAAGCTACCTCCTTCAAAGCACCCTCAGACTGCAGAAATCATAGAGCAGAAATCAAAGGAAGACATGATGGAGCTGCTCATGAAACTCAATGAAAGATTAACTGATACAGAGCAGGCACTCTAAAAAGCATTAAAAGAGAAGCAGGGAGAGTCGACCTCCCAGCCACATGAAGTAATCCCTACAGTCACAACTGTGGTTCCCTCAACAATTGGATCAACATTGGCCCCAAATGTCCCAGTAATCACAACAGAGGTAATCACAGGTACATCATCAGCAGGAGCAACACTAGGCAACAGTACTAATATGAGCATAGAAGAATTGATAAAGGCCATGGAAGAATTGAGACTCCAAGTGTTAGGATTGAAATAAGTGAAAGAGAAATTGGCAAAAGTAGAAAAGAGTTATGATAAATCCAAAATAAGTGTGGCAGAGAAAAAAAGAGAGGTCAAAGCATTAGAGAATAAAGTGAGAACGTTAGAGAAGGATCTCACTATGGATAAGCCTCTGGCAGAAATCAAAGGAATCCTTTGGACCAACATCAATCAATCCCTAAATAAAGTTTGGCCATCTATCCAAACTATTTATGAGCAGATTGACTTTGTGAATGCAGCACATGGAGAAATTCAAAAATCAAGAGCTTTATTAGGACAAATGCCTGATCAAGCCAACTGGCTCATACATTTTTTGAATAACAAAAATAAGGAACAACTGGAACAACTCGGCATCCCAGGCAGGACAGGCACCATTTTGGAAATCAAAAGAGTTCTAACTAAGAGAACTTTAATGCAGAATTTGGAAAGAAGATGTCAGGATATGCAAGTAGAAATTAATTCTTTCATGGAAAGGTTTACAGTTTTGCAGGATAAAGGGCTACCAAGTCTTTTAGGAAATAATGATCGATTAATGAAGCACATAGATTTTGTACATAGATTAAACAAATATACTACTGATCAAGTTAGTTCATCAACAAATGCTTCAGGAGTAAAGGAACTCCCCACAGGCCAAGTTCTCTACGATAACTTAGAGAACTTATTTTATATTGAGCATGAGGTAAAACATCTGTTTCAGCTCCAGCCTAATTTTTTCAAAGATACAGAGACTGATGAAACTCTATGGAAAATTTAGAAGCATAAATTGCCAGAGCAACAATGGTGGGAAGACATGTTGGGGATTTTGTAAATTTCTCTTGGGTAAAATGTGAATTTCGGGTTATTTTTTCCCGATAAGATAAACAGAGATGAACGAGGATCAAACGGGTCAAAGTGTATTGAAACAGGATTGAAGAATATCTGACAAAGACGGAGCAGCCAGCACAGAGTATCAGTGGAAGACAACTGTAAACCGACTCGCAGAGCCTGCATCCAGCACATCCGACAAAGACAGAGCAGCCAACACGGCATCAATTTATCTTTTCCTTGTTTTCGAGACTGTTTGTCTCTATCTTTTGTAAAAAATGGATTATTCATCACTAGATATTATCTCCATCAGATATTTGGTAAGATATTTTGTATAAATACCCCCCCAAACGAAGTATTTGGGGTTGGTGGGCATTCCTAGACTCTACTGTAATACTGAACTTTGGAATAAAGAACTGTTGGAACCATCTGTTTTCTGGCCTACTGGATGAGGAATTGATGCAGAAGACTTGTCACAGAATTCTTGAATCAAACTCCAGATCAATAAATCCCCTATATCTCATGTTTTACAGTTTCCTTGTTTGCTATATCATCTGTGTTTCATAATCTAAATGGTAAAGAAAATGATTAATTCAAAATTTTCTTAAACTTCACTCTGTTTTCAGTCTTTATTATTCTCTATGTTTTCTTCAAAATTTGTTTAAATAGTGAATTCTTAATTGCTCCTGTTTCCTGATTCTCACATATTGACTATTTGCTAAGGAATTCTTAACTGCTCCTTAATAGTAATCATCCATTTTCCCTCTTTCAATATGTTGAAGGATTCTTAACTGCCCTTCATCCATTTGAGTCCATTCCATTTGATTTCAACCTAAATTTGCTCCAGGTTTGACTACCTTGCTCTGTGATACCATCCTCTGTTAAGAAACCAAATCCAGAAAGCCATCCTTCTTTGACTCCATCATGCCCAATGGACTGAACTATTCAGTTTGCCTCACTGTTCTATTGAATTCCACCATCCAAACCAAAACAAAACCCTTGAACTTCATAATTAACCTAACATATTTCAAAACAAAGCTAAAATATTAAAGAGAGAGCCCTCTCTGGATGCAAATTGGCTAGAATCTATATCTAAAAGATTGGTCTCTGGTTACCTTGGTCGTATTCCCTTTTTTACAACTTTTGGGAACAACCTGAGTGATAACATTAATGATGACTCCACTAGGGACCGAATGATTTTTTTGTTACTACTATCTACTTCATAAGCTACAGATGGAGCCTGAAGTTAGCTAGGTAGCCTTTGAAGCTACTTTTGCTTTGTATTTTCAGAAGTAAATAAATGCTGCTTCAGTCTATTTCTAGTCTAGTTTATGTTTTGAACAGTTGTTTCAAATTTTTGATCAGTTCCTTTTTTCAAAAGTCTTTTAGGAAATTTCAAAGTTCCAATATCTAAAAATTCCTAAAAGAGACTGTCAAAGTTGTATTGTTAAATTATTCCCAAAAAAAAAAAACCAAAAATACACCTAGAAACTGGCTCCAAAGAAGATCCGTTACACTAGATCAAATCTGGATCCTAATCCCCCACCTGTCTTTGAAAATCCTACTCTGATTCCTAGGATCCTTAGAAGCAAGGAGAGCCAAGAAAGTTCTGCTAATTCACACCTTGATAGAGATTTACAAAACCCCAACCAAACTGAGCTTACCTCTCAAACAACACTAAATCTTTCTGTCATTGCTATAGCTTCTTCAAGTTCCCCATCAGCACCTCAAACCATCCTTCCTACTCCTCCATCTACAACATACATTTCTATTGTTATCCCCGCTCTTCCAACTGTCACACTTATCCCTGTTACCATGGCAAACAGGTATGCTCCTCTGAACTTACCTGCCAATCTAGGGGCTATGCCTCAAGATTATCAAAGAAAAATCACCTATTTTGACGGTACTGGCACTTACACAGCTCAACAACATACCAAGAAAATGACAGATTATTTTGAAAACTATGAGATTGATGACGATGATGTCAGAATGAAAGTATTTGTGCCAAGTTTAACCGGAGATGTTAGAACATGGTTTAGATCCCTCCCTGCAAACAGTATAAATGACCCACAAGCTCTTTATCAGACCTTTTTGAGTAGATGGAAAAAGAAGAAAGATCCTCTCCACATTTTATCAGAATATGAAGGCTTAACGAGAGGTACCCAAGAAACTGTCCAAGATTATTGTACCAGATTCAATAATGTCTACAATGCTATTCCTCAAAATCTCAGACCTCCTCCAGATTTGGCCTTGATCAAATTCCCTGATGCATTCGATTCTGATATGGCATACCAACTTAGGGAAAGAGTTCCTCGAGACTTAGAAGAGATGCAGAGTATAGCTGTCAGTGTTGAAGCTAACTTGATTTCTAAACAAGCTCGAGCCAAAGCTGAAAGGATGACACCTTTCAAAGAAGAACCTTCTGCCTTTGAACATAAATTAGATGATATTATTGAAGGAATGGATAGACTTGGTGATAGAGTAGAAACAATTGAGAGGAAATCCCCTTGGGAGGGTCAACCGAGTAATACTGGGAGAAATCCAAATTTCAGAAAAAACTAAAACCCTAATACTGGAAAGACTGGGCCTGACCAAAACATTAGGCCCCCATTCTAGGAAAATTATGTTGAAGCCTCAACTGGTGATGAACCAATAGAAGACACTCAAATTAACTTAATGGGCTTCAATGATGAACAACAAGTTTTCTTGACCCAAGAGGACCAAGAAGCTCACACTCTTAAACAATTCCAAACTCAACCAGGTGAATCATTTGATTTTAGGGAGGAATATGATAGAGCCATTTATGAAGTCCAAAAGCAATATAATCTGAGGAGCAGAAGAATAGATGTCCCTAAGGCCAAAAAACAGAAAGAAACCAAGCAACGTAACAAAGCTAAGATCAATAACACACCTATACAAACCCTTCTTAGAACAACTCCTAACTCAAACAATCCAATAGTTGAAGATGTATTAGACAATCAACAACCTTACAAACAACCTTCCACTTCCACTCCTCCCAAAGGAAATGTGGAAGAACCTCCAGAAATTGACTTGGAAGCAACTTCAGTCCATGACACCAGTCCTAAAAAAGAGAAAAACACTGAAAATACATCTAAAAAAGACAATCTCACTGTCCAAAATACAAAAACTCAAGCTGAAAAACCTTTCAATCTTGAGACTGAAATAGGCAAATTAAAGATAGCCATTCCATTGTCAGAATTAGCCAAGCATGATGTCTACAAAGCTCAAATTAACAGATCACTCCAAACTTCGGTGAACAAAGATTCAATAAATCTCTTTAATGATGAACCTGAATTAATTTTTGGCCATGAGGTAAACGGAAAATTAGTAGATGGAGGGGTCCCTCCTTTTTATGTAAGTCTGAACATACATGATAAAATACTTCATAATGCCATGTTTGATTCTGGTGCTTCTCATAACTTAATGCCTAAATCTGTAATGGAGAAGTTGGACCTAGATATTACTAGGCCATACAAAGACTTATTCTCTTTTGACTCAAGCCAGGTCAAATGTCTAGGATTGATCAAAGATTTATGTGTATCATTAGTTCAATACCCTGCCAAGACCATTTTAATGGACATAGTGGTAGTTGATATTCCACCAAAATATGGCATGTTGTTGTCTAGATCTTGGGGTGCAAAGCTCCAAGGATCTTTACAGCTGGACATGTCCTATGCTACTGTTTCAGTATTTGGTCAACCAAAGAGATTGTATCGAGAAACTTTAATGAAATATGTGGTAAGCATTCAGGAGAAACACCAGAATTTTCCCATCTACTCCATGCACTCTGACATGGACTCCTTCATTATCTACAACGCTGAAATTGATCCTCCAACTGATGTCAAGGGTTTAACACTTGAACAAGAAAAAATTATAAACCAAAAATCTAGTGTTTCAATTCAAGAAATTTATGAGAACAATGATATAATAGACACTCGAGAGAAACTAGATGAAACTAAAGAAACATATCTTTCTATCAAACAAATTGTTGAAACTCCTGATACTAATTATGAACATGAAATTCTTTGGTACTTAGAATTTGATGGTTCAGTCAATAAATTAGGGGCAGGAGCAGGGATTTGGGTACACAATCTAGAAAATGATCATGCTGAAGGGCATGCTTACAAATTAAACTTTAGATGCACCAATAATATGGCTGAATATGAAGCCCTCTTGTTAGGACTTAAATTGATCAAGAGTTTAGGGGAAATCAGGGTATCAGTTTTGGGAGACTCTGATTTAGTCATTCAATAGATAAAAGGGAACTTCCTCACAAATGATCCCATATTAATATCTTACAGAGGAACAATGATTGAGATCCTCAATACATTTCTGGAAACACAGCTTGCCAAAATTCCAAGAAAACATAATTTGCATGCTCACAGCTTGGCAACATTTGCCAGCACTTGTAAATTACCATTTGAACCTAATCATCAGTTTATAGCTGAGATTAGACACAGGTCAACCATACTTGACAATGTAAAGAACTGGCAAGTGTTTGACAATGATATTCAGATTAACAATTTCTTAACCCTAGAAGAAGAGTTTTCTAGCACTAATATAAACACGGACACTCAGTGAGGTTGATCTAATAGATAAAATTGAAACAGACATTTCAGCAGAAACTGAAACTCAAATACTTCACCCAACAAAATTCACCTATAAAAAGTTGCAAGATCTTAAAGTAGACATCAATGAGATTATCGGAGGAGAATCTGAAGTTATTAATTTAAAAGATAATTATTTGCCCATAGGTTAACTCCTTTGGAAGATTTCTTTGATTTTAATGATATCCCAAAAAAACCCAAGATGCAACCTATAAATGCAGACATTGAAGACTATAACATAGGAACTGAAGAAAATCCGAAAATGATAAATTATCCAAAACTTTACCCCCTGATCAAAAGCTTAAATTTGTTGAATTGATCAAAGAATTCCAGGATGTTTTTACCTGAAGCTATGAAGATCTGAAATCTTATGACACCTCTGTAATTCAACATACAATACCCCTCAAGGAAAATCAAAATCCATTCAAGCAAAAGCTCAGAAGAATTAACCTTGTACTACTCCCCTTAATTGAAAAAGAAATCAAACAAATGTATGAAGCAGAGATAATTGCTACTATCAGGTTTTCAGAGTGGGTGTCTAATTTAGTACCCACTAGGAAGAAAACATGAGAAATCAGATTGTGTGTCGATTTAAGGAATGTAAATAAGTTTTCTTTGAAAGACCACTACCCCTTATGTAAGATGGACCACATTTTAGAAAGGGTAGTAGGTGCCTCTAGGGTTTCACTCTTGGACGGGTGCTCAGGCTTTAACCAGATTCTAGTCCATCCTGATGACCAGGAAAAAACTGCTTTTACAACACCATGGGGAACTTTCAAATATGTTAAAATGCCATTTGGACTTAAGAATGTAGGGGCAACCTTCCAACGAGCAATGGACATAGCTTTTGCAAAAGAAATTCATGATTTTCTGGTCATATATCTAGATGATCTTACTGTGTTTTCTAAATCAGATCAGCAACATTTAGATCATTTGAAAGAAGTGTTTTTAAAATGCAGAAAGTATGGTATTTCATTAAATCCTAAGAAGTCGTTTTTCGGTCTAGAGGAAGGAAAATTGTTAGGCCATATCATCTCCAAAGATGGCATCAGAATTGATCCTGATAGAATAGAAGCCATTCTACAAATACCCTACCCTAGAAATGTCAAAGAACTTCAAGCTTTCCTAAGAAAGATTAAATTTTTAAGAAGATTCATACCTAATTTGGCTGAATTAATTAGATTGCTGAACAATATGTTGAAAAAAGATTCCTAGGTTAAATGGACATTAGAAGTTAAACAAGCATTTGAAGAAATTAAAATGGCTTTGACCAGAACACCAGTCCTTACAAGTCCAAAGTTTGATAGAGACTTCATAATATTTTCATTTGCATCAGAACACACCATTGCTGCTGTTTTAATACAAAAAGATGATCAAGGATGTGAAAAACCCATAGCCTTTTTTAGTAAAGCACTTAGAGATGCACCGCTAAAATACCCAATCATGGAAAAATAGGCTGATGCACTTGTGAAAGCTATTAAAGACTTTAGAGTCTATGTACTGTAGTCCCATGTAATAGCTTATGTACCAAGTGCTGTTGTCAAAGATATCCTGATTCAGGAGGGAATTGAAGGCCAACGAGGCAAATGGATAGCCAATATATTGGAGTGTGATATTGAAATAAAACTTACAAAGCTTATAAAAGGATAGGGATTGGCTAAACTCATGACTGAAACCAATTGCCAAGCCCTGGATATTAATGAACAGGAGATGGCGACTCGACAAATCAGCCAGGCCTTCTTAGAATCACCTTGGTATGCTGATATAACTCATGTATTATTAAACTTGCAGGCTCCTCCAGGGTTATCCAAAACAAAGAAAAGGTTTTTAAAAATGAAAGCTTCAAAATTTTGTATTTTAGATAATGCTCTTTTTTGGAAAAATCACGAAGTTATTCTATTGAATTGTTTAATAAAAGAAAAAGCTGACAAAATCCTCATAGAATTTCATGCAGGGGACTGTGGTGGACATATTTACTGGAAATCAACTGCAGACAAAATCCTATGGGTTGGATTTTATTGGCCCACCTTGTTCGCCGATGTAAAGAAATTTGTCACCACTTGCTACAAATGCCAAATTTTTGAAGGCAAGAGAAAATTTTTACCTCTGCCCCTTAGACCAATTTCCATTGAAAGACCATTTCAGCAATGAGGTTTGGACTTCATTGGGGAAATCCATCCTCCCTCTTCTGGCCAACATAAATGGATCCTCACTGCCACAGATTATTTCACCAAATGGATAGAATCCATTCCTTCCAGACAAGCCAATGATACAGTAATTATAGGATTCTTAGAAACCAACATACTTTCTCGATTTGGCTGTCCTGAAAAGATCATAACTGACAATGCTGCCGCTTTCAAATCTAAGAAAATGATAAATTTTTGTAACAAGTACCACATCACCTTAGGCCATTCCACAGCCTATTACCCTCAAGGTAATGGTCTAGCTGAGTCCTCCAATAAAACCCTGATTAATATTATTAAGAAAGTGTTGGAAGAAAACAAGAAAAACTGGCACAAGAAACTTACCAATGCACTGTGGGCAGACAAATTAACTACCAAGAGATCCATTTGGACTAGTCCTTATGAACTAGTCTATGGTATGGAGGCTATATTTCCTTCATCATTAGGGGTCCATGTAATGAAATTACTGCAAGAAGCTTAGGTGGAACCCAATGACATTCAAAGGAGAATAAATCAGACCATCCATTTGCAATAGACCAGAGAAGAGGTATACCAAAGATCCCAAGTGTTACAAGAAAAACTCAAGAAAATATTTGATAAGAGGACCAAGGCAGAAGATTTTTACTTAGGGAAAAAAGTTTTAAAATGGGATTCCAGGAGAGAAGACAAAGGAAAACATGGGAAGTTTGAATTCCTATGGAAGGGACCTTTTATTATCCAGGCCTCACAGGGGAACAATACTTACTTTTTGAAGAACCTAGATGGTTCAGAAATAGAAGAAGATGTAGAAACTTTGAATAATTTAACACATATTCACAGAGATTATCCTGATCATACAATTATAAGCGGAACATGTATAATACATAATCTCCTCTACGTTGATCATCAATTTACAGAAGTAGAAACATTCACAGGGGCACATAGAAGCATCAATCACACATATCAACACAGTATTTTCCTGGGGAAAGCATCTCGCTAAAAACCCACACTATCTGTATATTATATTGATTGAATCATGTAACAATACATAGTACAATACTCATCCCAAGTACTCAGTACTATCTGCTCATGCTACACACAATACATCTCAGATCTGATCTCCAAATCTCCTCCGCTGCTTGCCTGCCTCCACAGCTCAATACCTGCTCAAGAACTGATGAGAATGGCTCACCAAACTCGTATTTCACCTCAAAATAATCACTCACACTTTGTTGGACATGAGCAAAGGCTACAATACTGGGCAAATACGTGAGCAAGCTCATTGGCATACTCAATCCCTTGATTGTGCAAGATCTGGTGCACAACTATAGTCACAACTGATAGCAATCTGATTCTCTACCACCTGTCCTTGTTGAACTGAACATGCACTGACATGCAACTGAGTTAACTGATGTATTCTATAGTTGCATTATGAGTTAATAACTTGTGAATTAATTAATAACTAATTCACCCAACTCATCTCTAGTCTATTGATCAGTTAGACTAAATACAACTAGTTTAACAAAGCTAAACTGAACACAAGTCCATCAACTGTACCTCCAGTCCACTAAACTCAACTCACTTGAGTTCTAATTGAAGTCATGCATGCAATAACTCAACTGACTCATAAGAAAAGCGTATTTCCTTCTAACAGCTGCATGTGCCACCTCTGTAGCTCAAACTGAAGTGCTCCAAGAGAATAAGATCAAGTTTATAGTCCAAATATTATTATGAGACAATAATATTTGACTTTTCTATTTTTGACAGCCAGTCTAAAAATAGACTTTGATCACTCACACTGTGATCACTCACACTTTGATCAAAAATAGAAGTCCATCTATTTTTCCCAACTTGACCAATCATCCATAAACAACAACCTGCAATCCATAGACATGATCCATATGTCTAAAAATAGACATAGTCTAAAAATAGACTTGGGCCAAAAATAGCCTGCGGGCCCACTTAGTGAAGGCGACTCTTTTCACTAAGCTCCATGATCTTGTTGCACTCTCAACAAGCATTTCTTGTTGCACACTTTTCAACAGAAGAGCCAGTTAATGGTCGAATGCTGAAACACTACTTTGATCCAACCTCTTGATGAAGGTGAAGCCCGAAGAGAAGGCCCTCAGCCTCATAAGTGTAACTATCATATATAAAATAAAGCAACCAGCAGAAGGAGATTTCAGAGCACAGTCAAAGTTATGGAGAAGGCCATCTGACCTGCTGTCCTTGACTTTCCACCAAGAAAAGCCATCCCCAAGTGGAGCCAGTGTTATGCTCCTATACCAATAGGTGTCATATTTCATGATTGACTTGATTAGCTCTGTAATATGTTCATACCTTTTCTTGATTGCAAAGGTTTCCATATTTTCAAAAAAATCAAAAAATTTTAAAAAATGTAAAGAAGGTATACCCTAAAAGAAAGATCAAAGGGTAAAAAAAATAAATGGTCAAAAGAAAAAATGAAAAGAAATGAACTCCAAATAAAAAAGACCAGGAAAGTGTGGAAGTACAAATGCCACTACTATTTCATTTTCTATAAATAAAGCATCATGTATAGCTTATTGAACTTTTTACCTCAATTGATGAATGACCAAATAGCTTAATCTTGGCTAGTTCATGTTTGAATTTCCTGTTTTAAAGATAGAGAATAAAAATTTGTCCAAACTGTTTAAATCTTGGAAGATAAGTAGATAGGTAGAGAAGCAAAGGAGCTCAACTGCTTAATCTGAGCCCTTGGAAGAAATAAGGGCAGACTTAGATAGGCTTATCATGCAAAGAAAGGAAAATTGATGAGGGTTTTCCAGTCCAAGTGCACCCAAAACATAAAGAAGAAAAAATGTTAGGTACAGTAGGCTGGGTAGGCAGTTTTGGTGTTGCAGAATGAGACTTGTGATTGATTTTGTCTCTCAGAATGTTCATCTTACTGTTATCACAAGTTCCATGGCAGATGTCTGGATGCAAATCAAGCGAAGCATGACTAACTCCCCTTCTTACTTTCCCTAATCATTTAACTAAATTCCCCCAGAGATAATAGGATCTACTTGATATCCTCTAAACCACTTATCTCATTCCATTTCATAAATGGCCTAAGTGAATTCCTATTTTACATAGGGAAATAGCCTCATTTCTTGTATAAATCCCAGTTTTTCCCTTTTTGCCTAAGTTTTGTAACATTATGCTTAACATGCATTCACTTTCAAAAGTTTCATATTAACAAATTAACATTTATTATATTAAATCCCTTGTAAATAAACCCCTTCTCGTATTATGTATTTATAATACAATCCTCAAAATGTTAAATATCCTGCCCGGGTTTACTATAACCATAGCACTATTTTTGTTAGGGATTAATAAGTTCAATTGGAGCTTATTATGAACCCTTTCCTCCGCATAAATCATGGAATAATTAACCATCCAGGTTAATTATAACCAAACCCCCAACCAATGACATTGCACCCAAAAAATATTAAAACCATTATATATTATATTGGGCCCCCGCGCATTAAACCCCCTTCATCTCCATTGACTGCCAACCATCAAATCAATGGCCTCGCATCTGACGGCTGAGATCTATATCACACCCCCCTCTATCGCTGAAAGTTAACGCTCGGGAAACGGGTGGTTTTGCTCCCGTACAATGGACACGCGTCACACTCCCACGCTGCTCACGGTCCCCCCGTCCAAAACCGCCCTAGCCCATAAGCGGTGCAGGGTAAAACCGCTTACCCCCCCCCACTAAACGACAAGATGTCCCATCGCTCTGATGTCATCCACCCAATAAGTGCTAAAAAAAATCCCTGCCAACCCGAATTTCGTTAAAAAACGATGAAATATCATTCTTGCTGTAGTTCTCTTTGTTCAAGCTCCCATGCAAAATAATGATTGGAGCCCCTGTACCAGCTTTTCAACTGCCAGTCCACCAAAGAGACCATAGCAACGTGCTCTTCAATCCATCATTCGACCTACAGTTACTCAATTTGCCTCCTTAATCCAGGTATTTATCTATTTTATCGATAACCTTGTAAATTTCAGTTCTTCGCTGAAAATTCTGCCTGTGAAAACCAAATTCAAGTAAAAAACAGTCTGTTTAGTCCAAAAAAAGACTCCTAAACCTGATGTTTAGTCCAATACTCCACAGAAACCCAAATTCCAGTTTGAATACACAAGAACCAAACATGGAAGTCCCTGTAGCTTTGAACGTCGCACCCATCAATGCTCCCCACAAAGACCTAGATTATCTGCCTCTTGCAGACAAAGATTTTCAAATAAAGAAGTTAACCACTGATTATAATCATCTTCAGGCCTTCTGCCAAATTAGGGATAGTTATCTAAGCAACTTTGATATTTCTGGACTGTAGGAACCAAACCTTCCCATGTACTTCTTTCTCTCAGTCCATGTTTTCCCAGACATCATTCACTAATGTTGTGTCAGCTATAACCCTGTCCATAAAGCAGTTATGTCTCCCTCCCAAAGTGTCCTTTTTTCCATAACTTCTGAATCCATCAATGAGATGATACATTTCCATTCCACTGAGCCCCTTGCTTGTCTTTCCATGGGTTTTTTACTTGAACAAGCATCTCAATTACCCAAGTCAGAGATAACCCACATTGCTCAGATGTTCATGATACCAACGCACCAACCTAAAGGCCCTCCTCCTTATCTGTGCACCTTTTTCACTGAAACTGGTAAACTCATTGATGACATGATATCCTTGATCTTGGGATTTAGGTTCAGTGAATATGTGGATGATATCACCCTGGTTCTATTATCAATCTTTACTCCAGGACAGCCCCCTGTTGTTAAGTATGACTATGCCACTTTTATTGCCAACAAAATCCCTGATCAAATTATAAATTTGGATAGAGAAGGAGTCTTCAAATACACATCTTTTATATACCTTTTATTGTTATATCATCAGCCAGACAACTTTCCATTTCCCATCAGGAAATTAGACTCAAAAGGAAATCGGAGGTTTGTGATCTTTTGGAGCTCAGTCTTCCATGATACCTGTGAATCCCCTTATACTTATAGTCAATTCATTGACTTATTTGTACACCCAGCTGTAGAGCTATAAAAAGGATCTCTTTCACCTCTAGTTACCTCACATTAGAATGTCAATACGGGAACGTCTTGCTATTTCAAAAGAGTGTCTCAGTCTGAGGCTTAGCACTTGTTAGAGTAATGCTCGTAGTACAGCTACTTAAAGGCTACAAAAGTAAATGGCTGCATGTCTACAACTTAACTACTTCAAAAGGCTAAATCACACCAAGCATTGCATCAGTCGAAGGTTCGGTAGCAATAACCCATCCTTTTCATAACTGACAAGAACAAATCCGAGGTCTGGGAGCTAGGTAGCAGATGTTGGGGCTCACTACAGCCTGAGAGCGTCCTTGATGAATATAAATGAAACGGCAAGTAAAGGAAATAACAATGAAATGGAACAACACATCAGCCAAGGGTTTGGTGGCAATAACCTATCCCTTTCATAATTGATGGGAGCAGATCAGAGGTCTGGGAGCCAAATAGCAGAAGCTGACACTCACTACAGCCTGAGTCTATCCTTAAGAAATGGCAAGTAAATGAAACAAAAAATCAGCAATCTTGAAATAGACCAGCGATTGAAATGGAACAGCAATTCAAAAATGGAACAACAACTAAATGGAACAGCAATTCAGAAATGGAACAGCAACTAAATGGAACAGCAACTGGAATAAACAATAACCAAGTTCATCAAGCTGTGATTCTATCTAACTACTCCAATCAAAACATCAATCCTGCAGTCTCAAAGGAATTACAACCCTAGAAACACAACGTGCTCAATCTGCTTCTGTTATTGATCTGAATAAACACATGCGATTGCATTTCAAGATATAAACAGTAACATTCAATAATCATCTGAAATCAGATTTCTCAAGATAACTTGTCATAATGCTAAAACACAATCACCATGAACTCTGTACTGGAGTGATACGATCCTGTAGAGATTAATCAACACTTTAATAAATTGGTAACATAATGCAGTGTCAATATAAGACTTCAATTTGCAGGAACATTAAACAAGTTAAACATAATAGAGCATGTAATATAATGTTCATAAAACACAACAGATTACCAGATCACGCCTATTATCAAACCACACAGAAACCACGCGTAATGGTACAAGAGCAAGTGTCCTCCAGGGCCGGGCCCTTAGCCTCCAGGGGTACACCGCTTAAAGTTGATCCAGGATCAAAGATAAAAGAGTAACCAAGTCTGTATTAATGCATGAAATAAACTTACAGCAGAGCAAGTCTTAACAGGATATAAAGATCATAGTCTTGATCTGTTAAAAAGGAATTACAATAGAACCTTCTTTATAGCCAACAATGCTATCTCTTATATAAGGATGATGACGGAGATATCTAGATACAAAAAATAGATAAAATAGCGATCCCTCGGGATCTAAGATCCTGAGGGATTCGCAGAATCATTAACCCTGAGTCACTTCTTTCCTTTTCTGCTCTGAACTGGTATCTCCGCTTCCTTTTCTGGGTTGGTCCATTTTGATCTGGTCTGTTTGCGGTTCCCCGTCAAAGGGACAGCAGTTAGCTCCTCTTTGTCTTTCCCTTTGAGATGGCTAATTTCTGCTTTTCCTCCTTCTTGCACGTAAGAACGACGATTATCAGTTTTGCCTATTAACCTCACGTGTTTCATCATTACCTAAGTTTAAAATGCAGAAAGGTTTGTATATCCTAATGAAAAAGATACTGAAATAACCATCAAAACATACCTTCTTTGAGACTCTACACACCCCCCAGCTTACCCTTTTTCATGACCTCATGAAAACATTGTAGTTGATATGCAATGCAGTGAGTGAGTAAGCTGGAGATGGAATCTCATGTGAGGGTCTACAGCCGTGATGCGAAACTAAATAATCAAAGAAGTGGCCTGTCTAACCCTCAGGCATCTCATATAGGGCTTGGTATCCGGGTGCTGGATGCCAAATGATTGGACTTCGGAACCTATATCCTAACCAGGATGGCCCGGCTCTCAAAACAATTTCACCATAGAGGGGAAAACGGCTAGCAGCAAGTCTAAAGTTCTCGTATTTAAATGGTTCTCTGAACTGAATATTCGGATTAGATACTTGATATTGAAATTTAGCTGCATTAATGGCAGGGTCCTTAATAGAGGAAAAGTATTCAAGTCCCTGCCGAATGATTGCCTCATGTATGGGTCCTAGCGCTTCAATCACTCCTAGAGCCCTCATAAGGTTTCTATGACTCTTCCATAACTGCGCTGGATCCCTAGGCTCGACTCTTACCCAAAGATCTAATCCGTTCTCTTGTTTTTGAAAAGCGTTATAAGCTTTGAGCCATTTAATTTGATTAACTGCAAATGAGATAAATGCTTACAATTGAATGTCCCCAACAAAAGGGCCTGGGTTCAATTCAGTCTCTTGTTCTAGTATAAGGTTATGCAAGTAAAATTCACATAATAATCTCTGCACTTTCACCCCGTAATGTTTACAGCAGTTTATGAAATCATCCATAGTATTAATCTGTATAGGAGTGCCTGCTTTGACAGCCTTTATTTTCAATTGTAAATACCTCTCCATTAAAAATAGGGCATAATTTTTGGCAGGGGCTCTACATGCTAGAATGTCATTATATAAAGAACACAAGGTATCCATTTGTTTGATAACTACATCTAATCTACGGGTTACCTTGGCAGCTTTCTCCTGTTCCCTTTGCCATCCTTCGAAAGCTTGGCTTTCAGATAAGTTGACGTTCCTTAGCTGCTGCTGTAATTCTTCATATTTTTCTCGGGGGACCATTTGCTCCCTGAGCTTTTCTGCTTCTTGCTGGGCCTGCTTCAAATGTTGGTGGAGGGTTCTTGTTTTCGGGTCTCTCTTCCATGCATCCATGGAGGCCGGGAGCTTTACTTGAACTTTCTTATTACGCTGTTTTGAGTTCAGAGCCCTTATTACTCCCAATGGTGGTGCTTCCGTCTGAACCATCTTATCATCCTTTTCAATTTTAACACGAACTCCAGCCCACTGCTGTTCCTTTTCAAATGGAATAGCAGTTTGTTTTTCAGCTTCATTTGGAATAGCCGTTTGGCTTCTGTCAAGGTTTTGAGCAGTGGGACGGCTTCTGGTCCTTCGCCTCCTGCCCTTAAGGGGTCTTACTAGTGTAGTCAGACCTTTTCTTCTTGAATTCCCCTTCACCCCTTGCCTTGCTTTTAGAATCATAATTTGCTGGTGAAGCTGGGCTATTATGTTCAACAATATCCGCTTTTCCCTTCGTAATTCCATTATTTCCATCATCTCTTCCGAAGGAACAGCAGGCTGTTCGCTGTGGTTTGGATTGTGGCTGGCTTCCTGATTTTCTTCCTGAGGTAACTGTTCCGGGGTGAGAACCTTACTTGTCTCCGTTATTTCTTGGGTTGATCCCTCTTTTGCCCTTATTTCCTCCGGATTTTCTTCTGGTGGCTTCTGACTAGGAACAGGTTGTTCCTGCTCAGCATTTTCTAATACCTTCTCATTATGAACTGGCAAGTTTTCTATTTCTACCTCTTCTTCATGCAATTCCTCGGGTGCATCTTTCTCCTGGGTTTTCTCTTCGGCATGGAGGTTTGATGGACTCAGGGGTTGGCCATATTCACCCATATTGGCCAAAATGTCAGCCAATTCATCTTCCCTTAACGGGTCTTGTAATGGGCTCCCTTCATGCTGTTCCATTCCTTCCTCCTGCTCGAACTGCTCAACTTCTTCCTTTTTGTCTCCTTTTTCTTTAGTCTGCTCATCTTGTTCTTCTTCTCTCCCTGCAGATTGCTCTGGATCCTCCTTTCCTTCTTCTATTTCTGCCTTTGCAGATTGCTCTTCTCCTTCGACGTCTTCTTCTTCCATTTCTATTTCTGCAGACTGTTCTTCTTCCTCGGCATCTTCTCCTTCCGTTTCTGTCTCTGCAGACTGCTCTGTTTCCTCACTGCCTTCTTCCTCTGTTTTTGTTTCTGTGGACTGTTCTGTTTCCTTACTGCTTTCTTCTTCTGCTTCTGTTTCTGCAGACTGCTCATCTTCGATTTCTATTGCTTGGCTCGTGCTTGCCTGGGGCTTCTTCAGCCCTCCTTGCAACCCTGCGAGCCTTGCTGACTTTCTACGCTTTTCTGGTTGTTCGGGTGTACTAGCGTCATGTTTCCGCTTTTCGGGTCGTTTTTCAGATTGTTTTTCAGGTTGCACCTCTGTGCAAGTGTCCTGTTTTCGTTTCTCTGGACATTGGGGTGTGTTATCAACTCGTTTTTCATTTTTTCGGACGTCCAGATGTGGCCGTCCCTTTATTGATAATAGCAATTAGTTCTTCCCAGCTGCTCTGCTGCTAGGTGAGACTGTAATTTACTATCAAGCGAATTAATCCGTGGTGGCTAATAACTGATTCTACGTGTTGTGCCTTCTTCATACTTCGTGTGACATCATGCAATAGAGAATTCAACAATGCAGGCAAATTCACAGAACATTTTTGTTTTAAGACAGCTAGGAGTTTAAGATGTCGTGGTCTTACCATGTCTTTTCTGCCTTCGCAAGTGATGTAGCTTTGGATGATTTTTGCCAATTCCGCCCATGGCTCTCCTAGCGTTGCTGGTAGCACCCCCTTTCCTCGGATTGTCAACTTCTGACCCTCGTCCTGAAAGATTTCCAAAATCTTCTGCAACATTTCCTTCTTTATTGTCCATACTGGTCCCGTGGCCGGTAGTCCTGTGACTCTTGCTATTATGTCGTTGGTGACTTCAATTCGCCTTCCTCTTACTGTGGAGTATTCTTCCTGTAAGTTCTGTAAAAATTCTCTTGCTACTGTTTCATTAGACTCCTTCAGGCGGTTGAAATAGGTCAACCATCCTGCTCTTTTCAGGATTCTTCGGGCTGCAACTGAAACAGTTAATGTTTGTGGTTCTCGGCGGACTGACCTTCCTCCCATAGTTTCACTGCCAATTTTTAAAGGAACATCAGTTGTTTGTTGAAGCGCAGAGAAGCTGGTAGCGTATTCCTCGTTCAAATTTAAATGCAACAGCATATGCAATGGAAATAGCTTCGAACGTCAGCTCATGCAGAGGAAAACAAAAATAGCAAAAGATCATACCGTTGAGCCATGCCGTGCTTCAGTACAAAATTTTTCAAATAACGGACTGACACGTACTCTGGGGAATGATGAGGTTACCTCCCCCCCCGCAAAGTGATAGGCTGTCCCAGCCGTCAAATAAAGGAGCAGCGTTTGTTCTGCCGCGAGGTCTTTATGGAACAACTTATGGATATATGACATGTTCGCCAAAAATAGCGTAATACTGAAATCGAGGTAAAAAGTTAGATTGCTTTTAATATTATGGGGCTACGGTGATTTGATGGAAGTTCGGGGATAAGACATTTGCCATAAATAGAAGGTCTCATGCGGTCACTGTCAGTAGCTTCGTAATGATTGGCGATGATATATAGTCATATGCTATATGGTTGGGTAATATTATATAATTTAATTATCACGGCATAGGAAGCAAAAGGATGCAATCTTCATACCTATTGGTGTAAACATACGACTTCAATACCATTAACAGTGCTCTGCTGCCGACAAGTGTCCATAACCTTGGCAGAGTTGTTTGTTTCACCCCTGGAACCATAGTCCTTTGTGTATACGAGGAAGCGTTTGAGCAATGTCAAAATGTAGGCCACTATGCTGGCTTGGTGACTAGTTAGTCATAATGCCATTCACGAGGAAGGAGCGAATAGTGGGCAGGCCGGCTCATGGTGAGACCTCCTGTTCCAAGGATTATTTGTTTGATATACCTTTTGGACCATTTCCCAGGTGTGGTGGCCCTAATGGGAATGCCACTTCGCTTCCATCCTGATGATCATGGTAGGTCAGCTCGTAATGAGACTTCCTATCCTGCAATTTGACAGTCTTTAGAAATTCTGTTTTGCTTCTTTTTAATAGAGAGCCTTTCCTGTTTATGCACAAAGGGTGGTTCAACACTCCTTAAGAGTAGGAATGGTGGAAGAAGTCTTAATATCCCAATAGAAAGGTATAGATCTTTTGATCCTATTGCCATATGATAATTAAAGAAAAAGAACCATCATAATACAGATAACCAATCAAAACGATGTTAGTAGAACAATGGCAGCAAGAGATGATAAGTAAGCATGTCTTTCTCCGCATCCTTTCACCAAATCAGGGAAATTTCTTATAAAGATAGCGATTTATGATTTAGTGATTTCGGTATGCTGCGTTTTCGCTTTAATCTCTTAAATGTATAGCTGTATTCCAAAATACTTGAAAGAACATCAGCAATAAACATCCTTAATTTGAGGTAGAGGGAGCAAGCTGTTTCAAAATCGTATGAGTAATGTTCCTTTCAAGGAAGGTCATAACAATAGTTCACAGATGCTGTTCGTTTGGAGAAAGGAACAGTAGTTTCAAGGAAATGTCGTTCCCTTTTTTAAAAAAAAAGATCGGCAGAAATCAAAAGTGTTGTTCCTTTTGGAAGCAACAAAAACACACAAGTGCTGTTCCTTTTGAAAAAGGAACCGCAAAAATCGTAAGTTGCAAGTGTTGTTCCTTTTGGAAAAGGGACAGCAAAAATCAAAAGTGCTTGTTCCTTTTGGAAAAGGAACAGCAGAAATAAAAAGTGTTGTTCCTTTTGGAAAAGGAACAACAGAAATCAAAAGTGTTGTTCCTTTTGGAAAAGGAACAGCAGAAATCAAAAGTGTTGTTCCTTTTGGAAAAGGAACAGCAGAAATCAAAAGTGCTGTTCCTTTTGGAAAAAGGAACAGCAGAAATCAAAAGTGCAAAAATCAAAAAGTGCTGTTCCTTTTGGAAAAAGGAACAGCAAAAATCACCAGTGCTGTTCCTTTTGGAAAAGGAACAGCAAAAATCACAAGTGCTGTTTCTTTTGGAAAAGGAACAGCGAAAATCACAAGTGCTGTTCCTTTGGAAAAGGAACAGCAAAAATCAAAAGTGTTGTTCCTTTGGAAAAGGAACAACAAAAATCAAAAGTGTTGTTCCTTTTGGAAAAGGAACAGCAGAAATAACAAAACATACTGCAAAAAATATGTACAAAAATAATTCGATAAGTTATATACAAATTATAAAGAAAAGTAGATTTTTTAGTGAGTTACAGGCAGGGAAGACTTGTCTTCCTCCCCTAAGATCTCCATATCTGAATCCTGGCGTAATTTTTGGCAGAAGGACTCCCGAGTAAGTGGTTTGCGATAGAGACGGACTCGATGGCCGTTTGCCTTGAAGGTATATCCAGAACCATCGATAGTAGTCAAGGTAAGGGTCCCATTGTCATGCACTTTCTGAATTTCATATGGTCCCAACCAACGAGTCTGGAGTTTCCCGGGGAAGTCCTGAAATCTAGAGTCATACAAAAGAGCCTAGTCTCCTTCATGGAAGACTCTGTTTTTAATGAGAGCATCATGCCATTTAGCTCTCTGCTGCTGTATCAGAGTAGTGTGTTGAAGTGCAGAGAGCCTAATTTCATCGAGCTCGTTAATCTGTTGTAGTCGATTAGTCTGTGCCTCAGTTAAATCTAAACCAACTTGTTGTGTTGTTCGTAATGTCTAGATTTCAAATTCTATAGGAAAGATAGGTTGTTTTCCAAACATTAGCTGATAAGGTGAGTGACCAGTAGTGCTTCTCCATGTTGTTCTATAATCCCACAGTGCTTCTGGTAGTTTGGCTGCCCAGTCACGTCTATGTGATGCAATTGTTTTTGTTAGAATCGTCTCTATTATTTTGTTACTTCTTTCTACTTGCCCATTTGCCTGCGAGTGATATGGGGTGGTAACTTTATGTTGAACATGATAATTATTGAGTGTTGCCGCTATTCTGTTCCCAACAAACTGTGGCCCTCCATCTGTAATTATCTCTCTAGGGAGGCCATAACTCACAAATAGATGGAGCAGGAACTGTATAACAGATTCTTCTGTTGCTCTGGGCAAGGCCTCTGCTTCAACCCACTTGGTGACGTACTCTGTTGCCACCAAAATGTATGTTTTTTGGTTTGATGGCGGGTTGATTGGTCCCACGAAATCAAGAGCCCAACGCTCAAATGGTTCAATGACTAACTATGGTTTCAAAGGCATCTCATTTGAGTGGCTAGGGAATCCCGCTCTCTGGCAACTGTCACATGCTTGGACGAATTTCTTTGCATCTTTAAAAATTGTGGGCCAATAATACCCTGTTTGTAATACTTTATGTGCAGTCCTACGATCAGCGAAATGTCCACCACATGGTTGGTCATGGCATGCTTTCAATATATCAAAAATTTCATCTTGTCTAACGCATCTTCTGATTTGCATGTCTGCCCCTGTATGAAACAAATAACCCCCAATCCAGGAAAATCTGGTACTTCGTTGGACAATCTGTTTTCGCTCATTAGGGGTTAGATGCTTTGGTAACTTACCTACTGCTAGGTAATTTGCGACATCTGCATACCAGGGTGTTTGAACAGCAACAGAAAAGAGATGCTCATCTGGAAACTGATCTTCAACTGCTGCTGCATCGACTGGTTTTGGCACTCTTGAGAGGAAATCAGCTACCGGGTTTTCTTTCCCGGGTCGATCCTTGATTGTAATATCGAATTCCTGCAATAAAATCAGCCATCTAGTTATTCTGCCATTTGTGACAGGCTTATTTGCTAAATATTTTATAGCAGAATGATCTATGTACAGAATAACAAGATATCCAGTAATGTAATGTTTGAATTTATTGATAGCATGTATAACAGCTAAAAATTCTTTTTCAGTGACAGTATAATTCAATTCAGCAGGGGATAGATTTTTGCTAATGTAATAAATTGCATATGGTTTTCTATCCTCCTCCTGTCCAAGGACCGCTCCAATGGCTGTATCTGAGGCATCAGATGATATCTGGAATGGCAAATCCCAATTTGGTCCCCGAAGAACTGGGGCTGTAGATATGAGCTTCTTCAGATCATTGAAGGCACGTTCGCATTTTTCTGTCCAACAGAAATCAATATTACCAGTTAATGCATACAATGGTGCAGAAATACGTGAATAATGTTCTATAAATCTTCTTTAATAACCAGAGAATCCAAGAAAGCTATGTACCTCTGTTTGAGTAGTAGGAGTAGGAATAAGCAAAAGTATTTGGATTTTGACTGGGTCTACCTGAATGCCAGCTACTGAAATGTAATGTCCTAAAATAAGTCCTTCTGTCATCATCATGTAACATTTTTCATGGCTTAAACAAAGCCTGGTAGCTATGCAACGTTGTAGGACTTTTTCTAGTGTCTCCAATGTTGGATCAAACTCATCTCTATATGGAGTAAAGTCGTCCATATATACTTCCAGTCCTTCAATTATTAGATCTGCAAAAATGCTAAGGATAGCCCTTTGGAATGTGGCAGGGGCATTACATAAACCAAAAGGTAAAACTCGGTAGGCGAATGTTCCCCAAGGACAAGTAAAAGTAGTTTTGTCCTGATCTTCAGGGGCAATCTGTATTTGGTTATACCCATTGAAGCCATCGAGAAAAGAAAAGAATTTCTTCCCTGCCAAAGTGTCCAATACTTGATCGATGAACGGGAGAGGAAAGTGATCTTTTTTTGTTGCCTTATTCAGCTCCCGGTAGTCCACGCAGATCCTCCACTTCCCATTCTTTTTTGGTACCACCACAAGCGGGGAGACCCATTTACTATCAGAGATGAGGTAGATGAAGTTAACATCTAAAAGTTTTTGAAGCTCAGCTTTTACTACTTCTTTTAGGTGAGGGTTTAGTCTTCTCTGAGGCTGCCTAACAGGTCTTGCATCATTTTCTATATAGATGTGGTGTGTACATAACTGCGGGTCAATTCCTTTCATATCAGGGTAATCCCATGCAAATGTTTCTTTATATTTTCTTAAAATATAGATGAGTTTTGTTTCTTGTTCGGGTGTAAGGTCAGCGTTAATGTTTAAGTTCTTTCCAGGTTTGATTTCCACAATTTTACTATGTGCAACTGAAGTGATAGGGATTGTGTGATCGTGTGCATCTTTCAGAGGTTCCTCTTCTACTTCGTTATCAAATGCTGCTTTTATCATATGACACTGGGTACGAGATGTGAGTTCAGTTTGACTAATGAAATTACTGATGGCATCATCTTCTGTTCGGTCTTTGAACTCTAGTGCTTCTTGTATAGTCAATGGAGATCTGATGTTGTCAGTCAGGTATGATACAGGGTGCCTATTAGTTTTAACTATAGTGATACTTGGCTGCACTGGGGGATATAGTACTAAATTCTTGATATCTGTCCCCTTGGTTATAATCATGTTCCCTTGCCGACAGCCGATGTAGGCATCAGCGGTAGCGAGCCAAGGTCTTCCTAAGATCAGTGGATGTCCATCAAGTCGGGTTTTAGGGTTTATTATCAGAAAATCAGTTGGGTATTCCCAGGAGTCAACTGAGACCATGACATCATGCAGTATGCCTTCTAGTCTAACCACAGACCGATCGGCCAATTCTAGCAGAGTTGAGGTAGGTTCTGCAGATGTAATGCCTAGCTTTTGGCAAGTAGCAGTTGTCAATATATTGATTGCAGCTCCAAGATCAACTAAGGCATTGGTTAGGGTTTGACCATAAATTTGAACAGTTATTATTAGGTTTCCTGGGTCCTCATACTTAATAGGTGTTTCCTTTCCTGACAATAGGTCAGATAAAGTACCGACTACTTGAACTCTTGGGTTATCCATTATATTCCTCCTTGGCCTTTTTATGCACAATTCTTTAATAGTTTTTGCGTATATTGGGATGTCTTGAATGGCCTGAAGGAATGGAATTTTTATGTACAAATTTTGTAATTCTCCCAGAATGTCAAAATTAGATTGTTGTATCGGTCGAGGTATGACTAAACGTTCTGGGAACGGGGGAGAGGATGTGGTTGCTTGATTATGAGTTTGCTGTCTATTCATATCCTCTTCTTGTGACAGATGTTCTCTAGGTAACTGTTCTTCAATATGAACTGTTTTATTTCCCTCTGTTTGGATAATACGCCCAGATCTTAGCTGAAGATCATTGCACTCCCTCAGATCGGGTCCTTATTCTGGTGTTTCTAAAATTTGGAGTGCTTGGACCGGTCTGTTATTTGGATTAGGATTGGGCTGGGCTGGGAGTTGCGGTCTCAGATTAGCCTGGGGATTCTGCTGTAAAGCTGGCAGTGTAGGTTGAGGGAGAGGGACATTTCCTACTGGCTGATTTGTTGGTCTCTGCTAGTTATTCTGCCAGGCTGAACTTTGTGAAGTAGGGGGAGTCCATTGTGGAGGATATGGGCTGTTTTGCCAATATGGTGGGGGATAAGGAGGATTCGACCAACCGGATTGGCTCGTCTGATTTAGCCATGGATTAACAGAAGGATATGACTGTGGTGACCAGTTTGGAAATGGGGGCTGAAATTGGCTTTGCCATGTATTATACTGTTGAGCGTTATACTGGGGATACTGAAAAGAAGAAGTTGGATTTGAAAACATATCAGTTTTTCGCGGCTGCCACTAACGACGCTGGTTCAGCATGTACATGGTTTTTGGTTCTTCTTCTGCCTCCTTATATACTACTTTTAGTCCAGGTAGTGAGGGACAACTTTCTATCGAATGATCCTTTGCACAAATGGCGCATGCTTGGACTGCATCTAGTGGGCATTCATTATGGCTATGCTTCTTCCTACATCTGGGGTAGAAGATAGCTAAATTCTGTTCTACCTCCCTTTGCTTTTGCTTGGCTTGCAAAATGTCCAATTGTGTAGTCAGTGTTCCTAGTATATCAGTTTTAAAGTTTTCCAATAAATTTCCGATTTCAACCCGCGTTACTCCTTCTGATGAAATTTTGTTTTCTCTTGCAAACCGATCATGTTCTGCTGGTTTGATCCATGTACTGCCTCTCGAACTCCTGATGCATAGATCAATTATGTCAGCAAAATTTTCCTGATAAATATCCCCCTTTCCCATAATGTTTAATGTTTCAATCCATTGTTCTTTCATACCTCTTATTAATGCTGTTTTCAACACATTATCGGGTAAGGGTGATGATGCATAGGGCGATCTTTGCAAATTATACTGAAAACGCTCCACATATTCTTCTAATGTTTCGCTTGGTCTAGCCACCATCTGGAATATTTCATCTTTTAGTTCTCTAGACCAGCAGTAATCTTGATATTTTTTTAGAAAAGATTCCTTCATTTGATCCCAATTATTTATAACCCCACCACCTAATCCCATAAACCATCTTAAAGCAGCCCCTTTCAGGGTCGAGGGAAAGAGTTTTAGTTTCTGGGGGTCAGTGGTGTAGTCATATCCCCTGCATAGTATATCAAATTCAAATAAAACTGCATCCGGGTCTTCTGATGTAAATCCGTGAAATGTAGGGATATGTTGAAGGGGAATTGCTTTCATGGGGGCATTTGCTGCAGAATCCACTATGGGGTATTGTAATGTAGAGGTTTGGGTGTTTGGTGGATTTTGAGCCATTAGGTCAAATATATGCCAATAACCTTCCGGAATATCTAGAAGAGTGTTCCTTGGTTGAGCGGGGATGGTTTTGACAGGATTAGTTTTAATAGCACTTCCTTTATCTAGAATTCCTATCTGAGGGGATTGGATCTTTTCAATAATAATTTTTACCGCACTTCCTTTGTCTGGGCTATTCAATGGCTGAGTTATCCTAGGAGGAGATCTTGGCTCTTCCCCTGTTTCCCCTTCTCCTTCACAAAGATTACTAAAATTCCCTTCTTGCAATCGCTCTGGAATAGAATTTTCAATTTCTTGAAAGTCCTGTTCGTCAGTTTGACTATGCACTTCAGCAAAGGCTATAGATGGTGAACCTGTGGCCTGAAGGGAGCTAGTAGGATGTCTGGAAATAACTTTCCTAGGTCCTACTAAAGGCTGAGATTCGGCTTTCTTATAGATTTCGTCTATGAACGTTGTTCGACCAAGGGTCACTGGCCCCTTAGCTTTTTCTGGCTTCGGCAAAGGTTTGGGATTTTTCTCCGGCTTTTTCTGCTTAGTCATGCACTCAATTTAACTACTAAATCTTTCTTAAGCAGATAGCAGCAATTCTGCAAGAAATCGAGCAAAGGAGCAGGGCTTTTACATGCTCTGTATGTAGGTTCTTACCTTCCATTTTCAAAACCCAATTCTTCCCTAGCAGGTTCGTACACTACCCTGAAAAAGACAAATGGCTACACTCTTTCCCCGGCAACGGCGCCAAAATGTAGAGCTATAAAAAGGGTCTCTTTCACCTCTAGTTACCTCACATTAGAATGTCAATCAGGGAACATCTTGCTATTTCAAAAGAGTGTCTCAGTCTGAGGCTTAGCACTTGTCAGAGTAATGCTCGTAGTACAGCTACTTAAAGGCTACAAAAGTAAATGGCTGCATGTCTACAACTTAACTACTTCAAAAGGCTAAATCACACCAAGCATTGCTTCAGTCAAAGGTTCGGTAGTAATAACCCATCCTTTTCATAACTGACGAGAACAAATTCGAGGTCTGGGAGCTAGGTAGCAGATGCTAGGGCTCACTACAGCCTGAGAGTGTCCTTGATGAATATAAATGAAACAGCAAGCAAAGGAAATAATGATGAAATGGAACAGCACATCAGCCAAGGGTTTGGTGGCAATAACCTATCCCTTTCATAATTGATGGGAGCAGATCAGAGGTCTGGGAGCCAAATAGCAGAAGCTGACACTCACTACAGCCTGAGTCTGTCCTTAAGAAATGGCAAGTAAATGAAACAACAAATCAGCAATCTTAAAATAGACCAGCGATTGAAATGGAAAAGCAATTCAAAAATGGAACAGCAACTAAATGGAACAACAATTCAGAAATGGAACATCAACTAAATGGAACAACAACTGGAATAAACAATAACCAAATTCATCAAGCTGTGATTCTATCTAACTACTCCAATCAAAACATCAATCCTGTAGTCTCAAAGGAATTACAACCCTAGAAACACAACGTGCTCAATCTGCTTCTGTTATTGATCTGAATAAACGCATGCGATTGCATTTCAAGATATAAACAGTAACATTCAATAATCATCTGAAATCAGATTTCTCAAGATAACTTGTCATAATGCTAAAACACAATCACCATGAACTCTGTACTGGAGTGATACGATCCTGTAGAGATTAATCAACACTTTAATAAATTGGTAACATAATGCAGTGTCAATATAAGACTTCAATTTGCAGGAACATTAAACAAGTTAAACATAACAGAGCATGTAATATAATGTTCATAAAACACAACAGATTACCAGATCACGCCTATTATCAAACCACGCAGAAACCATGCGTAATGGTACAAGAGCAAGTGTCCTCCAGGGCCGGGCCCTTAGCCTCCAGGGGTACACCACTTAAAGTTGATCCAGGATCAAAGATAAAAGAGTAACCAAGTCTGTATTACTGCATGAAATAAACATACAGCAGAGCAAGTCTTAACAGGATATAAAGATCATAGTCTTGATCTGTTAAAAAGGAATTACAATAGAACCTTCTTTATAGCCAACAATGCTATCTCTTATATAAGGATGATGACGGAGATATCTAGATACAAAAAGTAGATAAAATAGCGATCCCTTAGGATCTAAGATCCTGAGGGATTCGCAGAATCATTAACCCTGAGTCACTTCTTTCTTTTTCTGCTCCGAATTGGTATCTCCGCTTCCTTTTCTGGGTTGGTCCGTTTTGATCTGGTCTGTTTGCGGTTCCCCGTCAAAGGGACAACAGTTAGCTCCTCTTTGTCTTTCCCTTTGAGATGGCTAATTTCTGCTTTTCCTCCTTCCTGCACATAAGAACGACGATTATCAGTTTTGCTTATTAACCTCACGTGTTTTGTGATTATCTAAGTTTAAAATGGAGAAAGGTTTGTATATCCTAATGAAAAAGATACTGAAATAACCATCAAAACATACCTTCTTTGAGACTCTACACACTCCCCAGCTTACCCTTTTTCATGACCTCATGAAAACATTGTAGTTGATATGGAATGCAGTGAGTGAGTAAGCTGGAGATGGAATCTCATGTGAGGGTCTACAGCCGTGATGCAAAGCTAAATAATCAAAGAAGTGGCCTGTCTGACCCTCAGGCATCTCATATAGGGCTTGGTATCCGGGTGCTGGATGCCAAATGATTGGACTCTGGAACCTATATCCTAACCAGGATGGCCCGATTCTCAAAACAATTTCACCATAGAGGGGAAAAAGGCTAGCAACAAGTCTAAAGTTCTCGTATTTAAATGGTTCTCTGAACTGAATATTCGGATTAGATACTTGATATCGAAATTTAGCTGCATTAATGGTAGGGTCCTTAATAGAGGAAAAGTATTCAAGTCCCTACTGAATGATTGCCTCATGTATGGGTCCTAGCGCTTCAATCACTCCTGGAGCCCTCATAAGGTTTCTATGACTCTTCCATAACTGCGTTGGATCCCTAGGCTCAGCTCTTACCCAAAGATCTAATCCGTTCTCTTGTTTATGAAAAGCGTTATAAGCTTTGAGCCATTTAATTTGATTAACTGCAAATGAGATAAATGCTTGCAATTGAATGTCCCCAACAAAAGGGCATGGGTTCAATTCAGTCTCATGTTCTAGTATAAGGTTATGCAAGTAAAATTCACATAATAATCTCTGCACTTTCACCCCGTAATGTTTACAACAGTTTATGAAATCATCCATAGTATTAATCTGTATAGGAGCGCCTGCTTTGACAGCCTTTATTTTCAATTGTAATTACCTCTCCATTAAAAATAGGGCATAATTTTTGGCAGGGGCTCTACATGCTAGAACGTCATTATATAAAGAACACAAGGTATCCATTTGTTTGATAACTACATCTAATCTACGGGTTACCTTGGCAGCTTTCTCCTGTTCCCTTTGCCATCCTTCAAAAGCTTGGCTTTCAGATAAGTTGACGTTCCTTAGCTGTTGCTGTAATTCTTCATATTTTTCTCGGGGGACCATTTGCTCCCTGAGCTTTTCTACTTCTTGCTGGGCCTGCTTCAAATGTTGGTGGAGGGTTCTTGTTTTCGGGTCTCTCTTCGATGCATCCGTGGAGGCCGGGAGCTTTACTTGAACTTTCTTATTATGCTGTTTTGAGTTCAGAGCCCTTATTACTCCCAATGGTGGTGCTTCCATCTGAACCATCTTATCATCCTTTTCAATTTTAACACGAACTACAGCCCACTGCTATTCCTTTTCAAATGGAACAACAGTTTGTTTTTCAGCTTCATTTGGAACAGCCGTTTGGCTTTTGTCAGGGTTTTGAGCAGTGGGACGGCTTCTGGTCCTTCGCCTCCTGCCCTTAAGGGGTCTTACTGGTGTAGTCAGACCTTTTCTTCTTGAATTCCCCTTCACCCTTTGCCTTGATTTTATAATCCTAATTTGCTCGTGAAGCTGGGCTATTATGTTCAACAATGTCCGCTTTTCCCTTCGTAATTCCCTTATTTCCATCATCTCTTCCGAAGGAACAGCAGGCTGTTCGCTGCAGTTTGGATTGTGGCTGGCTTCCTGATTTTCTTCCTGAGGTAACTGTTCCAGGGTAAGAACCTTACTTGGCTTTGTTATTTCTTGGGCTGATCCCTCTTCTGCCCTTATTTCCTCCGGACTTTCTTCTGGTGGCTTCTGACTAGGAACGGGTTGTTCCTACTCAGCATTTTCTAATACCTTCTCATTATGAACGGGAAAGTTTTCTATTTCTGCCTCTTCTTCATGCAATTCCTCGGGTGCATCTTTCTCCTGGGTTTTCTCTTCGGCATGGAGGTTTGATGGACTCAGGGGTTGGCCATATTCGCCCATATTGGCCAAAATGTCGGCCAATTCATCTTCCCTTAACGGGTCTTGTAATGGGCTCCCTTCCTGCTGTTCCATTCCTTCCTCCTGCTCGAACTGCTCAACTTCTTCCTTTTTGTCTCCTTTTTCTTTAGTCTGCTCATCTTGTTCTTCTTCTCTCCCTGCAGATTGCTCTAGATCCTCCTTTCCTTCTTCTGTTTCTGCTTCTGCAGGCTGCTCTTCTCCTTCGATGTCTTCTTCTTCCGTTTCTTTTTCTGCAGACTGTTCTTCTTCCTCGGCATCTTCTCCTTCCGTTTCTGTCTCTACAGACTGCTCTGTTTCCTCACTGCCTTCTTCCTCTGTTTCTGTTTCTGCGGACTGTTCTGTTTCCTTACTGCTTTCTTCTTTTGCTTCTGTTTCTGCAGACTGCTCATCTTCGATTTCTATTGCTTGGCTCGTGCTTGCCTGGGGCTTCTTCAGCTCTCCTTGCAACCCTGCGAGCCTTGTTGACCTTCTAAGCTTTTCTGGTTGTTCGGGTGTACTAGCGTCGTGTTTCTGCTTTTCGGGTCGTTTTTCAGATTGTTTTTCAGGTTGCACCTCTGTGCAAGTGTCCTGTTTTCGTTTCTCTGGACGTTGGGGTGTGTTATCAACTCGTTTTTTGTTTTTTCGGACGTCCAGATGTGGCCGTCCCTTTATTGATAACAGCAATTAGTTCTTCCCAGCTGCTCTGCTGCTGGGTGAGACTGTAATTTACTATCAAGCGAATTAATCCGTGGTGGCTAATAACTGATTCTACGTGCTGTGCCTTCTTCATACTTCATGCGACATCATGCAATAGAGAATTCAACAATGCAGGCAAATTCACAGAACATTTTTGTTTTAAGACAGCTAGGAGTTTAAGATGTCATGGTCTTACCACATCTTTTCTGCCTTCGCAAGTGATGTAGCTTTGGATGATTTTTTCCAATTCCGCCCATGGCTCTCCTAGCGTTGTTGGTAGCACCCCCTTTTCTCGGATTGTCAACTTCTGACCCTCGTCCTGAAAGATTTCCAAAACCTTCTGCAGCCTTTCCTTCTTTATTATCCATATTGGTCCCGTGGCAGGTAGTCCCGTGACTCTTGCTATTATGTCATTGGTGACTTCAATTCACCTTCCTCTTACTGTGGAGTATTCTTCCTGTAAGTTTTGTAAAAATTCTCTTGCTACTGTTTCATTAGACTCCTTCAGGCGGTTGAAATAGGTCAACCATCCTGCTCATTTCAGGATTCTTCGGGCTGCAGTCGAAACAGTTAATGTTTGTGGTTCTCGACAGACTGACCTTCCTCCCATAGTTTCACTGCCAATTTTTAAAGGAACAACAGCTGTTTGTTGAAGCACAGAGAAGCTGGTAGCATATTCCTCGTTCAAATTTAAATGCAACAACGTATGCAATGGAAATAGCTTCGAACGTCAGCTCATGCAGAGGAAAACAAAAATAGCAAAAGATCATACCGTTGAGCCATGTCGTGCTTCAGTACAAAATTTTTCAAATAACTGACTGACACATACTCTGGGGAATGATGAGGTTACCTCGCCCCCCGCAAAGTGATAGGCTGTCCCAGCCGTCAAATAAAGGAGCAGCGTCTGTTCTGTCGTGAGGTCTTTATGGAACAGCTTATGGATATATGACATGTTTGCCAAAAACAGCGTAATACTGAAATCGAGGTAAAAAGTTAGATCGCTTTTAATATTATGGGGCTGCGGTGATTTGATGGAAGTTCGGGGATAAGACATTTGCCATAAATAGAAGGTCTCATGCGGTCACTGTTAGTAGCTTCGTAATGATTGGCGATGATATATAGTCATGCGCTATATGGTTGGGTAATATTATATAATTTAATTATCACGGCATATGTTAGACCCCTATACTACTAGTGTAACCCCTTATTGTTATTAGTATAACCCACTAATTATATTGATGTACCCATGTAGTGCCCATATTGTTACTATTGTGCCCCATAGAAGCCCACTATTGTTATTATTGTGCCCTTACATTATTATTGTTATGTCGGCTCTGATTATGTTATAACCCCTTAGAATCCTATATATAGAAAGGAGGTTTTTTCATTTGTATCATCCAAGAATTGTTCATTTATGTAATGTAAAGGAGGTTGCCCCCTCGAAGAGGCTGAATTCTAAGGCGTTGATCTATCTTTTCTATCTTTTCTTGAGATGGTTTCATAACAGCATAGGAAGCAAAAGGATGTAATCTTCTTACCTATCGGTGTAAACATACGACTTCAATACCATTAACAGTGCTCTGCTGCCGACAGGTGTCCATAACCTTGGCAGAGTTGTTTGTTTCACCCCTGGAACCATAGTCCTTTGTGTATGCGAGGAAGCATTTGAGCAATGTCAAAATGTAGGCCACTATGATGGCTTGGTGACCAGCTAGTCATAATGCCATTCACGAGGAAGGAGCGAATAGTGGGCAGGCCGGCTCGTGGTGAGACCTCTTGTTCCAAGGATTATTTGTTTGATATACCTTTTGGACCATTTCCCAGGTGTGGTGGCCCTAATGGGAATGCCACTTCGCTTCCATCCTGGTGATCATGGTAGGTCAGCTCGTAATGAGACTTCCTATCCTGCAATTTGACAGTCTTTAGAAATTCTGTTTTGCTTCTTTTTAATAGAGAGCCTTTCCTGTTTATGCACAAAGGGTGGTTCAACACTCCTTAAGAGTAAGAATGGTGGAAGAAGTCTTAATATCCCAATAGAAAGGTATAGATCTTTTGATCCTATTGCCATATGATAATTAAAGAAAAAGAACCATCATAATACAGATAACCAATCAAAACGAAGTTAGTAGAACAATGGCAGCAAAAGATGATAAGTAAGCATGTCTTTCTTCGCATCCTTTCACCAAGTCAGGGCAATTTCTTATAAAGATAGCGATTTATGATTTAGTGATTTCAGTATGCTGCGTTTTCGCTTTAATCTCTTAAATGTATAGCTGTTTTCCAAAAGACTTGAAATAACATCAGCAATAAACATCCTTAATTTGAGGTAGAGGGAGCAAGCTGTTTCAAAATCGTATGAGTAATGTTCCTTTCAAGGAAGGTCATAACAATAGTTCACAGATGCTGTTCGTTTGGAGAAAGGAACAGTAGTTTCAAGGAAATGCCGTTCCCTTTTTTAAAAAAAAAGATCGGCATAAATCAAAAGTGTTGTTCCTTTTGGAAGCAGCAAAAACACACAAGTGCTGTTCTTTTTGAAAAAGGAACCACAAAAATCGTAAGTTGCAAGTGCTGTTCCTTTTGGAAAAGGGACAACAAAAATCATAAGTGCTTGTTCCTTTTGGAAAAGGAACAACAGAAATAAAAAGTGTTGTTCCTTTTGGAAAAGGAACAACAGAAATCAACAGTGTTGTTCCTTTTGGAAAAGGAACAACAGAAATCAAAAGTGCTGTTCCTTTTGGAAAAAGGAACAACAAAAATCAAAAGTGCTGTTCCTTTTGGAAAAAGGAACAACAAAAATCACCAGTGTTGTTCCTTTTGGAAAAGGAACAACAAAAATCACAAGTGCTATTCCTTTTGGAAAAGGAACAGCGAAAATCACAAGTGTTGTTCCTTTGGAAAAAGAACAGCAAAAATCAAAAGTGTTGTTCCTTTGGAAAAGGAACAACAAAAATCAAAAGTGTTGTTCCTTTTGGAAAAGGAACAGCAGAAATAACAAAACATACTGCAAAAAATATGTACAAAAATAATTCGATAAGTTATATACAAATTATAAAGAAAAGTAGATTTTTTAGTGAGTTATAGGCAGGGAAGACTTGTCTTCCTCCCCTAAGATCTCCATATCTGAATCCTGGCGTAATTGTTGGCAGAAGGACTCCCGAGTAAGTGGTTTGCGAAAAGGAACATCAGAAATAAAAAGTGCTGTTCCTTTTGGAAAAGGAACAACAGAAATCAAAAGTGCTGTTCCTTTTGGAAAAGGAACAGCAGAAATCAAAAGTGTTGTTCCTTTTGGAAAATGAACAACAGAAATCAAAAGTGCTGTTCCTTTTGGAAAAAGGAACAACAAAAATCAAAAGTGTTGTTCCTTTTGGCAAAAGGAACAGCAAAAATCACCAGTGCTGTTCCTTTTGGAAAAGGAACAACAAAAATCACAAGTGCTATTCTTTTTGGAAAAGGAACAGCGAAAATCACAAGTGTTGTTCCTTTGGAAAAGGAACAGCAAAAATCAAAAGTGTTGTTCCTTTGGAAAAGGAACAACAAAAATCAAAAGTGTTGTTCCTTTTGGAAAAGGAACAGCAGAAATAACAAAACATACTGCAAAAAATATGTACAAAAGTAATTCGATAAGTTATATACAAATTATAAAGAAAAGTAGATTTTTTAGTGAGTTACAGGCAGGGAAGACTTGTCTTCCTCCCCTAAGATCTCCATATCTGAATCCTGGCGTAATTGTTGGCAGAAGGACTCCTGAGTAAGTGGTTTGCGATAGAGATGGACTCGATGGCTGTTTGCCTTGAAGGTATATCCAGAACCATCGATAGTAGTCAAGGTAAGGGTCCCATTGTCATGCACTTTCTGAATTTCATATGGTCCCAACCAACGAGTCTGGAGTTTCCCGGGGAAGTCCTGAAATCTAGAGTCATACAAAAGAGCCTAGTCTCCTTCATGGAAGACTCTGTTTTTAATGAGAGCATCATGCCATTTAGCTCTCTGCTGCTGCATCAGAGTAGTGTGTTGAAGTGCAGAGAGCCTAATTTCATCGAGCTCATTAATCTGTTGTAGTCGATTAGTCTATGCCTCAGTTAAATCTAAACCAACTTGTTGTGTTGTTCGTAATGTCTGGATTTCAAACTCTATAGGAAAGATAGCTTGTTTTCCAAACATTAGCTGATAAGGTGAGTGACCAGTAGTGCTTGTTACACTAAAATTTTTCACCATGACTATTTGCAGTTAGTATGGCTCCATCAACTGTCATACTATCCTCCTTGGCAAGTCTTATACCTCTGCTCCTCATGTCAAACTCCAAGAAACAGAGAAAGTCCTTAAAAAGTCAAATAACTCTGGTTACGCAGTTTCTCTTAACCTTACCTGCGTGTACGCACCTCAAGTTCACAATACCTGCGTACTTGTACGCTCTGTCTGTAAAGGGGTGGGTGCGTACTCCTGTAAAGGTCAAAAGGCGCGAGTTTTACTTCAAAAAAGTTACTTGTGGTCGAATCTAGAGCATTCTAGAAGATGGTTTGACGTGTATTGAGCACCCCCAGATGGTTCATGCATCCCTATGAAAGAGGAACTTATCCCATCAAGAGGGGAGCTATCCCATTCAAAAAGGGGCTTATCCCATTGATGGTGGACCTGATTAACTTCCTCCAAAGCATTATAAATACAGGCATTGGGCTAGAGGGAGGAGAGGTTGAAAGCTGAACATTCCTAAGGGTAGATGCTGCTGAAATTAGGACTCCCTTATAGAGCTTGAGAGGAGAGATTCCCATTCTTTCTTAGCTTCATTTGGAAGTGGGTGAGCTGATCAAATTAAAGGAGAACTCTTGCTGGACCCTGGGAGGGACCTGCACAACACCAAGGCACTGGTTGTAATGGTTTCTTTTGTTTCCACTTAATACAATTAAGTTCATTTTTCTCAACAAGTTGTTATATATAATTTGTTTCATATACTCCTTGGTCTTTATGATGAATATGTTTTATTTTATGAGTTATTCAGGTGCTATGTAATCGTTTGCTTGTTAGTGAATGCAGGTTTCAAAGAGAAGGAGGAGCTCATCTGGATTGGAGAGGCTGGACTGCTACAAACAGTGTTGGGCTAAAGGTATGTTTTAAACACCTGATTTCTTGTATTCTAAATGCATATTTAGGGAAAGATAGTGCTTAATTGTCTTGTTTGTCACTAGAAAGCCTTAGCTTCTAGGGAGGTCGGTTTTGTCCGCAAAATTGACTCTTTCCGCATGACAGTGCTTCTCCATGTTGTTCTATAATCCCACAGTGCTTCTGGTAGTTTGGCTGCCCAGTCGCGTCTATGTGATGCAATTGTTTTTGTTAGAATTGTCTCTATTATTTTGTTACTGCTTTCTACTTGCCCATTTGCCTGCGGGTGATATGGGGTGGTAACTTTATGTTGAACATGATAATTATTGAGTGTTGCCACTATTCTGTTCCCAGCAAACTGTGGCCCTCCATATGTAATTATCTCTCTAGGGAGGCCATAATGCACAAATAGATGGAGCATGAACTGTATAAAAGATTCTTCTGTAGCTCTGGGCAAGGCCTCTGCTTCAACTCACTTGTTGACGTACTCTGTTGCCACCAAAATGTATGTTTTTTGGTTTGATGGTGGGTTGATTGGTCCCACGAAATCAAGAGCCCAACGCTCAAATGGTTTGATGACTAACTGTGGTTTCAAAGGCATCTCATCTGAGTGACTAGGGCGTCCCGCTCTCTGGCAACTGTCACATGCTTGGACAAATTTCTTTGCATCTTTAAAAATTGTGGGCCAATAATACCCTGTTTGTAATACTTTATGTGCAGTCCTATGATCAGCGAAATGTCCACCACATGGTTGGTCATGGCATGCTTTCAATATATCAAAAATTTCATCTTGTCTAACGCATCTTCTGATTTGCATGTCTGCGCCTGTATGAAACAAATAACCCCCAATCCAAGAAAATCTGGTACTTCGTTGGACAATCTGTTTTCGCTCATTAGGGGTTAGATGCTTTGGTAACTTACCTACTGCTAGGTAATTGGCGACATCCGCATACCAGGGTGTTTGAACAGCAACAACAAAGAGATGCTCATCTGGAAACTGATCTTCAACTGCTGCTGCATCGACTGGTTTTGGCACTCTTAAGAGGAAATCAGCTACCGGGTTTTCTTTCCCGGGTCGATCCTTGATTGTAATATCGAATTCCTGCAATAAAATCAGCCATCTAGTTATTCTGCCATTTGTGACAGGCTTATTTGCTAAATATTTTATAGCAGAATGATCTGTGTACAGAATAACAGGATATCCAGTAATGTAATGTTTGAATTTATTGATAGCATGTATAACAGCTAAAAATTCTTTTTCAGTGACAGTGTAATTCAATTCAGCAGGGGATAGATTTTTGCTAATGTAATAAATTGCATATGGTTTTCTATCCTCCTCCTGTCCAAGGACCGCTCCAATGGCTGTATCTGAGGCATTAGATGATATCTGGAATGGCAAATCCCAATTTGGTCCCCGAAGAACTGGGGCTGTAGATACGAGCTTCTTCAGATCGTTAAAGGAATGTTCGCATTTTTCTGTCCAACAGAAATCAATATTACTAGTTAATGCATACAATGGTGCAACAATACGTGAATAATGTTCTATAAATCTTCTGTAATAACCAGAGAATCCAAGAAAGCTACGTACCTCTGTTTGAGTAGTAGGAGTAGGAATAAGCAAAAGTATTTGGATTTTGGCTGGGTCTACCTAAATGCCAGCTGCTGAAATGTAATGTCCTAAAATAAGTCCTTCTGTCATCATCATGTAACATTTTTCATGGCTTAAACAAAGCCTGGTAGCTATGCAACATTGTAGGACTTTTTCTAGTGTCTCCAATGCTGGATCAAACTCATCTCTGTATGGAGTAAAGTTGTCCATATATACTTCCAGTCCTTCATTTATTAGATCTGCAAAAATGCTAAGGATAGCCCTTTGGAATGTGGCAGGGGCATTACATAAACCGAAAGGTAAAACTCGGTAGGCGAATGTTCCCCAAGGACAAGTAAAAGTAGTTTTGTCCTGATCTTCAGGGGCAATCTGTATTTGGTTATACCCATTGAAGCCGTCGAGAAAAGAAAAGAATTTCTTCCCTGCCAAAGTGTCCAATACTTGATCGATGAACGGGAGAGGAAAGTGATCTTTTTGTGTTGCCTTATTCAGCTCCCTGTAGTCCACGCAGATCCTCCACTTCCCATTCTTTTTTGGTACCACCACAAGTGGGGAGACCCATTTACTATCCGAGATGGGGTAGATGAAGTTAACATCTAAAAGTTTTTGAAGCTCAACTTTTACTACTTCTTTTAGGTGAGGGTTTAGTCTTCTCTGAGGCTGCCTAACAGGTCTTGCATCATTTTGTATATAGATGTGGTGTGTACATAACTGCGGGTCAATTTCTTTCATATCAGGGTAATCCCATGCAAATGCTTCTTTATATTTTCTTAAAATATAGATGAGTTTAGTTTCTTGTTCGGGTGTAAGGTCAGCGTTAATGTTTAAAGTCTTTCCAGGTTTGATTTCCACAATTTTACTATGTGCAACTGAAGTGATAGGGATTGTGTGATCGTGTGCATCTTTCAGAGGTTCCTCTTCTACTTCGTTATCAAATGCTGCTTTTATCATATGACACTGGGTACGAGATGTGAGTTCAGTTTGACTAATGAAATTACTGATGGCATCATCTTCTGTTCGGTCTTTGAACTCTAGTGCTTCTTGTATAGTCAATGGAGATCTGATGTTGTCAGTCAGGTATGATACAGGGTGCCTATTAGTTTTAACTATAGTGATACTTGGCTACACTGGGGGATATAGTACTAAATTCTTGATATCCGCCCCCTTGGTTATAATCATGTTCCCTTGCCGACAGCTGATGTAGGCATCAGCGGTAGCGAGCCAAGGTCTTCCTAAGATCAGTGGATGTCCATCAAGTCGGGTTTTAGGGTTTATTATCAGAAAATCAGTTGGGTATTCCCAGGAGTCAACCGAAACCATGACATCATGCAGTATGCCTTCCGGTCTAACCACAGACCGATCGGCGAATTCTAGCAGAGTTGAGGTAGGTTCTACAGATGTAATGCCTAGCTTTTGGCAAGTAGCAGTTGTCAATATATTGATTGCAGCTCCAAGATCAACTAAGGCATTGGTTAGGGTTTGACCATAAATTTGAACAGTTGCTATTGGGTTTCCTGGGTCCTCATACTTAATAGGTGTTTCCTTTCCTGACAATAGGTCAGATAAAGTATCGACTACTTGAACTCTTGGGTTATCCATTATATTCCTCCTTGGCCTTTTTATGCACAATTCTTTAATAGTTTTTGCGTATATCGAGATGTCTTGAATGGCCTGAAGGAATGGAATTTTTATGTACAAATTTTGTAATTCTCCCAGAATGTCAAAATTAGATTGTTGTATCGGTCGAGGTATGACTAAACGTTCTGGGAACGGGGGAGAGGATGTGGTTGCTTGATTATGAGTTTGCTGTCTATTCATATCCTCTTCTTGTGACAGATGTTCTCTAGGTAACTGTTCTTCAATCTGAACTGTTTTATTTCCCTCTGTTTGGATAATACGCCCAGATCTTAGCTGAAGATCATTGCACTCCCTCAGATCGGGTCCTTCTTCTGGTGTTTCTAAAATTTGGAGTGCTTGGACCAGTTGGTTATTTGGATTGGGATTAGGCTGGGCTGGGAGTTGCGGTCTCAGATTAGCCTGGGGATTCTGCTGTAAAGCTGGCAGTGTAGGTTGAGGGAGAGGGACATTTCCTACTGGCTGATTTGTTGGTCTCTGTCAGTTATTCTGCCAGGCTGAACTTTGTGAAGTAGGGGGAGTCCATTGTGGAGGATATGGGCTGTTTTGCCAATATGGTGGGGGATAAGGAGGATTCGACCAACCGGATTGGCTCGTCTGATTCAGCCATGGATTAACAGAAGGATATGACTGTGGTGACCAGTTTGGAAATGGGGGCTGAAATTGGCTTTGCCATGTATTATACTGTTGAGCGTTATGTTGGAAATAATACTGAGAGGGGGGGTGAATCAGTATTATCAGATCGATAAAACTTTTCAAATACTCTGAAACATATACACGACTTCAGTTAAGTGAACCAGCGTGTACACGCTACTGTGTCTAAAGAAACCAGCGTATAACCAGAAAACTTATGATTCAGTTAGTTTATCTTCAGTAAATGCATTAGGACATTATTAACCATATTAAAAGTAAACAGATGCAGTATATCATTTCATCACACAAAAGCCACACACATGAACACCATGATATAAGGTGGAAACCCAATGTGGGTGAAAACCACCTGCTGCAATATGTCTCTATCTTCTTTCAAATTAGAAACTCCTTTTACAATGGTTTTGTACTAGTGCAGTCCTTTACCAGTACGCAGGCTGCAACCTGCAGAGAGCTACAACTCTCTCTCGTTCTCCAAACTTCCTTGGAAGGGAGCTCCAACCCCCTTTGCTCTTGTACTAGCTAAGATACTAGTATGTAGGTGCAGGCCTACAATCTTCTTTCCTTCAGGTACCACTTTTCATACATTTTCAGACTGGATATTCCTGAAGCACAACATTACAATCTGAAGACCACAATTTATTCAACTTTCATAGCAGATTACAAAACAACCAATACTTGCATCAACAAATACTGAACCATTGATACCCTGTCAAACCCAGTCACCAGAACACGGAGCAGACTACAGAACTCTGCAATAACAGTCAAACCCAACTGCAAACCCAAAAATCAAGCTTCAAAAGATATACGCTACTTCAATGAGATAAACCCGCGTATACACGCTCTTTTAACGAAGACAACCTGCGTACAGATCTAAAAATAAATTCTCTCAACTTGCAGCTGTACCAGACATCAGTTAGATCCAGAACATAACATTGCGTCAGTATGCAGATCTAGAAATACGCATAATCAACCATATCATAATAGAGCATTTCAAACCATTAGATCCCGATCTGTCCTTAGATCTAGTCTTCCATCAACCGATGTGATCTCTCCTTAGCTTAGATCAAGCAATCCAGAACCTGCATACGAGATCTCTTTCTTTTTCAGATATTCAAGACTTTTTCAGTGTATATGCCTAATGATCTTCTTCTCCTTATATAGCCTTAGGCCTTGCTCAATACCAAGGGCCAAAACCATAGAAATCCAATACCATCAGCTTCAAAACTAGAGATCAACACGTCTGTCGAGATACTTTGGTCCAAAGACATAGGCTCAAGTACCGAGGACTAACTACCACGGACCAAAGGGAAGCTTCCCGACATATACGCCCTTTTAAGTTCATGCATCTGCGTGTATACGCGACTTCGTATGTAGCTCACCTGCGTATACGCGACTTAGACTGTAGATCACCAGCGTGTATATGCAACTTGGACATAATTAACCTGCGTATATGAGATTTCTCTTCATACTTGTAGTCTGGACTGAGATCTGTCATCAAAGAGAGTTGCCATCAAGGACAACACCTGTATCGTAGCGCCACACCTGTGCCAAAATGCCAACAATCTCCCCCTTTGGACTTGATGGCAACCCTACGATCCTTAGAATCATTCTCCCCCTTTGTCATCAAGGGCAAAGGGCTGTGCTCCCCCTGAGTACATGCTGATATCTCTGCTTGGCTGTGCTGAAATATGCTCCCCCTGACTGTAGGCAAGATCTGCAAAAGATGTGCTTCAAAAGGAACCAAGACTTATACATCATAAGGGACCTTCCTATCACCAAAAGACTCAAGACATACATCCATACTCCCTACCAAGAGGGGATACATCAGAACCAACCAATTATATTACATCATTCATCCCAGGCATAGTGGGGAAACCAACAAAGGCCGTTACATGACCTTGACACCATAAAAGAGATATCACAGAAGAGATACATGACATAGAGACAACAAATCTAGACCAAGACTTATGAAAGTCACAAGCAGCATCTGATACACATCATTTAGATCAGCAACCAAGATTTCCTTCTGAGATCCTTCTCCTGAAACCAACAACTAGAACCAAAAGCATCTAAATGCCAACAATGCTTTATGAGACTTTGAGCTGCTCCCCCTGAACCTGTGCCTGAAGAATTCTGGCATACCCATTTCAGACCTTCTCCAACCGGAGTCTGCCCTTGCTGTTCAGAACTCCATATACGCGACTTCTTCTGCATAAAACAGCGTATGTCCGCGGATATAATTTCTGCAACACGCGTACACCATACACGCGACTTTCCCTGCACAAATCGGCGTATATACGCGGATATCCCTTACGTAACTCGCGTATACCAACTTTTCTGTAGAACAGACAAGCTTCAACAGCAGGATGAAGCATCAATTACTCCCAGCTTTTGTCTGAGATACTCAAAAGTTTCCCTGGGCAGTGGTTTTGTGAGAATATCAGCAACTTGTTCCTTAGAAGGAACATACTCCAACTTGACCTTTTGCTCAAGCACTTGTTCCCGAAGAAAATGGTACTTGATTGGTATGTGCTTGTTCTTTGAGTGCATGACTAGATTCCTTGAAATGTTGATTGCACTTGTATTATCACATAAGATAGAGACTGGTGGAGTGCAAGTGATTTGAAAATCCTCCAAGGTTTGCATCATCCAAAGAAGTTGTGTGCAACAAGATGCCGCAGCCACATATTCTGCTTCAGCTGTAGATAAGGCAATCGAACTCTGTTTCTTGCTGAACCAAGATACTAATCTGGAACCCATGAAGAAAGCACCACCACTTGTGCTTTTCCTATCATCCACACTTTCGGCCCAATCTGCATCTGTGTAAGCATGAAGAGTGAGATCTGTATCTCTAGGATACCATAAGCCATAGTTTTGGGTCCCTTGAAGATACTTGAAGATTCTTTTGACTGCCTGAAGATGAGTTTCCTTTGGGTTGGCTTGAAATCTTCCAACAATTCCTACTGCATGCATAATATCTGGTCGGGTACCTGTCAAATAAAGCAAACTCCCAATCATGGATCTATAAGTTGGTTGGTGAAATGTTGCTGATTCATCATTTGCACTGAGGCTGCATCCTGTAACCATGGGGGTACAAACTGGCTTTGAATCTTCCATGCCATACTTCTTCAAGATCTGCTTGAGGTACTTGGTTTGAGACAAGAAAATACCTCCTTCATTTTGTTGGATTTGCAATCCAAGAAAGTATGTCAATTCTCCAAGTAATGACATTTCAAATTCTTTCTGCATAACCGAGACAAAGTTTTGACTCATAGCCTCTTCATTGCTGCCAAAGATAATATCATCTACATACACAACAAGTATTAGCAATTTGTTATTTTCAACTTTCATATAGAGATTGCTATCTGCTGATCCTTTTGAAAAACCTTGTTGGTGAAGATATTTGTCCAAACGATAGTACCAAGCCCTTGGAGCTTGTTTGAGACCATAGAGAGCCTTTTTCAATCTGCATACAAGGTTTGGATCATTCCCAAGAATGAAACCATCTGGCTGCTTAATATATACTTCTTCTTCTAAGTCTCCATTCAGAAAGGCTGATTTCACGTCCATTTGAAATACCTTGAAGTTTTGAAAGCTTGAGAGAGCAAGGAACATTCGGATGGCCTCAAGTCTTGCAACAGGAGCAAAGGTCTCTTCAAAATCTATTCCTTCTTGCTGCGCATACCCTTTACAAACAAGTCTGGCCTTGTTTCTAATTACTTCTCCATTTTCATTCAATTTATTTTTGAAGACCCATTTAGTCCCTATGACATTTTTATCTTTTGGTCTAGGAATCAATTCCCAAGTATTGTTCTTTTCAATCTGCTCAAGTTCTTCATCCATTGCTTTGACCCAACATTCATCTTTGCATGCCTCTTTCACATTTTGTGGTTCAGTGGAAGAGAGTAATGCCAAATAGCTTGAAGCTTCTGCAATTCTTCTTCTTGTTTGTATTCCTGCTTCTTTCTGCCCCACAATCTGAGATTATGGATGATTCTTTTGAACATATCTGGATGGAGTCTTCTCTTCTATTCTTGTCTGCTCCTCTGGTTCTTCTTGAGGTTCTTCTTCTTCTTGAGGTTCTTCTTGAGGTTCTTCTTCTTCATCATTCTGCCTTTGAGGGTAGCCTTCATCTTCTTCAATGTCTTCATGATGAACTTGCCTAGGAATATATCCCTTCTCATCGACCACTACATCAATGCTGTCAACAATTCTGCCAAGTCTTTTGTTGTAGCACTTGTATGCTTTGCTATGTGGAGAATAACCAAGAAGAATGCCTTCATCTGCTCTTGGTTCAAGTTTTCCAAGTTGCTCATCAGTATTCTTAATATAACATTTGCTCCTAAAGATTTTGAAATGCTTCACCGAAGGAGTCTCACCACTCCAGAGCTCATGAGGTGTTTGAGTGCTGTTTACTCGGACATTTGTTTTGTTAAGAATAATAACCGCAGCATGTGCAGCCTCACCCTAGAAAGTTGCAGGAGTACCTGATTCATCAAGCATAGCACGAGCCATTTGTTGGATTGTTCTGTTCATTCTTTCCACAACCCCATTTTGCTGAGGAGTTCTAGCTGTAGAGAATTCTCTTCTTATCCCATGTTCTTCACAGAAATCGAAGAATTCGTTTGAGGTAAACTCCCCACCTCTGTCAGATCTGAGGCACTTAATTTTGTGTCCTGATTCATTTTCAACCAAAGTTTTGAAGGATTTGAATTTTTCGAATGCTTCATCTTTGTGCTTCATAAGCCCTAACCAAACAAACCTGGAGAAATCGTCAATGAATAATATCAAGTATTCTTCTCCTTGAGGTGTCCTTTTCCTGAATGGACCACATGTATCTGTATGAACTAGCTCAAGAGGCATGCTAGCTGATCCTTCCTTCTCTGGAAAGTTAGTTCTGGTTTGCTTTCCAAACTGACAAGATTTGCATATAGCGTTGTCTGGAATTTTGATATCTGGAAGACCGCGAACTGCCTGATATTTGCATGCTTTCCTTATTTGTGAAAAACTTAGATGCCCCAACCTCCTATGCCATAGCCAGTGTTCATCATCCTTGCTCAAATAGCATTGTTGTGGTCTTTCTTCAAATATGTATAGATTATTTGGAGTCCTTCTTCCTTTGATCACTGTTTTGCCTATATCAAGATCACGAACACAACATATATTTGATCTAAATATTACCTCTGTTCCTTGATCGCACATCTGACTGACACTCAGAAGATTATGCTTTAATCCATCAACATACAAAACATTTCCAGCTTTGACCTTCTCTTTCAATGGTGCAACACCTTTTCCTTTTATGGCTGCAGAGATATCGTTTCCAAAAGAAACTTTCTTCCCTTTTTCTAATGCGGTATATGACTCAAGATTTTCTTTGTCCCCTGTCATATGCTTCGAACATCCGCTGTCAATGTACCATAGACTTTCTTGACCTTCTGCATAAAAGGCTATCCCACATCTTTCTGGTTGTGGTTCCTTTATTCTCCATGTTCTGACATTTGAGTTTTGCTCCTTCTGAATTGTCTTCCGGAACCTGCTCCTGCATTCAGAGTCTTCATGACCAAAGTTATTACAAATAGAGCATTCAACTTCATTTTCAAGAACCGAAAAGTTGTTATAAGTCCTTTTCATGGTTTCAGTCATTCTCCCTTGCTTTTGAGCTTCTCTAGTCATGATTGTCTTGTAGGCAACACATTGAGCTGCTTTGTGACCGAAGTTATGGCAAGAAAAGCATTGGCCATTAAAGAAACTTCTGCGATAATCAGATCTATCATCCAACCGATTGTAGCTTCTATTTATTCTTGGAGCAAATTGGGAAGATTTTACCTGTGGCTGATTGTAGCTTCTGTTTGTCCTTAAGGCAGTTTGTCCCCAAATTTCTTGATGGTCTTTATTTGTTCTTGAGGTAAACTGTCCCTGATTCACCTGATTACTTTTATTTGGCCTTTGCTCGCTTCTCCTTGCTGCATCAAGATAACTTTTAGAGGTAGAGGCTTGAGATGTTTCTCCATTATATCCAAGACCTGTCTTGATCAGAGGAGATCGCTGCACATTGATAATCTCATCCAAGGTTTCAGATCCTTTAACAAATTTAAGATTAATAGCTTTTGTTTTCTCAATCTCTTTTCTAAGACCAACAATTTCACCTTCTAGTTTTTCCAGATGTTTTTCCTTTTCATCAATTTGAAATTGTAGAGTATCAATGATCATATTCTTTTCTTCTATACATCTTTTGAGTCTAGTAATTTCATCATAAAGGTTATCCACATCTATAGCATCCATATAATCATCATCTTCAAATGCCATTAACAACTTATATTCATTACCTCGTTCATCTTCATCACTATTCGATAGACCATCACTATCTTCATGAGTGTAGTAGCTTTTCTTATTTGCACTCTGTTTCTTGTTCCATCTAGCAGGTTCCTTTCCTTTATCCTTATAAGGAAATTTTGCAGCATAATGACCTACTCTTCCACAAGCAAAGCATTTAAAAGGTAACTTACCTCTGAACCTTCCAGAACCCCTTTGAAGATTTCTGACAAAATTTGATTCTTCTTCCTCTTCTTCTGGGACGTGGCTTGCTTCATAATAATCTTCTTTGCCTGATGCCTTGAAAGCAGCTTCTCTTCTGTCTGATGGACCTCCCTTTCTCATTTCATAAGCAGTTAGAATTCCATGTAGCTGAGACATAGTAAGAATTCGTAGATTTTCCTTTTCTTCTATTGCAGATACTTTAGATTCAAACTTGGGGGACAATGATCTTAGAACCTTTTCAACCACTATAGCCTCTTTTATTTCTTCACCCAAATTTTTCATACAATTAACAATCTCATCTACCCGAAGAAAATAGTTAGCCACACTTTCATCATTATACATCTTGAGAGTCTCATACTGAATCCTGAGAGTTTGAAGTTTAGCACGCTTTACCTGTTCATCTCCTTCATAGCTCGTGACAATTTTGTCCCATATCTCTTTAGCGGATTTGTAGTGCATTACCTTCATGAATTCCGTTTGGGATATACATCCTAATAGGGTACTGACTGCTTTCGCATTTGTTTCATACTTCTTTTTCTCAGCTGCATCTGTAGGAGTAGCTGAAGGAAAAGCGTAGCCTGTTTCTACGATGTCCCAAACTTCTGTACCAAGAGATTGAAGATAGGCAGTAACACTTACCTTCCAATAATTGAAGTTTGTCCCATCAAAAACCGGTGGCCTGATTGATGCTTCTCTCTCATAGTTGCTCATGATGAACGATCTACCTTCAAGCGATCAAGCTACTCTGAAGGACCTGCTCTGATACCAATTGTTGGAAATAATACTGAGAGGGGGGGTGAATCAGTATTATCAGATCAATAAAACTTTTCAAATACTCTGAAACATATACGCGACTTCGGTTAAGTGAACCAGCGTGTACACGCTACTCTGTCTAAAGAAACCAGCGTATAACCAGAAAACTTATGATTCAGTTAGTTTATCTTCAGTAAATGCATCAGGACATTATTAACCATATTAAAAGTAAACAGATGCAGTATATCAGATCATCACACAAAAGCCACACACATGAACACCATGATATAAGGTGGAAACCCAATGTGGGTGAAAACCACCTGCTGCAATATGTCTCTATCTTCTTTCAAATTAGAAACTCCTTTTACAATGGTTTTGTACTGGTGCAGTCCTTTACTAGTATGCAGGCTGCAACCTGCAGAGAGCTACAACTCTCTCTCATTCTCCAAACTTCCTTGGAAGGGAGCTCCAACCCCCTTTGCTCTTGTACTAGCTAAGATACTAGTACGTAGGTGCAGGCCTACAATCTTCTTTCCTTCAGGTACCACTTTTCATACATTTTCAGACTGGATATTCCTGAAGCACAACATTACAATCTGAAGACCACAATTCATTCAACTTTCATAGCAGATTACAAAACAACCAATACTTGCATCAACAAATACTGAACCACTGATACCCTGTCAAACCCAGTCACCAGAACACAGAGCAGACTACAGAACTCTGCAATAACAGTCAAACCCAACTGCAAACCCAAAAATCAAGCTTCAAAAGATATACGCTACTTCAATGAGAGAAACTCATGTATACACGCTCTTTTAACGAAGACAACCTGCGTACAGATCTAAAAATAAATTCTCTCAACTTGCAGCTGTACCAGACATCAGTTAGATCCAGAACATAACATTGCGTCAGTATGCAGATCTAGAAATACGCATAATCAACCATATCATAAGAGAGCATTTCAAACCATTAGATCCCGATCTGTCCTTAGATCTAGTCTTCCATCAACCAATGTGATCTCTCCTTAGCTTAGATCAAGCAATCCAGAACCTGCATACGAGATCTCTTTCTTTTTCAAATATTCAAGACTTTTTCAGTGTATATGCCTAATGATCTTCTTCTCCTTATATAGCCTTAGGCCTTGCTCAATACCAAGGGCCAAAACCATAGAAATCCAATACCATCAGCTTCAAAACTAGAGATCAACACGTCTGTCGAGATACTTTGGTCCAAAGACATAGGCTCAAGTACCGAGGACTAACTACCACGGACCAAAGGGAAGCTTCCCGACATATACGCCCTTTTAAGTTCATGCATCTGCGTGTATACGCGACTTCGTATGTAGCTCACCTGCGTATACGCGACTTAGACTGTAGATCACCAGCGTGTATACGCAACTTGGACATAATTAACCTGCGTATATGAGATTTCTCTTCATACTTGTAGTCTGGACTGAGATCTGTCATCAAAGAGAGTTGCCATCAAGGACAACACCTGTATCGTAGCGCCACACCTGTGCCAAAATGCCAACACGTTATACTGGGGACACTGAAAAGAAGAAGTTGGATCTGAAAACATATCAGTTTGTCGCGGCTGCCACTGACGACGCTGGTTGAGCATGTACACCGTTTCTGGTTCTTCTTCTGCCTCCTTATATACTACTTTTAGTCCAGGTAGTGAGGGACAACTTTCTGTCGAATGATCCTTTGTATAAATGGCACATGCTTGGACTACATCTAGTGGGCATTCCTTATGGCTATGCTTCTTCCTACATCTGGGGCAGAAGATAGCTAAATTCTGTTCTGCCTCCCTTTGCTTTTGCTTGGCCTGCAAAACGTCCAATTGTGTAGTCAGTGTTCCTAGTATATCAGTTTTAAAGTTTTCCAATAAATTTCCGATTTCAGCCCGCGTTACTCCTTCTGATGAAATTTTGTTTTCTCTTGCAAACCGATCATGTTCTGCTGGTTTGATCCGTGTACTGCCTCTCAAACTCCTGATGCATAGATCAATTATGTTAGCAAAATTTTCTTGATAAATATCCCCTTTTCCCATAATGTTTAATGTTTCAATCCATTGTTCTTTCATGCCTCTTATTAATGCTGTTTTCAACACATTATCGGGTAAGGGTGATGATGCATAGGGTGATCTTTGCAAATTATACTGAAAACGCTCCACATATTCTTCTAATGTTTCGCTTGGTCTAGCCACCATCTGGAATATTTCATCTTTTAGTTCTTTAGACCTGCAGTAATCTTGATATTTTTTTAGAAAAGATTCCTTCATTTGATCCCAATTATTTATAACCCCACCACCTAATCCCATAAACCATCTTAAAGCAGCCCCTTTCAGGGTCGAGTGAAACAGTTTTAGTTTCTGGGGTCAGTGGTGTAGTCATGTCCCCTGCATAGTACATCAAATTCAAATAAAACTGCATCCGGGTCTTCTGATGTGAGTCCGTGAAATGTAGGGATATGTTGAAGGGGAATTGCTTTCATGGGGGCATTTGCTGCAGAATCCACTATGGGGTATTGTAATGTAGAAGTTTGGGTGTTTGGAGGATTTTGAGCCATTGGGTCAAATATATGCCAATAACCTTCCGGAATATCTAGAAGAGTGTTCCTTGGTTGAGCGGGGATGGTTTTGACAGGATTAGTTTTAATAGCACTTCGTCTATCTGGAATTCCTATCTGAGGGGATTGGATCTTTTCAATAATAATTTTTACCGCACTTCCTTTGTCTGGGCTATTCAATGGCTGAGTTATCCTAGGAGGAGATCTTGGCTCTTCCCCTGTTTCCCCTTCTCCTTCACAAAGATTACTAAAATTCCCTTCTTGCAATCGCTCTGGAATAGAATTTTCAATTTCTTGAAAGTCCTGTTCGTCAGTTTGACTATGCACTTCAGCAAAGGCTACATATGGTGAACCTGTGGCCTGAAGGGAGCTAGTAGGCTGTCTGGAAATAACTTTCCTAGGTCCTACTAAAGGCTGAGATTCGGCTTTCTTATAGATTTCGTCTATGAATGTTGTTCGACCAAGGGTCACCGGCCCCTTAGCTTTTTCTGGCTTCGGCAAAGGTTTGGGATTTTTCTCCGGCTTTTTCTGCTTAGTCATGCACTCAATTTAACTACTAAATCTTTCTTAAGCAGATAGCAGCAATTCTGCAGGAAAGCGAGCAAAGGAGCAGGGCTTTTACATGCTCCGTACGTAGGTTCTTACCTTCCGTTTTCAAAACCCAATTCTTCCCTAGCAGGTTCGTACACTACCCTGAAAAAGACAAATGGCTACACTCTTTCCCCGGCAACAGCGCCAAAATGTAGAGCTATAAAAAGGGTCTCTTTCACCTCTAGTTACCTCACATTAGAATGTCAATTAGGGAACGTCTTGCTATTTCAAAAGAGTGTCTCAGTCTGAGGCTTAGCACTTGTCAGAGTAATGCTTGTAGTACAACTACTTAAAGGCTACAAAAGTAAATGGCTGCATGTCTACAACTTAACTACTTCAAAAGGCTAAATCACACCAAGCATTGCATCAGTCGAAGGTTCGGTAGCAATAACCCATCCTTTTCATAACTGACAAGAACAAATCCAAGGTCTAGGAGCTAGGTAGCAGATGCTGGGGCTCACTACAGCCTGAGAGCGTCCTTGATGAATATAAATGAAACGGCAAGTAAAGGAAATAACGATGAAATGGAACAGCACATCAGCGAAGGGTTTGGTGGCAATAACCTATCTCTTTCATAACTGATGGGAGCAGATCAGAGGTCTGGGAGCCAAATAGCAGAAGCTGACAGTCACTACAGCCTGAGTCTTTCCTTAAGAAATGGCAAGTAAATGAAACAACAAATCAGCAATCTTAAAATAGACCAGCGATTGAAATGGAACAGCAATTCAAAAATGGAACAACAACTAAATGGAACAGCAATTCAGAAATGGAACAACAACTGGAATAAACAATAACCAAATTCATCAAGCTGTGATTCTATCTAACTACTCCAATCAAAACATCAATCCTATAGTCTCAAAGGAATTACAACCCTAGAAACACAACGTGATCAATCTGCTTCTGTTATTGATCTGAATAAACGCATGCAATTGCATTTCAAGATATAAACAGTAACATTCAATAATCATCTGAAATCAGATTTCTCAAGATAACTTGTCATAATGCTAAAAGACAATCACCATGAACTCTGTACTGGAGTGATACGATCCTGTAGAGATTAATCAACACTTAAATAAATTGGTAACATAATGCAGTGTCAATATAAGACTTCAATTTGCAGGAACATTAAACAAGTTAAGCATAACAGAGCATGTAATATAATGTTCATAAAACACAACAGATTACCAAATCACGCCTATTATCGAACCACACAGAAACCACGCGTAATGGTACAAGAGCAAGTGTCCTCCAGGGCCGGGCCCTTAGCCTCCAGGGGTACACCGCTTAAAGTTGATCCAGGATCAAAGATAAAAGAGTAACCAAGTCTGTATTAATGCATGAAATAAACTTACAGCAGAGCAAGTCTTAACAGGATATAAAGATCATAGTCTTGATCTATTAAAAAGGAATTACAATAGAACCTTCTTTATAGCCAACAATGCTATCTCTTATATAAGGATGATGACGGAGATATCTAGATACAAAAAATAGATAAAATAGCGATCCCTCAGGATCTAAGATCCTGAGGGATTTGCAGAATCATTAACCCTGAGTCACTTCTTTCATTTTCTGCTCCGAACTGGTATCTCCACTTCCTTTTCTGGGTTGGTCCGTTTTAATCTGGTCTGTTTGCGGTTCCCCATCAAAGGGACAGCAGTTAGCTCCTCTTTGTCTTTCCCTTTGAGATGGCTAATTTCTGCTTTTCCTCCTTCCTGCACGTAAGAACGACGATTATCAGTTTTGCCTATTAACCTCACGTGTTTCGTCATTATCTAAGTTTAAAATGCAGAAAGGTTTGTATATCCTAATGAGAAAGATACTGAAATAACCATCAAAATATACCTTGGCAGCTTTCTCCTGTTCCCTTTGCCATCCTTCGAAAGCTTGGCTTTCAGATAAGTTGACGTTCCTTAGCTGCTACTGTAATTCTTCATATTTTTCTCGGGGGACCATTTGCTCCCTGAGCTTTTCTGCTTCTTGCTGGGCCTGCTTCAAATGTTGGTGGAGGGTTCTTGTTTTCGGGTCTCTCTTCGATGCATCCGTGGAGGCCGGGAGCTTTACTTGAACTTTCTTATTATGTTGTTTTGAGTTCAGAGCCCTTATTACTCCCAATGGTGGTGCTTCCGTCTGAACCATCTTATCATCCTTTTCAATTTTAACACGAATTCCAGCCCACTGCTGTTCCTTTTCAAATGGAACAGTAGTTTGTTTTTCAGCTTCATTTGGAACAGCCGTTTGGCTTCTGTCAAGGTTTTGAGTAGTGGGATGGCTTCTGGTCCTTCGCCTCCTACCCTTAAGGGGTCTTACTGGTGTAGTCAGACCTTTTCTTCTTGAATTCCCCTTCACCCTTTGCCTTGCTTTTAGAATCCTAATCTGCTGGTGAAGCTGGGCTATTATGTTCAACAATGTCCGCTTTTCCCTTCGTAATTCCCTTATTTCCATCATCTCTTCCGAAGGAACAACAGGCTGTTCGCTACGGTTTGGATTGTGGCTGGCTTCCTGATTTTCTTCCTGAGGTAACTGTTCCGGGGTAAGAACCTTACTTGGCTTCGTTATTTCTTGGGCTGATCCCTCTTCTGCTCTTATTTCCTCCAGACTTTCTTCTGGTGGCTTCTGACTAGGAATGGGTTGTTCCTGCTCAGCATTTTCTAATACCTTCTCATTATGAACGGGCAAGTTTTCTATTTCTGCCTCTTCTTCATGCAATTCCTCGGGTGCATCTTTCTCCTGGGTTTTCTCTTCGGCATGGAGGTTTGATGGACTCAGGGGTTGGCCATATTCGCCCATATTGGCCAAAATGTCAGCCAATTCATCTTCCCTTAACGGGTCTTGTAATGGGCTCCCTTCCTGTTGTTCCATTCCTTCCTCCTGCTCGAACTGCTCAACTTCTTCCTTTTTGTCTCCTTTTTCTTTAGTCTGCTCATCTTGTTCTTCTTCTCTCCCTGCAGATTGCTCTGGATCCTCCTTTCCTTCTTCTGTTTCTGCCTCTGCAGACTGCTCTTCTCCTTCGACGTCTTCTTCTTCCGTTTCTGTTTCTGCAGACTGTTCTTCTTCCTCGGCATCTTCTCCTTCCGTTTCTGTCTCTGCAGACTGCTCTGTTTCCTCACTGCCTTCTTCCTCTGTTTCTGTTTCTGCGGACTGCTCTGTTTCCTTACTGCTTTCTTCTTCTGCTTCTGTTTCTACAGACTGCTCATCTTCGATTTCTATTGCTTGGCTCGTGCTTGCTTGGGGCTTCTTCAGCCCTCCTTGCAACCCTGCGAGCCTTGCTGACCTTCTACGCTTTTCTGGTTGTTCGGGTGTACTAGTGTCATGTTTCTGCTTTTCGGGTCGTTTTTCAGATTGTTTTTCAGGTTGCACCTCTGTGCAAGTGTCCTGTTTTCGTTTCTCTGGACGTTGGGGTGTGTTATCAACTCGTTTTTCATTTTTTCGGACGTCCAGATGTGGCCGTCCGTTTATTGATAACAGCAATTAGTTCTTCCCAGCTGCTCTGCTGCTAGGTGAGACTGTAATTTACTATCAAGCGAATTAATCCGTGGTGGCTAATAACTGATTCTACGTGCTGTGCCTTCTTCATACTTCGTGCGACATCATGCAATAGAGAATTCAACAATGCAGGCAAACTCACAGAACATTTTTGTTTTAAGACAACTAGGAGTTTAAGATGTCGTGGTCTTACCACGTCTTTTCTGCCTTCGCAAGTGATGTAGCTTTGGATGATTTTGCCAATTCCGCCCATGGCTCTCCTAGCGTTGCTGGTAGCACCCCCTTTCCTCGGATTGTCAACTTCTGACCCTCGTCCTGAAAGATTTCCAAAATCTTCTGCAGCCTTTCCTTCTTTATTATCCATACTGGTCCCGTGGCCGATAGTGCCGTGACTCTTGCTATTATGTCGTTGGTGACTTCAATTCGCCTTCCTCTTACTATGGAGTATTCTTCCTGTAAGTTTTGTAAAAATTATCTTGCTATTGTTTCATTAGACTCCTTCAGGCGTGTTGAGGGGCCCGAAGTCGGGTCAACAACAAGGGGGATACCCACCCGGTCCGGAACCTGGTTGGCGGTTCCTTGCCCGTTTGGAGTAGCGGGTCCGACTGGGGGTAATGGGACCAGTTTCCCAATGTGATGGGTGTGTGTGTGTGCGTAGAGTCTGATGATATTAATCTAGAGGTTTTTCTAAACTAGTCTCGATTCTAACTTCTAAACTAACTCTATGCTAATGCAATCTAATGAAGAGAAATACATCTGATCTATGCTAACCCGGGGTGTTTTTCTTTTGTTTATGCGATCTAGAGAGATTTCTAATAGCAGCTGGTAATAAAGATCATTCAACTGATATCAGAATATAAACCAATAAAGATAAACCATTCTGCATAAGAAGTTAGGCAGAGTAGTTGTGAACAGCATATCGCATAATCAGTCTTCTATATGTTAAGCATGATTAAATGATCCCACCGTACAGAAGTGCCAAATGGTAATGCAGACATTCATACAATAACATATAAAGAACTCAGCTACATATCACTTTAGGGATACTAGCAGAATCTAGTCAAGAGATAAAAGTACCATTTATGACTAACTTCACTAATAAACTTCAAGTAATAATGATTTATTTCTACTTGTTCTAACATCTGCTAAGAGTACAGAAGTGCAACATCAGTAACAGATATTAAAATGCAAACATAAATAAATCTTGATCCATCTATTCATCAAAAACCTCCTCTGAGGGTGCAGAAGTGCATGTTCTGAGGATAAGTTTTTTGACAGATTTCCGGACCCTTCTCCATGAAATACTACTAACTAATCAATCTTAATTACATGAAATTAGGGAATCGGCTTCAAATGACCGCCCTTTTACTAAAAGCAACTTTATTTCTAAACTTAAAATCTAATTTCTGACCATTTCTGTATATTCTCTTTAGTGCTGTCAACAGTGCAACGTTTTCCTGGGAAGAGTCGGTTGGCCGCTTTCTTCTTTCGCTCTGGAGATAAAAGTGGAAATAACAGGAGCTGGCACTTCCTTCCGGCAGACCAGAAGATATTTTCGAAAACCTTTCTCTAGCTGGGTGTATTCGCCACGTGTATACTTAGCATAACCCAGGTTCTTCTCGAACTGATTTTGCTGTTGCTGTTTTCGGTTTCCGGTCGTGCGAATGACTGAGTGGGTTAGGAGTCGTGCTGTATGGACATCCCCCTGTTTTAAGAATTGTTTCCGTTCTTTGTTCCAGGCTTTTCTGGAGCGTCCTCCTTCTTTTGCGTTTCTCTTTCTGCTTTACCCAGTCTGAGCCTCAAGATCTTTTGTGAACACGCTGCTTTTGTGCGCCTTTGACTCTGAGTCCTGAATAGTCTAATTTCATCAGTGCCGGTTGGCTGATGGTCTGGAATCCGCGGTTCTGCTGCATGCGGCATCCGTTTGCGGAGGCATTCTCTCTTTACTATCTGATTGGCGCTTTCCTCTTTCCCTCAAATGTTTCCTGCATATAAACTTATATTAGTTGCGTGTCTTGCAGTCTACGCAAAGAAGAAGGGAAATGAAAAGATTTGACGTGAAAGTATTAATCTCTAATGAATGCATAACCCTGACATTCATCATGACTTGACTCTTCGATAAATGTAATGCAATCATTCCTAGATACTCAAGCATGCAGTCATTAAATTCCTTCAAGGCGCGCACTTAATTCGGGGTTTATCGTGTGATAAGTCTTTTCAGATCGCAGATCGCAAATCGCTGCCATCGCAGATCGCAAATCGCAGATATCGCAAATTTTGTTTAATGGTTTATGCCGTATAGCACGATGCTTGCGATTTGCAATATCGCATATCGGCGATCGGCATTTCTCGAAGGTCTTCTTTTAAAGGGGCGCGTGTGATGTATGCGACGCGATGAACTTCGCATCGCTCCTTCGCAGTCTTGCTTTTCGCGCTCGAACAATGCTTCGGCCTTTCTTTGCAATGCGATTTAAGCCTTAGGGAGAGAAATACAAAAACTTTAGAAAAATATTTTTTGGGATTTTTGTTCAGGGTCCCCTCTTTGCTTGACGTTATTGCTAATGTCAAGTGAAGAAGGGGGGTTGTTGGTGACCACAACAATGGCGATTCACTGTGAAGAACCAGTTATCTCTGCTTGTTCTATTGCATTTTCACTTCCAAAACAGAAAAGTTTTCTTATGCCTAAATTTTGTTATGGACAGATAGAGTATTACCTTTTATCCTGTCAATGATGCTTCGTCACAACTTCTTATTTCATTCTGATTGTTTGTTTCCTCTGGGTTATTTCTTGCATTCATACCTAGTCATTACTCAGTCTTTTCAAAGACAAAATAAGGTCTTCTCTGCGTACTGGCTTTGTAAAGTATGCTCCTTTGTCGTAGGTAGAGCCTCTGCTGCCCGCAAGCGTCCATAGCCTCGACAGGGTTACCATGTTATCCAGCAATGATCCTTTTTCCTGCTTGAGGTTATTTACAACATTCCAGAGAAAAACCCTTTTGACACTTTTTTTTTTTTTTTTTAATTTTTTATTCTCTAAAGAACAATGTCTTGGTTTGGTGGCCAAATTATGACACAGTCATCCACTTGATTTACACTTTTGCTGAACAAGCTGGCTCATGATGAGACCCCTTGTCTTTTGATTGCAACAATCTTGAGTCGTTGCCTTGTTTTGATAGACAGTAGTGGCAAAGTCAGCAAGTTATAATATCTGTGATCATGATAAGCCGGCCCACGATGAGACCTCTTATTCTTTGAGATATAGTGTTTTCTTGGATTGTTTCTCTGGATGCTGTGATTCTCCTTAGCAGGGAGGAAGTCATTGTTTTTTCCTTAAGAAAGCTCTGGACGACAATAATAGAGTTTAAGAACAACAGTTTTGCAGAGAATACTTATTTTGCTATCGATGATACTTTTCATTGCATTGGCATAAAACAATTTTTTGCCAAAAGTTACTTTCATCCCAGATTTCTTTGTAAAGTTGAAACTAACATCACATTCAGGCTAAAGTTAACTCTACCTGTCAATAATAAAAGTCAGATTTTTCGAAAAGTTTTGCTATTTATACAAGTGAAATCAAAATCTGATAGAGAAATGGTATGTTTCTTCATGAATCCTATTTATGATCGTTCACAACCAACCCTATTTATGAAGAAAAAAATGGAAAACTAACGTAAAAAAAATTAAAATTATCCTACAAAAACAGAAGGATGACCTTCTATGGGAAATACATTTTGAGGATTTATCCGTTTACAGGCAGAGAATCTCTCCTACCTGTCAAGTCCTGCAACACAAAAGTCGATGGGCCTATGACTTCTACGATTTGAAAAGGACCAAGCCATAGCTTCTAGAATTTCGAGTGTTTGCCCTTTTCTTCGTGAGCCTTATCCCACTTCAAAACTAAATCACCCATCTGAAAGTTTTTTCTGGTCATTATGTTCGAATCAAAAGAGGATTTTATCAGCGCTTGGTGGTGAGCATGGGTTTTCTTGGCCTGCTCTCGTCGTTCTTCTAACTTGATTATTTCCATTTGCCTTAGTTGTAAGGGAGAAGTAGGTACTTGATCAATGTATTGCACTAAGGACAAGGAGGGAATGAGTAAGTGAGTAGGAAGAACTGCTTCTCTCCCGTAAACCAAATTAAAGGGAGAAGTCCCGATAGAGGCTTTCTTGGTAATTCTGTCTGCCCATAAGGCATTTACCAGCGCTTTGTGCCAATTCTTTTGGTTTTGGTCGACTGTCTTTTTGATGATCCTGATTAGGTTCTTGTTCGTTGATTCAACCAACCCATTACCTTGCGGATAGTAGTTGGCGGAATACTTCAGTTTGAACCCTCTTTTGAGTGCGAACTCAGTCATGGTATTTCCAGAAAAATATGAAGCGTTATCAAATATTAAGGCCGTTGGCAATCCAAACCTAGTAATGATGAACTGATCTATGAATTCAACAATGTTTTCAGAATTAGTTGTCTTGAGAGGAACTGCCTCTACCCATTTAGTAAAATAGTCAGTTGCAGTGAGGATATACCTATGCTGTTTAGAGGAGTGAGGAACGATCTCACCTATTATGTCCAGGCCCCATTGGCTGAACGGCTGTTCGATGTTAACCGGCTGCAGTGGCATGGATGACTTCTTTTGTTTCCCTGCAGCCGTTTGGCAGACTTGGCATTTTCTTACGTGATTGTACGAGTCTTTGAACAGCGTGGGCCAGTAGTATCCTGCACGTAAGATTTTGTGTGCGGTGGCTTCTCCAGCATAGTGTCCACCTGCTGGTCCATCGTGGAGTTCCTGCAAAACCTTTTCGGCTTCAGTTTTCTCAAGACATCTAAGAAGCACAGAATCATAGTTTCTTTTAAACAAGACATCATCTACGAGCTGATATTGTTTAGCTTTCAACCTCAGGGCTCTCTTTTTGATGTGATCCAGGTGAAATGGAGCATATCCGTTTTTCAGGAAATAAATGATGTCAGCATAAAATGATTCTACGTCGTTTAGGCTTACCTCATACGTGTGTACCTCTTCAGGCGATTCTTCGGGGATTTGCAATGCTCCGGCTAACATCTTGCAGAAGCCTTGGCCTCTTACGATGTGTGCCGGCTTGATTTCCAGGTCGTATTCTTGCAAGGCGGTGATCCAATTCGCTCTCTTTTCACCCACGTCTTTCTGAATCAGGAGGTTTCTTACCGCTGGGAATGGTACTATGACCTTGGTATGGGCCTTTAGCAAGAAGGGTCTGAAATATTTGACCACTTTGAAAACAGCACACGCCTGTTTCTCTACGTTTGAATATTTCAGCTCAGCACCTTGTAAGTTTGAGCTAAAGAATGCGATTGGGGCTTCTGCCTTTTCTTGGTTTGCCTGGGTCAAGATCGCAACATAAGAATTTTCTGAGGCAAACGTGTATAAGATGAATGGTTCTGAAAAATTTGGGGTTGCTAGGGATGGAGCGTTGATGATGGCTTGTTTGATTAAGTTAAACGCTTCGTGCTCGTCTAGACCCCATTTAAAGTTTGAATTCTTTTTTATCATTTTTTGTAAAGGAGAAATAATACGTGAAAAATCTGGGACAAATCTTTTCACAAAATTGATCTGTCCTAGGAAAGATTGCATGGTCTTTTTGTTATGGGGCATGGATATCTCGGAAATTTCTTTGATTCTGTCAGGTTCAATGTGGATGCCCGATTTGGACACTATGAACCCTAGCAATTTTCCTTCACTCAACGCGAAAAAAGATTTCTTCGGGTTAAGCGAGATTCCATACCTCAAACATCTTTGAAAGATTTGCTTCAAATCTTTGAGATGGTCGCTTCGGTTCTTGGAGTACACAGTTATATCATCTAGGTAAATCACTACCGATTTGTTGACTAAACCTTTAAAAGCGATGTCCATAGCCCTTTGAAAAGTAGCGCCGGCGTTGATCAGACCAAACGGCATTTTCCGATACGCGTAGGTACCCCATTTAGTTCGGAAGGTGGTTTTTAACTGATCATCTGGGTGTACCAACACTTGGTTATATCCTGAAAATCCGTCCAGGAAAGACATTAACTCTGAGCCTGCGACTGCCTGTAATATTTGCTCCATAGGTGGGAGGGGAAAATTGTCTTTCTGACAGGCTTTGTTGAGATTCCGGAAATCGATGCAGATTCTAATATCTCCGTTTTTCTTTCTAACAGGTACCATATTGGATACCCATTTGGAATGTCTGACCGGGAAAATTATTCTGGCTCTCAACAACTTATTCAGCTCAGTTTTTATCTGATTTTCCTGAGCTTCTGTTGGACGGGTTTCTCGTTGTCAATCATAGGGATAGTGTGCTGAATGATAGAAGTGTTATAAGTTTTCAGCTCATCGTAGTTCCAGGCAAAGACGTTTTTGTACTGTCGTAGAAGACGGATGTATGCTGACTTTTCTTCAGGAGCCAGGCCTTGGCCTAGATTGACGTTTTGGGGTTTCTCTTCGGTTCCTAAGTTCACTGATTCGTAGTTCAGAGTTGAACTGTAAAGTTTGGCGTTAGCTGACCTTTTGAACCAACTTTTTAAGTCATACAAATCTTCTAATTTGACCACTGATTTGGGTATAGCATTATCAGTGCCATTTTGTTGTATTTGGTGGTCATGATAGTCCTCGTCGATTATCTGGTTTGAGTAGGATCCTTCAGAGGTAAGGAAACTTACGATGTCTGGGTCGTCGTTGAATACTCTCCAGTTGGTGATGTTGTCAGGGATAGACGGTTTAAAAATTAATTCTATGGAAAACCTATCTGGACTAAAGTCTTCGGAGGGGATGAGTCTGGAGGCTACGTTTGCTAGCAGGTCTGCGCTTGCATTGTGAAGTCTTGGGATTGATGAAATATTGAATGCTGTAAAATGCGCAGTGAGATCTTGCACTAAAGATTGATAGTGCTTTAAATGACTAGACAGGCAGTGTATGGTGTTACGTACCTGTTTGACGACGATCTCAGAATCTCCAAAGACTTGAACATATTTGACGTTGCAGCCGATTGCTTTGTATAGGCCTTGCACCAAGGCTTCGTATTCCGCTGTGTTGTTCGTGCAATCGAATTCCAGCCTGCATGTGAGAATGGTCTTATTTCCGTCCGGGCTAATCAAGACGCATCCTGCTCCCGCTCCCTCATTGGACTTAGAGCCATCAAAATATAATTTCCAAACTAAAGAAGTATTTACAGGGTTATCTAAGAAACTAACACATTTTGAATCATTAGTCTGGGAAAAGTTTTCTACTTGGGACACGACTGAATTTTCTAAATATGGTGATATGTGAGCATTGAAATTTCCAAGGAAAGAGTCTACCGAGTAGTTGCCTATGATGCTGCTGTTGTATGCTATGGCTTCGTTCTCTCCCTCCAAATCCGTCACTATGTACTTTTGGTGTAGTTCTCGTTCAACCTTTATTTGATTTGGCTTCCCGTTGAAGGGTAACCACATGTGTGACCAGTCAGTCGAAAAGTATCCGTGGAGCTTCTCGGACCAATCCCTGCTAAGAATTAGACCATAAAATTCAGGGATGTCAGCAACTAGAATATCGATGACCTGGCATACCTTGGGGTTGGACGACAGTCTTATGTTCACTTGATTAAGTTCGCCTATCACTTCGACTTGTGATCGATCAAGTTGAACTATGCGCACTGCGGATTTTTGCGGTTGAACATTAAGTTTGGCACATATTGACTTGGGTAGAATATTGGTTGAAGCACTAGAATCAACCAAGCAGTTATGCACGTTTCTGTTAAAGATCTCGTAAGTGAGGAGGAAAGGAGGAGTGTGAGATCTAGACCTCCCTCCAATCAAAGCGATGTCATTTGGATCGATTTTATTGATCGCGTTGATTGGGGGTCTTCCTATATTATGGGAAGCTATAGCTGTAGGTAGAGGTGCAGTAGGTACGGCGTGTAACTCTTTCATCATGATCTTCTGTTGGTGTTTCAATTTGCTCAACTCGTACAGGGTGATATTAGCCCTAGTCTTCTTCATGTCGTCGATGATGTTATACTCCATTTCATCCAACACTATTAGTGTCTTTGATGGAGGCGATTGCTCTGATTGGACTGGACTAAATGAGGTCGCTTTAGGGGTTGTCTTCTTTGTTGCGACCTTTTCTTTCGCTGGAGGGCTTGCGCCCTTCTGTTTTGGGGTAGTCTGGGGAGGATCAAGTTGATTTCTGCTTCGTGTGCTAACCGGAAGTGCTTCTTGATCTTCCTCTTGTGGGAGGATGAAATCCCACATTCCTTGCAGTTCCACCACTTCTTCGTCGTCGGTCTGTGTTTCGATGGTGCTCTCTTCTTCTTCTTCTTCAGATTCCACATTTGAGACCACGTTGGGTGGCTTCGTCTCCATGGGGGGATTTCTTTTGAAATTCCTAAAAGGCTTTCTTGGGGACGATTCTGCTACTTGCTTTCTTATGTCAATCATCTCATTAGACATGGCTTTCAAGACTTTTTGTAATCCTTCCATGTCGAAAGGATCCTTCGTTTGCTTCTTCTTGGTTTCTTCTTTGAAAGAGATTTTCTTAGATTTACGCTCTTCGATTGTAGATCTCTTTTCTAGGGCTACTACGCGTCTTTCGACTGCCAATGCCTCAGCCAAGTTTTCGACTAAGGTTGTCTTGCTTGCCCTATCTACGAAGATGGCCAAGTTTGAAGGTAAGGCCGTGATGTACCATTCGCATCTTACTTCCTCGCTGGGCTGGGAAGCAGCGGGGATTTTATTGAGGATCTTGTTGAACTGTAAGTTAAAATCTTTAATGGGTTCCCTAGCCTCAGCTTTAAGATTGGACAGATCGTTGATCAGTGTCGCTGTCGATCTATCATCGCCGAATTTGGTGAGAAATTGATTTTGAAAAATATCCCAGCTGGTGATAGATCCGGAGGGTAGCGAAAAGTACCATGACCCGGCTGTCCCTTGCATCGTATAGGGGAAGAGTCGGACCACGGCATCTTCGTTGGTGACCCCGTTGAGATTAACAGAAAGCATGAAATTATTGATATGTTCTTCAGCTAGCATTCCAGTTTCTGGATTGAACTTTGGTAACCACTTCTCAGGATGGGCAGGTATTGGACTCAGGGGTGGAGGCATTAAAACCGCCCCAGGGTTGTTCCATGGAGATTGTGCCATCGCTGAGTTGCTGGTTAATAAAAGTGCAGAAGATGATCTTCGAGGTTGAGAAGATAGATATGTTACGATCTTTGACGATTGTGGAGGAAGGGTTGCGGAAGATGGATGAGTGATTTGAGGTGGAGATGTGGGTGGTTGACTTCGCGGAGAGGGAGTTGAAATGGACGAGGTGGATGAAAGAGTCTCTCTGTCAGACTCTTGAAGTGCTTTCCTTGCTCTTTTCCTAGTGGGGAGAGGGATTTCAGTTGGCTGAATGCCGAACTTTTCACTCTTCAATCGGGTCAGGGGATGAGCAGGGTTGTATTGCGAAGTCAAGCTGCCTTTAGATTTATCAGATTTCTGGTTAAAAATAGAGAATCCCTGGAGTTTACGGATCAAGGTTTGAACTTCAGGGGGATCGACAATAAGTTGTTCTGATGTATCGGGATGTATAGCAGTGGTGGATGTCCGAGCGACTTCCAGTTCCGAGTTTAGTCGTACCGGGGAAGTTGGTGAGGGTGATTTGCTCTTAGAATGGTATTTGAATTTTGAATTATGCGCCATTCATAGCTTGGCCCTCCTTCTAGCGCCAGAAATGTTGAGGGGCCCGAAGTCGGGTCAACAACAAGGGGGATACCCACCCGGTCTGGAACCTGGTTGGCGACTCCTTGCCCGTTTGGAGTAGCGGGTCCGACTGGGGGTAATGGGACCAGTTTCCCAATGTGATGGGTGTGTGTGTGTGCGTAGAGTCTGATGATATTAATCTAGAGGTTTTTCTAAACTAGTCTCGATTCTAACTGCTAAACTAACTCTATGCTAATGTAATCTAATGAAGAGAAATACATCTGATCTATGCTAACCCGGGGTGTTTTTCTTTTGTTTATGCGATCTAGAGAGATTTCTAATAGCAGCTGGTAATAAAGATCATTCAACTGATATCAGAATATAAACCAATAAAGATAAACCATTCTGCATAAGAAGTTAGGCAGAGTAGTTGTGAACAGCATATCGCATAATTAGTCTTCTATATGTTAAGCATGATTAAATGATCCCACTGTATAGAAGTGCCAAATGGTAATGCAGACATTCATACAATAACATATAAAGAACTCAGCTACATATCACTTTAGGGATACTAGCAGAATCTAGTCAAGAGATAAAAGTACCATTTATGACTAACTTCACTAATAAACTTCAAGTAATAATGATTTATTTCTACTTGTTCTAACATCTGCTAAGAGTACAGAAGTGCAACATCAGTAACAGATATTAAAATGCAAACATAAATAAATCTTGATCCATCTATTCATCAAAAACCTCCACTGAGGGTGCAGAAGTGCATGTTCTGAGGATAAGTTTTTTGACAGATTTCCGGACCCTTCTCCAAAAACCATGAGAAGGGTTAAATACTACTAACTAATCAATCTTAATTACATGAAATTAGGGAATCGGCTTCAAATGACCGCCCTTTTACTAAAAGCAACTTTATTTCTAAACTTAAAATCTAATTTCTGACCGTTTCTGTATATTCTCTTTAGTGCTGTCAGTAGTGCAACGTTTTCCTGGGAAGAGTCGGTTGACCGCTTTCTTCTTTCGCTCTGGAGATAAAAGTGGAAATAACAGGAGCTGGCACTTCCTTCCGGCAGACCAGAAGATATTTTCGAAAACCTTTCTCTAGCTAGGTGTATTCGCCACGTGTATACTTAGCATAACCCAGGTTCTTCTCGAACTGATTTTGCTGTTGCTGTTTTCGGTTTCCGGTCGTGCGAATGACTGAGTGGGTTAGGAGTCGCGCTGTATGGACATCCCCCTGTTTTAAGAATTGTTTCCGTTCTTTGTTCTAGGCTTTTCTGGAGCGTCCTCCTTCTTTTGCGTTTCTCTTTCTGCTATACCCAATCTGAGCCTCAAGATCTTTTGTGAACACGCTGCTTTTGTGCGCCTTTGACTCTGAGTCCTGAATAGTCTAATTTCATCAGTGCCAGTTGGCTGATAGTCTGGAATCCGCGGTTCTGCTGCATGCGGAATCCGTTTGCGGAGGCATTCTCTCTTTACTATCTGATTGGCGCTTTCCTCTTTCCCTCAAATGTTTCCTGCATATAAACTTATATTAGTTGCGTGCCTTGCAGTCTACGCAAAGAAGAAGGGAAATGAAAAGATTTGACGTGAAAGTATTAATCTCTAATGAATGCATAACCCTGACATTCATCATGACTTGACTCTTCGATAAATGTAATGCAATCATTCCTAGATACTCAAGCATGCGGTCATTAAATTCCTTCAAGGCGCGCACTTAATCCGGGGTTTATCGTGTTATAAGTCTTTTCAGATTGCAGATCGCAAATCGCTGCCATCGCAGATCGCAAATCGCAGATATCGCAAATTTTGTTTAATGGTTTATGCCGTATAGCGCGATGCTTGCGATTTGCGATATCGCATATCGGCGATCAGCATTTCTCGAAGGTCTTCTTTTAAAGGGGCGCGTGTGATGTATGCGACGCAATGAACTTCGCATCGCTCCTTCGCAGTCTTGCTTTTCGCGCTCGAACAATGCTTCGGCCTTTCTTTGCAATGCGATTTAAGCCTTAGGGAGAGAAATACAAAAACTTTAGAAAAATATTTTTTGGCATTTTTGTTCAGGGTCCCCTCTTTGCTTGACGTTATTGCTAATGTCAAGTGAAGAAGGGGGGTTGTTGGTGACCACAACAAGGCGGTTGAAATAGGTCAACCATCCTGCTCTTTTCAGGATTCTTCGGGCTGCAGCCGAAACAGTTAATGTTTGTGGTTCTCGGCAGACTCACCTTCCTCCCATAGTTTCACTACCAATTTTTAAAGGAACAGCAGCTGTTTGTTGAAGCGCAGAGAAGCTAGTAGTGTATTCCTCGTTCAAATTTAAATGCAACAGCGTATGCAATGGAAATAGCTTCGAACGTCAGCTCATGCAGAGGAAAACAAAAATAGCAAAAGATCATACCGTTGAGCCATGTCGTGCTTCAGTACAAAATTTTTCAAATAACGGACTGACACATACTCTGGGGAATGATGAGGTTACCTCCCCCCCCGCAAAGTGATAGGCTGTCCCAGCCGTCAAATAAAGGAGCATCGTCTGTTCTGCCGCGAGGTCTTTATGGAACAGCTTATGGATATATGACATGTTCGCCGAAAACGGCGTGATACTGAAATAGAGGTAAAAAGTTAGATCGCTTTTAATATTATGGGGCTGCGGTGATTTGATGGAAGTTCGGGGATAAGACATTTGCCATAAATAGAAGGTCTCATGCGGTCACTGTCAGTAACTTCGTAATGATTGGCGATGATATATAGTCATGCGCTATATGGTTGGGTAATATTATATAATTTAATTATCACGGCATAGGAAGCAAAAGGATGTAATCTTCTTACCTATTGGTGTAAACATACGACTTCAATACCATTAACAGTGCTCTACTGCCGACAGGTGTCCATAACCTTGGCAGAGTTGTTTGTTTCACCCCTGGAACCATAGTCCTTTGTGTATGCGAGGAAGCGTTTGAGCAATGTCAAAATGTAGGCCACTATGCTGGCTTGGTGACCAGTTAGTCATAATTCCATTCACGAGGAAGGAGCGAATAGTCGGCAGGCCGGCTCGTGGTGAGACCTCCTGTTCCAAGGATTATTTGTTTGATATACCTTTTGGACCATTTCCCAGGTGTGGTGGCCCTAATGGGAATGCCACTTCGCTTCCATCCTGATGATCATGGTAGGTCAGCTCGTAATGAGACTTCCTATCCTGCAATTTGACAGTCTTTAGAAATTCTATTTTGCTTCTTTTTAATAGAGAGCCTTTCCTGTTTATGCACAAAGGGTGGTTCTGTTAACACCCAGGTTGTTCCCTATGACTCCCAAGGGAATACGGCCAGGGTAACCACTAACCAATCTTTTGATCACTGTTTCTAGCCAAACTGTGATCAGAGAGGGCTCTCTCTTTATGATTTGTATCTGTTATGATAGTGTTTTAGGCTAGGTATTATGCACAGGTTTTGTTTATGTTTTGGTTGAAGATTTTCTTTCAGGTCTTGTGATATAATGTTCAAAGAGTCAAATATCATTGGGCAATGGAGTCTATGGCTGTAGGTGTCTAGAAACCTTGAGGTGAATTGGTGAAATTTACAGGGCCATTTGGATACTTCATACAACAAAATTTTTGATTTATAACACAAACAGGTGAAAAAACCAGTGAAAGCAATTAAGAATTTTCACTAAAGTATTTAAGTATTTCCACCAAACTAGGTATGAGAAACGGATAGATGTCTCAGGAGCAAACTTGAATCCCTGGGAATGTCTATCACTTGTAAAAGATATAGTTTTAAAGTGCAGCAATTAAGAATTACACTTCATTCACTGTAACTGAAGAAAACATGGATAATAGCTCAGATTGAGTTCAGGGTAATCAGTGATTAAATCCTGGAACTATTCTTCTACTTTGCTATTAAGTGTAAAACATTTAAACAATAAAAGAGAACAAAAGACTCGAAAACATGTAACACAGAGATTTAAGAAAGACTTATTGTTTTATGAAACACTCTGGAATCCTGCAACATTCACCATTCATCACAATGCATCAAGGTACGCCAAGCTTTGGAAATTCCATTCACCCTTTGTATTATTTCTCTGAGAAGTTTACAGCAAGTGAGATCTCCAAAATGAAAATAACAACCACCCCTCAAGCTTATGTGCGGGGCGAATATATACATACGATTTTACAAAAAATATCTGAGTTCTAAGTTATCTCAGACTTAATGTTCTCACCAACTTTTGAGATATTATTATCAGAAATTTATTACAGCATTGAATACAAAATGAAGGCGTCTTGATGTTCTGTCAGAAGATATTTTAGCCTTTGGGAGCTGCTAAGTCGGTTGGGATACTTTGATCAAATGCTGGAGAATCCGACTTTATGGCTCGTGCGCTGTATTTTGGGTCTGCCACCTGTGATTGTGATTGCTGTTGTGGTGAGTAAATAGCCCTGCTGAGTTGGCTCAGCATCTGTCTTTTCCTTGTGGAGTTATCCACCAAATTTCTGCCTGTGCATGACTGTTCATAAACTGGAGAAAATTAACGCTACAGGTTCGGGCCTGATAAGATTATCTGTGTCAAATTCCTCCATACTTCCTGTGTGGGAAATTGGTGTTTTATGATTGCCTGCATAGTTTCATCTGCTTCTGTATACTTAAAGAAATTTGGTGGTGTATCAAACAGGTGATCAATTTCATTCATGATAAAAAACAGGTTATCCACCCTATCATACAAATTCTGCCCTAATGCTGGCCCTGTTTTTGCTGAGGTACTGGGCTGTTTTGCAATTTGTGCTGCAGCATGGGCATCAACCCTTTTGATGTAATTTTCCAGGGTAAGCAGTCTTCCTACACTGCTTAATATGTTGGGGAGGCCTCTGTTCTGTAATGCCAGGAATCTGTCCAGGAATTTGTTGATCTCAGTCTGCATATCCTGTGTTCTCCTCTCCAGCGTTCCAACTAGACTTCGTAGTGTCAGGACTCTTTTAACTACTGAGATTGTTTCAGTCCTGTTAGTAATTCCCATGGTAGCTAGTTGAGAGCTAGTTTTGTTATTTAAAATATTGATCATTCTGCTGGCAGCATCTGGCATGTGACCAAGGCTTGCTCTAGCTCTGTGTATTTCCTTGTTTGCCTTTGTGATGAGTACTATTTGCTCATCCATAGTTTCAATATACTGCCACTGATTGGTGATGGATCGGCCAATGTTGCCCCAGAGGACTGCTTTTAATTCTGCTGTTACTTTTTCTAGTGCAAGCTCCTTTTCTAGTTCAGCTATTCTCTTTTTTAGAGCTTTTACCTCTCTTTCCTTTGCTGCCTCATTCTGCTTGCTTTTGTCAAATCTTTCATTCACCTTAGTCAAAGACCTTTTGACTTCATCAAGCTCTTTCATTTGGGATTCAAGAACTTGGATCTCAGCTTGCAGCCTCTGCATATCCAAACTAGGAGTCTGCTCTGTTGTTGGCGTAGTTGTTGCTGTAGATGGTGCTGTAGTTCCTGTCTGCTGAGGAGGAAGAGTAGTTGTTGGAGGAGCTTCTTCAAGATTGATTACTTCCGGAGGGGGCTGGGAAGTTTGGCCCTCTTCTCTCTGTTTCAATGCTATCTGTAATGCTGCCTTTGCAGCTTCTGATTGTCCTAGCTGGTCTTGAGTCCGAACCAGCTCCTTGTATAAGGATATCATCAAATCCGTAGCATCCTTTTCTAGCCTTTGCTGAGCAACTTCATCTGTTTGAGGATGGATGGTGGCTGGGAGCTTGATTTTCTTCCTTAAGGCAGCCATGTCTTGATCCCTTATCTTTAACAATTCTTGGATACCTTTAACATCTTTAGGATCATGTCCTATTTCTATAATTACATCCTCCAAGGACTTGATTCTGTTGTCCTTGGCTTGTGATGAAGCCCTCTCCAATTCTAGCTGAGAGGCTGTATTATCCAGGCTGCTCTTCAATTTATAATTTTCCAATGTTTCATCTGCCAAGGAGGCATACACCATTTCACCAGTTTGTTTATGTAATTCGATTTTATCCATAGGGTGTATGTCTTTAGCCAGAACCTCCATGTTAGTCCTTAGGTAATCCGAGGTAGATTGGGGATGCAGAGTTGTGGGCATGAAGTGACTCATGATCATTTTGCCTTCACTTACATCAAAGGCAGACATGAGTCTTTGCTGATTGGTGGGAGCCAGGTTCAGCAAATGATTGTACAACTGTACTTTAATAGGATCACTCCTCCTTTTAATGTCGATAAATTGCTGTTTGATGCTTATTTGTCCTTCTTGGTGCTGGCTGGAGGAACTGACCTCTCCTCCCATAGCTCTATCATGTTCATGCTGGAATGAACTGGCTGACATTTCTCGGCTGGGTGGACCCATGCCCATTGCTTGTCTTATTGCTATGTCATCCTCTGGAAAGTCATTTAATCTTTGTCTTTTCTCTCCCTGATTGATGGATGAAGTCAGGGGAGTCTCTCTATCTCTTTTCCTGGTTAAGTCCTCCTTTTGTGGGGTTTGGAGGACCGAGGCATCAAAAGTAGTTTCCGCCCTAGGAGGCACTATATTCTGAGCTTGTTGCTCAGTGGAACTAGGAGTGTCAATCACCCTTTCTTGCTGCAAGGGTTGCTGTTTCTTAAGTGACACTTCTTCTTGCTGTTGCCCTTCTTGTTGCTGCTCCATCTCTTCTTGCTGTTGCACCAATGTTTCCACTTGCTCTTCTGTCAATGGAGGTGGCTGTTCCACCTGTTTCCCTTTATCTTTACTGGCTGTTTGTGGTGTTTTCCCGGCAGCTTGCTGCTGTGTTGTTGATGATGAAGCGGCTGATCCAAGCTGTCTTCTGTATGAATGAGGAACCTGTCCACAATTTTCCAAGTCAGCTTGCTTTTGTATATTTCTAGCTTCTTTTTCTAGAAGCTCTTCAGCAGTTATTTCTTCTTCTAAGGTACCCTCTTCCCAATTTGATGCATTGGCATACTGTTCAATCTCAGGTTGTCTCTTGTGTGCATAACTACCCAATTTGTATTTTATCCTCCTGAGGGAGACAAAATGATTGGGGTCATAGGGTATCCATTCAAAACTAGTTTGCAGTCTGAGGCCTTCCAGAATAGTGTTTGCCTCTTTCCATCCCTCCTCTTTTCTGTTATATAGGAAAGGACCCAGCTGGCTTCTCACCTTTAGCTGTGACTTCTTGTTCTTGCTCTGAAAATGCAGGTAGTCTGAGTTGCCAAACTGTCTGAAATATTCCAAGGCAAAAAGCCTCATGGGGACATACCTTGGCAACCTAAAAGGTGTCAACTCACAGCCATATATTCTGATGACTGTGTGGTTTTGGTAGAGGTACCAATTACCAATGCTGTAGGTTTTGTTTAGGTGAAGAACTCTCTTCATATCATCAGTTAGCCTTGGAGGAGGAACACCATGCAATACTGCCAAGGCTTGGATTTCCCTGGGCATTGAGTTGCTTCAAAGGAAAAGAGAATGTGGCTGGCTGATAAAACAAGAAGAGGTGGTATATGTATGAGGTGTACCTGAATAGTCTTTCCCTCTTCAAGTTCATAAACTGGTCATGGATTTTATCTGCAATGTATGCAGCATAATCATAATGCACAGCTGGGGGCTTACCAGGAGAGAATAGAGACAGCATTGCCATTATGGTTTCATCCACATCCTCCATTCCCTTGAATCCTAGGGCATAGCTGATCAAATCCACTAACATCCTGCCCAATTCATTCAAGTACTGATATCCAATAGGAGGAGTTCTGATGGATTTAGAGCCTGGTTTTACAAACAGCTGATTGATTTTAATGAGTTGGTCACTTGACAGCTTGCTCCCTCTCTTTATCAAATTCTGCATATTGAGGGGGGTCAATTGCTTGGCAGTATGGAAGTGCAGCATCTCATTAATACTCTCTGAGGTGATCTGGAACAAAACTAGGCCTGAGGGGCTAATGACAGCTCTTCGGCTTGGGTCATAGCATTCCTGGCAGCTGTATATCAACTCTGGCATAGGGTTTACCTGGGGAAGGTTATAGATTGGCAGGTTTGAGTCCCAGATTCCCAAAATGTCTGCTCCACTAAGATGCTGGGCTTTCAACTCATTCAGCATCTGAATATTGTATTTGGAGCCCATAAGAAACCAGTCCATCATTTGGTAATCCATATCTCCCAGGGCTTTCCACTCCAATTCCTGGTGAGGGGCATTGAGGGGCTTGATGTTGAGAGCAGTGGGAGTCTCCATGATCTTCTTCAAAGTTCAACAATTGTAGGTGGATGGTTTAATGGAAGCAACACAGAGTAGAAGTGATTTTCTGTAAAAACAGTTTGTATCTCAGATACCAGAGGAGGAATTTACACAACAGCAGTTGAAATACTGTTTGTTTCAGGTGCAGGGCTTCTCTATGGTCTCACTATGTCCTCTTTTAGCGGGTGAATTGAGTTCAACAAGAAATTTGCCGGGAATACGCGGTGAATGCTGTTTTTTGAGCGAAATTACAGGTATTAAGGCTCGACTGATGTTTTTGGACTTCACAGTTGCAAATGTGGACGTGCAGAGGGAAATGGCCGGTGAAAATATAATTTTTAAGGTCTCCTTAGCCCTCTGAGTAACTTTAATTTCAATAATAGGCGTATGGAGGGCAGCAAACGGTAAATACCTGTTAATTGACGAACAGAGGTCGCATGGGCGTGCACGGTTGGAGCTCTGGAGGTCGCCTTGGTTAACTGAGCAGGTTGGCGAAAATTTGGACGTAAACAGCGATGCAGAGCCGAAGTAGCGACAGGAGTAAAAAGTGAGAAAAACACGGTTTTTTGGGTTAATATGGACCTTTTTACCATTTTGGCGCTTTCTAGTGATGACGTCAGCATGACGTCATTGGTGGGTCAAGGTGAGGTGACGTCAGTTGACGTCATAGGGTGACGTGGCGGTATGCTATTGGTCCATGGGGAATGGTGTGGTGGCAGCCACGTCAACGGCGAGGTGGACGAATAACGGAGACAAGGACAAGCGGGCGTGACGTGGCGGTATACAGTTGGAAAACGGTTGGTGGTTAGGACCGTAGCGGTTACGGTTAGGGCTAGCCGCTATGGTCTCTCGGGGCGGTTTAGGTACGGTCCCAGAAATGTCAGACCCGGCTCCGAGAGCCCTTATTGTTTGACGCGTGGCCTGCCCGTGACGTGACGCAACGTCACTTTCTCGGGCGGTAAAGGACCACCATGGGGGCCGCTCCGATATTGCTGTGGATCGTCGGATCCTCGGGACCTGATCCGACGGTGGGCGGAGCAACAACGTGCTCGGAGTATATGCGCGGGCGGAAAACTTTGGGTTGTGGGTTTTTTTGATGGTTTTTCAATGTTTTTCATTAAAACAAACTGCGCGCTAACCTTTTGGAAATGTGCCAGAGGCGGGCTTTTCAGACTTTGGGTAATTTTTGCAAAGGTTTTTAAGGGTAAAAGAGGGTTTATAGGGGTTTTTTCAATGCAAATGGTGGTTTGAGGGGCAAGTTGGCTTGTAGCAAGGGGGAATGGGACGTGATAAGTTCACCAAGGTGACCAGAGGTCACTTTGGTTCCTTTTGAAGAACATATGGCTATAATGCCAAGGGGAGGAGTATTTATAGAATTTGGGGCTTTATACACCATAGTGTTAATATTATTAGGGGAAGGGTAAGATAGGGGAGCTATATAGTAGAATTAGAGGTTAATATGAATGAAAGGGGCAAATGAGGGGATCTTACTGAGTTTATCTGAAATTGATTTAGTTTTGAGAGTAGATCAAAATGAAAAAGATTTTAGACAAGAAATGTGGCTTCTGAATGAACAAGAACCACCATAAAACCATGATCTCTCTCCATGAATCTCAGCTGAAAAGGGAATGTTAATAATGAAATGAAAGGGAAAGGGAGGTTAGTCATGCTCCTTGCTGCAATTTGATGGAATTAACCATTTTGTCCATTGATAGATTTTGCCTTGGCAATACATCTTTTGACATATGTGCAATGGTGAAAATGCCCTTTCTGCAACCACAACTACTTACCCTGCTATTTTCCTAGCATTTTTTGTTTCTCCATTGGAGGGTGCACTTGGACTTGCAAACCCTTACTTGCCTTTTCTTTTCTTTGGCTTTTTCTTTATTCTTTTCTATCTATTTCTACCCTTATCTCTTCCAAGGTCCCAGATTAGGCTGTTGGGATCCTTTTCTTCTCTACCTAAACTAGTTGTCTGCCAAGATTAAGCAGTTTGGACAGACTTCTTTCTCTAGTCTATAGCACAAAATTGAACTCATGGCATGATCCAGATTAAACTGTTGGATCATCCATCAAATTTCGAAATAAGGTCATCAATATTTGAAAACACTTTACACAGCTCTTGTTCTCTGGGAAATATGGGATCTTTGTGATACCAAAGCAGAGCATATTTGGACTTTCCTTGGCCAATCATGAAATATGAAACCTATTGGTATAGGTATCCAACAGTGGCTCCACATGGGGATGGTTTTTCTTTTGAAAGACCAAGAACAGCAGGTCAGATTGCCTTGTTCCTTGACTGTCCATCTTAATCTTGAAATTTGCTGCATAAATGTGTCAAAATTGTGTGCTTCCTCTTTGAAAGACCTCTGATTCTATTTGCCTCTTGCTGGTTGGTGAATCACTTGGAAAACTGTATTTTACAATCTAAAACAGAAAACTATATGTACATCGGCATATATACAATGAACCCTTAGTTTCTACTCATGGGGAATAGTCAAAGTAGTGCTTCAGCATCCTGCCATTGACAGGACCTTCATCCAAGTCAGTTTCAGTCAGACTTTTAAGGAAGTAAGTGTTGTTACCTTGTACTGCTTGGACAGCAAATGGTCCTCTCCATAAAGAGTCAAACTTTCCATGTTTTCCTTTCTCTTCTCTTCTTGCATCCCACTTTAAGACTTTGTCCCCCACATTGAAATCTTCTGCTTTGGTTCTCCTATCAAAGGCCCTTTTCAATTTTTCTTGTAATATCTGCACTCTGCTGAAAACTTGTTCTCTAGTTTGCTGTAAACAGATTATCTGATTGATCCTCCTTTGCATATCATTTGGCTCTGCTTGACTTTCTTGCAGAAGCTTCATAACCGGTACTCCTAGTGATGAAGTAAATCTGGCTTCTAATCCATAGACTAACTCATATGAGCTGGTCCCAATTGATCTTTTGGTTGTTAGTCTATCTGCCCATAAAGCATTTACTAGTTTCTCATGCCAGTTCTTTTTGTTCTCTTCCAGCACTTTCTTTATGATAGTTATTAAACTTTTGTTTGATGATTCAGCAAGGCCATTTCCTTGAGGATAGTAAGCAGTAGAATGGCCCAAGGTAATGTGAAATTTATGGCAGAAGTTCACCATTTTCTTGGATCTGAAGGCAGCAGCATTGTCTGTTATTATCTTGTCTGGACGGCCAAATCTAGCTAGTATATTGTTTTCCAAAAACTGAATAATTACTGAATCATTTGCTTGTCTGCATGGGGCAGCTTCAATCCACTTGGTGAAGTAGTCTGTTGCTGTTAGAATCCATCTGTGTTTCCCTGAAGATGAGGGATGAATTTCCCCAATGAAATCCAAGCCCCATTGTTGGAAAGGTCTCTATGTTGCAATGGGCTTCAAAGGAAGTGGCAGCAACTGTCTTTTGCCTTCAAACAGTTGGCATTTGTGGCATGAGGCTGTAAATTTCTTAACATCAGAGAACATGGTGGGCCAGTAGTAACCAGCCCTCAAAATCTTGTCCACAGTGGACTTCCAGTACAAATGTCCACCACAGTCTCCAGCATGGAAATCTTGCATGATATTGTTAATTTCATTCTCCATTAGACAGTGCAGCAATATACCTTCATGGTTTTTCCAAAGTAGATTTCCATCTATCACACAAAATCTAGACGTTTTCATTTTTAGGAACCTACACTTAGTTCTGGACAGTCCTGGGGGAGCACACAGGTTTTGTAACACGTAGCAGATATCAGAGTACCAAGGAGATTGTTCAAAGGCTACATTGATCTTTGGAGTCGCCAGCTCTGTTTCACTGTCCAGTTGGTTGATATCTAAGGCTTGGAAATTTGCTTCTGTCATTAATTTGGCCAAACCTTGCCCTTTTATCAGCTTTGTAGGTTTTATTTCAATGTCAAATTCTAGTATGTTTGCAATCCATTTTCCTCTCCTGCCCTCTAAGTTTTCTTGGGTGAGAATGTCTTTGACAATAGGACTTGGTACGTAAGCCACAACATGGGAGTAAAGGATGTAAATCCTAAAGTCTTTAATAGCTTTGATCAAAGCATAGGCTTGTTTCTCCATAATTTGGTACTTTAGAGGGGCATCTCTAAGAGCTCTGCTGAAAAAGGCAATAGGCTTCTCCTTCCCTTGGTCATCTTTCTGTAATAAAACAGCAGCAATAGTATGCTGGGAGGCAAAAGAGAAAATGATAAAGTCTCTGTCAAACTGAGGATTAGTTAACACTGGGGTTCGAGTCAAGGCCAATTTTATACTTTCAAAGGCTTGTTTTGTTTCAACAGTCCATTTGACCTTTGAATCTTTCTTTAGCATATTGTTTAGTAATCTGATTAATTCTGCTAAATTAGGGATAAACCTTCTTAAAAATTTGATTTTCCCTAAGAATCCTTGCAACTCCTTGACATTCCTTGGGTGAGGCATTTGTAGGATAGCTTGTATCCTATCTGGATCAATTCTTATGCCATCTTTTGAAATAATGTGTCCTAAGAGTTTCCCTTCTTCCAAGCCAAATAATGACTTCTTGGGGTTTAAGGAAATACCATATTTCCTGCATGTTATGAAAATCTGTCTCAAATGTTTCAAGTGTTCTTGGTCAGATTTTGAAAAGGGTGTAAGATCATCTAAGTAAATGACCAAGAAGTCATGAATTTCTTTTGCAAAAGCAATGTCCATTGCTCTTTGAAACGTTGCCCCTGCGTTTTTCAATCCAAAGGGCATTTTCACATACTTGAAAGTTCCCCATGGGGTTGTAAATGCAGTTTTGTCTTGATCATCGGGGTGTACTAGGATTTGATTGAAGCCTGAGAATCCATCAAGCAATGATATCCTTGAAGCCCCTACTACTCTTTGAAGAATATGATCCATTTTGGGTAACGGGTAGTTATCTTTGAGTGATACTTGATTCAAATTCCTTAAATCTACACAAAGTCTAATCTCACCAGTTTTCTTTCTTGTAGGGACCAAATTTGAAATCCACTCAGAGAACCTGATTGGTGCTATGATACCAGCTTTGAACATTTTTTGTAATTCTTTTTCAATGGAAGGAAGGAGCACAGGATTGATCCTTCTCAATTTCTGCTTGAATGGTTTTTGATTAGGCTTGAGGGGAATGGTGTGCTGGATGACAGAAGTATCATAGGACTTCAGATCCTCATAACCCCAAGCAAAATCATCTTGAAACTCTTTAAAGAGGTCAATGTATTTGGGTTTTTGATCAGGGGGCAAAGCAGCAGATAGTTTTATTATTTTAGGCTTGTCAATAGTACCAATGTCGCATTCTTCAACTGCTGCATCTAATGGTTGCATCTTTGGCTTCCTAGGGATGTCATTTGAATCAAAAATGTCCTCTAGTGGGGTAAGGCCTACTGGAAGGAAATTGTCTTTGAGTTGTATGATTTCAGCTTCTGCGCTGGTCATCTCTTCACAGTCAATTTGGTGAATTTGCTGAATGTTTTCATTGCTGAAAATGGTTGGACTCAGTAATTGTTTTGCTGTTCTAGGTGACATTGGGTGAGCAGACTGTTGAAACTGTATTTGTGATGGACTTGCTCCATCAAGTATTTGTGATTGACATGCTGACTCAAGTATTTGTGATTGACTTGCTCCATCAATATCAATATTTAATCCTGTGAACTCTTGTTGCAAGGTTAAAAAATTGTTTATTTGCATGTCATCCTCAAATACTTGCCATTCTTTGACATTGTTTGGAATAGAGGGTCTGTATTTGACCTCGGCTGTGAAACAGTTATTGGGTTCTAATGGGAATTTAAAGGTGCTGGCAAACGTTGCCAATCTGTGTGCATGGAGATTGTGGCCCCTTGAAATTTTTGTGATAACACACTCTGAGAAGGTTTCTAATATTTCAATTACAGCAGATCTGTAGGACCTCAATCTTTTGTCATTGGTGACAAAATTTCCTTTTACTTGTTGGATTACTAGATCAGAGTCTCCCATGATGGAGAGCCTAGGTGCTTGTAGTGATTTTGCTAGCTTTAGGCCCAGCAACAGAGCTTCGTATTCTGCCATATTGTTAGTGCATCTAAAATTCAATCTATAAGCCCTGCCTTCTGCATAGTCTTTCTCTTTGTCATGTATCCACACTCCCGCTCCTGCCCCTAACTTGTTAACTGAGCCATCAAATTCTAGGACCCACAGGGTATCTTGCTGAACAGGAGATTTAAAATTCTGTCCATGGGATGGCAATGTGAGCATGGGTTGGGGTTTCTTTTCCCATTTGTTTTCTAGGACAGCTTTATCACTTGTTTGACAATCTTTAACAACTAGAGGAGGGATGGGGTGTATTGTTGGTATGCTTAATGTTTTGCAGGTGCTACTTACTTGATCAATGTTTTGTTCTTGTATGAGTGTTTCGGTCCTAATCTCATTGTTTGAAAGGCCTGCGCTGTCATTGAAGAGGATGAAGGAGTCTATGTCCGAATGGACAGCATATATTGGAAAATTTTGAGGCTTTTCTTCACTGCTGACCATATACTTCATGAGTGTTTCCCTGTACAGTCTTTTTGGTTGCCCAAAGACAGAGATAGTGGCATATGACATGTCTAATTGCAGGGAACCTTGGAGCTTGGCTCCCCATGATCTTGATAACAGCATCCCATATTTAGGTGGGATATCAGCGACTACAACATCCATTAGAATGGTTTTGTTGGGATATTGAACCAGAGACACACATAAATCTTTTATCAGGCCCAAACATTTGACTTGGCTAGAATCAAAGGAAAACAGGTCTTTGTATGGTCTTGTTATATCCAAGTTCAATCTTTCCATGACTGCTTTTGGCATAAGGTTGTGAGAGGCGCCTAAGTCGAACATTGCATTATGTAGTATTTTATCATGAACATGCAGGCTGACAAAAAAAGGTAAAACCCCTGTGACCATTGTTTTTCCATCTACCTCTGGGCCAAACAGTAATTCTGGAGTGTCATCTAGCACATTTACATCATCTTTGCCAGTAGTGAGTTGAAGGGATTTTTTGATCTGTTATTTGTATATGTCATGCTTGGCTAGCTCTGAGAGGGGAATTGCTATCTTTAGTTTGCCAATCTCTGTGCCTAGGTCAAAGGGTTTGTCAATTTGGGTTTTAGAGTCACGGATAGCAGTCTTTTCTTTGTTCATTAAATCTTCTTGTTGGATTTCATCTTGATTTTGAGACCTGCCCCTTTTACTCATGTCTTGAGGGGTAAAATTTGAATCAGGGTGAGAGGACGAAGTTGCCATGGGCTGTTGTAGTGGGGACAGCAGTTCAGTAACCTCCTCAACTACAATTTCTTCTGCCGGAAAGTTTATTTTGTCATTGGGTTCTGTGATCATGGTTTCTTTAGACCTCTGTTTATCCTTTATCTTGTCGGGCTGGTTTCCATTCATAGTCCTACTCCTCAGTTTATACTGTTTATGGACTTCATAGACAGCAGTATCATATCCTTGTTTAAAGTCAAAGGATTCTCCTGATTTTGTTTGGAATGTTTTGCTTTCATCCTCCTCATGGTCTTCTTGTGTTAGGAAAACATGGCTTTTATCATCCAGACCCATTAAGTTAATTTCAGGATCTTCATTGAGCTGATTGGCTGTGGAAGTTTCTGCATAGTTCTCTTGAAAAGGGGGTCTAATGTCTTGGTCAGCACTTGTCTTTCCTATGTTTGGGTTCTGAGTTCTCCTAAAATTCGGGTTTCTAGGAGGGTTGCTTTGTGATGCCTCCCATGATGATTTTCTTTCAACTGATTCCACTCTTTCACCCAATCTCTTCATGCTGTTTAGTATTGCATCCAGCTTTTGATCAAAACCTGAGGGTTCTTCTCTGAAGCCAGTCTTCTTTTCCAACTTTGCTCTGTTTCTTTTGGCAATTAGGTTAGCCTCTACAGTGATTGCAACCCTTTGAGCTTCTGCAAGGGTTGGAGGATCTCTTTGTTTCAACTGATAGGCCATATCAGAATCAAAACCGTCAGGGAAGTTATACAGGGCCAAATCAGGAGGGGGCCTTAAGTTCTGTGGGATAGCATTATATACATTGTTAAACCTAGCACAATATTCCAAAACTGTTTCTTGGGGACCTCTTTTAATAGTGTTGTATTCACCAAGTATGTGGAGAGGATCTTTCTTCTTCTCCCATCTCTCAGTAAAAGCTTCGTAAAGCTGATCAGGTGTTGCAATGGAGTTTGCATTGAGGGATCTGAACCAAGTTCTAACATCCCCAGTTAAGCTTTGAACAAAAATTCTCATCCTGACGTTGTTATCATCTATTTCATAGGTCTCAAAGTGGTCTTGCATCTTCTTAGCATGCTGAACAACTGTCAAAGGGCCATGGGAGTCAAAAAATGAGATTTTGGTTTGGTAGTCTTGGGGTAGAGCTGGAGCATTAGCTGGTATCTGCAGAGGTGCATACCTGTTGGCCATGTTTATGGGATTTACAGGGTTGACAGGAATAAATGGGACAGCAGGGATTACTGGTGTAACAGGGTTAATGGGATGGGTAACAAATGGGGAACTGGTTGAAAGAGTATGTGCAGTGGGTGAAGATGGGAGAGGAGGGCTTTGAGGTGTTGATGGTGAACTAGAAGGGCTAGGTGTGGAGCGGAAAAGAACTTTGCAAGGAGTGGGGATGAGGATAGTTTGATCTGAACTTATATCTGAATCAGCAGGCTTCTCCTGCTCTTTCTGCCTCCTAATGTTCTTTGGAATGATATTTGGATTATCAACAATGATAGGTTGATTAGGGTCAGGGTTTGCCCTAGTGTGCCTTGGGTTTCTTTTGGGAGCCAGCTTCTAATTTCTTTTGAATTTGTACAGGAAGCTGCTATATATGCAAGGACTGGATGTGAATTTTGGAATGGCTATATATGTTCCAAAGCTAGGATGAAGATTCCCTAATTAGCTCTTCCCTAAAGCTGTCCCTGTATTACAGAAACAGTTCTAAGGCCTCTTGGCTAGTTTCAGGCTTGATGGTAGCTTTGGAAGATAGATAGTAATTGGAAAAATTTTAAGAAGTCCCCAGTGGAGTCGCCAATTATGTTAACACCCAGGTTGTTCCCTATGACTCCCAAGGGAATACGGCCGGGGTAACCACTAACCAATCTTTTGATCACTGTTTCTAGCCAAACTGTGATCAGAGAGGGCTCTCTCTTTATGATTTGTATCTGTTATGATAGTGTTTTAGGCTAGGTATTATGCACAGGTTTTGTTTATGTTTTGGTTGAAGATTTTCTTTCAGGTCTTGTGATATAATGTTCAAAGAGTCAAATATCATTGGGCAATGGAGTCTATGGCTGTAGGTGTCTAGAAACCTTGAGGTGAATTGGTGAAATTTACAGGGCCATTTGGATACTTCATACAACAAAATTTTTGATTTATAACACAAACAGGTGAAAAAACCAGTGAAAGCAATTAAGAATTTTCACTAAAGTATTTAAGTATTTCCACCAAACTAGGTATGAGAAACGGATAGATGTCTCAGGAGCAAACTTGAATCCCTGGGAATGTCTATCACTTGTAAAAGATATAGTTTTAAAGTGCAGCAATTAAGAATTACACTTCATTCACTGTAACTGAAGAAAACATGGATAATAGCTCAGATTGAGTTCAAGGTAATCAGTGATTAAATCCTGGAACTATTCTTCTACTTTGCTATTAAGTGTAAAACATTTAAACAATAAAAGAGAAAAAAAGACTCGAAAACATGTAACACAGAGATTTAAGAAAGACTTATTGTTTTATGAAACACTCTGGAATCCTGCAACATTCACCATTCATCACAATGCATCAAGGTACGCCAAGCTTTGGAAATTCCATTCACCCTTTGTATTATTTCTCTGAGAAGTTTACAGCAAGTGAGATCTCCAAAATGAAAATAACAACCACCCCTCAAGCTTATGTGCGGGGCGAATATATACATACGATTTTACAAAAAATATCTGAGTTCTAAGTTATCTCAGACTTAATGTTCTCACCAACTTTTGAGATATTATTATCAGAAATTTATTACAGCATTGAATACAAAATGAAGGCGTCTTGATGTTCTGTCAGAAGATATTTTAGCCTTTGGGAGCTGCTAAGTCGGTTGGGATACTTTGATCAAATGCTGGAGAATCCGACTTTATGGCTCGTGCGCTGTATTTTGGGTCTGCCACCTGTGATTGTGATTGCTGCTGTGGTGAGTAAATAGCCCTGCTGAGTTGGCTCAGCATCTGTCTTTTCCTTGTGGAGTTATCCACCAAATTTTTGCCTGTGCATGACTGTTCATAAACTGGAGAAAATTAACGCTACAGGTTCGGGCCTGATAAGATTATCTGTGTCAAATTCCTCCATACTTCCTGTGTGGGCAATTGGTGTTTTATGATTGCCTGCATAGTTTCATCTGCTTCTGTATACTTAAAGAAATTTGGTGGTGTATCAAACAGGTGATCAATTTCATTCATGATAAAAAACAGGTTATCCACCCTATCATACAAATTCTGCCCTGATGCTGGCCCTGTTTCTGCTGAGGTACTGGGCTGTTTTGCAATTTGTGCTGCAGCATGGGCATCAACCCTTTTGATGTAATTTTCCAGGGTAAGCAGTCTTCCTACACTGCTTAATATGCTGGGGAGGCCTCTGTTCTGTAATGCCAGGAATCTGTCCAGGAATTTGTTGATCTCAGTCTGCATATCCTGTGTTCTCCTCTCCAGCGTTCCAACTAGACTTCGTAGTGTCAGGACTCTTTTAACTACTGAGATTGTTTCAGTCCTGTTAGTAATTCCCATGGTAGCTAGTTGAGAGCTAGTTTTGTTATTTAAAATATTGATCATTCTGCTGGCAGCATCTGGCATGTGGCCAAGGCTTGCTCTAGCTCTGTGTATTTCCTTGTTTGCCTTTGTGATGAGTACTATTTGCTCATCCATAGTTTCAATATACTGCCACTGATTGGTGATGGATCGGCCAATGTTGCCCCAGAGGACTGCTTTTAATTCTGCTGTTACTTTTTCTAGTGCAAGCTCCTTTTCTAGTTCAGCTATTCTCTTTTTTAGAGCTTTTACCTCTCTTTCCTTTGCTGCCTCATTCTGCTTGCTTTTGTCAAATCTTTCATTCACCTTAGTCAAAGACCTTTTGACTTCATCAAGCTCTTTCATTTGGGATTCAAGAACTTGGATCTCAGCTTGCTGCCTCTGCATATCCAGACTAGGAGTCTGCTCTGTTGTTGGCGTAGTTGTTGCTGTGGATGGTGCTGTAGTTCCTGTCTGCTGAGGAGGAAGAGTAGTTGTTGGAGGAGCTTCTTCAAGATTGATTACTTCCGGAGGGGGCTGGGAAGTTTGGCCCTCTTCTCTCTGTTTCAATGCTATCTGTAATGCTGCCTTTGCAGCTTCTGATTGTCCTAGCTGGTCTTGAGTCCGAACCAGCTCCTTGTATAAGGATATCATCAAATCCGTAGCATCCTTTTCTAGCCTTTGCTGAGCAACTTCATCTGTTTGAGGATGGATGGTGGCTGGGAGCTTGATTTTCTTCCTTAAGGCAGCCATGTCTTGATCCCTTATCTTTAACAATTCTTGGATACCTTTAACATCTTTAGGATCATGTCTTATTTCTATAATTACATCCTCCAAGGACTTGATTCTGTTGTCCTTGGCTTGTGATGAAGCCCTCTCCAATTCTAGCTGAGAGGCTGTATTATCCAGGCTGCTCTTCAATTTATAATTTTCCAATGTTTCATCTGCCAAGGAGGCATACACCATTTCACCAGTTTGTTTATGTAATTCGATTTTATCCATAGGGTGTATGTATTTAGCTAGAACCTCCATGTTAGTCCTTAGGTAATCCGAGGTAGATTGGGGATGCAGAGTTGTGGGCATGAAGTGACTCATGATCATTTTGCCTTCACTTACATCAAAGGCAGACATGAGTCTTTGCTGATTGGTGGGAGCCAGGTTCAGCAAATGATTGTACAGCTGTACTTTAATAGGATCACTCCTCCTTTTAATGTCGATAAATTGCTGTTTGATGCTTATTTGTCCTTCTTGGTGCTGGCTGGAGGAACTGACCTCTCCTCCCATAGCTCTATCATGTTCATGCTGGAATGAACTGGCTAACATTTCTCGGCTGGGTGGACCCATGCCCATTGCTTGTCTTATTGCTATGTCATCCTCTAGAAAGTCATTTAATCTTTGTCTTTTCTCTCCCTGATTGATGGATGAAGTCAGGGGAGTCTCTCTATCTCTTTTCCTGGTTAAGTCCTCCTTTTGTGGGGTTTGGAGGACCGAGGCATCAAAAGTAGTTTCCGCCCTAGGAGGCACTATATTCTGAGCTTGTTGCTCAGTGGAACTAGGAGTGTCAATCACCCTTTCTTGCTGCAAGGGTTGCTGTTTCTTAAGTGACACTTCTTCTTACTGTTGCCCTTCTTGTTGCTGCTCCATCTCTTCTTGTTGTTGCACCAATGTTTCCACTTGCTCTTCTGTCAATGGAGGTGGCTGTTCCACCTGTTTCCCTTTATCTTTACTGGCTGTTTGTGGTGTTTTCCCGGCAGCTTGCTGCTGTGTTGTTGATGATGAAGCGGCTGATCCAAGCTGTCTTCTGTATGAATGAGGAACCTGTCCACAATTTTCCAAGTCAGCTTGCTTTTGTATATTTCTAGCTTCTTTTTCTAGAAGCTCTTCAGCAGTTATTTCTTCTTCTAAGGTACCCTCTTCCCAATTTGATGCATTGGCATACTGTTCAATCTCAGGTTGTCTCTTGTGTGCATAACTACCCAATTTGTATTTTATCCTCCTGAGGGAGACAAAATGATTGGGGTCATAGGGTATCCATTCAAAACTAGTTTGCAGTCTGAGGCCTTCCAGAATAGTGTTTGCCTCTTTCCATCCCTCCTCTTTTCTGTTATATAGGAAAGGACCCAGCTGGCTTCTCACCTTTAGCTGTGACTTCTTGTTCTTGCTCTGAAAATGCAGGTAGTCTGAGTTGCCAAACTGTCTGAAATATTCCAAGGCAAAAAGCCTCATGGGGACATACCTTGGCAACCTAAAAGGTGTCAACTCACAGCCATATATTCTGATGACTGTGTGGTTTTGGTAGAGGTACCAATTACCAATGCTGTAGGTTTTGTTTAGGTGAAGAACTCTCTTCATATCATCAGTTAGCCTTGGAGGAGGAACACCATGCAATACTGCCAAGGCTTGGATTTCCCTGGGCATTGAGTTGCTTCAAAGGAAAAGAGAATGTGGCTGGCTGATAAAACAAGAAGAGGTGGTATATGTATGAGGTGTACCTGAATAGTCTTTCCCTCTTCAAGTTCATAAACTGGTCATGGATTTTATCTGCAATGTATGCAGCATAATCATAATGCACAGCTGGGGGCTTACCAGGAGAGAATAGAGACAGCGTTGCCATTATGGTTTCATCCACATCCTCCATTCCCTTGAATCCTAGGGCATAGCTGATCAAATCCACTAACATCCTGCCCAATTCATTCAAGTACTGATATCCAATAGGAGGAGTTCTGATGGATTCAGAGCCTGGTTTTACAAACAGCTGATTGATTTTAATGAGTTGGTCACTTGACAGCTTGCTCCCTCTCTTTATCAAATTCTGCATATTGAGGGGGGTCAATTGCTTGGCAGTATGGAAGTGCAGCATCTAATTAATACTCTCTGAGGTGATCTGGAACAAAACTAGGCCTGAGGGGCTAATGACAGCTCTTCGGCTTGGGTCATAGCATTCCTGGCAGCTGTATATCAACTCTGGCATAGGGTTTACTTGGGGAAGGTTATAGATTGGCAGGTTTGAGTCCCAGATTCCCAAAATGTCTGCTCCACTAAGATGCTGGGCTTTCAACTCATTCAGCATCTGAATATTGTATTTGGAGCCCATAAGAAACCAGTCCATCATTTGGTAATCCATATCTCCCAGGGCTTTCCACTCCAATTCCTGGTGAGGGGCATTGAGGGGCTTGATGTTGAGAGCAGTGGGAGTCTCCATGATCTTCTTCAAAGTTCAACAATTGTAGGTGGATGGTTTAATGGAAGCAACACAGAGTAGAAGTGATTTTCTGTAAAAACAGTTTGTATCTCAGATACCAGAGGAGGAATTTACACAACAGCAGTTGAAATACTGTTTGTTTCAGGTGTAGGGCTTCTCTATGGTCTCACTATGTCCTCTTTTAGCGGGTGAATTGAGTTTAACAAGAAATTTGCCGGGAATATGCGGTGAATGCTGTTTTTTGAGCGAAATTACAGGTATTAAGGCTCGGCTGATGTTTTTGGACTTCACAGTTGCAAATGTGGACGTGCAGAGGGAAATGGCCGGTGAAAATATAATTTTTAAGGTCTCCTTAGCCCTCTGAGTAACTTTAATTTCAATAACAGGCATATGGAGGGCAGCAAATGGTAAATACCTGTTAATTGACGAACAGAGGTCGCATGGGCGTGCACGGTTGGAGCTCTGGAGGTCGCCTTGGTTAACTGAGCAGGTTGGCGAAAATTTGGACGTAAACAGCCATGCAGAGCCGAAGTAGCGACAGGAGTAAAAAGTGAGAAAAACACGGTTTTTTGGGTTAATATGGACCTTTTTACCATTTTGGGGCTTTCTAGTGATGACGTCAGCATGACGTCATTGGTGGGTCAAGGTGAGGTGACGTCAGCTGACGTCATAGGGTGACGTGGCGGTATGCTATTGGTCCATGGGGAATGGTGCGGTGGCAGCCACGTCAACGACGAGGTGGACGAATAACGGAGACAAGGACAAGCGGGTGTGACGTGGCGGTATACAGTTGGAAAACGGTTGGCGGTTAGGACCGTAGCGGTTACGGTTAGGGCTAGCCACTACGGTCTCTCGGGGCGGTTTAGGTACGGTCCCAGAAATGTCAGACCCGGCTCCGAGAGCCCTTATTGTTTGACGCGTGGCCTGCCCGTGACGTGACGTAACGTCACTTTCTCGGGCGGTAAAGGACCACCATGGGGGCCGCTCTGATATTGCTGTGGATCGTCGGATCCTCGGGACCTGATCCGACGGTGGGCGGAGCAACAACGTGCTCGGAGTATATGCGCGGGCGGAAAACTTTGGGTTGTGGGTTTTTTTGATGGTTTTTCAATGTTTTTCATTAAAACAAACTGCGCGCTAACCTTTTGGAAATGTGCCAGAGGCGGGCTTTTCAGACTTTGGGTAATTTTTGCAAAGGTTTTTAAGGGTAAAAGAGGGTTTATAGGGGTTTTTTCAATGCAAATGGTGGTTTGAGGGGCAAGTTGGCTTGTAGCAAGGGGGAATGGGACGTGATAAGTTCACCAAGGTGACCAGAGGTCACTTTGGTTCCTTTTGAAGAACATATGGCTATAATGCCAAGGGGAGGAGTATTTATAGAATTTGGGGCTTTATACACCATAGTGTTAATATTATTAGGGGAAGGGTAAGATAGGGGAGCTATATAGTAGAATTAGAGGTTAATATGAATGAAAGGGGCAAATGAGGGGATCTTACTGAGTTTATCTGAAATTGATTTAGTTTTGAGAGTAGATAAAAATGAAAAAAGATTTTAGACAAGAAATGTGGCTTCTGAATGAACAAGAACCACCATAAAACCATGATCTCTCTCCATGAATCTCAGCTGAAAAGGGAATGTTAATAATGAAATGAAAGGGAAAGGGAGGTTAGTCATGCTCCTTGCTGCAATTTGATGGAATTAACCATTTTGTCCATTGATAGATTTTGCCTTGGCAATACATCTTTTGACATATGTGCAATGGTGAAAATGCCCTTTCTGCAACCACAACTACTTACTTAGCTATTTTCCTAGCATTTTTTGTTTCTCCATTGGAGGGTGCACTTGGACTTGCAAACCCTTACTTGCCTTTTCTTTTCTTTGGCTTTTTCTTTATTCTTTTCTATCTATTTCTACCCTTATCTCTTCCAAGGTCCCAGATTAGGCTGTTGGGATCCTTTTCTTCTCTACCTAAACTAGTTGTCTGCCAAGATTAAGCAGTTTGGACAGACTTCTTTCTCTAGTCTATAGCACAAAATTGAACTCATGGCATGATCCAGATTAAACTGTTGGATCATCCATCAAATTTCGAAATAAGGTCATCAATATTTGAAAACACTTTACACAGCTCTTGTTCTCTGGGAAATATGGGATCTTTGTGATACCAAAGCAGAGCATATTTGGACTTTCCTTGGCCAATCATGAAATATGAAACCTATTGGTATAGGTATCCAACAGGTTCAAAACTCCTTAAGAGTAGGAATGGTGGAAGAAATCTTAATATCCCAATAGAAAGGTATAGATCTTTTGATCCTATTGCCATATGATAATTAAAGAAAAAGAACCATCATAATACAGATAACCAATCAAAACGAATTTAGTAGAACAATGGCAGCAAAAGATGATAAGTAAGCATGTCTTTCTCTGCATCCTTTCACCAAGTCAGGGCAATTTCTTATAAAGATAGCGATTTATGATTTAGTGATTTCGGTATGCTGCGTTTTCGCTTTAATCTCTTAAATGTATAGCTGTATTCCAAAAGACTTGAAAGAACATCAGCAATAAACATCCTTAATTTGAGGTAGAGGGAGCAAGCTGTTTCAAAATCGTATGAGTAATGTTCCTTTCAAGGAAGGTCACAACAATAGTTCACAGATGCTGTTCGTTTGGAGAAAGGAATAGTAGTTTCAAGGAAATGTCGTTCTCTTTTAAAAAAAAAAGATCGGCAGAAATCAAAAGTGTTGTTCCTTTTGGAAGCAGCAAAAACACACAAGTGCTGTTCCTTTTGAAAAAGGAACCACAAAAATCGTAAGTTGCAAGTGTTGTTCCTTTTGGAAAAGGGACAGCAAAAATCAAAGTGCTTGTTCCTTTTGGAAAAGGAACAGCAGAAATAAAAAGTGCTGTTCCTTTTGGAAAAGGAACAGCAGAAATCAAAAGTGTTGTTCCTTTTGGAAAAGGAACAGCAGAAATCAAAAGTGTTGTTCCTTTTGGAAAAGGAACAATAGAAATCAAAAGTGCTGTTCCTTTTGGAAAAAGGAACAGCAGAAATCAAAAGTGCTGTTCCTTTTGGAAAAAGGAACAGCAAAAATCAAAAGTGTTGTTCGTTTTGGAAAAAGGAACAGCAAAAATCACCAGTGCTGTTCCTTTTGGAAAAGAAACAACAAAAATCACAAGTGTTGTTCCTTTTGGAAAAGGAACAGGGAAAATCACAGGTGCTGTTCCTTTGGAAAAGGAACAGCAAAAATCAAAAGTGATGTTCCTTTTGGAAAAGGAACAACAGAAATAACAAAACATACTGCAAAAAATATGTACAAAAATAATTCGATAAGTTATATACAAATTATAAAGAAAAGTAGATTTTTTAGTGAGTTACAGGCAGGGAAGACTTGTCTTCCTCCCCTAAGATCTCCATATCTGAATCCTGGCGTAATTGTTGGCAGAAGGACTCCCGAGTAAGTGGTTTGCGATAGAGACGGACTCGATGGCCGTTTGCCTTGAAGATATATCCAAAACCATCGGTAGTAGTCAAGGTAAGGGTCCCATTGTCATGCACTTTCTGAATTTCATATGGTCCCAACCAATGAGTCTGGAGTTTCCTGGGGAAGTCCTGAAATCTAGAGTCATACAAAAGAGCCTAGTCTCCTTCATGGAAGACTCTGTTTTTAATGAGAGCATCATGCCATTTACCTCTCTGCTGCTGTATCAAAGCAGTGTGTTGAAGTGCAGAGAGCCTAATTTCATCGAGCTCATTAATCTGTTGTAGTCGATTAGTCTGTGCCTCAGTTAAATCTAAACCAACTTGTTGTGTTGTTCGTAATGTCTGGATTTCAAATTCTATAGGAAAGATGGGTTGTTTTCCAAACATTAGCTGATAAGGTGAGTGACCAGTAGTGCTTCTCCATGTTGTTCTATAATCGCACAATGCTTCTGGTAGTTTGGCTGCCCAGTCACGTCTATGTGATGCAATTGTTTTTGTTAGAATCGTCTCTATTATTTTGTTACTGCTTTCTACTTTCCCATTTGCCTGCAGGTGATATGGGGTGGTAACTTTATGTTGAACATGATAATTATTGAGTGTTGCCTCTATTATGCTCCCAGCAAACTGTGGCCCTCCATCTGTAATTATTTCTCTAGGGAGGCCATAACGCATCCTTAAAAATTGTGGGCCAATAATACCCTGTTTGTAATACTTTATGTGCAGTCCTACGATCAGCGAAATGTCCACCACATGGTTGGTCATGGCATGCTTTCAATATATCAAAAATTTCATCTTGTCTAACGCATCTTCTGATTTTCATGTCTGCCCCTGTATGAAACAAATAACCCCCAATCCAGGAAAATCTGGTAGTTTGTTGGACAATCTGTTTTCGCTCATTAGGGGTTAGATGCTTTGGTAACTTACCTACTGCTAGGTAATTGGCGACATCCGCATACCAGGGTGTTTGAACAACAACAGAAAATAGATGCTCATCTGGAAACTGATCTTCAACTGCTGCTACATCGACTGGTTTTGGCACTCTTAAGAGGAAATCAGCTACTGGGTTTTCTTTCTTGGGTCGATCCTTGATTGTAATATCGAATTCCTGCAATAAAATCAGCCATCTAGTTATTCTGCCATTTGTGACAGGCTTATTTGCTAAATATTTTATAGCAGAATGATCTGTGTACAGAATAACAGGATATCCAGTAATGTAATGTCTGAATTTATTGATAGCATGTATAACAGCTAAAAATTCTTTTTCAGTGACAGTATAATTCAATTCAACAGGGGATAGATTTTTGCTAATGTAATAAATTGCATATGGTTTTCTATCCTCCTCCTGTCCAAGGACCGCTCCAATGGCTGTATCTGAAGCATCAGATGATATCTGGAATGGAAAATCCCAATTTGGTCCCCGAAGAACTGGAGCTGTAGATACGAGCTTCTTCAGATTGTTGAAGGCACGTTCGCATTTTTCTATCCAACAGAAATTAATATTACCAGTTAATGCATACAATGGTGCAGCAATACGTGAATAATGTTCTATAAATCTTCTGTAATAACCAAAGAATCCAAGAAAGCTACGTACCTCTGTTTGAGTAGTAGGAGTAGGAATAAGCAAAAGTATTTGGATTTTGGCTGGGTCTACCTGAATTCCAGCTGCAGAAATGTAATGTCCTAAAATATGTCCTTCTGTCATCATCACGTAACATTTTTCATGGCTTAAACAAAGCCTGGTAGCTATGCAACGTTGTAGGACTTTTTCTAGTGTCTCCAATGCTGGATAAAACTCATATCTGTATGGAGTAAAGTCGTCCATATATACTTCCAGTCCTTCATTTATTAGATCTGCAAAAATGCTAAGAATAGCCCTTTGGAATGTGGCAGGGGCATTACATAAACCAAAAGGTAAAACTCGGTAGGAGAATGTTCCCCAAGGACAAGTAAAAGTAGTTTTGTCCTGATCTTTAGGGGCAATTTGTATTTGGTTATACCCATTGAAGCCATCGAGAAAAGAAAAGAATTTCTTCCCTGCCAAAGTGTCCAATACTTGATCGATGAACGGGAGAGGAAAGTGATCTTTTGGTGTTGCCTTATTCAGCTCCCTGTAGTCCACGCAGATCCTCCACTTCCCATTCTTTTTTGGTACCACCACAAGAGGGGAGACCCATTTACTATCAGAGATGGGGTAGATGAAGTTAACATCTAAAAGTTTTTGAAGCTCAGCTTTTACTACTTCTTTTAAGTGAGGGTTTAGTCTTCTCTGAGGCTGCCTAACAGGTCTTGCATCATTTTCTATATAGATGTGGTGTGTACATAACTGCGGGTCAATTCCTTTCATATCAGGGTAATCCCATGCAAATGCTTCTTTATATTTTCTTAAAATATAGATGAGTTTTGTTTCTTGTTCGGGTGTAAGGTCAGCGTTAATGTTTAAGGTCTTTCCGGGTTTGATTTCCACAATTTTACTATGTGCAACTGAAGTGATAGGGATTGTGTGATTGTGTGCATCTTTCAAAGGTTCCTCTTCTACTTCGTTATCAAATGCTGCTTTTATCATATGACACTGGGTACGAGATGTGAGTTCAGTTTGACTAATGAAATTACTGATGGCATCATCTTCTGTTCGGTCTTTGAACTCTAGTGCTTCTTGTATGGTCAATGGAGATCTGATGTTGTCAGTCAGGTATGATACAGGGTGCCTATTAGTTTTAACTATAGTGATACTTGGCTGCACTGGGGGATATAGTACTAAATTCTTGATATCCGCCCCCTTGGTTATAATCATGTTCCCTTGCCGACAGCCGATGTAGGCATCAGCGGTAGCAAGCCAAGGTCTTCCTAAGATCAGTGGATGTCCATCAAGTCAGGTTTTAGGGTTTATTATCAGAAAATCAGTTGGGTATTCCCAGGAGTCAACCGAGACCATGACATCATGCAGTATGCCTTCCGGTCTAACCACAGACCGATTGGCCAATTCTAGCAGAGTTGAGGTAGGTTCTGCAGATGTAATGCCTAGCTTTTGGCAAGTAGCAGTTGTCAATATATTGATTGCAGCTCCAAGATCAACTAAGGCATTGGTTAGGGTTTGACCATAAATTTGAACAGTGACTATTGGGTTTCCTGGGTCCTCATACGTAATAGGTGTTTCCTTTCCTGACAATAGGTCAGATAAAGTACCGACTACTTGAACTCTTGGGTTATCCATTATATTCCTCCTTGGCCTTTTTATGCACAATTCTTTAATAGTTTTTGCGTATATCGGGATGTCTTGAATGGCCTGAAGGAATGGAATTTTTATGTACAAATTTTGTAATTCTCCCAGAATGTCAAAATTAGATTGTTGTATCGGTCGAGGTATGACTAAACGTTCTCGGAATGGGGGAGAGGATGTGGTTGCTTGATTATGAGTTTGCTGTCTATTCATATCCTCTTCTTGTGACAAATGTTCTCTAGGTAACTGTTCTTCAATCTGAACTATTTTATTTCCCTCTGTTTGGATAATACGCCCAGATCTTAGCTGAAGATCATTGCACTCCCTCAGATCAGGTCCTTCTTCTGGTGTTTCTAAAATTTGGAGTGCTTGGACTGGTCTGTTATTTGGATTGGGATTGGGCTGGGCTGGGAGTTGCGGTCTCAGATTAGCCTGGGGATTCTGCTGTAAAGCTGGCAGTGTATGTTGAGGGAGAGGGACATTTCCTACTGGCTGATTTGTTAGTCTCTGCCAGTTATTCTGCCAGGCTGAACTTTGTGAAGTAGGGGGAGTCCATTGTGGAGGATATGGGCTGTTTTGCCAATATGGTGGGGGATAAGGAGGATTCGACCAACCGGATTGGCTCGTCTGATTTAGCCATGGATTAACAGAAGGATATGACTGTGGTGACCAGTTTGGAAATGGGGGCTGAAATTGGCTTTGCCATGTATTATACTGTTGAGCGTTATACTGGGGATACTGAAAAGAAGAAGTTGGATCTGAAAACATATCAGTTTGTCGCGGCTGCCACTGACAACGCTGGTTGAGCATGTACACGGTTTCTGGTTCTTCTTCTGCCTCCTTATATACTACTTTTAGTCCAGGTAGTGAGGGACAACTTTCTGTCGAATGATCCTTTTCACAAATGGCACATGCTTGGACTGCATCTAGTGGGCATTCCTTATGGCTATGCTTCTTCCTACATCTGGGGCAGAAGATAGCTAAATTCTGTTCTGCCTCCCTTTGCTTTTGCTTGGCCTGCAAAACGTCCAATTGTGTAGTCAGTGTTCCTAGTATATCAGTTTTAAAGTTTTCCAATAAATTTCCAATTTCAGCCCGCGTTACTCCTTCTGATGAAATTTTGTTTTCTCTTGCAAACCAATCATGTTCTGCTGGTTTGATCCGTGTACTGCCTCTCGAACTCCTAATGCATAGATCAATTATGTCAGCAAAATTTTCCTGATAAATATCCCCTTTTCCCATAATGTTTAATGTTTCAATCCATTGTTCTTTCATGCCTCTTATTAATGCTGTTTTCAACACATTATCGGGTAAGGGTGATGATGCATAGGGCGATCTTTGCAAATTATACTGAAAACGCTCCACATATTCTTCTAATGTTTCGCTTGGTCTAGCCATCATCTGGAATATTTCATCTTTTAGTTCTCTAGACCTGCAGTAATCTTGATATTTTTTTAGAAAAGATTCCTTCATTTGATCCCAATTATTTATAACCCCACCACCTAATCCCATAAACCATATTAAAGCAGCCCCTTTCAGGGTCGAGGGAAACAGTTTTAGTTTTTGGGGGTCAGTGATGTAGTCATATCCCCTGCATAGTACATCAAATTCAAATAAAAATGCATCCGGGTCTTCTGATGTAAGTCCGTGAAATGTAGGGATATGTTGAAGGGGAATTGCTTTCATGGGGGCATTTGCTGTAGAATCCACTACGGGGTATTGTAATGTAGAGGTTTGGGTGTTTGGTGGATTTTGAGCCATTAGGTCAAATATATGCCAATAACCTTCTGGAATATCTAGAAGAGTGTTCCTTGGTTGAGCGGGGATGGTTTTGACAGGATTAGTTTTAATAGCACTTCCTCTATCTGGAATTCCTATCTGAGGGGATTGGATATTTTCAATAATAATTTTTACCGCACTTCCTTTGTCTGGGCTATTCAATGGCTGAGTTATCCTAGGAGGAGATCTTGGCTCTTCCCCTGTTTCCCCTTCTCCTTCACAAAGATTACTAAAATTCCCTTCTTGCAATCGCTCTGGAATAGAATTTTCAATTTCTTGAAAGTCCTGTTCGTCAGTTTGACTATGCACTTCAGCAAAGGCTACAGATGGTGAACCTGTGGCCTGAAGGGAGCTAGTAGGCTGTCTGGAAATAACTTTCCTAGGTCCTACTGAAGGCTGAGATTTGGCTTTCTTATAGATTTCGTTTATGAATGTTGCTCGACCAAGGGTCACCGACCCCTTAGCTTTTTCTAGCTTCGGCAAAGGTTTGGGATTTTTCTCCGGCTTTTTCTGCTTAGTCATGCACTCAATTTAACTACTAAATCTTTCTTAAGCAGATAGCAGCAATTCTGCAGGAAAGCGAGCAAAGGAGCAGGGCTTTTACATGCTCTGTACGTAGGTTCTTACCTTCCATTTTCAAAACCCAATTCTTCCCTAGCAGGTTCGTACACTACCCTGAAAAAGAAAAATGGCTACACTCTTTCCCCGGCAACGGCGCCAAAATGTAGAGCTATAAAAAGGGTCTCTTTCACCTCTAGTTACCTCACATTAGAATGTCAATCCGGGAACGTCTTGCTATTTCAAAAGAGTGTCTCACTCTGAGGCTTAGCACTTGTCAGAGTAATGCTCGTAGTACAGCTACTTAAAGGCTACAAAAGTAAATGGTTGCATGTCTACAACTTAACTACTTCAAAAGGCTAAATCACACCAAGCATTGCATCAGTTGAAGGTTCGGTAACAATAACCCATCCTTTTCATAACTGACGAGAACAAATCCGAGGTCTGGGAGCTAGGTAGCAGATGCTGGGGCTCACTACAGCCTGAGAGCGTCCTTGATGAATATAAATGAAACGACAAGTAAAGGAAATAACGATGAAATGGAACAACACATCAGCCAAGGGTTTGGTGGCAATAACCTATCCCTTTCATAACTGATGGGAGCAGATCAGAGGTCTGGGAGCCAAATAGCAGAAGCTGACACTCACTATAGCCTAAGTCTGTCCTTAAGAAATGGCAAGTAAATGAAACAACAAATCAGCAATCTTAAAATAGACCAGCGATTGAAATGGAACAGCAATTCAAAAATGGAACAGCAACTAAATGGAACAGCAATTCAGAAATGGAACAGCAACTGGAATAAACAATAACCAAATTCATCAAGCTGTGATTCTATCTAACTACTCCAATCAAAACATCAATCCTGCAGTCTCAAAGGAATTACAACCCTAGAAACACAATGTGCTCAATCTGTTTCTGTTATTGATCTGAATAAACGCATGCGATTGCATTTCAAGATATAAACAGTAACATTCAATAATCATCTGAAATCAGATTTCTCAAGGTAACTTGTCATAATGCTAAAACACAATCACCATGAACTCTGTACTGGAGTGATACGATCCTATAGAGATTAATCAACACTTTAATAAATTGGTAACATAATGCAGTGTCAATATAAGACTTCAATTTGCAGGAACATTAAACAAGTTAAACATAACAGAGCATGTAATATAATGTTCATAAAACACAACAGATTACCAGATCACGCCTATTATCAAACCACACAAAAACCACGCGTAATGGTACAAGAGCAAGTGTCCTCCAGGGCCGGGCCCTTAGCCTCCAGTGGTACACCGTTTAAAGTTGATATAGGATCAAAGATAAAAGAGTAACCAAGTCTGTATTAATGCATGAAATAAACTTACAGTAGAGCAAGTCTTAACAGGATATAAAGATCATAGTCTTGATCTGTTAAAAAGGAATTACAATAGAACCTTCTTTATAGCCAACAATGCTATCTCTTATATAAGGATGATGACGGAGATATCTAGATACAAAAAATAGATAAAATAGTGATCCCTCAGGATCTAAGATCCTGAGGGATTCGCAGAATCATTAACCCTGAGTCACTTCTTTCATTTTCTGCTCCGAACTGGTATCTCCGTTTCCTTTTCTGGGTTTGTCCGTTTTGATCTGGTCTATTTGTGGTTCCCCGTCAAAGGGACAGCAGTTAGCTCCTCTTTGTCTTTCCCTTTGAGATGGCTAATTTCTGCTTTTCCTCCTTCCTGCACGTAAGAACAACGATTATCAGTTTTTCTATTAACCTCACGTGTTTCGTCATTATCTAAGTTTAAAATGCAGAAAGGTTTGTATATCCTAATGAAAAAGATACTGAAATAACCATCAAAACATACCTTCTTTGAGACTCTACACCAGCGTCCACTCTGTTGATAGGAGCTCCTCCTCCTAGGATCACTGGTGATATGAAGAAGATTCTGCAACTTTCTAAACAGTACAGGATAGGTGACTAGTACCTATACCAAAATTACACAGAGATCAGAATGTATGGGTGTGAAATTTTCCCTTTTAAGTTGCCTAAATATGTGCTGATGAGGTTATTTGCATTAGAATATTTCAGGCAGATCATCAATGCAGACTTGACCCACTTTTGTAATGTAAAGAAGAAGGCTCAGTTGAGAATCAAAAACTAGTTAGGCCCTTATGTTATCCATTCTAGGGATGCGTGGAAAGATGCTGAAAAGATCTTAGAAGACCACCTTAGATTGAAGAAGAGTTTTCAGTGGGTGCCATATGACTCATGTAGTTTCATAAGTGACAAAAGGGTAAGAAACAAGCTATCAATGTATGTACATCATAGGATCCCAAAAATTGAATAGTATGCAAATTAGGAAGAATGGGTAGAAGGAACATTAATAGAAGAGATTAGTGAGCAAGAAAAAATGGAAAAGGCTATGAAAAATCTTGAGAAAACCCTTGACCTGGACTCTTTTGGACAAGTATCTTTCAAGCTGCCTCAACAATCAGGAGTTGGAACATCCTCTGCTGGAACTTCTCAGTAGCGTGCACAGAAAACCAACACATCAGTCATAGGGACTTCAAAGGGTAAAGGGGTAGATACCATAGAGCATCCTATAATGACAGATCAGCCAGCAACATCAAAAGAACAGAATCAGGGGCAAATTCCTCTAGCCCAAACTAGAGCACCAGAAATTCCAGCACTACAAACTCTTCTAAATGAGGAAAGAAGCAAAAAGAGAGACAGAGAAGAGGCCACACCTATCAGTGGACCTGCTAAACAACCAGGAGCAAAGAGACAAAGACTGAATACTCTGTCAGAAGAGGAAATTATTGAAGAAATGACAGACAGTCTAAGAGGTGAGAGGGTAGTCAGCCAGTAGACTTCCCCAGTGATAGAAACATCAACTAGCTCCCATAGGCAGGAGTTAGAAAGGCAACACAGTATAGAGGTGTCATCCACTAGGCCACAAAGCAAATAGGCCTCAAACATTAAGAAAACTTTCACAGAGATAAAGGCCAGGAATGATCCCGTGAGAATTGAAATCTATAATCAATACTTGAAAATGGCCCCCTCAACCCAGCAAAGATTGATGTCTGCCTATGACATTAAAGAAGGCAAAATGTTAATGAGTTATTTTAAGCCAAAGGTACAACAACCCCAGTCGGCAGCAGATTACATCAGAACAAACTTGGAGGTCCTAGCCAAAGACATTCATCCACTGGACCAAATTGAACTTCACAAACAGACTAGGGAAATGGTTTATTCCACACTAACTGACAAAGCAATGTTGGCCCACCAGTTACAAAGTTCCTTAGACAACACAACAGCTCAGTTGCATTGGGAGAAAGCTTCTTCTCTGGCCAAGGATAACATAATCAAATCTTTAGAAGAGATCATCATGGAACTGGGACATGACCCCAAAGATGCTAAAGGCATAAAGGCACTAATCAAGAAGAAGGAAGAGGACATTTCTGCCCTGAGGAAACAGCTGAAGCTACCTCCTTCAAGGCACCCTCAGACTGTAGAAATCATAGAGCAGAAATCAGAGGAAGACATGATGGACCTACTCATGAAACTCAATGAAAGATTAACTGATACAGAGCAGGCACTTGAAAAAGCATTAAAAGAGAAGCAAGGAGAGTTGACCTCCCAGCCACCTGAAGTAATCCCTAGAGTCACAACTGCAGTCCCCTCAACAATTGGATCAGCATTGGGCCCAAATGTCCCAACAACCACAACAGAGGTAATCACAAGTACATCATCAGCGGGAGCAGCACCAGGTAGCAGTACTAATATGAGCACAAAAGAATTGATAAAGGCCATGGAAGAATTGAGACTCCAAGTGTCAGAATTGAAACGAGTGAAAGAACAATTGGAAAAAGTAGAAAAGAGTTATGATAAATCCAAAATAAGTGTGGTAGAGAAAATAAGAGAGGTTAAAGCATTAGAGAATAAAGTGAAAACATTAAAGGATCTCACTATGGATAAGCCTCTGGTAGAAATCAAAGGAATTCTTTGGACCAACATCAATCAATCCCTAAATAATGTTTGGCCATCTATCCAAACTATTTATGAGCAGATTGACTTAGTGAATGCAGCACATGGAGAAATTCAAAAATCAAGAGCTTTATTAGGACAAATGCCTGATCAAGCCAACCGGCTCATACATTTTTTGAATAACAGAAATAGGGAACAACTGGAACAACTCGGCATCCCAGACAGGACAGGCACCATTTTGGAAATCAAAAGAGTTCTAACCAAGAGAAATTTAATGCAGAATTTGGAAAGAAGATGCCAGGATATGCAAGTAGAAATTAATTCTTTCATGGAAAGGTTTACAGTTTTGCAGGATAAAGGGCTACCAAGTCTTTTAGGAAATAATGATCGATTAATGAAGCACATAGATTATGTACATAGATTGAACAAATATGCTGCTAATCAAGTTAGTTCATCAACAAGTGCTTCAGGAGTAAAGGAACTCCCCACAGGCCAAGTTCTCTACGATAACTTAGAGAACTTATTTTATATTGAGCATGAGGTAAAACATCTGTTTCAGCTCCAGCCTAATTTTTTCAGATATACAGAGACTGATGAAACTCTAAGGAAACTTCAGAAGCATAAATTGCCAGAGCAACAATGGTGGGAAGACATGTTGGGGATTTTGTAAATTTCTCTTGGGTAAAACGTAAATTTCGGGTTATTTTTCCGCGATAAGATAAACAGAGATGAACGAGGATCAAACGGGTCAAAGTGTATTGAAACAGGATTGAAGAATATCTGACAAAGACGGAGTAGCCAGCACAGAGTATCAGTGGAAGACAGCTGTAAACCGACTCGCAGAGCCTGCATCCAGCACATCCGACAAAGACAGAGCAGCCAGCACGGCATCAATTTATCTTTTCCCGGTTTTCGAGACTGTTTGTCTCTATATTTTGTAAAAAATGGATTAGTCATCACTAGATATTATCTCCATCAGATATTTGGTAATATGTTTTGTATAAATACCCCCCTAAACGAAGTATTTGGGGTTGGTGGGCATTCCTAGACTCTGCTGTAATACTGAACTTTGGAATAAAGAACTGTTGGAACCATCTGTTGTCTGGCCTACTGGATGAGGAATTGATGTAGAAGACTTGTCACAAAATTCTTGAATCAAACTCTAGATCAATAATTCCCCTATATCTCATGTTTTATAGTTTCCTTGTTTGCTATATCATCTATGTTTCATAATCTGAATGGTAAAGAAAAGGATTAGTTCAGAATTTGCTTAAACTGCACTCTGTTTTCAGTCTTTATTATTCTATGTGTTTTATTCAGAATTTGTTTAAACAGTGAATTCTTAATTGCTCCTATTTCCTGATTCTCACATATTGACTATTTGCTAAGGAATTCTTAACTGCTCCTTAACAGTAATCATCCATTTTCCCTCTTTCAATATGTTGAAGGATTCTTAACTGCCCTTCATCCATTTGAGTGCATTCCATCTGATTTCAGCCTAAATTTGCTCCAGGTTTGACTACCTTGCTTTGTGATACCATCCTCTGTTAAGAAACCAAATCTAGAAAGCCATCCTTCTTTGACTCCATCTTGCCCAATGGACTAAACTATTCAGCTTGCCTCACTGTTCTATTGAATTCCACCATCCAAACCAAAACAAAACCCTTGAACTTCATAACTAGCCTAACATATTTCAAAACAAAGCTAAAATCTTAAAGAGAGAGCCCTCTCTGGATGCAGATTGGCTAGAATCTATATCTAAAATATTGGTCTGTGGTTACCTCGGTCGTATTCCCTTTCTTACAACTTTTGGGAACAACCTAAGTGATAACAAGTACAAGAAGACAATGGAATAGAACATCCTGTGTATTATTTAAGCCACAACTTAAAAGATACGGAAAGTAAGTACTCCTATGTTGAAAAGCTAGATTTGGCAGCTGTTCAAGCAGTATAGAGATTTCGACACTATATACCCTTTTGTAGAATTACCATCTTGTCAGATTGCAACCCTATGACCTACATCCTGTTGCATCAATTGCTAGGGGGAAAGTATTCAAAATGGATAGCCATTTTGCAAGTGTTTGATCTAGAATTCACCAAATCCAAATCAAAGAAATCTCTAGTCTTTGTGGAGTTACTTTGCAACCTCCCATCGTCGTCCAACGATTTAACATCTAAAGCATCGATCATGGATGAAACATTGTTTCTGATATCATCAAGCGACCCGTGGTATGGAGATATACTAATCTATCTCCAAACCCAAACTTTTAGGCCTAACACCTCTCGCTCAAAACAACGACATACTCGATACCAAGCAAAAGACTACATGATCGTCGGTGATACACTTTACCGTCGTGGTGTCGATACAGTTCTGCGAAGGTGCCTCATGCATGAGGAGGCCGAAAAAGTCTTGAATGACTGTCATTCAGGCGCATGTGGGGGGCATCTATCTGGTTACGCTACTGCACAGAAAATCTTACAAGCTGGTTACTTTTGGCCTACTATCTTCAAAGATTGCATAATAGCAGTCATAAGTTGCCATGCTTGTTAAATTTTTAATCGCAAAACTAGATTACCACTTGCACCACTACATCCAGTAGTTGTTGTTGGGCCATTCGCCAAATGGGGCATAGATTTCATGACATGTAACCCCACCTCGGCCGGGGGGCATGGGTATATCATAGTCACTGTTGACTATTTTACAAAATGGGCCGAGGCGATGCCTACATTAAACAACAGCGGCGAAACAACTGCTCTTTTATTTTTCAATCATGTAGTCTCTAGGTTCGGTGTTCCATAGGCTATAGTCACAGATCATGGATCACATTTCCGCAATCACATGATGGTTGAATTGACTACCAAATTAGGACTGTCCCATGATATTTCTACTCCATATTATCTATAAGCTAACGGACAGGTTGAAGTGATCAACAAAGTCCTAAAGTGCATGCTGCAGAGAATGATTGGAGTCCACAAACGGGATTGGCATTTAATCCTGTACTCAGCTATGTGGGCATATAGGACCTCGGTGAGAAATGCGACCAGATTTACGACTTTTCAGTTGGTGTATGGCCTAGAAGCTATCTTACCAATTCAGTGTGAGATTTCATCTGTAAATTTGACAATTGATCTACTTCTCGAAACTTCAGAGGAAGAGGCTCATTTCTTGGAACTAATCTGCTTGGATAAACCCGTCATGACGCCGTGCTGGCTAACGAAGCACATAAGAAATGTGTAAAGGTGTGATTTGACAAAAATGTCATGCCTTGTGTCTTCTCAGAAGGTGACCTGGTCTTACTCTATGATTAGTACTCTAATAAATTGGGAGAAGGTAAGTTCCAATCATTATGGATGGGCCCCTACATTGTTAAATAGGTATTAGCAAAAGGAGCCTATGAGTTGGTAGATTATGATGGAATTCCACTGTCGCAACCCCGAAACAGGTTGTATCTTAAGTGATACTATGCTTGATCAAGTGTAGTAATCTATTTATAGATATGCTTTTGTTTCATTTTTGTTTTTGTCAAGAGTTTTCATTTTGGTTAAGAAATCCACTTTGCGTTTATTGTAGATGTCAGACTTTTTGGAAACATTTGTTGGGTATGCCAACAAAGCTAGTCGTAGAATGCAGAACCTACCTTCTGCAGCCTAGACCATCTTTGATCCAAGCAGCGTGTTTGTGAGTTTCAAAGGGATATGTATTGGTCAATAAACAAATAACATCGATGAGTACAATGCGTTGATAGAGCTTCTCTCTGATGCCATTTCACATGGTATACACCGACTTGTTGTCAGGCTAGATTCACAACTCATCATTCTACAGCTTACTGGCATCTATTCAATTCGGAACCTAGCTATCTATCATATGTTCCTAAGAGTCAAGATTTTGGAAAGGCAGTTTGATTCCATTCGATATCAACATATTTCCAGAAACTTAAACACTTTAACTAATTCATTAGCGAATTATGTGTTAGACAGACATTTGCAATATTTGTAAAGAAAAGCATTTCATATCAACATTTGCAACTGGATCACATAACTTAACCAAAATAAACTCCAAAAATAAAAAATATAAAATTGTTTATAGTTTCACATAATGTTTTGTGTACAAGGCAAAATCAGTCATGCAACCAAGAAACTCAAAATTAAATGCAGAAAAGCATCCTATACTATTGATGCTGGTGATAACATGTCACCGCCTATGTGATCATACGCAACGGCCTAGTCCATCGACTTGGAACGCCAATAGTATGGCGCTGTAGCCTCAGAGGTAACTCGTCGGTCCTCACATCTTGAATACCAAGGGTACCCTCAATCTAATCCTGCAATACTACCAGGGTCTCTGCTATGTCCAGATCACAAAGGATAGCCCTCCCTACAACCTCTCCTGCTGGAATGCCAGTTGCCACCCTTGGGCGTGCCGCTGGTCACACTGGCCCAACATCTACACAAGTACATGAGTTAAATTAGTCTTGATAAATCACAAAAACATTATAAAACTGATAAATAAAGATATTGTCAAGTCATTGTTACCTATCACACCCCACTGCTTGCCAGCTGGCAATGCCAAATCCAGGTCACCTCCTAAGTCCATCCCGACATATGGATACTCTGAGAAGACCATCTCCTGACGGTCGAACCACTTAAAGAAGGCATCAGAGAAAGTAATCTGTGGCTAACCAGCATGTCTGGCCATGAGGTCGACCCACCTCTGCATCCTGGGTTCCCTTGGTGCTGGCAATCCTAGTGAAATATGTTGCGGTTACATCAGTGGGATCCTCTCTAAGGAAAAATCAGTCAAAATGGAACCATAGCTGAAGTTATTGGATCTTCCATTCTTTACCCTAGAGAGTTGTTCTTTTATCACCGGAAGTACTGCCTCACACCAGTTGAATACCTTTGGTTCCAGGCATTCTAAAGCATACTGCACATAAGATCTGTTCACCAAATGAAGAGCTGCGCTACCAGCCAATCTAGAAAAGGTGAATAAAATGGTCCTCAGAGGCCAATCAGTGATGTCCCGGATATTGATCTTTCCATCTCTACTAGGTTGAGATCCATCTCTACAAAGCTTACAGATATAATCTCTCACTGATTCGCCCCCACGGGTGGATCCCGACAGTGAAAGAGGGGCATCATGCCTCGATAACCCCATCAAAAAGTAGATGTCCTCTACTATAAAGGGGATAGATTTACCTCTAATCTAGAATACCTGGTTGATTGGATCCCATGCATTGAGGAAATACTACAACAAACTGATTTGTTGCCTCATGCAAGATATACAGAAGAATTTGAGCAAACCACAGTTTCGCAATGTAGTAACAGTTTCTTGATCATGTAAGGCAACCATGTCTTCTTCTTCATGCTCGTTTTCATGCCATGTGACGACCATCTTGATCCAACAAATATCTGAGTCATAGACAAAAGATGAATTAGGATCCAAATTTGAGCAAAAACAGGCAAAAATTTCATGAGAAATTGCCGTGCAAAGTTTCCCTTTTGCGCCCATCACACCTTGCCTTTGGACTAGGTGAGATGCATACTGACTGGCCAATGAACAGCTCAGTATGCATTGCACCTTTCGATATAGGGAAGGTGCGATGATGGGAGAACGATTTCTTCAAACCCCTGGGGCTCAGAAGGAAGGGAAAACTTACTCAAAAAAAAAAAAAAGATGGAATGAAAATGAAGAGCTCAGGGTTAGCTCCTACCTAGTCCTGACGACATGGAGAATAGTCCACCGGATCTCTCAGAATTAGCTGATGAAGTTTTAGGGAGAAAACCACTCCAAAGCTCCAAATCCTAAATTTTAAATGAAATGGTAAAAACGAGAGGTAAAACTACTTTTTATGTCGTACTTCAAGTAAAATGTTAGTTTTTAATTCATTTTTCAGGCATATATATGTGTATTTCTAATCAATTTGATGGAGCAATTGAGTAGGTTGAACAACCAAAGAAGGAATCTAATGTGTTAAATGGTAAACTAAAAATCATTGATCAACATCAAAGAGCAATGTTCACGCAAGGTTCAAGCTCATTAAAAAATCAACCTGCACTGAGCACAGGTTGGCACAAGGTTCAAGCTCATTAAAAAATAAACCCACCTTTGGTAAATAACCTTTGTGATCGCTTTGATATCAGCCTTTTTGAACCCTGGTTGTGTTCCTTCCATCACCTCCATTTCATTTGGCCGACCATACGCTTCCACTTGATTGTTTACCCTTTTGAGGAACATCTGCGACGAGTGATTCTGATTGCCACTCTCTTCACACTACCATGTTTTGAGAAGTTCCAAACTTACCTGGAACCAGCTGCTACCCAAAAATACCACTCGTTCCTAAAAAACGAGTCTCTTTTAAACTCTTTTTAGACTCGTTAAATATAAAAATATTGTCGAGCTATTGGCCTTTCTAGCTCGTTAAAGTAAAGGGAATGCCATCCCTCTCATATATTTTAATCTTTTTGGACTTGAGGGATTATTAAACAAAAAGATCAAGCGCTTGTCTTTGTCAGCTCATTAAAGCTATCGAAAAGTCATCGCTTTCGTATTATTTTAAACTTTTTTGGACTTAAGGGATTATACCACAAAAAATGACTATTGGAGTCTCCTTTTCGTCCCTTTTAAAACTCTCTAAACATGAAAAGGGCCGAGTTATCTTTGTCGTTAAACTCATTAAAAAAATAGCAACAAACTTGTCCACCCAGACAAGAACGAATCTCACTGATGCTAGGCTCGCTAAACACAAAGCGACAGGTTTGCCCGAAGGGCAAATTATAGACCAAGCATATGTTATCCTCCTCAAGCTTGTAAAAAATAAAGAGGTATTGGTTAGCAATGACTAGGGAAAAATGGGAAGAAAACTTGAAGAACTCTATTGGTAGCAGGTTGCTCTTGAACATGACACTTTCACTCCATCACCGTGATTGAGTTGGGTTGGGTTTTTCCGTTCACCGTCACCATTGGTCCTCCATGCCATCAATGGGGTTAACGCTACCAAGTCCATATCAGTGTCGCCAATATGTTCAAGATAAATCATTCAGAGAATTTACCATCCAGCAAACACCTCATCCACTGCATTACATCCACTCTTCATTTTTCATGGCCGCCATTCCTGAACCTTATATCATCAGATCGTTTTTGCCTCCACAAAAATCATTTGCTCTGTTTCACGTTGTAGATGTGGGATACATCAAGGCCCTCCTATGACAGGTAAATTCTTGTTGGCATCAGCTCATTATCCAAGAAGTTGACTTAGAAACAACCCTTTCAGTACTTTGAAGCTTGCATGCCTCAATGGCAAGTTTCTCACTTCCGGCGACAGGTTTACATCAATGACCTTTGACCGAAAGACTTTGTGTGGTGTTCAACATTGGCTCATATATTCACACCACGTGAATTGTACTGTAGTACCTTGAGGGTCATCATCATTATCGGTGACTCCTCTCACGTCTGTTAACAACTCACATTATTGGCTGGTAATCAGGCAATGTCTTTCCATGTTCGACTTCATAACATCTTTTCACATGGATTGACTTGTACATCGGGTGAAGATTGGATGAGTTTTGAAGACCTCGGATCTAGTTTCATCCATCTGGGCTGTGATATATTCAAGAAAATAAAGACATCAATTGTACACAGAAGCTGCACAGATAGTCATCTAAGCCAGGGAAGATGACTCTTCATGCGAAGAATCACCAGTCTGCGATAGTAGACAATTGTCTATCCTATGTACATGAAAATGAAATTATAAAGCTGAGCATGGGAATGCCCGCCTCAGCTAGATCATGAAAATAATATGATTATAATGTATTGTATTGTATCTTATACAGGTCGCCTTCCGGTACGAATGCCTCGGATCCTCATGATAAAGCATTTCACCCGACATCAGAAGATTTACGACCTCATGCTTTAGGGGGCAGCTGTTATAGACATATTTGGGCACTGTAACCCCAAACTCATATGTCCATAAACTAAGGGCTCCTTATGTCCCTAAAAGTGTTGTTTCATACCCTAAAGGATCATGGTCAACCGATTACATCATTTCCCAGAAGTTCCACCTGAAAAACTACTCATAAGTGGCCAAAATTGGACCATATAGACTGCTCCATTGGCAAGGTACGATGCATACTGACTGCCAAACTGGCCAGGTGTGATGCATACTGAAATGGCCTTTTGTGGGGTGTGATGAGCGAGAATAGACAAATGGTAGAGACAGTTTGCAAGGTGGATGATCATGGAATCTTCTATAAACTTCTCCTGTGACACTTGCCTCTCTGAATTCGCCTAGGGATGAGTAAGAGATCAATGAAATCTCCAAGTGGAACCAAGAACTATCAGTGGAATGACACTAATCAAAAACCCAGAGTTGACTCACACCCTTGAAAGAAATCTATAAATGGATCCCTCATCTGAGAGATCTAGAGGCTGGAATTTTGTATTTTGTAAGGAAGTGTTGTTGGTTTGTTGGTGAGAAGAGACATTGCATTGTTGGGTGATTTTCTTGTTCATGAGGTGAAGAGGGCTTCTACAACTAGGAGGATGATGCTGGATCACATAGCTAGGTTGTAATCCTCTCTTACATTATTATTAATAAAGTTCTTTGAGTTTTCCTCCATATAATCATGTATTTGTGAATCTTGTTTATGAATGCAATTGTATGGTCAATGTGTTTCTGATTCTGCATTGTTTATGATGTTTTAGATAAAGATGTTTTGATAGTTTGCTGTTACTTTGACCCTACAGGTACTCTTTGAAGTGGGACAAGTAGGAGAGGATTGGCAAATTCTATCAAGGAAAGGAGAAATCAAGCTAGGAACAAAGCGGAAGATCTAGGTTGGTCCTCTTTTCTTCTCTTCCATCTATCACACATAAAGGAACTCTTAAAAATCTTTCATTGTTTGTTCTAAGATAGCTACCCATCTTAGTGGGACTAGTAGATCGAATTGACACTAGTTTTCCTTGAAGCAGCAAGCAGTGGAAAGATAGAGATCGATAAATTTAATGGTTAAAGTTTTGAGTTGTGGAAACTCAAGACAGAGGATCTGTTGGTGGATAAAGATTAGTGGATCGTGGTAGATCTAGGTACTAAAACAACGGGAGTGTCTGATGAAGAATGGAAGAAGTTGGATCAGAAGGCAAAGAGCACAATATGATTGTGTGTCTCAAATTCAGTATTGCTAAATGTATCAGGGGAAGCTACGGTGAAGGCTTTGTGGGACAAGTTAGGGACTTTGTACCAATATAAGTCTCTGGTGAATAAACTGTTCCTGTGGAAAAATTTGTATAACTTGAGGATGAAAGATGGAGACTCGGTGATAGAGCATCTAAACTCATTTAATACTATGGTAAGTGAGTTAGAATCTGTTGATATTAAAATTTCATATGAATATATGTGCATTAGTTTGTTGTGTTTTCTACCAGATTCGTGGGATAGTCTGGTTATTGCAATAGGTAGCAATGCAACTACCTTGCAATTTGATGAGATAGTCTCATCCTTGCTGACGGAGGAGATGAGATAGAAAAATATGGAGAGCTAGAATGGTGATGCCTTGTTTGTACGAGGACGGTCCCAGAACAGAAACAAAAATAAGTCATTGAGTGGGAGATCTAAATCTAGAGGGAGAACTAAATCTCCAGGAAAACCTGTAAAGGTGGTGTGCTGGAAATGCGGAAAGGAAGGGCACTACAGAAGGGACTGTAAATATAAAGCTCCTGACAAAGGAAAGGGATATGATGATGCTCCTTCTGCAGAGGCAAAAACCACCTCAGATGAAGGGGGGGATGTGTACTTGGCTTCTTCAAGTACACATGTAGATCATGAGGCATGGTTGATTGACTCAGGTGCATCCTTTCACTTCACTCCTCATAGAGAGGGGTTCTGCGAGTATGAGAAATATGATGGTGGTGATGTCTTCTTAGGGGATGACAGGAAGGCTAGAATCATTGGTCGTGCAAAAGTAAAGTTGAAGCTACAAGGTGGAAGGGTTAGAACACTTCCAGGTGTTCTGCATATTCCTGCATTAGCCAGAAATCTGATTTCTGTTAGCAAGCTGGATGATGCAGGTGTAAAAACAATGTTCGAGAAGGATACCTACAAGATGGTTTGGGGAGCGCTGGTATTGATGTGGGGAGTTCGGATTGAAAATCTGTACAAGCTGCAAGGTAGCACGGTTGTTGATGGGTGCAACAGTTATGTGGTTCTTGAAAGTGGAGCAAAAAATCTAGTGGTCTCTGGAGAGAAGACCATGCTATGTGTTAGAGCCTAGATTTGCCTCAGGCTGAAAAGACAAGGTTCTAGGTCCACATCAAACCACTCTCAGCCTCGTAGCTAGCCCTACGAGGACAGGAGAGGGCTCTCTCCGCGCCAATATCAGTGAAAGATGATCTATGGGGCTTGAGATGACTGAAATATAAAGTAATTTTAGGCTAGGTTTGAAGTACAAGGATTTGTTTTTAGTTTTTGGGGGTTTTGTTGGAAAAAGGGAAAGGCAAATTTTGGGTCCGGGGATGAGGCCAGATTTTTGCAGAGTTCAGGTAAGGGCAAGATAGGCAGTATTTTTGATGATTTGGATTGAATGAATGGGTGGATCAGACCGGTGAGAAGCTAAGGAGGGAAAGAGGGTCTCAAGAGTCCTCCTCAAACAGATGAAAACATGAACAATTAAACAAAATATCCAGGCAGAGCATACCAATGAATTCTACCTTAATCACTCATTTGTTTAATTGCAGAAGACAAGAGAAGGGAAAATGATACACATAAACATAAGTGAACTCACAAGTACATAGAGAAAAACACCATTAAAACATAGAGCCACAGCGATCCCAAAAAGTGTTGCGAAACCCTGGTCTTTCCTTTGCCAAAATTACAGAAATGAAATGTACAATAGAGTGCCAAGCAATCCCAAGTGTCCAACCCTGAAAATAACTGAGAAATTACATGATATAGACAAGCCTAACTCCTTCCCATGCCTCTAGGGGTCGAGCTCATCATTCTAGGAGCTATTTGAACCAATTCTAAACAAGGAACTGAAATCTAGGTAGTCAAACAACCTACCCCTATATGCTAGGAAACTGATTCATTCATTTAATTTTCAATTTTTAGTGAATGAATCCTCTAGAACAAGTAAAACTGTGCCAATATTACATCATGGTTATCAAATTACATAATTAAAGATCAAGAGTAACATCAAAAATCAAAACTGGTCAAAACTGGGTGAATTTCTGAGCTGAACAGTGAAAAATGGACAAAAATCTTCTATGCGTCGTGCCTGATTTTCTATGCATCACGCCACTTTGGAGTTGAATTTGAGGCCCTTCTTGAAGTCCAAATTGAGCCCAAGATAGCTTGTTGGAAAGGTATCCCTGTCTAATTTCCAACCCAGGTGGAACTTCTAAATTTGGGTGTCATTTTCCCCTCCAAAAAATCAATCTCCCAAGACTGCTTCCTGTGTGTCAAAATAGGGGCAGTGAGGTCATTTTTTGAGTGTTTTTGGCCTCCTGAGGACTCAAAACCTGCCCAAATTTCTTGGCCATGCACCAAAAACTATAATTTTTCATGCCAAATCTAGAAATGCAATTTTTTTTTCAATTTTGATCTCCCTAGCAAAAGCGCACACCACGTGGCGCAACGCATAGGGAGAAAAACTCTGTTTTTTAGTGCCAAAATTTGTCATAATGCCAAAAATGCCACAAATTTCTTGGAATTTGGGCCGGAGCTTCTCCATCAAGTGTCATGCTAGGCAAAAGAGGCTTCAGCCAATATCTGAAGACAATCATGCTCCTTTTGCCTCTTTTGCTTCCTTATTGCCTTCTTTAATTTTTCCTTTAGATTCCTTATTCGGGCATTGCAAACCTTGTTCCGCGCCATGTAGTGGAAAGCCATGTGCCTCAGCAATGCTTTGTCTCTATCATCCTTGTCCATCAGTCCCTGCAAGTGGATGTTGATTCTTTCGAGCCAAGACTCCCGATCGTCATTAATCTCTTGCTCTAATGAAGTGAGCTCAATCCTCCTCCTTTGTGCAGCTTGGCGATTCTCGTGGATGTTTTGTAACTCCATGATTGCTTGTTGATCTTAAAGCTGTTTGTTCCTCTGCTCCAAGTATTTCATAGTCCACTTAGCCCTCTCCAAGTCAAGGGATAAGGCTTTGATCTCTGTTTGCTGCTCCTGGATGATCTCCCTAAGTTTGGCACTTTCCGGGCCCATATCTATATCATCATCATGAATGAGAACGAAGTCGGTCTCTTGTTCACCTGAAGGCCCCTCATCCTACATTTGCCTGTTGCCTTTGTCCTGTACCTATGGTGCTGATGTCGGAAATGAGGCCCCTTCCACACCTGGTGGAGATAACACTCGCTTCGCTGTTGTAAACAAATGTCTAGTGCCCCTCTGATATGTGATGAACACCGACACATTGACAGTCTCATGGTGCTCATACTGATGAGAAGGACCACCTGTCTCATGCCCAACCTCTGAAAGCCCCTGTGAAGCTCTGAAGAAATCACGGGAGATGAAATCATCCCAAGTGATGCCCTGTAATCCAAGCTGATGAACCACCAAAATCTTGATGAGAACAAAATGATAAACACTGTTAAGTTGCTGCTGAGGGGTTTTGTGCTGCACAAGGATGGTCATCCTCTCTATGTTCCGGCAAATGAAATACAGAATGTTCATCATCCATACCTTGGTGAAATGCATGAGCAACCTGATGTGATAAGCATATAAACAAGAGAACCGTCCCTCATAGCTGAAATACTTCATGATTAATTTCATTAGTGGAGCATATTCATCTTTAAGATATTAGAATGGAAACACCCTCTTGACCTGCCTCAAGAAACCGGTTTTAATATATGGCTCATAATGCTACCGGTCAATCTTCTTCCTCTTGGTCCATGGTTCCCCAAAGTTGGGTATGCCGGTTGCAAGTGAGACAGATTCTGGTGTAAGTGTGAAGGTGACACCAGCCAAAGTTACCTGATCTCCATGTAAATGCAGTACAAATAGACGTGCCAACTCATGATGAAATTGAACATTAGCCACCTTTTCACAAAACGCATAGCATGACTGATGCTGAAAATAGAAAATGGCTAGAGGGTAGGCCTGTAATTCAGTGAGGGTGATTGGTTCTTCTCTGATATGTCTACCTCCTCTATGAGGCCTCCGAGATGCATGTTCCTCCATGGGTGAATCACTTTGGACTTCCACTTCATAGTCAGATGAATGCTCAGATGCCATGATTGATGTACAAAATGTCTTGGAGAAAAAGATGTTGGTGTATGAAAACTTTGTTGGACTGCTCTTTTAGTGATGTATTTAAACTCTGCCACCAAGGGGAAACAAATGAAACAAGGGACTGTTAGGAAGGGAAAATATTAGTAAGGGATTAGGGACTATTGGGGTAGATTTGTTAGGGAAATATGGGAGAGGGTTTAGGATTTATGTGTGGGAATAGGGTTTAGGGTTTCATATTTAAAAGTTTGGGAAAGGGAATTTGGGATAGCGGTTTAGTAACTTTAGGGGATAGGGAACAATGAAGTCAGGGAAAAAAATGGAATCAAGGAGAAAAGAAAATGATGGAAAAAGAAAAAGCTTGGTGGCCAACAATTTTTGAAACACTAGGCACTAGCTTTTATTTGAGGAATTTAAGATAATAGGGTTTGATCATTTGTTTGGACACTCAATACATCAACCATCATAGCAAACTACCAAACTTTAATGCACAAGAGAAATAGAGCTCCACCTACTTGAAACAAAGGAAATTGGCACGTTTTTGGCGTTTGGAGGCCGTTCTGGAATTTTTAGGGCCAGTCAACTGTGTGCGCCACGCAGCTTGCCCAACGTGCCGCGCCTTCCCAGTGTGCCGCACGCATGTTAATTTACACTGAGTGATCATGCCCAATGCGCCGCGCCTCCCCAGTGCACCGCGCCACCTGCTCTATGCGTCGTGCCGACTTTAAACGCAACTTTGGCTTGAAACTTTGCAATTTCGCCCTCTCAACACTAGACTTCAACCCTCTTTGATTTCTTGGATGCAAATGAATGTTTAAAACCATGAGAACATCTTATAGTGATGAATTTGATTTTTGTTTCTCACAAACCCACTTTGTAATGTTTTGACTTGGCACTTTTTTTTACAATTAATATAACTCTGTCTTTTTGTTTCCCTTTTGATTTTTTGGCTGGAATGATGAATCTTTTGTCAATTTTTTGCAGGGATAGTGGCATGTCTTGACAAAGGAAGACCAGGGCTGCACCTAGAGAATTCAGCAACTGAAAAACCTTTTGAAAATTACATGACAATTTATTACAAAACGAAATGACGAATTTTCTTCAAAACAGAGTTTTGAAGAAAAGTCATAGTCGAGCATATGATGATGAAAATATTGAAAATGAAAACTTATTAAGGACCTCCCTAATGAGTCTGCTAGCATTGTTGGACATTGTTGAAGACAAAATTAACTAACCCTAGACCTAGTGACTGAAATGACTCCTGCTGATCAATAGACTAAAACAGGACTGTAAGTGATTTTAAAACTTGATTTTAATGAATAGACCTGAGCCAACAATGATAAGGGATGAGGGGTAATGAATGACAAGACCTTTCCATCAGATTATGGCATGCCCCTAGCGGAATGCAGCTGAGTGAATCTAGCAAGACACCTAAAAATGAAATGAAATAAGAGAAATGATCTCTGACGGAGGGATGACCAGACCGACTCTAACATTGGCTCCAATGGGGATAGTAGCTCCAAGGAGGTGCCAAGAATGGCAAATCTTTGGGAGAGCTAGACAGTGCCTTCGTCCATTGGGCTATGGAGTCATTATTTTGACAAACAACATAGACTTTGACTTGTTTATTAACTAAAACTTGACTCAAACCAACTCAATTGCGAAACTAAAATGACTGAAAAACTGACTTGACAAATTGAACTCAAAACTGAAATCTTTCTTCAGAATTATAGCCTTCACTTTGGGCCCCAAACTGAAGAAAAGGTCATAGAACACACTTGCAATGATACTGAAATAAAACGGTATTTACAGTGAGAATGTAAACATCAGAAATAACTCAGAAATGATACCGCTTGAGCCGCCGACCATTGACCGTCCCTCCTGGACAATATTCCCCATTCATCTCCTTTAGAAGAAAGGAATTTTGACCTCGATATGCTGCAATTTTAAAAGGACCTTTCCAGAGATTTTCAAACTTACCATGCTTGCCCTTTTCCTCATTCCTTGCATCCCACTTCAGCACCACATCATCCAACTGAAATTTGTCCGCCTTTGCTTTTCTGTCATAAGTCTTTTTAATTCTCTCCTGCAACTTGAACGTGTTTTGAAAAACTTCTTCTCGTGTCCGCTGCAAATGAATCATTTGATTTAGTATTCTCTGCAATGGATCATCTTCACTACCAGCCTCCTGAAGAAGTTTGACTACTGGGGCTACGAGAGAGGTAGGATACACTGTATCAACTCCATAAACTAGCTCAAAATGGGACATACCAATGGATTTCTTCTGACTCACTCGATCTGCCCAAAGTGCATGGACCAACTACTTATGCCAACTTTTCATATTTATTTCTAGCAATTTCTTAATGATATTAACCAAAGATTTGTTGGAAGACTCCGCCAGTCCATTGCCTTGTGGATGATAGGCGGTTGAGTGCCCCAAAGTAATGTGATATTTACTACAAAACTCAACCATCCTTTTTGACTTGAAAGCTACTGCGTTATCAATGATTAGCTTATTCGGGCAACCAAAACAAGACAAAATATTATTCTCAAGGAATGAAATTATTACCGCATCCATAGCTTGCCTAGTGGGAATTGCTTCGATCCACTTCGTGAAATAATCTGTCGCCGTGAGGATCCATCTATGCTGACCTGAAGAAGCAGGATGAATTTCACCAATGAAATCCAACCCCCACTACTGAAAAGGAGCACTCACCTCAATGGGCTTAAGTGGCAAAGGCTGTAATTTTTGCTTTCCTTCAAAAATCTGACAGTTATGACAGCTCTTGACAGTCTTGAACACATCAGCAAACAATGTCGGCCAATAGTATCCAGCTCTCAGAATTTTATTTGCCGTTGTTTTCCAAAATAGATGATCGCCACAATCTCCTTTATGGAAATCCTCCATGACCTGCTTTGCTTCTTCTTCCACCAAATAATTTAATAAAACGCCACTGGGATCTTTCCAATAAAGTGCAGAATTCAAAATACAAAACTTAGCAGCCTTTAACTTAAGAGTTCTAGCTTTGTTTCTAGCCATACCAAGTGGTGAGGACAAATTCTAAAGCACATATATGATATATGAATACCATGGAGAAAGAACAAAGATTTCAGCTACCTAAATTGAAGGACCTTGCTCATTTTTGTCAGACATAGAAGCAATCAGATTTATGTCTAAGACGTGCAGATTTGATTCAGCCATTAACTTTGCCAATCCCTATCCTTTAACAAGCTTTGTGGGCTTTATCTCCACATCATACTCTAGCAAAGCTGCAATCCACTTGCCTCATCTTCCTTCTGGATCTGTTTGGACCAAAATATCTTTGACAACAGCGTTAGGAACATAAGCTAAAATATGGGAATGCAGAATATATACGCGAAAATATTTCAATGCTTTTACAAGTGCAAGGGCTTGCTTCTCAATAATGTTGTATTTCAAAGCAGCATCTCTTATAGTTCGGCTGAAGAAAGCAATTGGTCTTTCATGCTCATCTTTTTTCTGCATTAATACAACTGCCATAGTATGCTCTGAAGCAAATGAAAACAATATAAAATCTTGAGTGTAATCTGGGCTGATTAGAACCAGAGCTGAAGAAAGAGCCAATTTTACTAGATTGAAAGATTTTATAGCCTCTTCAGTCCATTTCACTTGGCTGTCCTTCTTAAGCATGTTTGTAATCTCTCTTAGGTGTTTAGCAAGATTAGGTACAAAGCGGCGTAAAAAATTCATCTTACCATTAAAAGATTGAATCTCCTTCTTGTTCCGGGGAAGATCAATTTTCTGAATCGCTTCTACACATGCTGGATCAATACGAATGCCATCTTTTGATATGATGTGTCCAAGTAGTTTGCCTTCATCCATGGTGAACAAGCTCTTCTTCAGATTCAACGACACACCATATTTTCTGCACTTCTGAAAAGCAGTTTTCAAATGATACATGTGTTCTTCATCTGAATTAGAAAACACCATCAAATCATCAAGGTACACAACCAAGAAGACATCCTTCTCATTTGCGAAATCCATATCCATTGCGCGCTGAAATGTGGCACCTACGTTCTTCAAACCAAAAGGAATTTTAGCGTAATGAAAAGTTCCCCATGGAGTGGTGAACGTTGTTTTGTCTCGGTCATCTTCATGGACCAAAATTTGGTTATATCCAGAATAACCATCAAGTAGTGACATACGAGATGCTCCAAATACTCACTGAAGTATGTGATCCATTTTTGGCAGCGGATAATTATCCTTCAATGAAACTTTGTTGAGATTCTGAAAATCAATGCACAAACGAATGTCACTTGTCTTCTTTCGTACGGGCACCAAATTAGATATCCAATCAGAAAATCTGATGGGAACGATGATTCCTGATTTGTACAACCTGTTTACCTCTTTCTCAATTGATGGCAGCAATTTTGGATTAAGCCTTCTTAACTTCTATCTGAAAGGTTTTTGATTTGGCTTAATAGGAAATGTGTGCTGAATTATATTGGTATCATATGTCTTCAAGTCGGAATAGTCCCAAGCAAACACATCTGAAAAGGATGACAACAAACTGATATATTTGGCCTTTACCTTTTGGGGCAATGTTTTGGACAACTTTACCATCTTTGGATGTTCAGCTGTTCCAATATTCACCTCCTCGACTCCTTTCTCTGTTGGCTGCAATGTTGGTTTGCGGGTTACGTCATCATGATCAAAGAGTTCTTCTAAAGGTATCAAGCCTTTTGGAATCACATTATCCTTGAGCTACAACACTTCCATTTGATTGATCTGCACATCATCTTTTCCATCATCATGTTCTACATCAATTGAGGTGTCTTTGAACTTACCTTTGTTTTGCAGAAAATCATAAATCTCCTCATCATCTTGAAAGACTTTCTAGTATCTCTGATTGTCCAGGACAGTCGGCCAATGTTTCACATGGATTTCAAATTTATTACTTGAATTCATAGGAATCTTCAAATTACTTGCTGCCTTAGCAAGTGCATCAGCAATACTATTTTGAATACGAGGCACACACGTCAAGGTATAATCTAAAAATAGCTTCAACATGTCTAGAACAGCATTCCGGTATGCCTGCATTCGAGGATGCTTTGCTTGATATTCGCCTTTAACTTTCTTAATCACCAATTCGGAGTCGCCATATATAGCAATATTCTTAGCATTCAGATTTCTTAGAATTTTTAGGCCAGTAATCAAAGCTTTATACTCAGCCTCATTATTTGAGCAATCAAAAGCGAGCTTGTAAGAACATACCCGCACATTACTAGGCACTTTGTTTGGAGCAGAAAAAGGACTGCTTACCCAAATACCAATTCCAGCACCATCATTTCCCACTGCTCCATCGAAATCCATGGTCCATAGGCCATCTTCCTCTTCTTCCAAGTGCTGAAACTCTGTTTGTTGTATTTTTTTTTGCTTGCTGTCCATTATCTTTTCCTGATCGCTGAATGGTATTGTCCTATTCTTAACTTTATTTCTTCAAAACTACTCTGAAATTCTCTGTTATTTCTGGAATATCATCTGCTACAACTAACTGACTATCAATCTCATTGAAACTATCTGAATACAAAACAAAAGACTCTAAATCTGTATGTACATAATTAATCAGATGATTAATGGGTTTCTCCTTGCTTGTAATCATGTATTTCATTTTTTGCTCCCGATAAAGTTTTCTCATTTGGCCAAACACAGGAATCGTTGCATAGGAGAAATCAAGTTGCATTGTTCCTTTAATCTTCGCTCCCAAAGATCTGGAAAGAAGCATTCCAAATCTAGGAGGTCTATCTGCCACCACTACGTCCATCAAAACGTTTTTTACCGGAATCTGATCCAAACTGACTACCAAGTCTTTAATGAGCCCAATACTTCTCACCCTGCTAGAATCAAATGAATAAAGGTCATGGTATTTCCTAGTGACGTCCAAACCCAACTTCTCCATGATAGCCTTTGGCATAAGATTGTGAGAGGCGCCGGAATCAAACATAGCCTTATGCAACACAAACTCATGCACTCTCAAGCTGATATAAAAAGGAGGCACATCACTGTCTGGAGACTCACCATTCAATGCTAGTCCAAAAATAAGTTCAGGTTGATCATCTTCCACACTCACCATATCAGACATTGGATCAAAATTTAAAATTTTGGAAACCTGACCTCTATAACTGTTGTTCCTCATCAGTTTAGTCAAAGAAATGGATACCTTCAATTTAGAAATTTAATTTTCTAAACTAAAAGCAGAAGTTTTTTCTACCTCTTTGGCTGGAACATCTTTATTTTCAGTTTTATCTTTTGATACAATTGGCTGATTGACTCTTTCATTTGCTGGTGGAGATTTGCTAGGAGTAGGATCAACAACTTCTTTTCCTTTATTTGGTACAACAGGTGGCTCATTCTTAGATGCTGGAACTTCCTTTCTCTTCTGGATTGGATTGATGGGGACATTTATGTTTCTTAGTGAATAATGATGCTGCTAGGCAGACAAAGCATGCATATAACCTCTCTGATACTCATCTGACTCCTCTTCAAGAGCTGTGTCATTTGCCAAGATAAAATCTGCATCCTGCTGTACAGTTGAAATTTCTACATACTCATCATCTTCGGTGATAAAGGTGGGCATATCATCAGGAGTAAAGAAGTGATTTTCTTCTCCTATTACATTGTCTTCATCATCAGATTCAGGACCAACAAAATTCTGCTGAAGAGGTGTCTTTACTTGTTGCTGTTGTGATGCCGTTTCTTGTGTTCGCTGCTCACGCTGTTTGATCCTGAATTGAGGTTGCTGCTGTCCACAGAAATTAGGATTCTGAATCTGCGTTTTAGGCTTATCAAGTGCTAGCCTTTCAATCATCTTCTCTACCTTGCGGAGCACTTGATTTGAGGTAGAAGCTTCTTCCTTTATTGAGACTCTCTTCTCAGCTTTCAATCTAGCTCTCTTGTCATTCAAATTTGCCTCAACACTAACAGCAATTTTCTGAATTTCTTCTAAGGTAGTTGGATCTCTCTCCCTTAATTGATAAGCCATGTCCGGATCAAAACCATCTAGGAACTAAGAAAAGCTGACTTTCTAGATGGCTTCAAATCATTAGGAATTGCATTATAAACTGCATTGAATCTAATACAATAGTCTTGCATGGACTCACCAACATTCCGCTTGATCTTGGTATATTCACAAGTGATTTGAAGAGGATATTTCTTAACTTACCAGCGATCCAAGAACTGTCTTGAAGCTCTTCTAATGTGGGAATACTTCTAGCTATCAAAGCTCTGAACCATTTTCTTACCTCACCTGCGAAAGCCTGCACGAATAATCTCATAGTCACGTTTTCTGCATCAATCTCATGAAGGTCAAAGAAAACCCTCATTTTGTCCACATGTTGCTGAGCTGTGGTACCTTGAGGAGTGCCATCAAACAAAGGAATTTTACTCTAATAATCTGCGGGCATGTCACCCAAAACTTGAGGCAGCGCGAGAGGTGCAAATCGAGCAGCCATTGCTCTTGGTGGTGGTCTTGGTGAAGTTGGAGGAGAAGGTGTAGCTGATGTGTGAGGTGTGTGAGGAGGTGTATGTGGAGGTGAAGCAATTTTGGATGTAGGAGTAGATGGAGGTGAATTTACAGCAGACTTTTGATCAGAAATAGTAGGCTACAGGGGAAGGGTGGGAATGGAGGGAGGTTCGGTAGGAATTTTTGAGGTGGATGCCGTTATGGAAGATCCGAGGGATGCAAATGCAACCTCTAGGAAATCAGCGATATTTGAAAAGTGAATTTCACTCTGAAGGTGCTTCAAGATAAAATTCTCAATTGATTTATTGTTTCTTTCAACTTCAAGAGTTGCAGCAAAGTTAGGATTTGGGACTATAGAACCAAGAGCACTTTCGGATTTGGTTTCAAACAATGACAATTCAAACTTTTCATCAAAATCAAGCTCTTCAAGATACTTAAAAATTGCAGGACATGAATAAGTTTTAAACACGGGAGTCATAGAGCTCTCTTGACGAAGGAGTCTTGGAATCAAATTGGGATTTTCCTAGACAGGGGGAGGATTTGGATCTGGATTAGCTCTGGTATATCTCTTTGAAGCCAGCGTGTTATTTTCAAGAAATCAAAGGGACATAAAAAACTTGTTCATCCTTTCAAATTCTAAACTTATCATCCAAAAGCTTAGAATCCTCAAATGTACTAGGGCGATTTACAGGTCAAGTGTCATGATTACAAGCTTGACCAGAGATTGATTGAAGCAGCATTTATCTACTTGCTCTAATGCAAAGAAAAAGCATTTCGAAGTCTACCTGGCATAACTTCAGGCTCCGTCTGTAGCTTATAAAACAAATGACATCAACAAGCAAACCATTTTCTTTCCCCAGTTGAGTTTCCACTATGTTAGAGCCTAGATTTGCCTCAGGCTGAAAAGACAAGGTTCTAGGTCCACATCAAACCACGCTCAGCCTCGTAGCTAGCCCTACGAGGACAAGAGAGGGCTCTCTCCAGGTCAATCTCAGCGAAAGATGATCTATGGGGCTTGATATGACTAGAATATAAACTAATTTTAGGCTAGGTATGAAGTACAAGGATTTGTTTTTAGTTTTTGGGGGTTTTTTTGGAAAAAGGGAAAGGCAAATTTTGGGTCCAGGGATGATCCCAGATTTTTGCAGAGTTCAGGTAGGGGCAAGATAGGTAGTAGTTTTGATGCTTTGGATTGAATGAATGGGTGGATCAGACAGCCGAGAAGCTAAGGAGGGAAAGACGGTCTCAAGAGTCCTCCTCAAACAGATGAAAACATGAACAATTAAACAAAATATCCAGGCAGATCATATCAATGAATTCTACCTTAATCACTCATTTGTTTAATTGCAGAAGAAAAGAGAAGGGAAAATGATACACATAAACATCAGTGAACTTACAAGTACATAGAGAAAAACACCATCAAAACATAGAGCCACATGGATCCCAACAAGTGCTGCAAAACCCTAGTCTTTCCTTTGCCAAAATTGCAGAAATGAAATGTACAATAGAGTGCCAAGCAATCCCAAGTGTCCAACCCTGAAAATGACTGAGAAATTACATGATATAGACAAGCCTAACTCCTTCCCATGCCTCTAGGGGTCGAGCTCATCATTCTAGGAGCTGTTTGAACCAATTCTAAACAAGGAACTGAAATCTAGGTAGTCAAACAACTTACCCCTATATGCTAGGAAACTGATTTATTCATTTAATTTTCACTTTTTAGTGAATGAATCCTCTAGAACAAGTAAAAATGTGCTAATATTACATCATGGTTATCAAATTACATCATGAAAGATCAATAGTAACATCAAAAAGCAAAACTGGTCAAAACTGGGCGAATTTCTGAGCTGAACAGTGAAAAATGGGCAAAAATCCTCTATGCGCCGCGCCTGATTTTCTATGCGTCGTGCCATTTTGGAGCTGACTTTGAGGCCCTTCCTAAAGTCCAAATTGAGCCCAAGATAGCTTTTTGGAAAGGTATTCCTATCTTCTTTCCAACTCAAGTGGAATTTCTGAATTTGGGTGTCATTTGCCCCTCCAAAACTTCAATCTCCCAAGACTGTTTCATGTGTGTCAAAATAGGGGCAGTGAGGTCATTTTCTGAGTGTTTTTGGTCTCCTGAGGACTCAAAACCTGCCAAAATTTCTTGGCCATGCACCAAAAACTATTAATTTTCATGTCAAATCCAAAAATGCAAAGTTTTTGCAATTTGGAGCTCCCTAGGAAAAGCGCGCGCCACGTGGCACGACGTATAGGGAGAAAAACTCTGTTTTTTAGTGCCAAAATTTGTCAAAATGCCAAAAATGCCCCAAAATTTCTTGGAATTTGGGCTAGAGCTTCTCCATCAAGTGTTATGCTAGGCCAAAGAGGCTTTGGCCAATATCCAAAGATGATCATGCTCCTTTTGCCTCTTTTGCTTCCTTATTGCCTTCTTAAATTTTGCCTTTAGATTCCTTATTCGAGCATTGCAAACCTTGTTCCGCACCATGTAGCGGAAAGCCATGTGTCTCAGCAATGCTTTGTCTCTATCGGCCTTGTCTATCAGTCCCTCCAAGTGGATGTTGATTCTTTCGAGCCAAGACTCCCGATCCTCATTAATCTCTTGCTCCAATGAAGTGAGCTCAATCCTCCTCCTTTGTGCAGCTTGGCGATTCTCGCGGATGTTTTGTAACTCCATGATTGCTTGCTAATCTTCAAGCTATTTGTTCCTCTGCTCCAAATATTTCATAGTCCACTTAGCCCTCTCCAAGTCAAGGGATAAGGATCTGATCTCTGTTTGCTGCTCCTGGATGATCTCCCTAAGTTTGGCACTTTCCGGGCCCATATCTGTATCATCATCATGAATGAGAATGAATTCGGTCTATTGTTCACCTGAAGGCCCCTTATCCTGCATTGGCCTCTTGCCTTTGTCATGTACTTGTGGTGCTAATGTCGGAAATGAGGCCCCTTCCACACCGGGTGGAGATAACACTCGCTTCGCTGCTGCAAACAAATGTCTAGTGCCCCTCTGATATGTGATGAACACCGGCACACTGACGGTCTCATGGCGCTCATACTGATGAGACGGTCCACCTATCTCATGCCCAACCTCTAAAATCCCCTGTGAAGCTCTGAAGAAATCACGAGAGATGAAATCATCCCAAGTGATGCCCTGTAATCCAAGCTGATGAACCACCAAAATCTTAATGAGAGCAAAATGATAAACACTGTTAAGTTGTTGCTGAGGGGTTTTGTGCTGCACAAGGGTGGTCATCCTCTCTATGTTCCAGCAAATGAAATACGAAATGTTCATCATCTGTACCCTGGTGAAATGCATGAGCAACCTGATGTGATAAGCATATAAACGAGAGAACCGTCCCTCACAGCTAAAATACTTCATGATTAATTTCATTAGTGGAGCATATTCATCTTTAAGATATCGGAATTGAAAAACCCTCTTGAGCTGCCTCAAGAAACCGATTTTAATATATGGCTCATAATGCTGCCAGTCAATCTTCTTCCTCTTGGTCCATGGTTCCCCAATGTTGGGTATGCCAGTTGCCAGTGAGACAGATTCTGGTGTAAGTGTGAAGGTGACACCAGCCAAAGTAACCTGATCTCCATGTAAATGCAGTACAAATAGACGAGCCAACTCATGATGAAATTGAACATTAGCCACCTTTTCACAAAACTCATAGCATGACTGATGCTGAAAACAAAAAATGGCTAGAGGGTAGGCCTGTAATTCAGTGAGGGTGATTGGTTCTTCTCTGATATGTCTACCTCCTCTATGAGGCTTCTGGGATGCATGTTCCTCCATGGGTGAATCACTTTGGGCTTCCACTTCATAGTCAGATGAATGCTCAGATGCCATGACTACTGTACAAAATTTCTTGGAGAAAAAGATGCTGGTGTATGAAAATTGTGTTGGACTGCTCTTTTAGTGATGTATTTAAACTCTGCCACCAAGGGGAAACAAATGAAACAAGGGACCGTTAGGAAGGGGAAATATTAGTAAGGGATTAGGGACTATTGGGGTAGATTTGTTAGGGAAATATGGGAGAGGGTTTAGGATTTATGTGTGGGAATAGGGTTTAGGGTTTCATATTTAAAAGTTTGGAAAGGGAATTTGGGATAGGGCTATAGTAACTTTAGGGGATAGGGAACAATGACGTCAGGGAAAAAATGGAATCAAGGAGAAAAGAAAATGATGGAAAAAGAAAAAGCTTGGTGGCCAACAATTTTTGAAACCCTAGGCAGCAACTTTTATTTGAGGAATTTAAGATAATAGGGTTTGATCATTTGTTTGGACACTCAATACATCAACCATCATAGCAAACTACCAAACTTTAATGCACAAGAGAAATGGAGCTCCACCTACCTGAACAAAGGAAATTGGCACGTTTTTGGCGTTTGGAGGCCATTCTGGAATTTTTTGGGCCAGTCAGCTGTGTGTGCCGCGTAGCTTGCCCAATGCGCCGCGCCTTCCCGGTGCGTCGCGCCCGTGTTGATTTACACTAAGTGATCACGCCCAATGCATCACGCCTCCCCAGTGCGCCGCACCACCTGCTCTATGCACCGCGCCGGCTTTAAACGCAGCTTTGGCTTGAAACTTTGCAATTTCACCCTTTCAACACTAGACTTCGACCCTCTTTGATCTCTTGGATGAAAATGAATGTTTTAAAACCATGAGAACATCTTATAGTGATGAATTTGATTTTTGTTTCTCACAAACCCACTTTGTAATGTTTTGACTTAGCACTTTTTTTTACAATTAATATAACTCTGTCTTTTTGTTTCCCTTTTGATTTTTTGGCTTGAATGATGAATCTTTTGTCAATTTTTTGTAGGGATAGTGGCATGTCTTGACAAAGGAAGACCAGGGTTGCACCTAGAGAATTCAGCAACTGAAAAACATTTTGAAAATTACATGACAATTTATTACAAAACGAAGTGACGAATTTTCTTCAAAATAGAGTTTTGAAGAAAAGTCATAGTCGAGCATATGATGATGAAAATATTGAAAATGAAAACTTATTAAGGACCTCCCTCATGAGTCTGTTGGCATTGTTGGACATTGTTGAAGGCAAAATTAACTAACCCTAGACCTAGTGACTGAAATGCCTCTTGCTGATCAATAGACTAAAATAGGACTATAAGTGATTTTAAAACTTGATTTTAATGAATAGACCTGAGCCAGTGATGATAAGGCATGAGGGGTAATGAATGACAAGACCTTTCCGTCAGATTATGGCATGCCCCTAGTGGAATGCAGCTGAGTGAATCGAGCAAGACACCTAAAAATGAAATGCAATAAGAGAAATGACCTCTGACAGAGGGATGACCAGACTGACTCTAACGCTATGGCATCAAAGGCTTGGACATATGGGAGAGAAGGTCCTTTGAATACTTCATGGTAAAGGTATGGTAGAAGGTATGAGTAATAGCTCTTTGGATTTTTTGATTTTTGTGAAAATTTTGTATATGGGAAGCAAAATCGTGTGAGTTTCCCCTCTGGTAGGAAGAGGGCAAAACAGATATTAGAACTTGTGCACAGTGATGTGTTTGGACCTGTGAAGGTTCCATCACTGGATAAATCTATGTACTATGTATCATTTATAGATGAATTCTCAAGGAATACATGGATATATTTCCTTAAGAATAAATCTGAAGCTTTTGATAGGTTTAAAGAATTTAAGGCTCTCATGGAAAATCAGACATAGAAGAAGATAAAGGTGCTCAGGATAGATAATGGTGGAGAGTTTTGCAGCAAGGAATTTGAAGAATTTTGTAAGAAGTGTGGTATAACACGACAGAAGACTACTCCATATACACCTCAGCAAAATGGAGTTGCAGAAAGAATGAATAAAATGTTGATGGAAAGGGCAAGAAGCATGCTCAGTGGTGCCGGGTGTTATAGACGTTTTTGGGCACTACAACCCCAATCATAAATGTCAATAAACCAAGGGCTCTTAAGTCCCTAAAAGTGTTGTTCCGACCCCTAAAAGAACAAGTTCAACTGATTACGTCTTCTCCCAGAAGTTCTCTATGAAAAACTACTCAGAACTGGTCAAAACTGGACCATTTCACCTGCTCCACAGGAAAAGTGCGCTGCATCCCACCTAAATACACACAGTAGGTGCGATGCATGTCAAAAAGCCCTTCTATGGGGTGTGATGGGCGATAAGGGACAAATGGCAGGGTCAATCCGCAAGGTGGAGGAGCATGGAATCTTCCAGAAACCTCTCTTGTGACACTTGCCTCTCTGAATTCAGCTAGGGATGAGTAAGAGGTCATCAATCTCCAGGTGGAATCAAGAACTATCAGAGAGAAGACACTAATCAAATCTCAAAAGCTAACTCACCTCCCTTGCAGACATCTATATATGGATCCCTCATCCCAGAGATCCAGAGGCTGGAATTTTGTATCTTGTGAGGAAGTGCTGCTGGTTTCTTGGTGCAATATCATAGTGTTGGGTGATCTAAGCTTGTCATGAGGTGAAGAATGGCTTCTTGTTGAGAGGATGACGCTGGGTCAGAACAATTGGTTGTAATTCTCTTGGCTCTTTCTTGATTATCAATAAAGCTATTCAAGTTTTCCTCCATACACTGTGTGATTGATGTTTTATGCATTTGTGTGGTTAATATACATCTGATCATATATCGCTTATGATAATAGATCTATGTTCTCGTATAGTGTTATGCTACTTTAATTCTACAAGTACTCTGTGAAGCTGGGTATACAAGAAAGCAAGTAGCAAAGGACTATCAGAAGAGAGAGGAATCAAGCAAGGAACCAAGCGCAAGACAGAGGTTGGTCTCCTTTATTATTCTCTTATCTATCTCTCATAAAGGAAAATGAAAGTAGTTTTAGTTTGTTTGTTTCTAAGGTAGCTATCACCCTTAGTGGGACTAGCAGCATTCTAGCATAGAATTCTTCTCGGTAGTTTTAGTTTGTTTGTTTCTAAGGTAGCTATCACCCTTAGTGGGACTAGCAGTTCTGCATAGACACTATTCCCGGTAACAAAATGGCGACCATACTGGGGAGCGAATAGATTGTTTGTTTATCTACATTTGTTTACTTTATAAACTTACAGATGGAGCCTGAAGTTGACCCAGGTAGCCTTCGAACTGCATTTTTTATGCAAATACAAAGTAGATAAATGCCGCTTCAGTCTATCTCCAAGTTTTGTTTATGAATTAAACAATTGATTTACAAGCTCTCTAATTGCCCTTGTGGTGGCTCTAGTAACCTCCTTAGATCTACCCCTGTGATTGATTTACTGATTACCACTTGCTCGGCCAAAATCCCTGAACTGAACTGCAAACTATGACCCGGAACCCAATAAAAGTCTCATCCCTGGTCTAGCGCACTGTCTGTTCTATGAACTTCAAATGCAGCGCACTTCCCGAGTCTAGTAGGTGCGTTGCATTTCAGTTTCACTGTGTTACAGGTGCGTTGATCAGACAAGGCCTTGTTCCTAAATTTTGGTTTCTGTGTTCATTCTTTTCAGCTCTATTCAGGAGTTTTGCTGCCTGTAGTCAGTACATCTCTGTTTGAAACCCCTTTCCTTGCTGTTATTCCACCTCCATTGTGCAAAGAACTGTAAATGTTTTAATGTATTTTTTGTCATTTTCAGTTCTCCTTTACAAAGAAGTAGTGTAATTGTACTGTCGTTTCTTGATTTGAAAGTGTCGCAAGTGTCATTTTTAGTCATAGAAGAGAATCTGATTGTTCTTGATAGTCGATTACCCTGTTACTCTTGTATTTGATCTGAATTAGTAGTTTTTTCTAGTGTCGAAAGCAAGTTTTCAATTCCAAATCGCAAAGTGTTGTCATTGTCCTCATTTTGTCTTGAAAAGAAACTTGTTAGTAATTGTCGCTTTTGAAAAATAATTCATATTTGTGCTTAGCTTTCTTTTTATCATTTACACATTAAGAAGGCTGAAAACAAATACATGCATGTGCATTTGCATTTAGACTGTTTTTTGGTTTGATTTAGGACAGTGCATATAGTGTGTGCTCTTTGCTCTTTGTTGAAAGAGCTCCATCCCTCTTTCCTTAGTAGCTAGGATTTTCATTTGCCAAAAAGAAGATTAAACGACTGTTTATCATCTTAGATTGCATTTTAGGAATTGTACATCTACATCACGCGGTGAACCTGAAAGGAAAATTTCTTAAGCAAGATCAACTTTAAAATAAATTTAATGAATCTAAAAACGCTTTGGAACCTAACACACAACATCTAGAAATCTAGGCTAGAGACGTATTTCGACGTCGTAAAGCCTGGTAACTATTGTTTTCACTGTTGTTTGGGTGATTCCTCCACTTTGAGATGATAAGTGCCAGTACGGACTTGTGCTCCCACGTACCGTCGAGTATATTTTGGGAGACCACAATAGGATTAATCTTTTATCCATAGGAAGCCGTGTTTGCTGCCTTATCGATCGCAATGCACTGAACACAGCATTCGGGAAGATTGACTGCCGTACCATAAAAAGTATTATGTAGTTTTGCGATTGGTTTGGTAATCCATCTATCTAGATTTCCAGAGCAGTCCCTTTCGTTCCTTTTCAGACTCCTTAACGGAAAAGGTCCATCTGAGCACTTGTCACTTCAGGCTCATTAAAAATCGAAGGTGACTAGAGTCATCTTTTGTTTTTTCTCGACTCTTAAAAATTGAAAAAACAAGTTGTGTCAAAGCATCTAAAATTTATTTTAAACGGAATAATTATCACCTTTCCTACGTTGGTCTTAGGTTGAAGAAAATGGAGTCCACCAACCAAGGAGTTCCTCTTGGAGGAAATCCTAGTCCCTTCTCCTCTTGGGGAGATGTTGGTGCACCCCATATGGCCACATTGTCGCTTCCAGGATTGACAATCGGCTTGCCCGTATGGCTCTTCTCAACCTCTGTCATTCAGAACACCGCGATTCCTGAACAATCAAGTTAGCAACTAGACGATTCCAGAGTTACCTCCCAACCCTCTACTTCTTCCAATTCTTCCTCTCCTCCTTCCTCTTCGCTTGATGAAGCTGGTAAAGCCAAAAATCAAGTACCTGAGAAGAAGAAGGAAAAGAAGAAGAAAGAGAAAAAGAAGAAGGAGCCAAAGGTGAAAAGGGGCAACCAAACATCGACTAGTGAAAATCCACACACTGCACTGACCAGGCCTAAATCGCCATGTGTCATTTGCAAAGGAGACCACTATCATCGAGATTTTCCTTGCATCCCTCGGATCTTAAGGGACTGGTCTCCTCGTTTGCACAATCCGGTGTCGTTGACTTTTGGTGATCATGTTGAAAGTACACCGTCAACTAGTGAAAGTGAAGCCCCTGGACAAAAAGGAAAGTGTAAATTTCCTTGTAAACTGTGTGAAGGCGATCACGTCGTCCACCGTTGTCCCTTCTTAGATGAGGCTAAAAGAGTTTTGGACGATCGTCTGGTTTCACCGTTACAGCTTCCTCCTAGATATAAGAAACTCTTGCCGAGTCCGTCACTAGTTGAAAATCCGGCTGACACACCCTTGTGGTCGGCCAAAGCATCTATCATTGAAGATGAACCATTTGAATCCACACCAGACGAAAGTCAAAAGGTCAAGGTGGCAGTTGACCCAGTCTTGCCTTCAGAGGTTCCATCTTCAGATGATACAGTCATCGAAGAGAATAAGGATGACACTGTCCAAATTCTTTTCGTAAGCACAGACTCCGATGAACATGGGGGCAATCTACCCATTCCTTTACCGCAGGAAGGAAGTTCTTCAGAGTCATATCCGGCTGTCTATTCGGTCCCACCTCCAAGCAACCTAGTTGTTTCCTTTGACTGGAATCTCCTAGGCAGACCCCGTTTACCAGCTAGTGTACCATTCCGAATCATTGCTCAAATATATAGAATGGTCATGACCGGTACCATCATAGATGAAGGGGCTTCTGTGAGTATCCTTTCCTCAACTGCTTGGAAAGCGCTTGGTTCGCCATCGCTTTTGCTTGAGATGAGAAATCTAACAGGCTTTGACATAGGAACCAGTCGACCGTTAGGGATCCTTCCCAATGTACCCATAACATTGAGAGAGAAAACCGTTCACATGAACGTAATGGTAGTCCAAGGACCCCTGGATTATAATCTACTCCTTGGACGAGACTATATTTATTGCATGGGAGCCATTGTCTCATCACTCTTTAGAGTAATGTGTTTTTCGAACGAAGGAAGAGTGGTCAAGCTCGTAGACCAGCTTTCATTTCCCGGTTCACACATAGAAAATAGTCATATACCAACCCTAAATGGTCTTTTCATGCAAGGAATGGCTCATCAATCCCCAGTCCGTCCTCATGATGAGTGCGAGTGATTCAGAGGATATGACTGAAACCCAGGGGGCATGCACCCTGGTCTGCTTCGGCAGGAGAACTTCAGGTATAGGGTAGGTTTTCGTGAGGGATATATGACTAGTCTGACACACCCGTCCATTTAGGAAAATGGGATTAGACTGGAATAAGATTCCCTCATTAAAGTTATGTGAGTGGAGGCGTCTGCGCCATTCACCTTTGTCTATTTCGGTAGACATCGCCGAAGAAGTGTTTTGTTTGTGGCACAAATAGAACAATCTTTGGTAACCTGAAAGAGGTAGGCCTTTCCCGATAAAACAAATGTTTTGTCTGCAAATTGAGGGGTAACCTGAAAAGGTAGGCCTTTCCCGATAACACAAATGTTTTGTCTGCAAATTGAGGGGTAACTTCGAAAATCTATTTCTCTATACCTGGGGGCATGCAAACCTTTCGACGTGCAAGTGAAAAGCGACCAGCGTAACGCTAACTTCATACATTCGCTAACTATAACTACTTAAGTTAGGTGAGTGGTCGGACCGACCATTCGTTTCGCAGGGGGCCTTTTGTCCCAAAAGGCGTCGGTGAAGTAAAGGAGAGAGTTTCCTACCTAACCTTAGTGGTTAGCTAACCCCATAAACAGTAGTTGGTCGCCCCTAGCTTGCATGTGAAAGGCAGTGGAGCAAAGCTTTGTAAGGTGCAAGCTCCACAAAAATGGCATCTTAGATGAGACATCCTTATTATATGACTGGATCGAGCAGTTTTAACGCAGACTTCAAGCTCATTAAAAAATAAACATAAGCAATGAGCAAGTGTTTCCCCCAGCATTTAAGCTCATTTTAAAATAAAAAATGAACCAATTTCCGGTAAATAACCATTGTGAATGTAGTACTTCAGCCTTTGAAGCCTTGGTCATGTTCTCATCATCACCTCCACTCTGTATTGTCCGATCATTCACCTCCACTTGATTGTTTACCCCTTTTGAGAAATAGCTGCGAAGAGTGATCCTGTTAGCCATCCTTGTAACACTGCTGTGATTGGGAAATTCCAAACCTTACCTGGAATCAGCTACTACCCGAATTTATCACTCGTTCCTCAAAGACGAGTCTCCTTTAAGCTCTTTTCAACTGACTCATAAAATATGAAAAGATTGCCGAGCCATTGGCCTCTCCAGCTCGTTAAAGTGACCGGAAGTGCTATCCCTCCTTTAGATTTTAATCTTTTTGGACCTGAGGGATTATTACACAAAAAGATCGAGCGCTTGTTTTGTTTGGCTCATTAAAAGTACCGAAAATTCATCCCTTCTGTATTATTTTATACTTTTTCGAACTTAAGGGATTAGATGACGAAAAAGGATTTTTGGAGTTTCCTTTACATCCCTTTTCAGACTCTCTAAAATTGAAAAGGACCGAGTTATCTTTGTCGTTAAACTCGTTAAAACCTAATAGCGACAAACTTGTCCATAACAGACAAGAATGAGTTTCACTATCGCTAGGCTCGTTAAAACATAGCGATGGGTTTGCTCGAAGGGAAAATTATATAACAAGCATATGTTATCCTCCTCAAGCTTGAAAAAAATAAAGAGATACTGGTCAGCAATGACTGGGGAAAAATTGGAAAGAAAACTTGAAGAAACTTTGTTGGTAGCAAGTCGCTCTTGAACATGACACTTTCACTCCGCATTCGAGTCGGGTTGGGTTGTTCCATTCACTGGTCACATCACCATGGTTCCATCACACCATCCACTTTTGGGGTTAATGGTACCAATCCATCATGTCAGTGTCGCCAATATGTTCAAGAGAAGTCACTCAGAGAATTCACCTGTGTCTCACCCACTATAATACATCTTCGCTCCATTCTTTCATGACTGCCATGCTAAACCGTATATCACCAGATCGTTTTCACCTCCATTAAAATCATTTGCTCAGTTTCGTGTCATTGATGTGGGATTCACTAAGGCCCTCCTATGACGGATCGATTCTTGTCGACATCAGCTCATTATCAAAGAAGCCGATCTAGGAACAACCCTTTCAGTACTTTGAAGCTTGCATGCCTCAATGGCAAGTTTCTCACTTCTGGTGATAGGTTTACATCAATGGCCTTCAACCGAAAGATTTTACGTGGTGTTCGATGCCAAGTCCTTTATTCACACCAGGTGAATTGTACTGTAGTACCTTGAGGGTCATCATCATCGGTGATTCCTCTCGCGCTTGTTAACGGCTTACATCATTGGCTGGTAATCAGGCGATGTCTTTCCATGTTCGACTCCAGAACATCTCTCACATGGATCGACTTGTACTTTGAGTGAAGATTGAACGAGATTGAAGACCCCAAATCTAGTTTCATCCATCCAGGCTGCGATATATATTCAGGAAAATAAAGACATCAAATGTACATCATTGCTGCATAGATAATCATCCAATCTAAGGGATGATGACTCTACCAGAATCATCAGTCTACACTCAGACGATTGTCTATCTCATGTACATGAAAATGAATTTATAAAGCTGAGCATGGGAATGCCTGCCTCAACTAGATCATGAAAATATTATGAAGATAATGTATTGTATTGTATCTTATTACAGGTCTCCTTCCAGCTTGAAAGAACTTCAGATCCTCATGATAAATCATTTCACCCGACATCAACAAATTAACGACCTCATGCTTTGGTGGGCAACTGTTATAGACATTTTTGGGCACTGCAACCCCAATCATAAATGTCAATAAGCCAAGGGCTCTTAAGTCCCTAAAAGTGTTGTTCCGACCCCTAAAAGAACAAGGTCAACTGATTATGTCTTCTCCCAGAAGTTCTCCATGAAAAACTACTCAGAACTGGTCAAAACTGGACCATTTCACCTGTTCCACAGGCAAAGTGTGCTGCATCCCACCTAAATACACACAGTAGGTGTGATGCATGTCAAAAAGCCCTTCTATGGGGTGCGATGGGCGAGAAGGGACAAATAGCAGGGTCAATCCGCAAGGTGGAGGAGCATGGAATCTTCCAGAAACCTCTCCTGTGACACTTGCCTCTCTAAATTCGGCTAGGGATGAGTAAGAGGTCATCAATCTCGAAGTGGAGTCAAGAACTATCAGAGAGAAGACACTAATCAAATCTCAAAAGCTGACTCACCTCCCTTGCAGACATCTATATATGGATCCCTCATCCCAGAGATCCATAGGCTGGAATTTTGTATCTTGTGAGGAAGTGCTGCTGGTTTCTTGGTGCAATATCATAGTGTTGGGTGATCTAAGCTTGACATGATGTGAAGAAGGGCTTCTTGTTGAGAGGATGATGCTGGGTCAGAACAATTGGTTGTAATTCTCTTGGCTCTTTCTTGATTATCAATAAAGCTATTCAAGTTTTCCTCTACACACTTGTGTGATTGATGTTTTATGCATTTGTGTGGTTAATATACATCTGATCCTATATTGCTTATGATAATAGATCTATGTTCTCGTATAGTGTTATGCTGCTTTGATTCTATAGGTACTCTGTGAAGCTGGGTATACAAGAAAGCAAGTAGCAAAGGACTATCAAAAGAGACAGGAATCGAGCAAGGAACCAAGCGCAAGACAGAGGTTGGTCTCCTTTATTCTTCTCTTATCTATCTCTCATAAAGGAAAATGAAAGTAGTTTTAGTTTGTTTGTTTCTAAGGTAGCTATCACCCTTAGTGGGACTAGCAGTTCTGCATAGACACTATTCCCAGTAACACCGGGTTAGGACAAGAATTCTGGGCAGAGGCGGCGAATACTCCATGTTACCTGGTCAATAGGTCATCTTCATCAGTGTTGGAGGATAAGACTCCACAATAGGTATGGACTCATAAGAAACCCTCTCTTTCACATCTAAGGGTATTTGGATGTGATGCATATGTACATGTTCCAAAAGAGAAATGAACCAAGTTGGATAGTAAATCTAAAAAGTGCATCTTTATTGGGTATAAGGATGGTTTAAAGGGCTATAAGCTTTGGAACCCAGTATCAAGGAAGGTTGTGTATAGTAGATATGTGGTGTTTAGAGAGGTAAAATATGTTATTAAACATGAAGTCCAACCAAAGGAACCTAAGAAGATATAGTTTGAGCTTAATAAGGAAGAATCAGAGTCTACAACAAGAGGAGGAATCAGAAAATGAAGAGCCACAAACTCCGACTGTGAGAAGATCAGTTCGAGAAAGAAGGTAGCCAGAAAGGTATAGTCCATCTACTTTCTGTTCAAATTTTTCTTTGTCTGTTACTGATGATGATCCCAGAACTGTGAAGGAAGCAATGGATTCAGAGGATGGACAACTCTGGAAAGAGGCCATGGTTGATGAAACGGCATCTTTGCACAAAAATGAGGCTTGGGATCTGGTGGAGTTGCCAGTTGGAAGGAAACCCATTGGCAGCAAATGGGTGTTCAAAAGGAAGACAAATGCAGAAGGAAAAGTGGAGAAATACAAAGCTCGTTTGGTAACAAAAGGTTATTCCCAGGTGCCGGGAATTGATTTTGGTGATATTTTTTCTCCTGTTGCCAAGGTAACTTCTATTAGATTACTTTTATCTGTTGCTGCTGCTTTTGATTTTGAGGTAGAACAGATGGATGTGAAGACAACATTTCTTCACAGGGATTTGGAAGAGGAAATATACATGAAGCAACCTAAAGGCTTTGTGGTGAAGGGTAAGAAAGAATTGGTATGAAAGTTAAAGAAGTCTCTGTATGGGTTAAAACAGTCACCAAGGATGTGGTATTAGAAATTTGATACATTTATACGGGGACTTGGCTTGACCAGAAGCAAAGCAGATCACTGTGTGTATTTTAAATTAATTGGTGACCATGTTATTTATCTAGTCTTGTATGTGGATGATATGTTGCTAGTTGGAAATGACAAAGAAATTATCCAGGATTTGAAGACCCAATTGTCCTCCAAATTTGACATGAAAGATCTTGGTGCTGCAAACTATATTTTTGGCATGGAAATTAAAAGAGATCGGGAAAAGAGGAAGCTCTTGTTAAACCAAAGGAAGTATGTCGAGACAATATTGCAGAGGTTTAATATGCAGGATAGTAAACCGGTGAAGTTTCTTATTCCTGTAGGTGTGAGGTTATTTGCTGTACAGTGTCCCAAGACACAAGAAGAGGAAGAGGACATGTCCCATGTTCCATATGCAAGTGCAGTCGGTAACTTGATGTAGGCAATGTTCTGTACTAGACCAGACATTGCACATGTAGTGGGAGTATTGAGTAGGCTTATGTCAAAACCAAGGAAGGAGCACTAGACAGCGGCGAAGCAGGTTTTCAGGTATTTGTGTGGCACTAGTGATTATGGTTTGTGTTACCAAGGAAGATTAGGATTGGACAAAATGTTGGATATTCGTGGCTTTATTGATGCAGACTAGGCTAGAGATTTGGATCAGAGAAGATCTATAGGTGGGTATGTGTTTAACTTATTTGGAGGTGCAGTCAGTTGGATGGGTAAGAAAAAATTTGTAATGGCACTATCAACTACAGAGGTAGAATACATGGCAACCACTCATGCAAGCAAGGAAGCAGTTTGGTTGTAGAGATTGTGTTCAAGTATGGGGTTAGTACATGGAGCTATAAGGATATACTATGATAGCTAAAGTGCAATTTTCTTGGCAAAGAACCCTGCATATCATTTAAAGACAAAGCACATTGATGTTCAGTGTCACTTTGTGAAGAATACCGTAGATGCATTGACAAAATCTGTGAGCTCTGAGAAGTTCTCTTGGTGTAGAGAGACAATGGACATTTCAGGGCTGGAAAAATGACTAAGCTCTCTTGTGGCCCCCTATGGAAAGAAAACAACAAGTGGGAGAATGTTGGGTTGTGTTATATTCTTTCCATGACTAGCCCATGTAGTTAACTAGGGGGTTAGAGGAGGGGTAGAGCCCCCCTTCGTTGTGCCGATTGTGTAGCACGGGGGGGGGGGGCAGGGGGGTCACAAGGGGTTTGAGGTGTACCCGTAACCCCACTTTGTGGGGCCAGGGTAGCGCCCCGGAAAATTTTGGTTTTGGACCCTATGTTAGGATGGGCAGACTCACCTAAGGTTTTGTGCATGATTTTTGCACATGTTTTTGGATGTGATGGTTTTCAGTCCATGGTATTGGACGCGATGGTTTTCAGTCCATGGTATTGGATGCTTTAGCATGTATAATTATGTATTATAACATTGAAAGGAACATAATGAAAAATCAAGCTAGTAGTCCCGGTTTTTGGATCCAAAGGGAAATCTCTGTGTATATGTGTTTTATGTGTTATGCTCTCGCATTGTTTATTTTCTATGTTTTAGAATTCGTATGCAGGTAACTTCTGTATGGGGTTAAAACCTACAGAATTTCACTGATTAAGGAATTCCTTTTGATGGGAATCCTAGTCCTTTTCCTCCTTTTAGAAATATTGGTGCTCCTTATATGGCTACTTTATCCCTTCCGGGATTTACCATTGGCTTGCCAGTATGGTCTTTTTCAACCTCCTTGGTTCAAAATTTTGTGATTTATCCACAATCGAGTACTCCTCCAACTGGACAACAACAACCTCTAGTTGATCCTAAAGTTGACCCTTTTCCTTCTTCGTCAGTCATTTCTTCCTCCCCTTCTTCCTCTTCGCTTGGTGAAAGTATCAATACTAGTAACCAGGTGGCTAAGAAGAAGAAGAAAGGGAAGAAGAAGAAGAAGAAGCTAATTCAATAGGGGGAAACCAAGCAACCATTGCCTCGAATGCAAGTTTTGATGAGAAACCATCCCATAAGCCTCACAAAGTTTGATATCCATGCAAACTTTGCACGAGAGACCATCTTCTTCGAAATTTTCCTGGTATTCCTCAAATCTTAGAAGAATGGTCTTCTCGTTCACATCATCCAGTGTCTTCAACTTCTGTAGATCATGCTGGTGACACACCATCAACTAGTGGTAGTAAAGTCCAAGGAAAGAAGGGTAAAGTTAAGTTTCCCTCCAGGTTATGTGAAGGGAATCACCCCATTCACCTTTGTCCCTATCAGGATGAAGCCAAAAAAGTGTTGGATAATCGTCCTGCTTCTCCGCAGAGACTTCCATCTGATTACAGGAGACTCTCCCTTAATCCTTCATTATTTGATGAATTGACTGACCTAAATCAACCATCAGTCAAACCCACTCTCTCTGAATGTGAATCCCATGAGTCTATACCTGACCAATCACAGGTCGAGGAAACAGTTGACCCGATTTCACCTTCAGTTAATCGTACCTTTCCTGTAGAGAGTGAGTATGATACCACTCAGGTTATTTTTGTTTCTTCAGATTCCAATGAGCTTGGGGGCAACCCTCATGTTCCATCAAGACAGGAGGAAAATCCTCCAGTTCTCGTAACTCAAGGGGATAATTCTCCCATTCTTATGGTACCCCCTCCAAGTAGTCTGGTCACTTCCTTTGATTGGAATCAACTGTCAGGATATCGTCTTCCTTCTTATGTGCCTTTCCAGATCATAGTACAGGTTTGTAATATGATTGTACCTAGCGCTATTATATATGAAGGTGCATCTGTGAGTATCCTTTCCTCCACTGCTTGGCAAGTGCTCGGTTCACTGCCACTTGTGCCTGTTACCCAGAATCTTTTGGCTTTTAACAAAGGAACCAGTCAACCATTAGGGATCCTTCCTCAATTTCCTATTACTTTGGGAGGAAAAATTGTTTATCTCAATGTGATGGTAGTTCCAAGCCCTTTATATTACAATTTACTTCTTGGGCGTGACTATTTTTATGACATGGGAACTATTTTTTCAACACTCTTTCGAGTGATGTGTTTCCTGCATGAAGGGAGAATTGTCACAGTTGACTAACTTTCATTTCCCTATCCAAATATGGCTTCCAGTCAACCATCTTCCCTAAATGGTCCTTTTGTACCAATGGTATCTTCCCCACCACGGGTCAATTATGTGGTAACCCATTCCATGACTACATCAATGGACGATCAATTCCGTGATGTTGTACATTATGTATTGGGGGCACTGGAACTAGATGTCTCTAATGATCCCTTCCAGACCATTATTCTCCCATCTGATGAGAACCTCTTGGAAATCATGACCTCTTATGGGTCGTGAATAGAGGAACATGAGGATAGTTCTTTTACTGTGTCAACCTCATTAAAAAATGAAACAGGTCCATGAGGATAATTCCTTGTCTTGTGTCAACCTCGTTAAAAAATGAAACAAGGAATATGAGGATAATTCTTTGTCTTGGGTCAACCTCGTTAAAAAATGAAACAAGGAATATGAGGATAGTTCTTTGTGTTGTGTCAAGCTCGTTAAAAACTAAAACAAGGAATATGAGGATAGTTCCTTGTCTTGTGTCAACCTTGTTAAAAAATGAAACAAGGAATATGAGGATAGTTCCTTGTCTTGTGTCAACCTCATTAAAAAATGAAACAAGGAATATGAGCATAGTTCCTTGTCTTCTGTCAAGCTCGTTAAAAAATGAAACAAAGGGTATGAGGATAGTTCCTTGTCTTGTGTCAACCTCGTTAAAAAATGAAACAAGGAATATGAGCATAGTTCCTTGTCTTGTGTCAAGCTCGTTAAAAAATGAAACAAGGAATCTGAGCAGACTTGTCTTGTGTCAAGCTCACTAAAAAATGAAACAAGGTCCCCTGGAGCAAAGTTCCAAGTTGAGTGTTTGATAAGATCTCGTAAAATCCTAGTCAAGTCTTTCACTTGATCTTGTAAATGAACCTTCATTCCATCCACCTCATAGCCGTGAGTAGTCTAGTTAGGTGAATGCAATGAAGCTTGGGGGGCATGCACCTTGAATCGAGTCATCATGCTGGGGGCATGTAAATCAATATCAAGCATAGTTTTTCATTTCAAGCTTGTGTAAACATGAAACTGTATCCAAGCATGAGTCATCATGCTAGGGGCATGTAAACCAATCTCAAGCATAGTTTTTCATTTCAAGCTTGTGTAAACATGAAACTGAATCCAAGCATAGTTTTTTGTTTCAAGCTTGAGTAAAAATGAAACTAAATCCAAGCATAGTTTTTCATTTCAAGCTTGTGTAAACATGAAACTGAATCCAAGCATAGTTCCCTATGGTTCAATATTGTGTAAAAATGAACCCATTTTCATTTTAACCCTTGTGATTTCCATTCTATCAGCCTCTTCCATCAGATGAGCCTTGGTTTTTTTCTCCTTCCATCGTCACTATCTACTTGGCCAATCATACGCTTTCACTTCATTGTTTTACCCTTTTTGAGGAACAATTGCAATGAGTGGTCTTATTAGCCAGCCTCTTCACATAAATCAACATGTTTTGAAATGTTCAAACATCACCGGAACTAGTTCTTATCCTAGACACCACTCATTCCTCTTAGTGGAGTCCTCTTTAAGCTCTTTTCAGACTCTCAAAATATGAAAATATTGTCGAGCGCTTGTCCTTTTCAGCTTGTTAACGAATTGGAAATGACATCTACTCAGTATAAGTTTAACCCTTTTCCGGACTGAGAAATATTACTTATGAAAAAGGAATACATTGATCGAACATGGTCAATAGGCTCTCTCTCATATTATTTTATGCTTTTTCAGAATTGAGATACGAATATAAGAAAAGAACTTGTGGAGTTTTCTTTTTGTCCCATTTCAAACTCTCTAAACATGAAAAGGATCGATTTCTCATTATCATTAAACTCATTAAAACATCAAATAGCAACACACTTGTCCATCATGACAAGATTGAATTTCACCTTTGCTAGACTCGTTAAAACATCACATAGTGATGGATTCACCCGAAGGGTGGAATTATACAACAAGCATATGTTAACCTCCTCAAGCTTCATAAAAAATAAAGAGGTACTGGTCAGCAATGACTGGGGAAAATGGAAAAAGGGGTAAACCACTTTATGGTAGCAGGTCGCTTTTGAACATGACACTTTCACTTCATCTCTATGACTACTTGGGTTGGGTTATCTGCTTGATGGTTATCATACCATTGGTCTATCACACCATCCATCACTTTTTTTTTGGGTCAATGCTACAATTCATTCAGACTATTTGGGTTGGATTATCTCCTTGATGGTTATCATACCTATGGTCTATCACACCATCCATTACTTTTGTTTTGGGTCAATGCTGCCAATCCATTCAGTGTCACTGACATGTTCAAGAGAAGTCACTTAGTTTAAAATTAATCCTTTGCAATACTCATAAAACTTCATTTTCATGACCACCATTCCTAAACCTTGTGTCGTTAGTCAAATTCTATCTCCAAAATCATTACACTTGTTTCATGTAGTTGATGTGGGATACATCAAGGCCCTCCTATGATGAGTCGCTTCTTGTCGACATTAGGACATTATCCAAGAAGTTGACTTAGAAACACCCCTTCAGTACCTTGAGACTTGCATACATCAATGGCAAGTTTCTCACTTCCGGTGATAGATTGACATCATTGGCCTTCGACTGAAAGACTTTGTATGATGTTCGACATCAAACCATCCATTCACACCATGCAGAATGTACTACAGTACCTTGAGGATCATTATCATTATCGTTGATTTCTCTCGCATCTGTTAATGGCTTACATCACTGGCTAGTAATCAGATGGTGTCTTGCCATGTTCGACTTCAGATCACATATTTGCATGGTTAGACTCGTACTAGAGCAAAAGATTGAACGAGATAGAAGACCCCAGATCTAGTTTCATCCATTCGGGCTGCAATTTTAGGAAATGAACCAAATCATCCGTACAATGGCTTTACATTGATGGTCATCCAATCATGGGTCTATAGATGTAGACGACTATCTATGTACTTGTAATGAAATTTTATATGCTGAGCATGGGTGGGCCTTCCCTTAGAGATTCATGAGAAAAAATTCAAATATCATGATATTATGTATTTTAATCGATGCAGATCACCATCCACTTCAGAACCTCCTCATCATATCATAAAGCATATCACTCGACATTATTATTTTCGACTTCATGCTTTAGGGGGAAACTGTTACAGATCCATTTGGGTGCATCACTCCCATCATCCAAATCAGTGTTTTAGGGCTCATCAAACCCTAATTTCAGATGCTACATGCCGTAAACAAGTCAACCTTTTGAATGCCTCCTTCCCAGACAGTTTCATGGCCTAAAGACATCCTGAAATGACCTCTAGAGGGACCAGCACAGGTAGGCCCATGCAAGGGTGCACTGCAGAGCAGTTAATTCCATGCCAGGGTTCTCTGTAGAGCACTTAGGCCCACTTTGACTTGTGCTAGGCAAGATTGAGGGAAATATTCATAGGGTTCTAGGGAATATTCTTATATTCTGGAGCCTTCTAGAAGATTCCCACACTTATCATCTCCTATGAGCTTGAAAATGGATGAGGAATGAGTTAAGATACCTCCTATCCTCTCATCCCTTCCTCCATGGAACTAATTCTAAGTATGGAAGGTCATTCAATACCCTCATTGATGACAAAACCTCATCCATCTTCCTATAAATTAAGCACTCATCTAAGTGATCAAGGATTGGAATTTGATAAACTGTAAGGAGATAATGTTAGTTTGAGAAGTGAGACTATTGTAAGTGTCGTTATGCTACTGGAATGTCATGCTTATGATGTGATGTGGATGGAACCAAAGCTGGAAGAGTGACTTCGAATCAGGCTTCATGGTTGTAATTCTTCTTGCTATTCAATAAAGTATTTACACCATTTTCCATATGCTTATCTTGATATATGATGCTTATATTTGTGAATGTATCTGATTCCATTTACTTGTAATCAATAGATCTTTTTCTTTGATTGGTTCTTTGTCTTATGTTGATGTTTACAAGTACTTCTCAAGCACGTTAAGTATGGGAAGGAGCGACAGGACTGATACAAAGGAGATAAGAGGAAAGTGAAATTACAAGTAGGTCCTCTCATTCTCTTTGTCTTATCTATTGTTTATAGAAAAAGGTTAAAGTGCTTTAAACTATTGTTCTAGATATGGCTACTTATCTAGGGAATTAGTATTTATCCGTAGATACCAAATTCTTGATAACAACGCTCGCACAACTCCTTCACCATGCATCTGGTACCAAAAGATGAGCTATCAGTATGCAACCGTGTTCAACAATGTTCAACTCAGTGACAACAATATCTAGCAGTTGACTATAGTCAGTGACAACACATTACGGTCCTTGGAATCAAGGTTTTGATTATAAGCATGATTAGATTCATTTCATGGATATCATAATTTTTTTGTTGCATAGATAAAATTATGGATCATTGTACTATGTTTTATATAATCATTTGATGACGATCTAAGAAGAAGAATAATGGCAAGGTTTTTCCCCGTAGTGGGTTTTTCCCTGGTCTCGGACCAATCTTGGTGTCTCTATGTGTGCATGCTTTTCTTTTATTGTTCCTTTATATCCCGTTGCATAGATGATGATGATATTGTTCTTTCTACATAATTGCATATTGTGATGAATAATGGTGTAGATTTGAATAATGTAATGATGATATGGGGTGAACTTAATGTATTAATGAAGAAATTCAATTATCAAAGCAAAGAACCATGTATCCCTATGAAAAACTAACATGGAATTAGAGTTGGGCTGAAGAAAATCCATGGAGATCACCCCAACGATGACACCTTTGATGGAAGCAAGAAGCGGATGGTGGAGACCTAAAATAATTCTAGGGTTTGAAGAAAACCCTAGTCATCTTGACTCTTAGGGTTTTATGCATTCTATGAGGTTAGGGTTGGAGAGAAACCCTTGTTTATGGAAACAATATGAGATATGAAACCTAGTATGGTCAATGTGAATATGCTCAAGCACTTGTGGAATATTTGATGAAGCCCTAGATGGGATAATCCCTAGTAGGCATGGTTCGATAATTGAAGTGTTGTAGCGGCTATAACACACTCCAAAAGTTTTTCCTACACTTGAATTTTGGATCCTACTATAGATCTGTTATCGATCATTCCCTAGTCACTTATGGGTAAGTTGATGATTTCAAGCTCCCTTTTTGATCTTAAGAGTCATTCATGCTTTTATATTTATGTAGCATGTGGCATCTTCAGGCATGGGGATTATATCTCGTCATGCAAAGGAAAGTTTGTTTTGCTTCAAGGGGAAATATTTGTGAAAATGAGTTGTTCTCATCATATATACACGTTTCACACTCATTTCCAAAGTTTCATGCACTATTACACAAGTGTCACCATTATCCTCACAAAGTTTATCATCACAGCTACACTTGTCGCAAGCTGCGACAAAGGTTGTTTCATTAAGAGAAGTATGTTTTCATATGTTTTGGATGGTCTATGTTGTATCACTAAGTGTTCAGGTGTGTGATCATAGTCAAATTCTATCACTATTCACTTCGGTTCTACTTATCCCACACTTAGCAAAATTCTTGAGTTTTCTTAGCAACTTAGCCTCATCCAGCTTTCCTGAACTGCGCACTTCACATCTGCAACCCTCAAGCTTTTGCCTTACATGCTATAATTTTGCAATGTGTAGAAATCGAAACCTCCCTCAGCATCCAAAACTGTGTAGTGGCTTCCTCTAGTGTCCTTCCCTCAGTCGAAACCCACTGTCTCCAAAAACTACACAGGTTTGTCCCTCAAGAATCTCAGCTGCCTAATGCACCTTCCCTCCTGAAACTGTGCAGATTTGGCCTCTCAAGGCCTTATCCTACAGTAGTGACTGTCGGCTTAAACTACACAATTTTGTCTCTTAGTGGCCACTATGCAATTCCTTCCCTTAGTGAGACCTGTGTATAAAATTCCCTCAGTCTGAATTGAGCTACACACTGCGTAGTCTTAGTGAATCCAAGAGCTCTATTTTTAGCTAGGGGTTTATCATACTGATGTCGTCTTGTCATGAGTGGATTACAAATATAGGAATTCTACCAGGCTATGATAAGATTATGAAGAGGGAGATGAGAAGGATGCCATGCTAGATGACACTCAAGGAGTTGAGGAGAAAAGATAGCCATCAAATAAGAAGACCAAGGAACCTAGGGTGTGACGAAAGATTGGGACCGCATGAAGACTCCATCTAATGCATAACCCTTTGGAGGCTATTTATAGAAAACAAATCATATCTTTTAAAATACACCTCTTAGTGTAGCATGAAGGACCACTTATTTTTTCATATCATTATCTATTTAGTGACATGCATGGTTGCAAGAAATGAAAGTCATTTCATGTGTGTCCTCTAAGTGTTTCTTCCCCTTTCACTTGTTGGACCAACTGTCGCCTTTTGGAATTTTTGACCATTACGTCATGTTTTTGAACCTTTTCTAGTGGTTTCAAAGGTTGGTCTTTATGTATTCGAGTTGTCCTAGATATGCAAACATCTATCATACTCATACAAAAAGTCTTAAGCATTGTCACACAATTATCACCATAGTCATCCTGGAGTCTATCTCAAGTGCCGCACTTGTCGCTCTTTTAATAGGAAAGTCACTTAGAGGGTGATGCTTTGCCTTGTTGTTCTGGTGGTGTATGTTTTCACGTCATTGAAGTATGCTAAGTGTGTGATCACAAGTTCAAGTTCTATACAAGTTCACCTTCCTCCTGCACTTAGCCATTTCTCCAAAAATCTTCACGACCAGGCAACTCAACTTCACCAGGCCCCGACTGAGCTACACACTACATAGTATTAGCCATCAATGACGTGACCTTACTAACTAGAATTTCATTGTGCATGGTCGCTATCCTCTAGGGAAGTTGCACTGTGCAGTTCCAAAGTTCAACAACCTTCCTTGACTCCCAAAATTGTATAGTAGTTCCTTCCAGTACATCTTGAACTGTGGATTTCACACTTGCAGTCCTCAAACTTTTCCCTTGCCTATTGGAATCCCATGGTACATAGAGGGATCAACCTCCCTTGGCCTCCAAAACTACATAGAGGTCTCCCACAATGTCCTCCCTCAGCCAGAGCTCAATGTCCTCAAGAACTCCAAATATTTGTCTTCCAGGCCTCTCTGCTACCCAGTCTTCCTTGCCTCTGAAGAAAATGCAGAAATGACCTCTCTTGGCCTCACCTTGCACCAACCACTGTTGAATTGAATTTTGAAATCTTGTCTCCTAGTGGCCACTGTGCAATTTTCCTCCTCGGTGAGGATTGTTATCAAACATTCCTCAATCAAGTCTGAGCTATGCTCTGCGCAGTGTTAGTGATCAAGCTCTATCCCTACCAACTGGAATTGTGCAATGCCCAGTCACTGAGCCTTGTCTCCCATCCTATGACTTGTCCCAAGCTCAATTCATGGATGATAATGCACTATTTTAGAGTAGGGATTTTTCAGATTGATTTTGTCCCGTCATGAGTGAATTGCAGGAACAACTACACTACCAAACCATGGAAAGATGATGAAGAAGGAAAAGTAGTAGGGAAGCATCCCTAGAGACTCACTTGTAGCTGAATTGATGGGTGAACCTATCAAGAGCAAGAAAAGGGACACAATTTTACAACCACCACCCAAGACCAAAGATCATTGAAGATCCCACACCATCAAGCTATGTGGAGGATAAAAGAAAGCATATCCAAGAACACATATATCACTCAGCAACAACAACGGCTTGACATTGCCACCTCAGCAAGCTAGTCCATGTCAACAGTGTCATGTCAAGTCGTGTCATGATTTTTCAAAGGCCACATCATCATTATGAGCCATGTATATTGTAAATCAAATGTAATGTAAAGTGGAAGGCCAGTGGAAACACATGGATATGAAGAGTCATCTTAGTTGAAAAGTCATAGGAAGTTGAATGGTCATGAGGGTTGTCAAAGAGTCACAAGGATCAAGCATCACCCCTTGTTTTTATATACCCCCTCAATGTATGAGTAAAGGAACTTCACCTTCGCTCCTCCCGCAAAGCATAGAGAGTTTCAGTCAATTCTGTGAGGATAAAGGAGTGGCTCCAATGTCCCACTACTAGCACTAGTGATGTACAATCTAAATATGCATCTTGAAACTTTTGCCTAATTATAGAAGCCTTTACAGGCCAACACGTTTCCATGCATGGCTTACAAATGTTTGTAAGACTATTCTGTGAGAATTTATATTTCATGTTTGTTTTCACATGTACTAAGATAGTTGAACTATTTAAGTTGTTTTAGTGCTTATCTTGTTGGGAATTTGTTGTAATGGTTGTCAATGTTGTCTTATCCTTATGGACTATTCCACAGGATACTAGACAGACCTTTCCTTATCAGTTATAATGACTGTCACATCCATTGTGGACTATTCCGCTGAATGTTAGACATATCTTCCCTTGTTCATTGCTTGTAATGAATGTCGCATCCATTGTGGACTATTCCGCTGGATGTTGGACATGCCTTTCTGGTTCATTTTGTCTCTTCCTAAGTGGTACTATTACCTCTCACTTAGAGGCCCACTTTTCTCCTCCCTTTTGCAGTAAGATAACCTAGACACAGTTGCGTTGCACACTCACCTTGTTGTTTGAAGACACTATTGCATTACTCCCGTGTTTTGATAGCTATATCTAAGGAAAATATTTGAGGATTTAGAAACTGAGCCTTTATACCGGATGGGATTCCTATAACACATGTTGTGACATCTAATTGGGACTTCATATCAGGGAGATCCCCTTGGTTGGCGAGTTTCTAGCATCATCAACAAAATGGTGCTAGAAGGAGGGCCAAATGACAGGTTGTGCCCGTTGAGTTTGGTTTGGATCTCTTATTTAAAATGGATCTTCCCCAAATCATAATCCTGAAATGTTTTTATAAAGAGCTTAATTGTACCATCCTTGCGGAAGTTATTCAAGGCCTATCCGAATTTAAGATCGATGGTGAGGGTGAATCAACTTTTCATGAACATCTGTTTCAAGTTGTCCGACTTTGTTTTTGTCACGGAATGTGTTCCAAAGATGTCATGGCTTGATTAATCAACCTCACATTTGAAGATCGTGTTAACCAGTGGTGTCATACATTACCCATTTCTTTTATCCATTCATTTGATCAACTTGCCAAGATGATATATAAATTTTTCGATAAGTATAACTACCAAAATGTCTGTGAAATGTAGCCCGATGAATTAGTTGAGGATTTTTATTATCATTTCCTTCACCTTTGTTGTGAAATTCCTAAAAAAAAATGGAACTCGTATTTATTGAAACAAGAGTTTGAATGCTTGGTTCATGTCTCCTTATATGGTGAGACTGAACCTCGTATTTTCCCATCTCCCCAAACTCTTTTGGATCATGAGGCACCTCAAATCATAGAGGAGGAGCCTACTACCCCTTTTGTTCCTTATCCTCTTTTTCCAGTCTCGATGAGGGTGTCTCCTTGCGGTGATTGTAAACTGGGAAATCTAAAAATCAAATCTCCAATCCATCCTCTCATTCTTCTCCTGCTTCAACTGAGGAAATTCCAGAATGGTTCATGAAGCCTATGATGAAGACTTACTCCTAAATTCCACAAGAGGATGTCACCATTCACAACTCTAATATCAAGGTTGATCCAGATTTCTGTTATCCCCTATCTTCTTCACATCCTGACTCTTTGTACCATGATCTACTTGATCAATATTCCCCACTAGTTAGTTCTTCACATTCTCTTGATTCTCAAGCTGTTGACTCAAATTGTGATCAGGTAAAAGGTAGTCACATTACGCATGTAAAGGAGCATAAAGGTGAGGACACTTTCAATTTTTCCTCTTTGTTTCGAAATCTTCTGTGTCGAAACAATGAGTTTCCATCTTTCAATGACTCTTGATCTGCTAATATTGGTGGAAAACCCAATACAATCAATTCTTTCAATCAACCCCCAACCTTGTGTAGTGATCGTTCTAATGATGATAACTCTATTTCCATATGTCGTGACGAATTCCAAAGCACATTATATGATACTTTAGTTCCTCATGAGATTTTAATTTAGATCTATAATCTTCTTCGGTCAAAGAATATGTTCATATCAAAACTTCCCCTTCACCTCACTATCCCTTGTGTCCTACCATTTGCAAAAAATCCACTTGTGATGGAGATACTCAATGTTCTTTTGTTTCTTCATCCAATGAGTTATCCCCTCGATTGACACAAGGCAGTGAGGTTATCCATGGTGAAAATGAAAACAATCAAAACACAGAGAACTCTTCCCGCCGCTCATCATCTCTCCTTTTGCATGAAGACAACTCTTTAAACCAACTTTCTCATGAGATCTAACCAATTCAATTATATTTGAATGTGATATTAGAATATCCTCTTCAATTGAGTAATCTAATTGTTGAAGCTGAAAATTCTGGTGAATCATGTGACAGAGATGGTTGCCATCCGGTAAGCAGTTTTGAAATCAACAACAACAACTATCCTCAAATCATGCTTGAGCTAGTTCAAGCTTCAAAATGTGATACTATAACCTTGGAAAGTTTTGTGACCTTCCAGGGAGTCGAGGCACTTCAAATTTTGTTAATGGTTATGCCAGGATATTGTGACTTTGATAAGCCCCCCGAACTAAATTAGATCTGGTTTCTCTCACACAATCCAACTATCTACATGGTTTCAATCGATATTGATTTCCGTGTGAAAAATGTTTGGTATTCCGGGTGTGATCTTTCGAGTTTTCAGGATTTTACTTCTGACTAAATTCAAGAATCTGTTACAGTTCATTCATCTTCAAGAAAATATTTGACATCAAACTCGGGTTGGGAATTCCCATCTCTCATAAAGTCATGGAATTGTGAAGTTGATCATCTCAAGGACTACCTTTTCCCGCAAGAATCAAACTTATCAAATTTATCCCTTAATGGTTATCTCCTCACAAATCTTATATTGAAAATATGTCCTCTCATCACACCAAAAATCTCCTCGATCAATAATGAATGAAAAAGTTGTCACATGAGTCAAGTTCTTCTCCATTCACCATGACTTAATTGGTCTCATCCATTCATGGTGCTAGCATCCTTTTTAAACTCTTTTGATGACTATGATGCTTGTACAATTTTTCACCAGTTGCAGGAAGGTGGTCTGTCATATTTGGCTTGCAAGGAACTTGGTTCGATTGTTCAAAGCATTCACAAGATTTTTCAAATTGGTTTTTCTTTGTTTATTGCAAATTGGGAATCTAATGCTTCAAACAACTCATCTAACCAATTCTCTATCTTTGGTGACTGTCATTCGACTTATCATTTCTCCATCAGCACATCCAATGACAATTATTTCACACCCTTCGATATTCATTATTCAACATCTCTATATTCATATTTTTGTCAAGCCGGTGAGGCACTTCAACCTTCACTAATGGTTATGGTAGGTCCTGATTGTCTTAACATGACTATCGAGTAAGATCAGATATGTTTTCCCCTACAATATTCTTAGCATAATCCCATGCTTTTAATTGAAAACTCATATTTTCAAAGTTCTCAAGAGGGTCATTACAAATTTTATGATCCAATCCCTGAATGACTAGAACAATCTTACTTGGAAATATTTGTTGCAAACAGGAAGTTTCAATCTTCCCTCACGCTTTCTAAGAAGCTCATTATAGATTTGGACACATCCTCAAAATGCTTCTGAGGTTTGTTGAAAAATGGTATTCATCGAAAAGGTAAGAATGTGTATTAGATAAAAGTAGTGGGTGTGACATGCCTTTCTGTCCACAGGAAAGACCTTCCTTTTCTTGTGCAATTTTTTAAAGTTTTTATATCTTTTGTTGCACATTACTTTATATTTTTTTTAATTGTTTATATATTTGTGGATGCAAGTCAAGAATGACTAAAGTGGTTTCACTTGAAATTTCATTATATGTGATCCCGAACTCCTATATGTTAGGATAGGGTAGGATTATTTACATCTTAGTTTTCTTTCCTTGCACTCATCTTGCACTCCTTCCCTGTAGTTTGTCCTATTTTTCTTGTTCTGGTTCTACATCATGTTTGCTTTAGTCATTTCATTCTCTTGTATTTTGATTTTGTTTCTTGGTTCTGCGTTTTCTTTCTTTTTTCTTTGTCTTTGTCCTTTTTGAGTTTTCCTTTTGGTTTTCATCATGAAAATAAGTGTTATGCCTTGTTGCATTGTGGCTTTCAAGTTTGTGTGTGGCTGAAGTTCAAAGAGTCTTATGACATTGCAGCACTTGGCTAGTCTTCTATTTGTCTTCCTTGTGTTGGTTACACCTTTTGGTAGATGAATTTCTAAGAGAAAATACAATCCATCCATAAGGAGAGCTTTGGTACAACCATGAACCTATGTCCAATCTGGGAACCTCATGCCTATACTTAGTTTTTTGCTTTGGTGTTTTCAAGATTATCCAATTAGTAGAAATGGAGAAGGGGAAAATCTAAACGAGAAAACCTAAATTAGAGGTCTTTATATGCTTCTCTGAAGGAACAACCTCTTCTTATCTCAATAATCTGGGATCACTCTTCCACCCTAAAATAGATAAGTATCGATGCATAGTTCTCTTTAAATAAATAAATAAAGGTGAAAGAAGAGAAAGGCTTCCTACGCAAAGAGGTGAAGTAGGCAACCCCACCGAGGTACTGTCCAAGCTCACTAGCAGTGAAGCAATGCTTGTGTTCCTACGTGACTCCACCGGGGTACTATCCAATCCTCCTGGTAGTAGAGAAACACCAAAGATGAAAAAATATACTCTGAAAATCTTAAGCTCGCGAGCTAAACTACCCTTCCCAATTCAAAACATTGTAATATGGTTGAATTTATTTTGTGTTCAATTGAGAAGGTATAAAGGGGACCACGTTTGCCCATGGGGTAAGTGGAGAAGTCAAATTAATCTACACGATGAATCAATACTCCCTGAAGGACCAAGGTCCTACACTAAAAATGAACCAAGACAGAGAAGCTGGAATTCAATTAGTGTGTCGCCAAGTGTTGTAGCAGTTGCAACACCATCCAAAATTTTGGCCTACACTTAAATTTTGGAGCCTGCAATGGATCCTATGATCAATTGTTCCCTAGTCACTTATTGGTAAGATGATGATTTCAAGCTCCATGTTTTATCTTGAGAGTCATTCATGCTTTTATCTTTATGTAGCATGTGTCATCTTCGGGCATGGGGATTATCTCTTGCCATGCAAAGGGAAGTTTGTTTTCCTTCAGGAGGAAATATTTGTGAAAATGAGTTTTTCTCATCATATAAACATGTTTCACACTCATTTCCAAAGTTTCATGCACTATTACACAAGTTTCACCATTATCCTCACAAAGTCTATCATTGGAGCCGCACTTGTCGTAAGCTTCCACAAAGGTTGTTGCATTAAATGAAGTATGTTTTCATATGTTCTGGATGGTCTATGTTGTATCACTAAGTGTTCAATTTTGTAATCATAGTCAAGTTCTATCATTGTTCACATCGGTTCCACTGATCCAACACTCAGCCAAATTCCTAAGTTTTCCTAGCAACCTAGCCTCATCCAGCTTTCATGAACTATGTACTTCACATCTTGAACCCTCAAGATTTTCCATTGCCTATTAGAACTATGCAATGCATAGAAATACCAGCCTCCCTTGGCATCCAAAACTATGCAGTGGCTTCCTCTAGTTTCCTTCCCTCAACCGGAACCCACTGTCTCCAAAAACTGCTTAGTTTTGTCCCTCCTAAAACTACGCAAATTTGTCTTCCAGGCCCTTATCCTGTAGCAGTCGTTGTCGGCTTAAACTGATTTTTTTTGTCTCTCTATGGCCAATGCTCAATTCCTTCCCTCAGTGAAGACTATGCAGACAATTCCCTCAGTTTGGCTTGAGCTGCGCACTGCGCAGTCTTAGTGAATCCAAGTGCTTTATTTTTAGCTAGGGTTTTATCAAACTGATGTTGTCTTGTCATGAGTGGATTATAGATATAGGAATTCTACCATGCTATGATAATATAATGAAGTGGGAGATGAGAAGGATGACATGCTAGATGACACTCAAGGAGATAAGGAGAAAATGTAGCCATCAGATAAGAAGACCAAGGAACCTAGGGTATGACAGAAGATCGGGACCGCATGAAGACTCCATCTAATGCATAACCCTTTGGAGGGTAGGTATGGAAAAAAAATATATATTTTGAAATACACCTCTTAGTGTAGCATTAAGGACCACTTATCATTGTCATAGCATTATGTCTTCAGTGACATGCATGGTTTCAAGCACTGAAAGTCATTCCATGTGTCTCCTCTAAGTGTTTTGCCCTCTTTTGCTTGTTAAACCAATTGTCGCATTTTGGCATGTTTGACCATTAATTCATGTTTGTGAACCCTTTCATGTGGTTTCAAAGGTTGTTATTTGTGTATTTGAGTTGTCCTAGCTATGTAAACATTCATCTTAGTCATACACAAAGTGTTAAGCACTGTCGCATAAGTTTCACCACGGTCATCCTGAAGTCTATCTCAAGTGTCGCACTTGTCGCTTCTTGTTATAGGAAAGTCACTCAGAGGGTAATGCTTTATCTTGTTGTTCTGGTGGTCTATGTTGTCGTGTCATCGAAGTATGCTAAGTGTGCGATCGCAAGTTCAAGTTCTACACAAGTTCACCTTCCTCCTCCACTTAGTCATTTCTCCAAAAATCTTCCTGACCAGGCAATTTAGCTTCACTGGGAACCGACTGAGTTGTGTACTGTGTAGTCTAATCCATCAATAATGTGACCTTACTGACTAGAATTTTACAGTTCGTAGTCTCTATCCTCTAGGGCAGTTGCACTGCATAATTCCAAATTTCAACAACCTTCCTTGACTCCTAGAATTGCACAAGAATTCCTTCCAGTCTAGCCACGACTGTGCATTTCACACTTTAAGTCCTCAATATTTTCCCTTTCCTATTAGAATCCTGTAGTAAGTAGAGATCCTAACCTCCCTTGAATTCCAGAACTACGCATAGGTGTCCCCCAATGTCATCCCTCAGCCGGATCTCACATTCCTCAAGAACTATGCAGATTTGTCTTCCAAGGCTCTCTGCTGCCCAGTCCTCCTTGCCTCTAAAAGCAACACATAAGTGACCTCCCTTGGCCTCACCTTGCACCAGCCACTACTTACTTGAACTTTGCAATCTTGTCTCCCAATGGCCACTGCACAATGTTTATCCTTAGTGAGGACTTTGCTCAAAAGTTCCTTAGTCAAGTCTAAGTTGCGCTCTGTGCAGTCTTAGTGATCAAGATCTCTCCCTTCCAACTGGAACTGTGTAATGTGTAGTCACTGAGACCTGTCTCCCTACCTGTGACTTGTCCCAAGATCATTCCATGGATGATAATGCACCATCTTATAATAGGGAGTTTTCAGATTGTTGTCATCCGGTCATGAGTGAATTGTAGGAACAGGTACACTCTCAAGTCATGGCAAGATGATGAAGAAGGAAAAGTATCAAGGAATCATGCCTAGAGACTCAATTGTAGTTGAACCGATGGGTGAACCTATCGAGAGAAAGAAAAGGGATACAATCTTTCAACCACCACCCAAGACCGAAGATCATTGAATATCCAACACCATCAAGCTATGTGGAGGATAAGAAAAAGCACATCCAAGAACACATCTATCACTCAACAGTAACAACAGTTTGACATTTCCACCTTAGCAATCAAGTCAATGTCAGCAGTGTCATGTCAAGTCGTGTCATGAGTTTTCAAAGGCCACATTACCATTATGAGCCATACATATTGTAAATTAAAAGTAATGTAAAGTGGAAGTCCAATGACACACATAAATATTAAGAGTCATGTCAGATGAAAAGTCATATGAAGTTGAACAGTCATGAGGGTAGTTGAATAGTCAAAAGGGTCAAGCATCACCCCTTGATTATATATACCCCCTCATTGTATGAGAAAAGGACTTTCACCTTGGCTCCTCCTGCAAAGCATAGAGAGTTTCAGTTAGTTCTGTGAGGAGCAAGGAGTGGCTCCAATGTCCCACTAGTGAGGCTAGTGATGTACAATGAAAATATGTGTCTTGTAACTTTTTCTTAATTACAGAAGCCTTTTCAGGCCAACACGTTTCCATGCATGACTTATGGATGTTTATAAGACTATTCTGTGAGCATTTATATTTCATGTTTGTTTTCACATGTACTAGGATAGTTGAACTATTTAAGTTGTTTTAGTGCTTATCTTGTTGGGAATGTGTGTAATGGTTTTCTTTTTTGTCTCATCCTTGTGGACTATTGTGTAGGACATTAGACAGACCTTTTTGTAATTATCGATTATAACAACTGTCACATCCGTTGTGGACTATTCTGCTAGATTCTAGACGTATCTTCCCTTGTTCATTGGTTGTAACGATTGTCGCATCCACTGTGGACTATTCTATTGGATGTTGGATAGGCCTTTATGGTTCATGTGTATCTCTTGCTAGGTCGTACTATTACCTCTCACTTAGAGGCTCACTTTTCTCCTCCCTTTTGTAGTAAGAGAACGTAGACACAATTGCGCAGCACACTCACCAGACACACTTAGCATGTTGATCGAAGAAACCATTGTTGGCATTATGATACAGGTGTTTTCCTCGATGGCAACTCACTCAGAGGTATGATACAGGTGTTTTCCTTGATGGCAACTCACTCAGATGACAGATCATAGTACAGCAAGTCAACAACAAAGAATTAATGATCAGAAAGAGGTATACGCAGGTTAACCTTGATGAAAGTGTGTATGCACGTAGGTTATAAGAACAAAAGGCATGTATACGTGCACACGCAAGTTCACAAAAAGAAAGGTGCATACATGTTGGAAAACTAAGTTTTGGTCCATGGTATTTTGGTATTGGTCCATGCTATTTTGGTATTGGTCCATGGTATTTGGTCTGAAGTGTTGACCCCAGGTATTGAGTCCAAGGTATTGGTTCTACGTGGTTTTGGACCATGGTATTGAGAGAAGCCTGAACCTATATAAGGAGAAGATCATTAGGCCAAGATGTGAAAGTGTGAAAGTGATGAATATCTTATGAAGTGTGAGATCTAGTATGCTGGCTATGGGTTTGTGATGCTTTGCTAGATCTGAACCAAGGAGGCACCTATGCGGTTGATGAAGGTTGATGGACCGGGATCATGAAGACTAAAATGCATTATCATTATATGGTATGGTCATGAATAGATCTGAATACTAATGCATGTCTTATCCTTTATATCTTATGTTCTGGGTATATCTGAAGTTGAAAATTGCAGCAAAGGTATAAGTAATTATTTTTAGATCTGTACACGGGTTCCCTTTGGTAAAAGTGCGTATACACACTGGTTAGACACAGTCAAGTAGCGTATACATTATGAGATTTGATATTTGAGGTTGTTGTTGGTTTTAGTGGTTGTTGCAGAGTTTTGGGCTCTGCTCTATGTTCTGGTAACTGTGGTTTGGTGACAGGGTTCAGTGATTCAGTTGTTGTGTGATTTAGAGTTGATGGTTGTATTGCAGTAGTGATTATTTTGTATTAATGGATCCAGTATAAAAATTTATGAAACGTGGTCCCTGAAGAAAAGAGAAGGTTGTAGCCTTCTGTAGGTCAACACTTATGTACTAGTACATCAGCTAGTACAAGAGCTAAGGGGGTTGTAGCCTTCTGCAAGTAAAAGCCTGCGTATTGGTATAAGACTGCACTAGTACAAAAATATTGTAAAAAGAAGTTTCTTATTAAAAGGAAGATAGAGACGAATTGCAGTAGGTGGTTTTCACCCACATTGGGTTTCCACCTTATAGCATGGTGTTCATGTGTGCTTCTTATGTGTGATGATCTGTTCTATTTTACTGCACCTATTTACTATTTATATGGTTAATAATGTTCTAATGCATTCATTAATTTTCAACTAACTGAACCATAAGTTTACTGGATATACACTAGTTGCATTAAACACAGTTGCGTATACACATGGGTTGCCTTAACTGAAGTAGCGTATATGAATCTGATAATGGAAATGAAAATATTATTGGTTTGCTAATACTAATTCACCCCCCTTCTCAGTGTTATTTCCAACAACCATTAGATTACTCTCCTGTGCTCACAGCTAGAGCCAAGGTAGATCTTTGGGGGTTTTACAACTAGGCCTTTATACCAAATGGGACTCCTACACCAAACAGTGTGAGGTCTAATTGGAAATTCATATCAGGGAGATCCCCTTGGTTGACAGATTTCTAGCACCGTGAACATGAAGTCAACATTGGTATATGGACTACAGACATTGATGACTCTTGAAGGTTGGTTCAAGAGGCAGAGGATAACCTCTCATTGAAGATAAATACTTCTTGACTTATGATTCCTCTTACTTCTTTTTTTAGATTTATGGATCTAATTATTTTGTTTATTGTTGATACTTCCTGTATATATGTATATATGTATGTATGTATATATATATATATATATATATATATATATATATATATATATATATATATATATATGTTTCTAACTTCCTTGATGAGATGTGATGAGTGGATCCTTCTTAAGGATAATTTCAAATGCAGGAAGGATGGTTAGAGCTAGAAAATGTTAAGAGGCACTATATGAAAAAATGTCAAAATGCTACAAGTAGCCTATGTCTAATGAAAAGGTGCACAAGTATTTGAATACCCCAAGGTATGCATGGTATGTTGTATTTCAACAACAACATTGATGGCTAGGTAAGCCCTAAGGTAGGATGTGTCTTTCTTTAATGGATCATACATGCATATCAAAGCGACTTGGATATATGTTTCCTATGATGAAATGATACACCTAGTGTTGATCTTTTGATCTTCTTGAATTCTATGAGGCTATCTAATGTTGACACATTGATACACTTGATGATTGGCTAACATCTATTTGTTGGATATCTTGATCCATTAAAGAAGGCTAGCACCTTGACTCTAGTAGATGATACTCTTGATACTTGTCATGCATAGGTTATGTTGGATTTCATATAGGAGGATAGATCATTGACTCTTATACATGATGCTACTGGTAATTCTTGTGATAAGCATGATGAAAGCATATAGAGGAGAGATTGGAACTCTCGTTGTTTTGGTAAAATTTTATTGAATGACCTTACTTGACCTTATTGATAATGAAAAGAAGGGTAACCTTGATGTTAGAGGCATAACTATGAGATTGCTATTCTATATCTCTTACTACTTGTGGTCATGTCTTGATGGAATATGGTTAAACTGAATGCCCTAACTTGATGATTATCTTCATAGAAACTGTTATTGTGTTCATAATCTTCGAGATATGATGTTGCATCTATCTGCTACCTTGAGTATAATATTTGATGAAATATTGATGTCATGATGTTGATAGCCATGATAGTTATATGCTTATGATCTAACAGATTTGTTGTTACATGACTCCCGTAGAGACAGGTTGATGAAACGAATGAAGATGAATGAAGTAGATTCTCGGTCAAAGGGAGAATCTCTTCTCAAGATTATTACTCATATTACTATTTTCATTTTTTGTTGTTGAAGTATGATTTATGTGCATATGATAGTATTGATCTGCAGCAAAGTCTCAGATCTGAAGCTTGTATAGAAATTAGGGTTTCTGTTCCAGACATAGGCACAGAATCGGGAGATTTCATCCCTGGATGCATGCATGTTGAGGCCCAGGTAACGTCCAAGAAGCTAAAGACGCTCCCATGATAAATTGAAGGGATCATCTAGGGGTTTGACTATAGTTGACCATCATCCAAAGGAATCTTCCTAACATATCCTACCATTATAAGTTGATTTCTAAAGTTGTTGGGTTAAATTGTTGATCACAGAAAAATGTAGTATTGTGCATGAAATCAGATAGTCACCTAGAAGATGTTAGTACCACAGGTGTGTTAGAGATAAAAGTAGGATTTGAAAGAAGGAACATCTTGAAAGTTTTCCATAATATGAACATGAAGAATTAACTTTTGTTTGGAGGTGATCGAGACATACAATAGATATGTCATTATATTTTAGGTTTGTGCTACAAGGGTTTGGCATGACTTGGATGATTGATATATATAAGCCATGTTTGGAACTTTGACATGATGCTTGAAAATGACTTAGAACTTTGAATTGATGATTGAGATATGTTTTGGACTATAGATCTCTCTACAAATTTGGATTTGACCAGATGATTGTTGATTCTCCCTGATGTCAATGTTATGTGGGCATGGTACCCTTCAATAACTTATGCGGGTATTCGGAAAAATGGTTTTATATTGACCTCCTTGTTCCTAGCACAATGGTTGAGGTATTGATAAATTGTGATTCAACATGAAAATGGAACCTGCTTGACTCATCCTTGGTGTATGTGTTTGCACCTAGTGACAAAAATGACTTATGATTATGAGAATGACTTGATGAAGTTTTGGATTGATATTGCATGGTTGATTACAACTTATTGGAAAAATAATAAATGAAGTCAAGAATTGATATGAGCTCTTCCTGTCACCAAATTGAAAGAATTGATACTGTGATATAGATAAATTTGATAATAGTTTTGATCTGGCCTCTAAAGTTTGATGAGCTCACTTTGTTTATGTGATGGTATAACATTGATTTATGTAAGGTTGATTATGTTGGCTTAAAAAGGCATTATGCTTGAAAGAATTGCATGAAGAAAGCTCTGATGAGGCTCATCAATGGGTAAATTATATGGGCCTTAATTCCACTCTCCAACTTACTAAAATAAACTTTTCTCACATTTCCTTACATGTTCTGTTATATTTTGCCTAATGAGAACAGTAAAGATGAGATGTCATGTCTTGTGGTCTAATGTGAATTGATTGTAGGTTTTGGAGCAGATTTTGGCTAATTAAATTATAGGAACTTGAAGTAGACAAGAAAGAGAGATTTTTGGAGATTGTATCTCCCTCCTTAACTCCTCACTCACTTGAATATTCCTCCACCATATCTCATCAGCTCGGAGTTACAAGCAGTCAAGCCATTAAGATCATTGGCAACCAAGCCAGTGATAGTTGAAGACTAGTTAATCTCGAGTTTGGGAGCCAAGCCTCCCTGAATTTAAGGAAGTTGTTGGTAGCCTCAGTTGTATAAATAAGAGGGCCTAGAGCCTCATTAGGATTCAAAATTGTTTATTGTAGCCAAGAGGCATTTTCGAGCTAAGGCATTGTGATTGATGACTCTTGTTTATTTTTTATATTTTAATGAAAATGAGAAGAATTATCTTGATCCAACACTGAGTTGATTCAGAGGGTTGAATCTCTCGGGTTAGGGCCCAACCCTAGCAGTATAGGTTCCTCTTTTTGTACATGTATTCTTAGATTACATTCATAGTTAGCTGCTGAAATGATTTTGATTTTATTAATTTGCAAGTATTTGGATGATCAACTAGTTTACTTCCATTTATGGATAGTTAGATCAGTGGTATCATAGTGATAGAAGACACTCCATAAAAGTTGGTGATAATGGATTTCACCTCATCTCCCTTATGGGATCATGACTTGAAGGTTCCATTCATATAGCCCAAAAAACCAGATTTCTTATTTTGCTGCATAATCTAGGTTTTCTTGATGAGTAGGTCATTGTCTTTGAGTTTCTTAGGATGAGTTACAGTTGTCATTATTGATCTCTTAATTTTTGCATTGGTTTCAAGGCACTTCCATTCATGAACTTAGTCACTAGATGGTAATAACCTTGTTTTCTTCCATGTAATAAATTTTTCCCATGTATAGATGAACTTGTGCATAAGTGAAGACAAGAATGTATATTGTTGCGGGAGCTTCTAAATTTTAGGGAGACCTCATCTCATTTGCCTCATCCAAGCCTTATCCACCCAGGTTGTCAAAGTTCACTAAACCATAAATCTGAATTCTTGTTTTGTAAGCAAAATCTCCATTTCCCTTGAGTAAATCCAACAATATTAAAGCATTTGATTGAGCCTTGGATAGTGTTCACCTCCTCCATGCATTATTCCTACATTATATACCTTTCCCACACTTCATTCCACCTTCCCTAACACCTCCTAGATTTCGACTTGTTTCCTATAGTAAAACAGGGTATCCTGTAGTAGAACTAGGACATCCTGTAGTAGTACTACAAGAAACCTTGTAACAACCTGTTTTGACCCTGAATTTAGAAAAAAAAATAATTTAAGCTTGGGTTAGGCCTCCACTTGGCTTCCATACCTTTAAGACTAGTCCAGACCTCCTCTTCCATACATGTCTCCCCTGCCAAAGAACAAATGAAGATTATCATTTGCCTTCATATAATGAAAACATAAAAAAAAAGGATCTTTTTCCACAATTGCTAAATTAGCACATGCATGCAGTAGTTATAACATTCCCTAGATCAGATTCCATGCTTAATTAGTTTAGATCATCACATGTTATATATAAGGTTAATCTAGGTTTATTTTGAAAGAAAAATGTGCCAATGAGTAGCTAAAGGATTTCATGTCATTTTACAAGCATCTTCTAATTCAGTCTTTCATTCCTTAAATAGGCAACATTCATTTTCTTTCACTAAGGATAATTTTCCCTTCTCCCTTTGGTAGTCATACTTCTTCTTGTCAATAGAAGACAAGTTTGAGAAACCCTAGTGGTCTATCACCCCAGTTGAAAAGTGACAAGAGTAGACCATTACATCTATTTGTGTATACAACACTGTCACCTCCAAGTTTGTATGAACCCCGAGTTGATGAAGTAAAGTTGGTATCCCCAGGAGTTGCAACATTCTTGCTACAATACTGGCACTCATCACATTTTGGTGATGTTGTCAGGGAGGTATCTGAGTAGATGTGATTTCTGCTTTCTTTCTTTCCTTATTTCTTTCTCATTCTGCAACTAGTTCCATTAAGTAGACAATTGTAATCTAGTTTTGCATTCTTTCCAATTCTACAAATAGTTCCATTCAATAGACAGTTTCAATTTGGTTTCTCTTTCTTTCCAATTCTACAATTAGTTCCATTCAGCAAGTAGTTGCAATTTGGTTTTTATTTCTTTCCATTCTACAAGAAGTTCTAAAAAAAAACCTAAAGAAAAAAGAAAACTCCTTTCATGCCTCGTAGGAGTAGAGACAATTTAGGGAATATTTTTCCAAATACCCCCACCACATCAAACAACCAACCTTCCCTCTTCTTTGGTGGCTGTGAGCTAGAGGACCCATTAGGCGAACAACCAGATATTTTTGAAGAGCCTATCGAGGAAGAAGAAGAGACCATTCCACCAACTTACACCATGGTTGAAAATAGAAATGGGATTGGAGACAAAGAAGGAGCTGAGAATAGAGCTGAGGGTGCTTTTCCCATTAAAGAAACTAATGGGGATGCTAGGATGAAAAACATAAGCCCCTCTACTCTTCCTCACTTCCATGGCCTAACCTTAGAAGACCCAAACACTTTTTTGTTCGAGTTTGTTGTCATATGCAGAACTTATGATTACACCTCTGATGATCAGAAGTTGAAATTGTTCCCATCCACTCTCAAAGATGCAGCCTTACACTGGTTCATGGGTTTACCTAGGGAAAACATCACCACCTGGGCTCAGATGCAACAAGCCTTCAACAATAAGTATAGGGACTACTGCAGGTCCAAATATACCAAAGAGGAAATTTTTGGAATGACCTTGGGACATGATGAATCTTTAGAGGATTATGAGGAAATATTCCAACTCAGCTACAAAAGGGCCAGGTGCACCCTTGATCCTAAATCACTTAAGCTAGTCCTTCTTAGGGGGTTTAGGGAATATCTCCTAGAAACCCTAAACTTGCTGTCAGGAGGGGACATCTATCAGTTACCCTATGATGATATCAAGACAGTTTTAAGGAATCACTCTATGGTAGCTAGAAAGAAGGGTAGGGCTAATAAATCTTTGGCCAGTTCATCCTCCTCCAACACATCCATAAAAAGTGAAATTGGGAACATGTTGGAATAATTTACGAGTGAAATGTTGCATACCCTTGCTCTGCAAATGGACACCATGTAGATCAAGAGGAATCATGACGAAGTAGAGATAGACTTAACTATCTTTTCCCCTAGATGCACCAAGAGGCACCCTAGGAACGAATGTCCATTATATCTTATAGAGATCTGCTCGGTCTGTGAGGAAAACCACTCCACAAGCAAGTGCCCTTCTATTCCTGGATTAAGAGTTGTATATCAAGGGACTGAAGGGGTGACTGAAAAACTCTGCTACATCAACCGAAGGAGACCTCAAGGAGCTCAACCATACTAACAAGGCATGCAAGGGTCATCCTATTCATATTACAACCCTAATCAGAATACATCATTCCCCCTTGGTTCCCTCTTGCTCATTCTTTGTGATCCACACCTTCTCCCTAGTATTTTTCACCCTAATACCATTCCCAACCTGCCAACTAACCATTTCATCCATATGCTCCTCCACAACCTCAGTGGAATGCACCATCCCAAGGGTGGAGGCCCCCATACAACTAAGCTCCAACTTTATTGCCTCCACCTCCATCTCAACCACAGCTCCTATACCTTGCTCCACCTAAACAACCTCCGATGCCTACCCAACCAAATCCGAACCCAAACAATAGACAGGCATAACAGGTCTACAGTGGAGAAACATCCTACCTTGCCTATGTTGTGGAAATTCAAGAAATTAACCTCAGGTTTGGAAGAGTGCTTCCAGATAATCAACCTCCATATCCACCTGAGAAGCGTGAAGAGTAAAAGGAGGAAAGTGTCCCTCAAGCAAATCCACCTCCTTTACGTGAGAGATTAACCCATCCTATCCAATAAACCCCATAAGAGATTGAACTTTTGGGTGAGCTAAAAAAACTGTGTCTTAAAATCTCTCTTCTCCAAGCTATCAAAGATGTCCCCATCTACAACAAATTAATCAAGGAGAAGTGTTTCAAACATCTGGGAAGGTGAAGGAAAGACTCCCCTACCATTAATGTCATTAGACAACTATCTGACTTAACGCTGGGGTGGGTGATTTGCCCAAAGTATCTAGATCCTAGAGGTCTTGTAGTATATGTACACATTGATGGCACCATTGTCCCCCATACCTTGATCGATATTTTGGTTTCCATTAATGTGATGACTAAGGAAACTGTGCTTAAACTAAATCTCTAGGGATCATTAAGAAAGACCACAACAGTCTTGCATCTTGCGGATAGGTCCACAGTAGCTCCTAAGGAATTTATTGAGGACGTGATGGTCTCCATTGATTCTTGGGAATACCTTGCTGACTTCTTAGTTCTCCAACCTAAGACCAAGTTCAATGGTTATCCTCTCATCCTTGAGAGACCATGTTTAGCCACTTTCGATGCTTACATAAGTTGCAGGGCTGGGAAAATGACCATTAAAAATGGGCACCTATCCAAGCAATTGGTCTTGTACCCTCCTTCTCAACCATCTCTAGAGCATGACTTACCTTTATGGTCAGAAGACGAGGAATAAGATGAAGTCTACTCTTCCTCAATCTGTACCCTAGATATTACTATAGGAAGGGGGAAACCTGATGAAGATGACCTGATTGAGCAAATCTTATTGAATTAACCCCCCAACCATGTCTCTTGAGGAGTTAGTCAAGGAAGCTAAAGATAACCCTTGGACTGATCTCTTCTTAGCTGACTCAATCCCTACTCATGTTAAGTTAATAGAATTCGGCCCAGAAAGAGCACTGAAAATCAACCCCTCTCTCTTTGTACATCAAGAAGAGAAGTTATGTGACATGCTAAGAAAGCATTTGGATGCCTTTGCCTGGAGTTACAAGGAAATGAAGGGAGTGTACCCTGCGTTGTGTACTCAACTCATTTACATCAAGGAAGGTTGCAAGCCAATCCGCCAACCTCGGAGGAGAATGAACCTAGCCCTCAAGGATATAGTCAAAGAAGAATTGCAGAAGTTGTTGGATGTAGGGTTCATTTACCCCATCTCAGATAGTGAGTGGGTGTCTTATCTAGTTCTGGTTCTAAAGAAAAATGGAAAGTGGAGGATCTGTGTGGATTACTGAGAGCTAAACAAAGCCACAAAAAAGGACCATTTCCCTCTACCTTTCATTGACCAAGTATTATATGGTCTAGCAGGAAAGAAGTTCTTCTCTTTCTTGGATGAATTCAGTGGTTACAATCAAATCCAGATCAGCACAAAGGACCAGGATAAAACCACATTCACCAATACCTAGGGTACCTTTACTTATAGGATCCTTCCTTTTGGTTTAGGCAATGCCCCTGGCACTTTCCAGAGGGCAGTCCTGAGCATATTTGTAGAGGTAGTCCATGATTTTGAGGAAATTTATATGGATGACTTCACCCCCTATGGGTGTGATTTCTTGGAGGCTCTCTCTAACTTGGGAAAGGTATTAAACAAATGCATTAAAATGAACTTATCCCTTAGTCCTGAGAAGTATTATTTCTTAATGATTACAGAGACTATTCTAGGGTACTCAATATCCTAGGAAGGATTGCAAGTAGGTCCAAATAAGATAGCTATCATAAAGAGGGTACCTACTCCTCAAAAGAAGAGGGATGTTAGAAGTTTCTTAAGCTTAGCTGGATACTATAGTAGATTCATAAAATACTTCAGAAAAGGTAGCCTCACCTTTTTTTGGACTATTGGTGGAGGACTCCAATTTTTTAGGGTCAGAAAGCTGCTAAGAGGCCCTAGAAACCCTAAAGGACAAATTGACTACTGCACCTATACTCCGAGGCCCAAATTGGGCTCTTCTTTTCCACATACATGTTGATGCCTCTCACAAAGTTATAGGAGTAGCTATGGGCAAGATAGATGACAGTCTACCTTATGCCATTTACTTCATCAGCAAAAGTTTGTCCAAAGTTAAGTTGAACTACACAGTGACTGAAAGGGAACTCCTATTTGTTGTCCATTCCTTGAATAAATTTAGACATTACATTATCAGTTACCAGAGCTTTGTACATATTGACTATGCTACCATTAAATATTTGATGAAAAAACCTGATGTTAATGCCTGAATGATTAAATGGTTACTTTTGTTACAATAGCTTGATCTAACTATTATTGATAAGTTTTCGCAGAGAAAATGTAGTTGCATATTTTTTGTCCAGATTGACTTTGCCTATAGGTGAGGAAGGAATGGTCGATGACCAGCTGCCAGATGAGCATTTATTCACCATTTCATTTCTCTCTCTGTGGTTTTCTGACATAGCCAACTACTTAGTAGCTACACAGTTCCCTCCAAATCTATCCTCCAAGGAAAATAGTAGAATTATAAGGAAGAGCGCCCCAATCACTTGGATTGGGCACAATCTCTTCAAGTTGGGCCCAAATCAAATTCTGAGAAGATGTTTTAGGGAGGAGGAAGTTTTTGACATCCTTCTAGCCTGTCATGATGGGCCTTGTGGAGGTCACTTTGCAGCCAAAAGGACAGCCTTCAAGGTACTACAAGCTGGCTATTACTGGCCCACTCTCCACTAGGATGCAAGAAGGTATACCAGCTAGTGTGATCGGTGCCAAAGAATGGGGAAACCTACTCCTAGGGATGAAATTCCTTTGCAACCTCAAGTGACTTTTGAGCCATTTGACAAGTGGGGCATGGATTTCATTGGACCCATTGATCCTCCATCAGGACAGAAAAAGTACATCATTGTGTGCACTGACTACTTAACAAAGTGGGTTGAAACCAAAGCTATCAAGGTAGCCATAGAAGAGAAAGTGGTTGAGTTCTTGAGGGAGAATGTGTTTTACAAGTTTAGATACCCTAGAGAGCTAGTCACTGATCAGGGCACTCAATTCACCTCACACATGATTGAAAATATGTTAATCCAGCATAAGATCAAGCATAGGAAGTCCACTCTTTACCACCCTCAGGAAATTGGACAAGTAGAAGTCACAAATAGAGCATTGGAAAGCATTCTGACAAAAGTGGTTAGCAGCAGTAGGAAGGATTGGGTTGGCAGACTAGAGGAGGCCACTTGGGCCTACAATACAACTTGGAAGACAACCACTGGCTTCACCCCTTATGATTTGGTCTATGGAAAGAAGGCTCTACTCTCCATTGAGTTTAAGTATAACATTTTAAGGATGGCAGCACAATTGGATCTAGATGATACAAGGGCGCAACAAGAGAGGTTGCTCCAACTAAATGGGTTAGATGAATTCAGGATGCAAGCCCTCTTGCACACAAAGATGGCTCAATTAAAAAGAAAGGTCTGGCATGACAAAAATATCTAAGACAAACTATTTCAAGAAGGCGATTGGACTCTGTTGTATGAATCTAGGTTCAAATATTGCAAAGGCAAGTTGATGACCAAATGGTTGGGACCATATATGATAGAAAAGTGCCATGACAACAGGGTTGTTCAAATAACAACCATTGATGAAGAAGCTATCCCTTTGCTTGTCAATGGGTATAGGTTGAAATTCTACAAAAATTTGTTGTCAAAGAAGGAGTTCATCAGTAGCATTAGTAAAGCAGTAATGGTGATTGAAGGACTCTTGGCTTCCACCTCACCAAGTTCTTGAGGACTGTTAAATCTTAAAAAAAAAAAAAAGGAAAAAGAGAAAAATAAGATACCCTTGGGTGAAAACCTCTTTTGAGGCACCCAATGTAGGCAACTAGGATGAAAACCTCCTTTGAGGTAACCTGGTTGTTTTTCAAAAAAAAAAGAGAGAAAAAGCACAAAAATAATGGCAAGGACCTCAAACCTTCCCACTCATAACAATTATGGTTTTTGTAGGTTTTCAAGAAGATAATGGACACATAGATAAATGACCATGCAAGAGGTCAAAAATCCATGCAAAACCCCATGTTTTTATTCATCCATTTCATCTCCTCCATGACCCCCATGTTCATTCATCCATACTCATCTCCAACAACAGCGAAATCCAAATTTTAGGCAATTTTGTGACTTCTTTAGGATTTCCTGTAGTTACTGCAGGAGTTTCATGTAGTACTACAAAAAGTCCTGAAAATCTACTTGAAAGGAATTCCAATTGAAAAATTATGATGCAAGCCTGTTTTGGATTAAAAAAAAAGGAGGCCAATGATTTCACCACATCTCAGCCAACACCCTTCATGGCCATGTCACCCTTTGTGTCCATAAAAAAGCAAACTACTTAGAAAAAAAATGAAATGACAAAAAACAAAAAGAAAAAAAATATCAAAAGGGCATACCACTAGTAGCCTACCTCACCTACCACTCCATGGCCACACCTTCCACTCATTCCAATACCTATTCACCCTCCAAGCAAAGGAAGGCCATGGAAATTAAAAAAAAGGGAAACTACACGATTTCTTGTAGTAGTACTATAGGAAACCCTATAGTAGCCTATTTTGAAGTAGCAGCAGGGTCCAAGCCTAACCTTAAGCACCCATGCATTAGAAGAGGAGAAGCACAACTGCAGGCACCATGGCACCTCTCCAAAGCTCAGCAGCAACAAAGGAAGACAACACCTGCACATCAACAAGAAGACAATCTATCAACAAAATAAAATCAACAAAAAAGAGCAGTAGAGAAGATGTACCTGAGTCATGAGCAGCACAACAGAACCACCCTCTAGCATGCATCAAAAAGGCAAAGGGAGCCATAGGTATGTCACCTCATCCACACTCTCTCATAAGTACGAATATAATTAAAACTGTAGGAATATGTAGAAAGTTGGTTTTATAAGAAAAGGTGGCCAGTTAACTTGGCCACCCTCGGCCCGATAACAAAAATTTAAAGTGCTAGTCAACTATACACATGGTAAGGTCACATCAAAGCGAATAAATTGGAAAGGTTGTCGAGTTATGGTTAACAAGAGTGAGTGATGATTATGAGGAAGGGTTGCATGATAACTAATAGTGGGACCAATGGTCCAAAAGGAGAAATATGTACTCATCCAACTAACACCTCGCTCAATGAAATCGACCATAAATAGAAATATTCCCTAACTTCAATGCAAGGTATTGTTCATTTCGATATTTTGAGAGCTGAGACCACCTCGAAGAGCCACAGAAAGGAAAAGTTAGTCTTGTCCATCCTACAGTGAGTACCTACACGAAACATAGATAAACTACATGAAATAATGAGGGAAGCTAGTCTCGACGTCCTACAGTGAGCACCTACAGGAAAACTATAGGAAATAGAGAGGATTGTCAAAAATGTTGTGAGGGGGTGCATAGGGCCAGAAATTCAAGAATTCTTCTCAACCAAAGAATTGCAGTGAAAGGTAGGTGCCATATCCTCTATGATTTCATTTGTAAAGAGGAAAAGAAAATAAATTGTTATTTCTTTTAGTAATTATAGTGTGCATAGAGATAGGCAGAATTATGTGGAGGATTTTGTAGAGTGTTAGGTCCCTATAATACTAGTGATTCCCCCATTACTATTGTCATTGTAGCCCTTATTTTTATTTTTGTGCCCCTATTTCCCCCATATTGTTATTATTTTTCCCCATAGAAGCCCACTATTGTTATTATTGTTGTTATGACGGCTTTGATTATATTGTGACCCCTTAGACTCCTATATATAGAAAGGAGGGTTTTTCATTTGTATCATCCAAGAATTGTTCATTTGTGTAATGTAAATGAGGTTTCCCACTCAAAGAGGTTGATTTATAAGGTGTTGATCTTTCTTTTCTCTCTTTTTGTGAGTTGGTTTCATAACATTTGGTATCAGAGCTTTGGATTCTAGGGTTTCGCTGATCCAAACAGGTCATTGTGGACTTTTTTTCTATAACATTTTTTCTGTGATGTTTCAGAAGCTAAAAACAAAACCCATTTGAGCAGAAATTGTTCTAAACCTCGGATCCAAATTTAGGATCCTGTGTCACTATAATTTCAGAGATATGATCTGAGGAATTTAGGGTTTTTGAAGACTCCTTAATTACATTCCAAATAGGTGACCTTGGGAAAATCGTCATAAGGTTATCTCTGAGCATCAGATTAAAATTTTTTAAGAATTTATTGAAAGAGGGCGGACTGTAGTTTTCTGTGTATATTTTTCATATCTTAAGTTCAAAACAGTGACACGTGGCACGTCATACAAGTTAGTTCTACTGAAACATTATATAATCAGGTCATCTTGGGAGAATGGGCATAACTCTTTCTTGGAGAATCCAATTTTGATCATACTGGTGGAATTGGGAAGAAGACTCAGAGGGATACCGCAGGAAGCAATTTCAAACCTTGGAGATCTACAATTACAGAGATAAAACATATTCAATATTGAGCATCTACAAAGCGAAAAAAGGTGTGTAGTCTTTTTAAAATTTTGCATAAGTTTGGGTTGAAAAATTATTTTGAAGTTCAAAGGGCATAGTGAAGCATAATTATCATTAATTGATGCCCTGAAGAAAGAAAATGGAAACACCTAGTAAGCAACCTAAAAGCTCTAGCATGACTCATGAAGAAGAGGAAGAAATGCAACATGATATATCAAAATTACGAGACCAAGTGCAACAAATTTCACTCTCACAAAAGGTAACAGAAGCTAAGATGGATGGTTTAAAGAAAGGCATGGAAGCTAATATGAATGGCGTGGAATCTCATATGGATGGTTTAGAAGTAAACATTAAATATTTTAAGAAAGACATGGAATTTTTGAAAGGAGGTCTGGCAAAGTTGCTACAAGAAATGCTTCCTAATGGTGAAAAGGTAGTAGAGGAAACTCATGATGAGAACAAAAGAAATATTAGTCATGATTGCATAGACTCTAACATTGGATTGAACACTCACCATGTTCCAAATATTGATATGAGGAAGTTTGATGGCAAGGATCCCATAACATGGATACTACAGATGGAGCAATATTTCGATCTCCATAATGTGCAAAACACACAAAAGGTACGCATTGCAACTTTATATTTGGAACCAAATCAGTTTGTATGGTATCGATGGCTTTGCTCTCGTAAACAAATTTCCACTTGGGAAATTTTTACAGAAGAAATGATAGCAAACTATGAGGATACAAAAAGCAACACTTTTTTTAGCCAATTGATAAACCTCAAACAAAAGGTTTCAATGATGGAGCACATTGAGGACTTCCAAAAATTGAATATAAGGGTAAAAGATATTCCAGAGGAACATAGGATTGATGTGTTCATAGGGACTTTAAAGGATAACATCCAACATGAGGTTCGCCTTTGGGAACCTAACTCATTGGAGAAGGCATTCAGGTTGGCAAGAAAAATGGAAAGCAAAATTATGGCAACAAGGAAGCCTACCACTCACAACTATAAGGATGGAAGTGTTGTTTCCCCTAGCCTTCCATAGCCTATAAGGTTGACACCCCAACAATTGGAAGAAAAAAGATAAAAATTGATTTGCTATAATTTTTATAGAAAATACACTAAAGGTCATAAGTGTGCTAAGAAGAAATTATTTTACATAGATTGTGAAGAGGAGGAAGAAAAGGAACACGAAATGTCAAAAGAAGAGGATATACACCAGGAACAAACCCTAGAGAAAGAAGAAATGAATTTGACCATATCTTGAAATGCATTGGCCAGAATTACCACTCCTCAAACTATCAAGATAGAAGTACATATCAAGAAGAAAAATTTAATAGTGTTGATTGATTCGGGTAGTACCCATAATTTTATTCATTGTAAGATAGCCAAGGAATTGAATTGTTTCCTATATCTAGCACCAAAGTGTCAAGTGATGGTTGCAAGTGGAGGAACCATAAATTTCTCTAGAAAGTGCCATAATATCAAGCTATCCATGGGAGGATATGTATTGAATAGCCCAATTCTTTCCATTCCAATGGGTGGTGCTAATGTTGTACTAGGAGTCCAATGGCTACAATCCTTGGGTACAATAGATTTTAATTTTCAAGAACTTTTCATGAAATTTTCTTCAGAAGGAAAGGAAGTTGAATTAAGAGGTATTGCAGGGCAACCAGGAAAGATAATCGGCTCTAATGGAATGACAAAGATTCTAAATAAATAACAACAAGGTGTATTTTCACAATTATGTTCGCTAGAGGTTCCCACATAGAAATCATCTATTTCTCCAGATCTCCAAAAAGTCTTGGACAATCATTCCAACGTATTTGAGACTCCCAAAGGTCTCCCACCTATTCATGATCATAATCATGCTATTCATTTGATTCCAGGAAGTGTTCCTCCAAACATCAAACCTTACAGATATCCCTATGCCCAAAAGAATGAAATTGAACATATGGTTGCAGAAATGCTAGAGGTTGGTATAATTCAACCTAGTCAAAGTTCTTTCTCTGCTCTAGTAGTATTGGTGCACAATAAGGATGGATCATAGCACATGTGTCTAGATTATTGAGAGCTCAACAAGCTCACTATTAAAGATAAATTTTCCATTCCTGTCATTGATGAACTATTGGATGAATTACATGAATCAATTTACTTCACCAAGTTGGATCATCGTTCAAGATATCATCAAATTAGAATGAAGACTGAAGACATTCCGAAAACAACATTTAGAACTCATGAGGGTCATTATGAATTTTTGGTCATGCCTTTTGGTCTTACAAATGCACCTTCTACATTTCAAGGTTTGATGAATTCCATTTTCAAACCCTTCCTTAGAAAATTTGTGTTAGTATTTTTTGATGATATGCTAATCTATAGCAAGTATTGGAAGGATCATGTTCAACATGTTGACAGGGTGCTCAAACTATTGGAGGAGAAACAATTATATGTAAAAAGATCCAAAAGTTTCCTTGGAGTAAAAGAGGTGGAATATGTGGGTCATATTGTATCTCATGAAGGTATTAAGGTAGACCCTAGCAAAATTAAATCCATTAAGGAATGGAAAATCCCCACATCCATAAAGCATCTATGAGTATTTCTCAGGTTGAAAGGGTATTATCACAAGTTTGTTAAGAATTATGGGAGAATATCATCACCTCTAACAACATTATTGAAGAAAGATGCATTTTATGGACTCTAGAAGAAACAAAGGCCTTTGAAAATCTTAAAGAGGCAATGTGCCAAGCACCAATCTTAGCTATGCTAGACTTCACAAAAACCTTTATTGTGGAATGTGATGCCTTAGGAAATGGAATTGGTGTTGCTTTAATGCAAGAAGAAAGACCCATTGCTTTTGAAAGTCATCCAATCAAAGGAAAGTATTTACACAAAGCTATTTATGAGAAGGAAATGTTGGCAATACTACATGCACTTAAGAAATGGTGACCCTACCTAATAGGAAGACACTTAAAGGTAAAAACGGATCATGATAGTATTAAATACTTTTTAGAAAAAAAATTATCTTCAGAAGAACAACAAAAATGGGTCACAAAGACGTTGGGTTATGACTTTGAAATCATATACAAAAAAGGGAAGCAAAATGTTGTGGAAGATGCACTTCAAGAAAGGATGAGAATGTGGAAGCATTGCTTTGTGCCATTTCTATTATCCAACCAGATTGTATAAGCGAAGCAAGGGATGAATGGAAGAATGATGAAGAAGTGTGTGCACTCATTCAAAAGTTACAACAAGATCCCAATACATCTCATACATTTAGCTGGAAAAATGATTCGTTATGGTACAAATATCGCTTATACCTATGTTATAATTCCCAATTCAAAAAAAATATTCTTATGGAATTACACGCCTCTCCCTTAGGAGGGCACTCGAGATTTTTAAAAACTTACCATAGGGTTAAGAAGGAATTTTTTTGGGATGACCTTAAATCTGATATTCAAAAGTTTGTGGCGGAATGTTTGGTTTGTCAAAAAAATAAAGTTGAAACAATTAAGACCTCGAGTCTATTACAACCTTTATTCATTCCAAGTCAACATTGGGAGGAGGTTTCAATGGATTTTGTCACAGGTTTACCCAAGTCCGAAGGAAAGAGTTTCATCATGGTGGTAGTTTACAGACTTACCAAGTATGCCCACTTTTGTGCATTATCTCATCCATTTAAAGCCAATACAGTTTCTACTGCATTTATGGAAACAATTCAAAAGCTACATGGAAACCCAAAGATTATTGTAAGTGACAGAGATCCCATTTTCACTGGAAAGTTTTGGACAAAATTATTTTCTTGTCTTGGTACTCAGTTAGCTCATAACTCATCTTATCATCCACAATCTGATGGGAAAACTGAGATAGTAAACAAATGTTTGGAAGGATATCTTCATTTCTTTGCATCTAATAAACAGACACAATGGGTCAAATGGTTGTGTTTGGTTGAATGGTGGTATAACACTTCCTTCCATACTACAGCAAAAATGACCCCATTTAGGGCACTTTATGGATATCACCCACCATCCATCACATCATATTTAAGAGAAAATTCTAAGGTTCAAGCAGTGGAAGATCCAATCGAGCATCAATAACAAGTTCTCCAACTCTTAAAGGATAACCTAACTTTGGCACAGAATAGAATGAAACAAAAGGCAGATCAACATCACAGCGAAAAAAGTTTTGATATAGGTGATTAGGTATTTCTAGGGCTAAAACCATATAAACAAATGTTCCTCAAGTAAGCTAAGAAGGATAAAAAATTATCACCAAAGTATTATGGTCCGTACAAGGTGTTGCAAAAGAATGGTACTATGGCATACAAATTGGAGCTTCCTGTAGCTTCCCGAGTGCACCCAGTTTTCCATGTTTCATGATTAAAGAAGGTTATTGGTGACAAGCTCCCATTTCAAAAAATATTTCCAGAACTTGAAAAGGAAGGAAAAATCATATTATAACCTCAAGCAGTCACAGAAACAAGAACTCGACAGCTACAAAATCGATCAATTTCGGAGTATCTTGTCAAGTGGAAGCACTTACCTACTGAAGATTCCACATGGGAGGATGAGAATTTTATACAGAAGCATCCAAGACTACTCAAGCATTGAGGACAACACGTTTTTGAAGGAGAGGGGCATGCTAGGTCCCTATAATACTAGTGATTCCCCATTACTATTATCATTGTAGCCCTTATTGTTATTGTTGTGCCCTTATTGTCCCCATATTGTTATTATTGTGTCCTTATATTATTATTGTTATGACAGATTTGATTATTTTGTGACCCCTTAGACTCATATATATAGAAAGGATGTTTTTTCATTTGTGTAATGTAAAGGAGGTTTCCCTCTCAAAGAGGCTGATTTCTAAGGCGTTGATCTTTCTTTTCTACCTTTTTGTGAGTTGGTTTCATAACATAGAGTAAAAGGAGAATTGTAGTCATCACCCTGATAAACTCTTAACCCTCATCACCTGGGGAAGCTCCTAAGCTATATCCACCAAAACTTCATACAAACATCTTGACACAGAGAAAACATGACAGGGGGTTTCAAGAGAAGGGAGCCCACCAGAACAACTAGAATACGTCAACATCCTCCTGTGGTAGAAATTTTTACAAGGCATCAATGGTTGGGATTCTTTGAGCTACTTAGCGGATATGATGATGATATAGCTAGGGAATTCTCAATTTCACTCATACCTCTAGCTAGAGTCAGTGCCACTGTTGCAGTGAGGGGTTTTTCAGTAACAATTACCCCTAAAAGCATTACCAGGATCACTACACTTCCTCTAGGGTTGCAATTATGGAGAAAATAGGAGAAAGCTAGCAGCACTCTTGCCAAGAAGAACTTTTTCTTGGAAGGAGAGGAACCAATTGAGGACAAAAATGGGATTAGAAGGGGGAGCATTCCATATCCTTGGGATAAAGTAAGCTATCACATTCTCAAGAATATTTATTGTGAGGGTAGACTCAATATAGTTTATGGGTACTAGTTTAGACTCCTCGATGAGCTGAGATTTGGAGAAGAGTTTCCTCCTCATAGAATACTTAGTGTTCCTTACTTTTTGTTGCAATAAATAATAGACATGAGCATCAAAGTACAAGAAGGGAAGCATCAACAGCTAGCACATCATGGATTGATCAAACTCATACTAGAATATGCCCTAAACAACTTAAGAATTTGCAGACATGAACAGAGAAGATGTAATTCAAGCCATTGAGTATGAAAGAGACCCTACTTACAGTGGTGAAGAAGAGGGAGAAGAACATGAAGAAGAAGAAGAAGAGTCTGAAGAAGAGCAAAAAGAGCCTAAAGAAGCAAAGCATGAAGAAGAAGAAGAAGAGAATGAAGAAGAGGAAGCAGAAATAATGAGACAAAGGATGAAAAATACAGTAAGGAAGAAGCACACAAGGATGAACCAAGTCCTAAAATACAAAGAAATGAAGGAGAGTAATCTCCAAGGGTGTCTCCAAAGGCCACAAAGAAGGAGGCAATTGCTACCTTAACTGCTCTAAGTACACCTATCAAATCAGAAGGAAAGAGGCAGAGGCAAACTCCCCTATACTTCAGAACAAGGAGGAGCACCAGGATAAAACAAGGGAGACCTCAAACACCTAACAAGATTCCTATAATCATATAGGACTCACTAAAATAAAAAGAGAAGTTAGTCCCTCTAGGAAAGAAAGGTGAAGAAGGCACATCACAACAGGCTTCCCCAAGGTCACCAATCACCTATGTTAGGAGGCTTGTCACCAGGTCAACCTCAACAAAACAAGTTAAACAACCTTTGACCCCTTTTCAAAAAGGGAAGGGTATCCTATAGAAAACATAGAAAGGCCTATAGGAAATAAAGACAGTCCTACAGGAAACATAGAAGCAGGATGAGGAAGGATAGTAGTGGAAAAGGAAAGGAAAAGAGGAAGCAACCCAAATACTAGGATAAACAGATACTCAAGAGACAGTAAAGGGAGAGTCTCGGGAATTGAAGGAACCTAGCCCATAGCAAACCTCAACTCCTATTACAGATTCATTGAGGGGGGCATAGTAATACCACAAAAATTTTCCAGCCCTTTATTCTTTGAGCTTGAAAAGGAGAGAGTAAGGACACATCGTTGGATGCAAATTGATAAATCAAAAAGTGTAGAGGATGTGGTCCATATGGAAGAAAAGTTGCTAGAAATGGGTAGAGAGTTGAGTAGGATAAGAGACAGGGGAATAATGATGAAATATCAACTAGAGGCTTAGAACACATGGTTGAGGAGGCAAGTACAGGAAAAAGAGAGCCAATTGGAAACTATTGCAAGTCTCTCTATGGAGGCACTCCAGTGCAGGAGCCAGCAAAATCATATGCCTTATACCTCAAATAAAAATGGATATAGTTTCAAATAAAAACCCTGGCATAATGCAGAACTATGACTTTCCAAGACTGTAGGAAGTTCATAGACCTCTGTGACCAAAGCACCCTGGAGGACAGGGCCAAGATATCTGAATTCTACCTACATAACTTGTCCCTAACAGATTTGAATGTGTGGGACCCCAATCCAAAGCTAGGGGACTTACAACTGATGGTCTTGGAATCATGGATGAATCATGAAAAGGTTAAGGCTAAATAAGTAAAAAGGGTATTGGAAAGAGAAGAAACAAAACCCCTTTACATCAGAGAAAAACATATCAAATCCATGGCTGTCATTAGCACCCACAACCTCATTGCTGATGATCCCCACCTTGCACCAAGATACCTAGCTACACAAGAGCAAGCAATCACTCATTTTGAGGACACTTTGAGATTTCTAGGGGATGAAAGCCAGTAGACATGCCAAAGGAGATGGAACACCTTACCTTATAGCCTAAATATCAGGGAGTATCATTCTCCTGAAATAATGAGGGATGCACTTGAAAGGACCCCACTGTATAACAAATCATTGCAGAGACTAAAAGTCAATTGGATTGGCTTGAAACTCATCACACCATTTCTCTTGGGTATGTTAGAAGGGAGATAGGAAGAAGAAGAAAGAAAGAAGTGGGATGAAATAGAGAAGCATGCAGGATTTTATCCACAAGAGGAGGATTCGACAACAGAAGCCTCGAATTTCAAGGAGGCCACCAAATCAATGAAATACATGGACATAGATTGAGTTGCTCAGAGGATGAGAAATACTTTTAGTAAGGGGGTGATGATGAGGTTCATCAATGGGTAAATTATATGGACCTTAATGCCACTCTCCAACTTACTAAAATCAACTTTTCTCACATTTCTTTACATGTTTTGTTATATTTTTCTTAATGAGAAGGGTAAAGATGAGATGTCATGTCTTGTGGTCTAATGTGCATTGATTGTAGGTTTTGGAGAAAATTTTGGCTAATTAAAGTGCAGGAACTCGAAGTATACAAGCAAGAGTGATTTTAGGAGATTAGATCTCCCTCCTTAACTCCTCACTCACTCGAAGATTCCTCCACCAGATCTCATCAACTCGGAGTTACAAGAAGTCGAGCCATTAAGATCATTAGCAGCCAAGCCAGTGATAGTCGAAGACTAGTTGATCTTGAGTTAAGGAGCCAAGACTCCCTAAATTTAAGGAAGTTTCTGGTAGCTTCAGTTATATAAATAAGAAGGCTTAGAGCCTCATTAAAATTCAACTTTTTTTATTGTAGCCAAGAGGCATTTTTGAGCTAAGGCATTGTGACTGATGACTCTTGTGTATTTTTTATATTTTAATGAAAATGAGAAGCATTCCCTTGATCCAGCATTGATTTGACTTAGAGGGTTGAGGCTCTTGGGTTAGGGCCCAACCCTAGCAAGAGAGGTTCCTCTTTTTTTACATGTATGCTTAGATTACATTCATAGTTAGCCACTGAAATGATTTTGGTTTTATTAATTTGAAAGTATTTGGATGATTAACTAGTTTTCTTCCATTTGTGGATAGTTAGATTAGTGGTATCATAGTGACAGAAGGCACTCCATAAAAGCTGGTGATAGTGGCTTTCACCTCATCTCCCTTATGGGATCATGACTTGGGGGTTTCATTCATACAGCCCAAAAAAACCAAGTTTCTTGTTTTACTGCATAATCTAGGGTTTCTTGATGAGTAGGTCATTGTCTTTGAGTTTCTTAGGATGAGTTACAGTTGTCATTGTTGATATCTTAAGTTTTGCATTGGTTTCAAGGCACTTCCAATCATGAACTTGGTCACTAGATGGTAATGACCCTTTTTTCTTCCATGTAATAAAAATTTCCCATGTATAGATGAATTTGTGCATAATTGAAGACAACAATGTATTTTATTGTAGGATCTTCTAAATTTCAGGGAGACCTCTTCTCATTTGTCTCATCCAAGCCTTATCCACCCATGTTTCCAAAGTCCACTAAACCCTAAATCTGAATTCTTATTTTGTAAGCAAAATCACCCTTTCCCTTGAGCAAATCCAACCATCTTGAAGCATTTCATTGAGCCCTAGATAGTGTTCACCTCATCCATGCCTTATTCCTCCATTACATACCTTTACCACACTTCATTCCACCTCATAATTTTTCAGCCTATTTCCTATAGTAAAACAAGGTATCCTATAGTAGAACTAGGACATCCTGTAGTACTACTACAGGAAACCCCATAGCAGCTTGTTTTGAGCCAACATTTAGAAAAATTGTCATTTAAGCTTGGGTTAGGCCTCCACTTGGCTTCCATACCTTTAAGACTAGTCCAAATCTCCTCTTCCATACATGTCTCCCCTGCCAAAGAACAAATGAAGATTAGCATTTTCATTCATAAAATGAAAACATAAAAGAGAGATTTTTCCACAATTGATAAATTAGCACATGCATGCAGCAGTTATAATACTCCCTAGATCAGATTCCATGCTCAGTTAGTTTAGATCATCACATGTTATAAATAATGTTAAGCTAGGTTTCTTTTGCGAGAAAAGTGTGCCAATGAGTAGCTAAAGGATTTCATGTCACTTTACAAGCATCTTCCAATTCAATCTTTCATTCCTTAAAGTAGGAAGCATTCCTTTTCTTTCACTAAGGATAATTTTCCCTTCTCCATTTGGTATTCAGTCTTCTTCTATTCAATAGAATATTGGTTTGATAAACCCTAGTGGTCTATTGCCCTAGTTTAAAAGTGACAAGAGTATACCATTACATCTATTTGTGTATACAACACTATCACCTCCAAGTTTGTACGAACCTCGGGTTGATGAAGTAAAGTTGGTAGCCCTAGGAGTTGTAGCATTCTTGCTACAATACTGGTGCTCATAAAGCTCCCAATCTAGATATGTCCATATTTAATAGTTATCTGATGAAGTCAGGATGACGAGTTCCAAGGTATGGCTTTGATTTTGACTATGGTTTTGGTTTTACATATTGATGGTCAACTCTTGATAGGTGATGAGCCTATGATGATATAATCAAGAGGGAGATGTATTATGAAGCTCAAAATGATGTATCATGGCATGATGAATTGATTTATTGAATTTTGAAAGAAATTCTATATTGAAAGGCTATTGGAATTTTTTTTTTTTTGGAAATGCAAATCTTTGGATACTCCAATTTGAAGTTCAAGGTGTTGTTGAAATTGACTTGGAAACCATCATTTGATTGAAGCATTGATGTTCCATATTTGAATATCCATCCATATATATACTTGATATGCATAGAACCTGAATAAATTCATGAGTGAGCTGCTTCATTTAGATAGAGTCGCCACCGAGCATCCTTTAAAATATCTTCATAAGATGTTCTATTTTTGAGGTTGAGATATTTCTCCTATAATATGTGACTGCATGGATGAGATTATTTTTTATGAGCACATTTGGATGCTTCTTTAGTATGAGGTCATCTATGATATTTTGGATGAGAGGTCCATAGCACGACCGAGATTGAGTATGATGTTGCTAGCATGACTAGCTGCGAGACAAGATTCAAAAGTTCCTTAGAGATCCGTCTGATTGGGATCTGAATATGACATTGATTCATTGTGATGACAAAGAATCCCATATATATATATCTATATATATATATATATATATATATATATATATTATATATATATATATATATATATATATATATATATATATATACATATAGATATATTGCACTGAGATGCTTCCATATATTGAGACAATGCAGTTGTTCGAGACAAGATTAGACTTGTGATTGACACCTCCTTGAGAGAGAGGATGATTACGGTATCCTTTTGTGATTTATATGATTATTTATGATCTAACATGATATTTGATTTCATGTCCCGTATGAATAGGAAACAATTGTTATTGAGGCAAGACGATAGCATGTTTGAGTTTGATGAGAGTAGTGTTGATCGAGGACACTGATCCAACTCTTCCTTCGTGTCTGAGCTCCTAGGGTGAGGAATTGAGATAGAGGGCTCCTAGGGTTGAGGGAACTCTGGAAAATAGGGTATGACCCCTATCTATTACCCATAGGGTTGGATATGCTTATCCCTTATCTTCATAGGGTTGGCGAATGTTTCTCCCATGTTTTGTCGTTGCAACATATACCCTAGTTGGCATCATATCTACAAGCAGGACTTGTCGGGAATACCACTATGGGTTTGGCCAATGAGTTGAGAGTGTTATTAGGGTGTATAACCGAAGTTTATTATGATGCAGGTTTTCTACCACATTACTATTCAGGGTCATCGATGGGAAGATCAGTAGGAAATAGGATGGGTTGAGATAAACCTATGTCGTTCCATGTTGAGATTGAGATCCCTGATGTGATCCTAGGGTCGAGATGTGCTCCCCTGTGTGTTTGGATATCCTATTGCTTGATATGGTCTTTTATATGTATAGTTCCCCCATGATATTCTAGGTCTATATGTGGTTACAGGTCGAGATATGCTCCCTAATGTGGTTACAAGTTGAGATGTGGTCCTTGTTGATATGCTCTCCTATGATGATTGATGATGATATTCCAGGTAGAATCGAGTTGGCAAAGATTCTTAGTAGTAGCCTGATGGATAGAGGGTGGTAGCTTAAGCTCCCCTCTAGTAACAAATTCTTCTTCTTCTAGATTCACTAATGTTCAAAAAATGAGCAGGAACAATCAAGAGATAAGTGTTACACAATACTTTTTCACACCTCTTGAACTTCCATCTGTCATACCTCGGAGTGCCAAAACCTTGAAAATTATGCAATGTACCCATCCTGATATGCAGTCCAGATCCTCCTTGAAGAACTAATGAAAAGTTTCCTTGAGCCTTTCCTAAGAAAAATGAGCTCAAAACCCTAATTTATGGGTTAGCGTAATTGTGGTACTGCCCTCTCATGTTGATGGCAAGTTACACCATATGAGCCTCATGCTACCAACGTGACTTTTTCCTAGATACTCGCATTGAACCCTAAGAGGAAAATTTTCCCAAAGTGGAGGAGAAGCTTCGTGATCTAGAGGCTTCTAGAACGACGAGATGGATGATATTCATTGTGGATGTGGTCGAATTCCCCCAATATTACTCTTTGATCTTATCCCTATGAGCTTCCTCCTTAAGATGAGGACCTTCCCCTACCTTTGGTGAGATCCTAACTCCCTCTCCCTACCTATAAATAAATCCCCCTCCATTCCCAAATGGTTGGTTTCAGATTATTTTCACCCTTATGCTAAGATAGTGCATACGTGTTATCCATTTTGGCTTGGAGAAGGAGTGCTTAGACATCTTGAGCTTGGACTTGGACATTCACTCACAGAGGGATACTAACATCAAGACCTGGGTTGTATGCTTCCTCTTTTGTTTATTAATATATACAATTGTTGGTTCACTTTCCATAAATTCTTGTGTCAATGCTTCATTTATCTTAATTCTCCTTGATCTGTTAAGTGGATTACATTTGATTATGCTTGTTTCACTTTTATGCTTTTTCGTGTCTTTGACCTCTTGTGCAGGTATTCAAATGCTATGAGAAGCAAGGACTAAGCTTGAGGAGCAAGTGATCAAGGTCTTCAACAAAGGAGTGCATTATAGCATCAGAGTGAGGTAGGTCTCCTTCCTCTTCTCTTATTTCGATTGTAATCTAGGAAAGTGTCTTGTAGATTATCTCGTTTGTTGTTAGACCCACTCATTGGGCTAGAGGGATCGTCTCTGTCCGCAGAGAGGATTTACCTACACAACAATAAGCAGGAATAAGCAAGGTATAGATCGAGACGTACATTGATGATTTGTGATGATGAGATACTTGAGGTGATCATGGCATGATGACTACATGACAGAGAGTATCAGTGATTATTCATGATGACACTTGAAGACAAAATAATGGCAGGTGGAATTATCCCTAGTTGAGCGGGAATGTTAATTTTTTCAGTTGCGACCAAATTACACTTTGGATATCTCATATGATGAAGATAATAATTTCAATAGATTCCTCTTTCGAGAGGACAAAAATTGACCTAATGGTCACCTTATTTGGACAAGTAGAAGTTGGTTTTTGAATTTATTTATTTATTTATGTATATTGGGTTAGCTTAGCCCTAAGCACATGTTAAATTGGACAGGTCAGCCTCAACCCCAAGTGGACCCTCATGGAAGCCTATATATAGAAAATAGCTCAAGCTCATTTGGATACATTGATCAAGCCATTTTCTCTCATTTTATTATCTTGGTTCGCATAGGTCTAACCAGGGAAAGCTCGTACAAAGGGTCTGAATCTACAGGGTCGAAGCTCACACATGTCTAGGGTTTCGAGATCATAGACATTGGATCATAACTAAGGTTTTCTATCCCTAGATGATGGTTCAGTATGGCCTAGAGAGTGTCTAGGAAGTCTCGGATTCTGGCACAGAGTGTCTAAAGGAGCATCTGGGAGGTTAGGGTATAGTTCATTTTGGATCCCGGAGGCATGCACATAATGGTTTAGGAGGTGTCTAAGATTCCATAAATGCTGGCACAATAGCCTCAAGGGAATGTCCGGGCTACTATAGATGCTTGCACAGAAGCCTAAAGAAATCGTCTAGGGTTTGAGTAGATTTGGGTATGGTGGGTCCCCAGACACTCGCACGCAATTCACCTGCGAGCATCCAGATCAGTCCCATACACATTCATCCAGTTCTCCTAAGAGCATCTAGATATGTCTTAGATGCTCACACATTTCTGTCTCTATGCATCCGAGACCAAAATATGATTTATCAATATGTAGTCGTGTTCAGCAGTGTTTAACTCAGTGATAGTAGTTGACTACAGTCAGTGAAAACACATTACATTCCTCAAAATCAGGGTATTGATTATAAGCATGATTAGATTCATTTCATGGATATCATAGTTGTTTTTTTTTCATATATATAATTATGGATCATTGTACTCTCTTTTTCAAAAACATTTGATCGTGATCTAAGAAGAATAATATTTGCAAGGGTTTTCCCGATAATGGGTTTTTCCCTGGTCTCGGACAAATCCTGGTATCTCTATGTGTGTATTATTTTCTTCTATTGTTCCTTTATATTTCTCTGCATAGATGATGATGATAGTTTTCTTTCTACATAATTGCATATGTTGATGAATAATGGTGTAGATCTTAATAATGTAGATGATATGGGGTGAACTTAATGCATTAATGAAGAAATGCAATTATCAAAGAAAAGAACCATGTAGCCCTATGAAAAATTAACACAAGTTAGAACCTTTCCCTTGATGAAGGAAACCCTCATCCATTTGTCTTACAAAGTAGATATTGATACCAAATTATTTTTCAACCCTGGAATGTACATCACATCATGGAGAAAAATAGATTCCCTAAAATTCAAATGAAATTTGACGGGCCCAAAACCTTTAATGCGATGAGTAGAGTTGTCTCCAATAATGATTTTCAAATTTGACTCCCTCGCTACCAAATTAGAGATAACTTCCTTGTAACCAAAGAAGTGATGAGTGGCCCCACTATCAACCAACCAACTATCCCACGAATCTGGAGGAGATAAGATAGTAAGGGAAAAAACAAGAATATATTCAGATTAATTCATAACATTACTTTCATAGCTGGATAATTCTGACTTCTTTTGTGGACAACGAACTTATTCATGATCACTTGGAGCATCTCTTCTTCTTCTTTCATCTCTTCCATTGGGGTCATTGCTTCGATCATCTCTTCTTCTTTGATCATTGAACTTGTTTTTGTTGCTCCCAGTATTGTAGCGTGGTCCATTGTATTTCTCGAGGCAATATTGAGCATAGTGGCCTTTCTTATGACAATTGTAGCATTCGATGTATATGTATTCCTTTGTTCTATTTTTATTTAGAGGAGGAGGCTTTCTTGAATTTGATTGACCTACTTTCCCTTTCTTTTTCTTTTAACTCACCTTTCTTGTGATTATTCTTGGAAGCAGCAAAAGCATTCTCTGGATGCTCAGGTAATTTTCCTTGAATGTTGTCCAAAACATCATTGTTGTCAGCTATGATCTCCACCCTGACTTTCCATGCAACAAAATTGAATGAGTCACCCAACTTCTCATTTTCCTTGAAGAAGGAAGTCATATTGACTTGGCTAGATTGGCTTTTTCAACTTTACAAAGATGATTTCTTCAATGTGTGTCTCATTTTGGGCTTATCCTTCACCTTAGCTCTAATACAATGCTAATTTTTGATATTGTTCTATGTTGTATCAATTAATTTAGCCCAATTCAATAATTCAATTAGAAATATTTCCAATTACAATTATTATTTCCATTCATCAACAATAATTGAAGATAGAACAATAAATGCAATGACAAAGGAGACAATCAAGACATCAACAAGAGACACCAGGTTTGGTCAAAGACCAGGGAAAAACCCCACTAGGGGGCAAACCCTTTGAAATTCTTCTTCTATTAGATTCTCATAAAATGTTCAACAGAGAGTACAATGAACCCAATACAATATAATCCATCCAAACAACCCATTGACATTCATAAATAATTTTCCAACATCAAAATATATCAGAGACAAATTTTCCCATTTGCGGTCAACTTCGGTCAATGTTCAATTTCAATCAAACTTCTTGGTGGCATACATGAGGAGTTATGTGAGCGACTGGAGGATTCCATTTGCACCCTTTATTGTTGTTCGAATAGGGGAAATGAGGAAAGAAAATAAACATTCAGTTATACATTGACCAAGAAAGATTCATAACTAACTGGAAAACTGAAACCAAACACACAAATAACAACACAGGATTTACATGGTAAAACCTTGACAGAGTGTCAAGGAAACATCCACGGGGCAAGGGATTGGAATCTCTATTAAATCAATAATGATTCTCCATACAACAGTTCAGGCATTCATTTGGTTTTATATGTGCCTCCTCAGTTACATAATCGATGATTCGGTATAAACCTAACTTGTTACATTTTACCCAAATTTACTTAATTAGTTGTCAAACTTCCAACAAACTCCACCTTGACAACAATTTTCCTAATCCCTTGCCCATGCCCATTCATCATCTTTTCTGCAAGCCAAGAGAAGCTAAACACCATCGCAACTTCTCTACTGTAACTGGCTTTGTGAATATGTCTGCACAATTCTCTCGCGTATGGACCTTTTGAAGAGCTACTTTTCTGCCATCGATCACATGTCTCAGAAAATGATACCTTACGTCAACATGCTTGGTTTTGTTGTGATAAGCAGGATTTTTAGCCAAGTGAATAGCACTTTGACTATCACAATGTACATTCACTTTCTCCTGCGTCCTTCCAATCTCATCGAGCAGACCCTTTAACCAGATTTCTTCTTTACTGGCATCTGAAGCAGCTATATATTCAACTTTGATAGTGGACAACTCAACTGTTTCTTGAAGCTTTGACATCCAACTAATTGCTCCACTTGCAAGAGTAAAGATATAACCTGTAGTAGATCTTCTTTTGTCCAAATCACTTGCATAATCAACATCTACATATCCACAGACTGATCCTTCACTACCATTAAAGACAATGCAATGGTCACTTGTGCCTCTTAGATATCGAAGCACCCATTTCACTACTTGCCAATGTTTTTTACCTGGATTTTCCATGAACCTGCTGACAACTCCAACTGCATGTGAAATGTCAGGTCTTGTAGATACCATCGCATACGTTAAGTTGCCTACAGCATTTGCATATGGTGCATGAGACATATATTGCTTTTCTTCATTAGTTCTAGGACTCAAAACTGAAGAAAGCTTAAAATGGGAAACTAGTGGAACATTAACAGCTTTCACATTGTTCATAGAGAACTTTTCAAGTACCTTTTCCACATACTTCTACTGTGATAACCAAAGCTTACCATTTTTCCTATCTCTGTGTATCTCCATGCCCAAGATATGTTTTGCTGCTCCAAGATCCTTCATATCAAACGTCCTAGAGAGCTGAGCCTTTAACCTATTGATCTCTTCCATGCTTTTTCTTGCAATAAGCATATTGTCAACATACAAAGCTAAGATAATGAATATGCCATTGAAACTTTTGAAGTATACACAATGATCATACTGACTTCTTATAAATTTCTAGCTCACCATGAAGGAATCAAACTTCTTGTACCATTGTCTGGGAGATTGCCTCAAACCATACAATGATTTCCTGAGCTTGCAAACTAATCTTCTGCTGCAACCTTGTACAAATCCTTCTGGCTATTCCATATATATCTCTTCATTAAAATCACCATGTAGAAAAGCTATTTTAACATCTAACTGTTCTAACTCAAGATTAAGTAACGCAGTTAGTGCCAACACAGTACGAATAGAAACAAGTTTTACAACTGGAGAAAAAATCTCATGAAAGTCTATACCTTCAACTTGAGAATACCCTTTTGCTACCAATCTCACCTTATACCTTTCAATACTTCCATCAACTTTCCTTTTCAATTTAAAGACCCACTTGCATCCAACAACACTTCTCCCTTCAGAAAGCTCTACAAGATCCCAGGTATTGTTCTTGGCTAAGGAATCCATTTCTTCTTCCATAGCCATTTTCCATTTTTCGCTATCTATATCATCTACTGCTTCCTGATAACAAGAAGGTTCCCCATCTTCAATAATCAAAGCAAAAGATGAAGTAGAATCTTCATACCTTTTGGGAGTTTTTCTTTCCCTTGTAGACCTTCTTAGAGCGACTGGTTGTTGAACTGGTTCAGAAACTTGAACTGGTTCAGAAGCTTCAACGGCTTCCTTTGTGTCTTCAACACCTTTTTCTCCAGAAGTCTCTCCTTCCTTTTGACTGTCACCTAAAGGTATAGCCTCCAACTAAACTCTTTGATTTGGGGATAACTGTTGCTATTCAATTCTTTCAACATTTGATTTTAAAAGAGAAGATTCATCAAATGTTACATCTCTACTAATGACTATCTTCTGCAATGTAGGATCCCATAACCTGTATCCTTTCACTGCATAGTCATACCCAACAAAGACATAACATTTCGATTTTGGATATAATTTTGAACGCTGAATTTTAGGAATAAGAGAATAAGCATCACAACCAAATATCCTCAAATGTGAATAATCACAAGACTGACCTATCCAAACTTCTTCAAGAATTTTACAATTAATTGCTACTGAAGGTGATCTATTAACTAAATAACAAGCAGTAGATACTGCTTCTGCCCACAACTCCTTTTGCAAGTTAGCATTGCTGATCATGCTTCTGGCTCTTTCCATAAGAGTCTGATTCATACGCTCAGCAACACCATTTTGCTGAGGAGTATAAACAATAGTTTTGTGTCTAATAATTCCTTCATCCTTATAGTATTGTTCAAATTCAATTGAAGTGAACTCACCACCATTGTCAGTTCTTAAACATTTAATATATTTGCCTGTTCTTTTCTCTACCATTTCTTTAAATTGTTTAAAGACATTGAATACATCAGCTTTCTTTTTTAGCATAAAGACCCAAATTTTACGAGAGAAATCATCAATAAACATTAAAAAATATAGAGAACCTCCATATGATACAATAGGGGGATGGTCCCCATAGATCAGAATGAATATAGTCTAAAATATCTTTACTATTATGATTTCCAACTTTAAATCTTTGTTTACACTGTTTTCCATACAGACAATGTTTACAGAAATCTAACTTCAAGGATTTCAGATCAGGAAGAGATTTATGTTTCATCAATATCTGAAGACCTTTCTCGCTCATATGACCTAATCGTTGATGCCATAGATGAGTACCTTCTTCTTCCTTTTCTGAGGCAACCATTGCTTCACTGACCTGAGTACTTCCTTTTAACCTGTAAATATTTCCGACCTATTTTGCTTTCATAACCACTAGGGCTCCTTTAAAGACTTTCAAGACGCCATCCTGACTAGTAAACTTATAACCATCTGAATCCAACACTCCCAGAGAAATCAAATCTTTCTTCAAATCAGGTACATGTCTAACACTAGTTAATGTTCTAATTGTGTTATCATACATCTTAATCCTGATATTCCCCATCCCAATAGTCTAACATGACACATTATTACCCATAAACACAGAACTACCATTTACATTTTCATACGAAGTAAACCAATTTCTGTGTGGACACGTGATGAGAAGCACCAGAGTCTAATAGCCATCTTTCTAAACCCTGAGAGACATTACATTCAGGTGAAGTTTCATCTATCATACATAATTCTTCAACAGATAAAAATTCGTCTATCATACCTAAATCGACCTGATTCGCTTCCTTCTTCGCGTTATCGGATTCTTTTTGTTTCCAATAGTCTTTCTTCAAGTGTCCAATTTGATTGCAATGCCAACATTTTTCCTTACACTTCTTTCTCTTTAATTTAGATCTGGAATACCCCCTTGGTTTTTCTCCTCTTTCCTTTGAGCATGCTCTAGCTACCATGGCTTCTGCTGCAGCTATTTCAGTACTGGATTTCCTTTGTACTTCTTTAGACAAGAGATCTCCCACAACTGATTCAAACTTCAAAGAATCAGTAGTGCTCAAGTTGATTGAAGTTACGAAGTGATCCCATGATTCTGGCAGAGAACACAACAATGTTATGGTTTTATCTTCTTCCTGAATTTTAACTTTCATATCTATTAATTGGCATATAAGTGTATTAAAAACATTCAAATGTTCTGCAACTTTTGAACCTTCTTTCATTTGAAGACTGTACAACTGTCTTTTCAGATAAATTCTATTGGTTAATGACTTTGTCATATAGAGTTTTTCCAGTTTTCCCACAATCCTGAAGTTGTACTCTCTTCAACAATGTTGAAGAGAACCTCATCCACCAGGCATAACCTTATGGTACTGAGAGCTCAAGCATCCAAGTCCTCCCAATCTGAATCAATCATAGTTGCAGGTTTCTTATTTTTCCCATCCAATGCCTTGTGCAACCCTTGTTGCACAAGCAGATCCCTAACTTTCAGTTTCCAAAGAGCAAAATTTCTCTTTCCAGTGAATTTCTCCACCTTGAATTTTTCATTCAACATCTTGGCCATTTTTTCTTTCCTCCTAGGGTTTTTTCAACTAGGGTTTCTATTTTTCTTAAAAAATTTGCAAACCCTTTTTTTCTTGCAAACCCCTTTGTTTTTTATTTTTTTGTGAAAACAAGCAAAGAATTTATTTTCTTGAAGTTCTTTCCTCCAATATTTGTATAAAATCCACCCCTTCAAAAAAAACTTGATTTGATTTCAATCTTTTGTTTTTGTTTGAAAAAGATTTCTGTTAAAAATAAAAAGTGCTCGAAACTTTGATAAATACCCGGGTTCAACAAGCAATGGTAGCTTGATGGGGTTCAGGCAGAAACAAATCCAACACCCCTAACACCCTCTTCACGCGTCTCTGGCTCTACACATAGGCAGGTCACTCCTGCACGCATAGCCCACACAGCTCTACAAAGGCTTCATGCAGAATGGACAACCCGCATCACACAACAAAGGCTTCAATGCAATTCTGGGCAGCTCTGAATAGAACGTTCCACCAATGATTTCACCTCTGCATTGGCTCCAAAGTTTGTTTTTGCTACGCAGAGTAGACATTGGCCATACTCAGAGCAAAGACTGGCCACCGTTTTGCTACACCTTCCTTCACGTGCAGATCTGGCAGCTCTTCTAGCCACAACTGTGGTAGCGAACATGCCAAGGGTTTGGCAGCGTCCACACAGGTTCACAGCATCCACGTAGGTTCCTTCACGTGGAGACTATCCTCCTCATGCAGAGATGCAGCCTCTTCATGCTCCTTCATGCCACGCAACAACGAGTCGCAATACACGCAGGGTGCAGTGACAGTGGTCTGGTAGCATCTCTTGTACATAGAGGTCTCTGGTACGTTCAGCCACGCAGCTTCCTCTCTTTCACGTAGCAGAGGTAGAGGTATTCAACGTAGGACCAACACCACGCATTGATAGCTCTGGCACGCAGAGGCAGAGGTATTCTCCAGCACACAGTACGCGCCTTCCTCCTCCTTCCTCCTTGACAGATGTTGGTAGCTTTCCTTCAACCGGCAGTGGGCAATATGACTCTGCCCTCCTTTTCTCTTACACACAGCAATAGCCACGCTTCACGCACACACAGAAGGCTTCCTCAACAGCGATGCTCAAGCAATGAGTTCTCTCCCTCACGCACAGGCAGATTTCTCTGATAGGCTCACACACAGACAGATTGCTCTGATACCAATTGTTGTTTGAATAGGGGAAATGAGGAAAGAAAATAAACATTCAATTATACATTGACCAAGAAAGATTCATAACTAACTGGAAAACTAAAACCAAACACACAAATAACAACACAGGATTTACGTGGTAAAACGTTGACAGAGTATCAAGGAAACATCCACGAGGCAAGGGATTGGAATCTCTATTCAATCAATAAAGATTCTCCATCCAAAAGCTCGAACATTCATTTGGTTTTATATGTGCCTCCTCAGTTACATAATCGATGATTCGGTATAAACCTAAATTGTTACATTTTACCCAAATTTACTTAATTAGTTGTCAAACTTCCAACATTTATTCCTACAAGACAATGACTGTGGATGATTTCACTTTGTGACGTGCTTGCGACTATAGCCCAAAAACCCTAAATCAGATGCGAACCTGAGACCTTGTAATTTCAGACCTTTGCGAACTTGTTTCATCATCATTGCCTCATACATGTGTGAACCAATCAATGAGAAGAGAAGAAGAATATTATCTGATATTTCCAAATGAGCTTGAGGTCACTTGTATTTATAGGATTCCAATGGTGTCCAATTTTCTTTGGGCCAACCTTGTCTAAATGTGCACATGTGGGATTTCCTTCACAAGTACACTTTCTCTTATCTGATTTGAGTGATATTTAGGTCGATTTTGTCCTCTTGAAAATAGGAATTAAATGGCATCATAATATCCATAAAATGAGCTTTATAAAGTATAATTTTATTGTAGTTTAATATTTTAACAATTATTAAAAGGAATTACAAGTCACCTTCATCACCTCAATCACTTCGCACCTATCTCCTTGATGAATCAAATGGATTTATGTAACCCTCTCTCTCTCTCTTAATGATATATTACAATCTTCCTTATGAAATCATTAAATACATGGCATATTCCTCTAACACTCACTAAAGGCATGTCATCAAATGTTCCTCTTAGACTCTCTTTAATGCATATCTTACACTATCCTTAACTAAGGAATGCACACCGCTTCTTAATGGAATGAGTTACACTCCTCTAATTGGAACATGTTACTCTTCCTCAAGGCATGCATATCACTTCTCCTTTATGAAAAGAATTCATTTCTCCAACTATATATGTGTCTTATGTCTTCTCACTTGGGGGGGAAAGGAGGTGCATTGTGAAAGAAGAATTGGAACTTGAGAGAGAGAGAGTTGGAGAAACTTGAAGAAAATTGTGAGAGGGAGAGACCTAAAGAGTAGCCAAATTTTGTTGAAATGAATCTAAAATTACTAAACTAATTTACTAAGTAGCTCTACCTAGTGGAGTTGAACATGAGTGGTATTCAGAGGAAGTGAAACTTATCTTCCTTAGTTTGCCTTATATATCTCTCTACTGTTGTATTTTGGTACTTCTTGTGATCTTTTATAGCTAGGGGGTTCCGTGGGAAGAAGTTCCTCCTGGATATGGTTGGTAGGTAAATCGGATGGTTCAAACAAGTTGGTTAAGAAATCAAAGATGGAGCATGTTTTCAGTTGTTGGAGTTGAATATCACATCAAGTATAAATTTAATTTCCTTGAAATTTTAGTATAGTTAACATAAATAATTGTAGAAATTATATGTTTTATAAGCATGTAATTTTGGTTTAAGCATGTGTTATCTGGAATCTGATTGGCTAACTTGAGAATGAGACTAAGAGTAGTCTATATATGTTTAGATCTCAACTTGGAATCATTATTAGTGTAAATTATTGTACTTACTTTTGAATTGTAGCGAATTGAGGAAGAAAAGTCAAATACTGCTAAAATTAATTGCAATAAATAATTGTGAAAGATGTTGGATGATAATTTCATGACTTATGGTTTTGCGTTGTTTTATTTGAAATAGGTAATCATATGCAATTTAGAAAGGGTTTCAGGGTATGTTTGCAAAGTGTTTGGAAAAATCCCTAAATGGGTAATGATATATATATATATATATATATATATATATATATATATATATGATAGCTTGCATCCTACAAGAGAAGTAAGAAAAAGGACATGTACCCAAAATATACCTGGAGGAATTACAGGATCAACCCTTACAATAAAAATGAAAAAATAATGGTAGCCAAAATATGGTTTAGAATATCAAAGGCTTGAGGTAAGTTTGAGGTAATTTATGCACATTATATGCTTACAATCCTTGAAAATGTAGATAACGAGTACAGATACATAATGCATTACACAAATCATCATTGGTTAACTTTTAGTTTGGAGTGTTTTTCGATATGCATAACAATAACTTAGGATGTGTGTCATGTGTTTGTAGTAATGATTGAGTGAAAATAATGCATGATGAATATAAAAACCCTTCAATTCACTTGCAATAGATAAAAAGGTTTAGGAAAGCATTTAGAAAGTACATAATCAATATATATTAATTCTATGTCGAATGCTTTATGTATGGTTGTATATTAAAGTTTTCATGCCATATGTTTGATAAAATATGTAAATGAGATTCCATGAATCTAAATATTTGTTACTTTAAAATTTTGCATCCTTAGGTGGTTTCATAATTATTCAAGTCCACATCAGGGGGTATCTATGCCCTTTGGACTTGTAGCCGTCGATTTGATTCCAAAAAAACACTTTTTAGAACCTAAATCATAAATTTGGGCGATTTTGCAGATTATTGATGCCAACTATGTTTTCCTATTGTTGAGATTTTGTTGAAAGATTAAGATGGTTTAGTCCTTGTTTTAATATGCAAACATTTGAGGTTTCAATTTATAAATTTAATGAGTTAAATAGGGTGAGGAAGAATCATAGCTTCATGTTACTATTGTTGTCAAAATTGCCTTAAGAGATTATGACTTCCAAGTGTTTGACAAAATACCTCAATAGTTGTAGATTGCATGCTTGCAAGTTGTTTTTCAAAAGGCCTCAATGGTTGTAGTTTTTGTGCACATTGAGTGTTAGAGTAAATATCTCAATGACTATAACTTTTATGTAATGGAAATTTTTGAATATATTATTCAATGCCAATGTAGCTTCCTATGTTTGCAAGTTTTTGTATAAATGTGAAAATGAGTTTAATAAAGTTGTTAAAGTATTAATAGAGAATATTTTAGTAGGATGGTTGTTAATTTTATCATCCAAAGCTATCATAAAGAAAATGGGTTATGTTGTCAGTGACCAATTATGTAGGATTTAATTACTTGTGCAAGTGAGCACAATAAGTTTCATCAGAGTTACATGTATTCATGAGTGCATTCTTATGCTTCAATTACTGTAGCAAACAACTATTTGTGCCCATTTTGGCAGGTCCATTATTTTACCTGGCATATTTTGAAGAGAAATATGCTTCTAAAATTGTAACAATGGTTTCTTTTTCCACAACATTCATTATACGAGTCTCATGATTGAAGCAATGTCATTTTGCAAATAATTGTTATTTTATAAGCTAGTACAAATACTGTTCAATCTTATTTCTTCCACATCATGAGTTTGACACGAAGTCAAAAATCCATTATATGGTTGCTTCTCAGACAATTGTGTGTCATGGGCATTTTAATGTGTTGCTATGGGTTTTAGTTCCTCAAAATTTTGCATGCATGTGGACAAATTTTATCACTAAACACTTTGTAGAAATTCTATGTAGATTCAAAACTGCTCATGTAATTTACTAAAACATAAAACTTGAATCTACACTACTCATCTACAAAAGGAAATTCATGGCCAAGAAAGGAAATCATAAACATGCAACATGAATCAATACACAAAAGAGAATTATATAAGGGAAAGAAATTGTTCAAAACCCCTTCCTATCTGTATTGCATTAATTAGAACATATAAAAGAAATACAATGCTTTCTCAAGCTTAAGCAAGCTCTACACTAGTATCGTCTATCTCATTGCTTCACAGACTGACCCTGGGCAACACTTAACCAATCACTTAACCAATTTTCCTACTTGCGAAGCTCTTATTTCCTTGCGATGTTCCTTGAGAAATTAGCCCCTATTATTTAAGGAAATTTCTCATTGAGAATTGCACAATTCTTGTAGGCTCTTCCCTGACTACATGCACCATATGTACACTTTGAAATAGTCTACAACTGATAGAACACTTCCCTTGAACTCCAATCTCAACTAGTTAACTCAATTTTTTTGCATGCATCAATTATTTTGGGCTAATTGATGAGTTAACTAGTTGATCAGTGAGGTACACACCCCACTACTGGACCCTCCACTAGTTCTCTAATAGTTAGAACTAGTTTAACTCACAATAACTCAAATTAACTGAAATAGATTTCTAGAAATTAGCAATCAATCATACTAAAATAAAATCAAGTGTCTCCTAATTGAATTAACTCAGTGAACTGAGTGACAAGTTCCATGTCACCTCACTTAAATACCTCCAAGTATTTTACTGAAATTGAAATTCGAATTTTAATCTAGTTTGACCAAAGCAAATCCAAAACTAGATTTTCTTGCTACATTTTCAAGATTTTTGATTTGCTTGTTCAATTTCTTGTTTTCTTGGACTATGTTTTTATTATTTTCCATGTACAATTTTTTCTCTCTCTTCAAGTTTCTTTCTATGATTTTTCTAACCTCTAGCTCACTAGTCAACTCTGTTATTTTCTTCAAATATTCCTCATTGTGAAATTCTCTGGATTCTTCCCTTTCCTCAGCATATGAATAAGATGATGTAACTCCAACCAAAACATCCTCAAAATAAGAGCCTTTTTCTATGGGATCTTCCTAAGCTTCCTCCTCCAATCTTTGAATGATTTCATGAATTTGTTTTGATGTTTGTGGAGGTTCGGTTTCAACAACCTCAACTTCTGGGTCTTTCCCTTGGTTGTTTGGCTCTTCTTGTGACTTTCTTGTTGATCTCCTAGGAATGGTCAAAAATGATTTTTCTCTCTCAATCATAACACCATCTTGCTTCTTTTTCAATCTTGTCCCTATATATAAAGGAGAACTCATGATGCTTTTTGTGACATGTAATTGTGCAAGCCTTTCCTCATTCCTTGTCAATTAGTCTTCAAAGTGAATTTTGGCCAAAAATTCATTCCAAAGTATCCCTTTGTTTCTTACCTAACAATCCACAAGGATCTTAATCAACCCACAATGATAGACATTAGCCTCTTTAGCTTCAATTTTGTTTTTAACAATTTCTACCATTTTAGTCAAGATCTCAGAGAAAAAGTAAGAAATATTGATTTTACAACCTCCGTTGATATGTTGTAGCAATTTTATATGGTAAAGGTAGACTATACTGTGCCTATTGTCACAAGTAAAATATTTTTGGATGATCACAACTAATTCTGACCAAGGCTCTCTGAACCATTCCCTTAAAATTTCTTTTGTCCTATCAAAGGTCCCTTTTCTTTGTTTTTCTAGGAAAAATGTCCATCCTTTCTCCTTGAAATGTAAACCTTTATGATATTCTTATCCTATTAGAGGAAGTTCTAATGTTTGAGATATGAAAGTTGGATTCACTGGTATAGGGAGTTCTCCCACTTTATTTTTCCCATTTTAAATTTTTTCTATGAATTCTTGTGTAATTCTGTCATTGTGGCCATTAAACTTCCTAAGGAACTCCAATAGTCCTGCTTGAAACAAATTTTCCACTCCTTCCTTACTCCAATTTTCTACTTTGAATTCTTTGGTTTCCATTTTTGTTGCCATTTGCATATGCTCTGTATACCAATTTGTAGAAAATCTGTGTAGGTTAACCTGATAATACAATATAAATCAAAGAAGAATATTATAACCTACTTCTACTATCAATTTGCAGAAGCTTAAAGATCAAGCTGAACAATATAACCTAAAGAAGAAGAATCAATGGCACAATACACATGAAAATACTTTGGGGAAATCCTCAAATAAAACCCCACACTATTGTATTATCATACATGGTGGAAATACATAGGAATTATACAAAGCCTTAGCTCTCGCAACTAGCCAGCTCTCAATACAATCCTCACAGATGCTCACAGGAAATATTGGCTTCTCTCCAGCCTTCCTCTCTGCCCTCCAAGCTCCTATTTCCCTGCGTTGTTCCTTGTGGATGATTTGCCTTTACCAAGTGGAAACCTCCCTTCAAAACTGTGCAATCCTCAAGGATAAATCCTTGACTGCATGCATGAGTTTTCTCCATGAGAAAACACATGCAACTGATATTACACTATCCTTGAACATTAATCTCAACTGTATCTATCTCAAAATAGACATGCATGAGTCTCTGATGAGGGAATCTTTAGTTAACTAGAGTAGCACTAGTTGAGTGCATTAATGCACCAACTGACTGTTAACTCACTATTAGTTCCTCAAACAGTTTGGAACTAATTTAACTGGAATTAACTCAGTAGACTGAGTTAACTAATTACAACTCAAATATAACTCAATCTTATCTCCTTAATTTAAGGGATAACTCTTGCATGACTTTAGAAAGACTTCTAACTTGAATTTCTCCAACTAAATAATTTAAAATAAATTAATTAATTAATTCCAAGTAGTTGTTAATACTAAATTCGATTGTAATTCACAATTTAATTCAAGGACAAATTAAATTGTAATATTCTTGTTGCCGTATTTCAACACTCCCTCGCAACAAGAAATGGATTATTTGCCACCCCGCTCTTGTCTCTATGGAACTCAAATTTACACTTTGACAATGCCTTTGTCAAAATGTTAGCATGTTTCTCCTCTATCGAAATATACTGCAACAACATGATCCTCTCGACCTGTGAAAAGACATGGGCAACAAATCTTGCCTTATGCTTCTCCACACTACCATCAACAACTTGCCTTACCTTGTAAAGCCAACAGGAACTCACAACTGACTTGTTCTCCGATCTCGGAACCATGTCCCGAACACTGTTACGAAATATGGAGTCATACTCCTCCACCATAGCATCAACCCAAATCAACGGCTGCACTGCTTCCTTAAAGGAAGATGGCTCAGTCTCAACACATTCCCCAGCAAGGGCCATGTATCTAGTGTACCTCTCAGGTGACCTCCTCTATCTACGTTGAGAAGATGGTGCTCCCACATTCTCTCTTACATCCTCCAACAATCTCTCAGTTCCTCTTGTGCACTTCCGTCCATCTCTGGAAGACTCTACTTGAGTGGATGTCTCCACTCTTGGAACCTCTGCATGTGGCTGCTCTGCATCATTCTGAGGCTCCTCCTCCTTAGGAACCAACAGTTCCTCCACAGCCTGTAGTTGGAGCTCCCTCTCAAGGGAATCTCACATAGCCTTCTTCTCATCAAACTTGAGATCTCTGCGAACCATTGTCCTCGACTGGTAGGCAAGTACACCCGATAGTTGTGAGGTGTATCAGTGTACCCCACAAATATCCCCAACTTTGTTGTCAGCTCAAGCTTCTTCCGTGCATCCTTTTTCACATGTCAATATACCAATGAGCCAAAGATCCTGAAGTGACCCACATCTGGTCTCTTACTGGAGAAAGATTCCTCTGGTGTCTTCATCCCATGCATGTGATGCAGGCTTCTATTCTACAAATAGACCACTATGTTGCATGCCTCAGCCCACAAGTGAAGTGGTAGGCCTTGGTCATTGTTATGAACCCAGCTCAAGAAAAGATAGAAAAGATAGATCAACGCCTTAGAATTCAGCCTCTTCGAGGGGGCAACCTCCTTTACATTACATAAATGAACAATTCTTGGATGATTCAAATGACAAAACCTCCTTTCTGTATATAGGAGTCTAAGGAGTCACAATATAATCCAGCCAACCTAACAATAATAATATAAAGCCACAAAAATAACAATAGAGGGATTCTATGGGGCACAGTAATAACAATATGGGGGAAATAGGGGCACAAAAATATTAATAAGGGGTATAACTACAATAGTAATGGGGTAATCACTAGTATTTAGGGACCCAACATGCCCCTCTCCTTCAAAAAAGTGTTGTCCTCAACGCTTGAGTAGTTCTGGACACTTCTGCATAAAATTCTCATCCTCCCATGTGGAATCTTCAGCGGATAAGTTCTTCCACTTGATAAGATACTATGAAATTGATTGATTTCATAGCTGTCGAGTTCTTGTTTCTGTGACTGCTTCCAGTTCCAATATAATTTTTCCTTCCTCGTCAAGTTCTGGCAATATTGTTTGAACTAGGAGCTTGTCGCCTATAACCTTCTTTATGTTGGCATTATGGCACAGGTTTGGAGCTATGGCACAGATGTTGTCCTTGATGGCAACTCTCTTTGGTAACAGATCTCAGTTCAGGCTTTCAGAATGAAGGAAAAGACATATACACAGGCTCATCTAGACGAAGATGTGTATACATGCGGGTTAGACGTTTCAAAGGCGCGTATGCGTATACACGCACTTTCATGCAAGGAAAAGCACGTATATGTTGGAGAACTTACCTTTGGTCCATGGTAGTTAGTCCTTGGTATTTGAACCTATGGTTTTGGACCATGGTACCTCGTCAGAAGTGTTGATCCCAAGTATTGGGTCCATGGTATTGGTTTATTATGGTTTTGGACTGTGGTATTATGGAAGGCCTAAAACTATAAAAGAGGAAGGATACCATGTGGCAAAGAAAAATATGAATTATTATTAAATATCTGAAAAAGTGCTTGATCTGGAACACTAGTAATTGGGTTATGGTGCAGATCTAGAGCTGAATGAAAGAGGAACCTTAGCGCAAAGAAGGATAAGTTCTATTGTTGGGTCATAATCTTTTGGCTTGAATGATAATATCTTTGCATGATTTTGATCTGTTATATATGGCACATGCTTGATCTATAAATCTGATAATCTGGGTAAATCAGTGTCTGAATATTTGAAAGAGTGAATTATCTTTTATAGATCTGTACATAGGTATAGTGAAGCGAAGGCGCATATACACACTGGTTCAGTGAATGAAAATAATGTACACGCAGGTTGTTCCATACGCAGAAGCGTATGCATGCAGGTTTTAGGCTATTAAAGTAGCGTATATATTTTGAGTTGTGATCTTGCTGCTTCTGTTTATTGCTGCTGTGTTCTGGGTTCAGAATTTGGTGTGTGGTTACTGTTACTATGTTCTGGGTACAGCTGTCAGAGAAGTATCTACTTGATTCAGTTCTAATTGGTGAAAAGGAGGTTGTTTGATGCAGAATTTGTTTATGATTCATTGATGTTCATGGATCCAGTCTGAAAATTTATGAAACGTGGTCCCTGGAAGAAAGAGAAGGTTGTAGCCTTCTTTAGGCCAGCACCTACGTACTAGTATCTTGGCTGGTAAAAGAGCTAAGGGGATTGTAGCTCCCTTCCAGAAGCTGGAGAACGAGAGAGGGTTGTAGCTCTCTACAGGTTGTAGCCTGCATACTGGTAAAGGATTGCACCAGTACATTGTAAAAGGAAGTTTCTAATTAAAAGAAGATAGAGACAAATTGCAGCAGGTGGTTTTCACCCACATTGGGTTTCCACCTTATATCTTGTGTTCTTGTGTGTGATTGTCTTCTGCTCTGTTTTTACTATTCCTGGTTACTGGTTAATTGATTCTGATACACAGATTAATAATCAACATCTGATAGATAAAGTAAATTATAAGTTTGCATTGTATACGCGGTTTTATTTCGACATAGTTGCGTATATACGCGGGTTTAATTAACTGAAGTAGCATATATCATCTGAATTTTAAAAGGGGAATATTTGACTTGATAATATTGATTCACCCCCCCTCTCAGTATTATTTCCAACAATTGGTATCAGAGCAGGTCCTTCTGAAGAAGCTTGATCGCTTGAAGGAAGATATATCATCATGAGCAACTACGAGAGGGAAGCATCAATCAGGCCACCGATTTTTGATGGGACAAACTTCGTATATTGGAAGGTAAGAGTTACTGCCTATCTTCAATCTCTTGGTACAAAAGTCTGGGATATCATAGATACAGGGTACACTTTTCCATCAGCAACTCCTACAGATCCGGCTGAGAAGAAGAAATATGAAACAAACGCAAAGGCTGTCAATACTCTTCTAGGATGCCTATCTCAATCAGAATTTGTCAAGGTAATGTAGTATAAATCCGCAAAAGAAATATGGGACAAGATTGTTCTGAGCTATGAAGGAGATGAACAGGTAAAACGAGCAAAACTTCAAACCCTCAGGATTCAGTATGAAAATCTCAGAATGTACAATGATGAAAGTGTGGCTAACTATTTCCTTCGTGTAGATGAGATTGTTAATTGTATGAAAAATTTGGGTGAAGAAATAAAAGAGGCTGTTGTGGTTGAAAAGGTTCTAAGATCTTTGTCCCCTAGGTTTGAATCTAAAGTTTCTGCAATAGAAGAAAAGGAGAATCTACGAAACCTTACCATGTCACAGCTGCATGGAATTCTGACTGCTTATGAAATGAGGAAAGGAGGACCATCAGACAGAAGAGAAGCTGCCTTCAAGGCTTCCGACAAAGGAGATTACTATGAGTCAGGACACGTGTCAGAAGAAGAAGAAGAATCAAATTTTGTCAAAAATCTTCAACGGGGTGCTGGACGATTTCGAGGTAAGTTACTTTTCAAATGCATTGCTTGTGGAAGAGTCGGTCACTATGCTACCAAATGTCCTCATAACGATAAGATTGACAAGGGGAAGGAACCTATTAGATGGAACAAGAAACATAATGCAAATAAGAAAAGCTATTACACTCATGAAGATAGTGATGGACTTTCAAATAGTGACGAAGATGAACGAGGTAATGATTATAAACTTTTAATGGCTTTTGAAGATGATGATTACATGGATGCTATAGATGAAGAAGGTTTTTATGAAGAGATTTCTAATCTCAAAATTTGCTTAGAAGAGAAAAATGTGATTATTGATTCTCTGCAATGTCAACTGGCTGAAAGGGAAAAACATCTTGAAAAATTGGAATGTGAAATTGTTGGTCTTAGAAAAGAGATTGAGAAAACAAAAGCTCTTAATCTTAAATTTGTTAAAGGATCTGAAACTCTGGATGAGATTATCAATGTGCAGCGTTCTCCACTAATCAAGACAGGTCTGGGATATAATGGAGAAGCATCTCAAGCATCCACCTCCAAAAGTTATCTTGATGCAGCAAGGAGGAGCGAGCAAAGGCCTAATAGAAATCATCAGGTAAATCAGGGACAGTTTACCTCAAGAACGAACAAAGACTATCAAGAAAATTGGGGGCAAACTACCTTAAGGACAAATAGAAGCTACAACCAGCCACAGGTAAAATCTTCCCAATTTGCTTCAAGAATGGATGTTGGTAGAAACTACAATCGGTTGGATGATAGATTTGATAATCACAGAAGTTTCTTCAAAGGCCAATGTTTCTCTTGCCATAACTTTGGTCACAAAGCAGCTCAATGTGTTGCCTATAAGACAATCATGACTAGAGAAGCTCAAAAACAAAGAAGTATGTCTAGAATCACGAAGAGGACCTATAACACTTTTTCCGCCCTTGAAAGTGAAATTGAATGTTCTATTTGTAATAACTTCAGTCATGAAGAGTCTGAATGCAGGAGCAGGTTTCGGAAGACAACTCAGAAGGAACAAACCCCAAATGCCAGAACATGGAGAATGAAGGAACCACAACCAGAAAGATGTGGGATAGCTTTTTATGTAGAAGGACAGGAAAATCTATGGTACATCGACAGTGGATGTTCGAAGCATATGACAGGTGATAAAGAAAAACTTGAATCATATAGTGTTTTAGAAAAGGGAAAGAAAGTCTCTTTTGGAAATGATACCCCTGCAGTCATAAAAGGAAAAGGCACTGCTCATTTGAAAGAAAGGGTCAAAGCTGGAAACATTTTGTATGTTGATGGCTTGAAGCATAATCTCCTGAGTGTCAGTCAGATGTGCGATCAAGGAACCGAGGTAATATTTCGATCAAATGGATGTAGTGTTCGTGATCTTGATACAGGAAAAACAGTGATCAAAGGCAGAAGAACTCCAAATAACTTATACATATTTGAATAAGGACAACAACAATGCTATTTGAGCAAGGATGATGAACACTGGTTATGGCACTGGAGGTTGGGGCATCTAAGCTTTTCACAAATAAGGAAAGCATGCAAATATCAAGCAGTTCGTGGTCTCCCAGATATCAAAATTCCAGACAACACCATATGCAAATCATGTCAGTTTGGTAAGCAAACGAGAACCAACTTCCCTGAGAAGGAAGGTTCAGCCAGCAGGCCTCTTAAACTAGTCCATACAGATGTATGTGGTCCATTTAGGACAAGATCACCTCGAGGAGAAGAATACTTTATATTATTCATTGACGACTTCTCCAGGATGGTTTGGTTAGGACTTATGAAACACAAGGACGAAGCATTCGAAAAATTCAAATCTTTCAAAGCCTTGGCTGAAAATGAATCAGATCACAAAATTAAGTGTCTCAGGTCTGACAGAGGTGGGGAATTTACCTCAAATGAATTTTTCAATTTCTGTGAAGAACATAAAATAAGAAGGGAATTCTCTACAGCTAGGACTCCTCAGCAAAATGGAGTGGTGGAAAGGATGAACAGAACGGTTCAACAAATGGCTCGTGCTATGCTTGATGAGTCTGGAACTCTCGCAACCTTCTGGGGTGAAGCTGCATTTGCTGTGGTTGTTATTCTCAACAAAACAAATGTCCGAGTGAACAGCACTCAAACTCCTCATGAGCTCTGGTATGGTGAGACTCCTTCGGTAAAGCATTTCAAAATTTTTGGAAGAAAATGCTATATTAAGAATAATGATGAACAACTTGGCAAACTTGAACCTAGAGCAGATGAAGGCATTCTCCTTGGTTATTCTCCCCACAACAGAGCATATAAGTGATACAATAAAAGACTTGGAAGAATTGTTGACAGCATTGATGTAGTGGTTGATGAAAAAGGATACATTCCTAGGCAAGTAAATTATGAAGAGGATGAAGAGTACTCTCCAAATTAGACTAATGATGAAGAAGAACCTCAAGAGGCACTAGAGGAACAAATAAGGATAGAAGAGAAGACTCCATCCAGGTATGTTCAGAAGAATCATCCAGAATCTCAAATTTTGGGGCAGAAAGAGGCAGGTATACAAACAAGAAGAACAATTGCAGAAGCCTCAAGCTATTTGGCTTTGCTCTCCTCCACTGAGCCACAAAATGTAAAAGAGGCATGCAAAGATGAATGTTGGGTCAAGGCAATGGATGAAGAACTTGAGCAGATCAAAAAGAACAACACTTGGGAGTTGGTTCCTAGACCAAAAGATAAGAATGTCATAGGGACAAAATGGATCTTTAAAAATAAGTTGAATGAAAATGGAGAAGTAATAAAAAACAAGGCCAGACTTGTGTGTAAAGGGTATGCTCAACAAGAAGGAATAGACTTTGAAGAAACTTTTGCTCCCGTTGCTAGACTTGAGGCCATCCGAATGTTCCTTGCTCTCTCAAGCTTTCAGAAGTTCAAAGTATTTCAAATGGACGTGAAATCAGCCTTTCTGAATGGAGACTTAGAAGAAGAAGTGTACATTGAGCAACCAGATGGTTTCATTCTTGGGAATGATCCAAATCTTGTATGCAGACTAAAAAAGGCTCTCTATGGTCTTAAACAGGCTCCAAGGGCTTGGTACTACCGTTTGGACAAATATCTTCATCAACAAGGTTTTTCAAAAGGATCAGTAGATAGCAATCTTTATATAAAAATTGAAAATGACAAATTGCTAATACTTGTTGTGTATGTAGATGATATTATCTTTGGCAGCAATGAAGAAGCTATGAGTCAAAGCTTTGCCTTGGTGATGCAGAAAGAATTCGAAATGTCTTTGCTTGGAGAACTGACATACTTTCTTGGGTTGAAAATCCAACAAAATGAAGGTGGTATTTTCTTGTCTCAAACCAAGTACCTCAAGCAGATTCTGAAGAAGTATGGCATGGAAGATGCAAAACTAGTATGTACCCCCATGGTTACAGGATGCAGCCTCAGTGCAAATGATGAATCAGCAGCAGTGCATCAACCAACCTATAGATCTATGATTGGAAGTCTACTTTATTTGACAGGTACCTGACCAAACATCATGCATGCAGTGGGAATAGTTGAAAGATTTCAGGAAAATCCAAAGGAAACTCATCTTCAGGCAGTGAAGAGAATCTTCAAGTATCTTCAAGGAACTCAAAACTATGGCTTATGGTATCCTAGAGATACAGATCTCACACTTCTTGCTTATACAGATGCAGATTGGGCCGAAAGCATGGATGACAAGAAGAGCACAAGTGGTGGTGCATTCTTTATGGGTTCCAGATTAGTATCTTGGTTCAACAAGAAACAGAGTTCAGTTGCTTTATCTACAACTGAAGCGGAATATGTGGCTGCTGCATCTTGCTGCACACAGCTCCTTTGGATGATGCAGACCTTGCCAGATTTTCAAATCACTTGTACACCACCTGTCCCCATCTTATGTGATAATACAAGTGCAATCAACATTTCAAAGAACCCAGTCATGCATTCAAAGACCAAGCACATACCGATCAAGTATCACTTTCTCCGGGAACAAGTGTTGGAACAAAAGGTCAAATTGGAGTATGTTCCTTCTAAGGAACAAGTTGCTGATATTCTCACTAAACCACTGCCCAGGGAAACTTTTGAATACCTCAGACAGAAGCTGGGAGTAGTTGATGCATCATCTTGCTGTTATATCTTGTCTGTTTCAGAGAAAAATGGGTGTATGCGAGTTTCCTAAGGTGGATCCGCGTATATACGCCGGTTTGTGCAGAGACAGTCGCGTATATGGAGGTTTGATGGATATCAGTAGGAACAGGCTCTAGTTGAAGATATTCAGATATGGGTCTGACAGAGACCATCTGCACAGGTTCAGGGGGAGCAGATAAACTTCTAATGATGCATTGTTGGCATTATCTTAGAAGCTTTTTGTTCTAGTTCACAGTTGTTTTTGGCTTCAGGTGGGACAAATGCAGAGGGAGAACAGAAGGAAATTATGGTTGCTGATCTGAATGGTGATTGACAGATGCTGCTGCTATCAGTTATTGGTCTTGTTCTAGATATTTTGTCTCTATGTCATGTAGCTCTTTTATGGTGTCAAGGTCATGTAACGGCCTATTTTGGTTTCCCCACTATGCCTGGGATGAACTTGATTGTTATATGTAAATTTTCTGATGTATCCCCACTTGGTTGGGTGATGGATGTATGTATCGAGTCTTTTTGTGATAGGAAGGTCTTTTATGATGTATAAGTCATGGTTCTTCTTGAAGAACATCTTTTTGCAGATCTTGCCTACAGACAGGGGGAGCATGGTCAACACAGCAGGGCAAAAATTTCAGCATGTACTCAGGGGGAGCACAACCCTTTGCCCTTGATGACAAAGGGGGAGAATGACTTTGAGGATTGTAGGGTTTCCATCAAGTCCAAAGGGGGAGATTGTTGGCATTATGGCACAGGTTTGGAGCTATGGCACAGATGTTGTCCTTGATGGCAACTCTCTTTGGTAATAGATCTCAGTTCAGGCTTTCAAAATGAAGGAAAAGACATATATGCAGGTTCATCTAGACGAAGACATGTATACACGTGGGTTAGACGTTTCAAAGGCGCGTATGCGTATACATGCACTTTCATGCAAGGAAAAGCACGTATATGTTGGAGAACTTACCTTTGGTCCGTGGTAGTTAGTCCTTGGTATTTGAACCTATGGTTTTGGACCATGGTACCTCGTCAGAAGTGTTGATCCCAAGTATTGGGTCCATGGTATTGGTTTATTATGGTTTTGGACTGTGGTATTGTGGAAGGCCTAAAACTATAAAAGATGAAGGAGACCATGTGGCAAAGAAAAATCTGAATTATTATTGAATATCTGAAAAAGTGCTAGATCTGGAACACTAGTAATTGGGTTATGGTGCAGATCTGGATCTGAATGAAGGAGGAACCTTAGCGCAAAGAAGGATAAGTTCTATTGTTGGGTCATAATCTTTTGGCTTGAATGATAATATCTTTGCATGATTTTGATCTGTTATATATGGCGCATGCTTGATCTATAAATCTAATAATCTGGGTAAATCAGTGTCTGAATATTTGAAAGAGTGAATTATCTTTTATAGATCTGTACGCAGGTTCAGTGAAGCGAAGGCGCTTATACACGCTGGTTCAGTGAATGAAAACAGTGTATACGCAGGTTGTTCCATGAACAGGAGTGTATGCACGCAAGTTTCAGGCTATTAAAGTAGCGTATATATTTTGAGTTGTGATCTTGATGCTTCTGTTTATTGCTGCTGTGTTCTAGGTTCAGAATTTGGTGTGTGGTTACTGTTACTGTGTTTTGGGTACAGCTGTCAGAGAAGTATCTACTTGATTCAGTTCTAATTGGTGAAAAGGAGGTTGTTTGATGCAGAATTTGTTTATGATTCATTGATGTTCATGGATCCAGTCTGAAAATTTATGAAACATGGTCCCTGGAAGAAAGAGAAGGTTGTAGCCTTCTGTAGGCCAGCACCTACGTACTAGTATCTTGGCTGGTACAAGAGCTAAGGGGGTTGTAGCTCCCTTCCAGCAGAAGCTGGAGAACAAGAGAGGGTTGTAGCTCTCTACAGGTTGCAGCCTACATACTGGTAAAGGACTTCACCAGTACATTATAAAAGGAAGTTTCTAATTAAAAGAAGATAGAGAATTGCAGCAGGTGGTTTTCACCCACATTGGGTTTTCGCCTTATATCTTGTGTTCTTGTGTGTGATTGTCTTCTACTCTGTTTTTACTGTTCTTGGTTACTGGTTAATTTATTCTGATACATAGATTAACAATCAACATCTAACAGATAAAGTAAATTATAAGTTTGCATTGTATACGCAGTTTTATTTTGACATAGTTGCGTATATACGCGGGTTTAATTAACTAAAGTAGCATATATCATCTGAATTTAAAAAAGGGAATATTTGACTTGATAATACTGATTCACCCCCCCTCTCAGTATTATTTCCAACACTTTAAACATGAAACATGGAAAACTGGGTGCAATCGAGAAGCTGCAGGAAGCTCCAATTTGTATGCCATAGTACCAATCTTTTGCAACACCTTGTACGGACCATAATACTTTGGTGATAATTTATTATCCTTCTTAGCTTGCTTGAGGGACATTTGCTTATATGGTTGTAGCCGTAGGAATACCCAATCACCTACATCAAAACTTCTTTCACTGCGATGTTGATCTGCCTGTTGTTTCATTCTATTTTGTGCCAACACGAGGTTATCCTTTAAGAGTTGGAGGACTTGCTGTTGATGTTCGATGTGATGTTCCACTGCCTGAACCTTAGAATTTTCTCTTAAATATGATGTGATGGATGGTGGTTGATACCCATAAAGTGCCATAAATGGGGTCATTTTTGTTGCTGTATGGAAGGAAGTGTTATACCACCATTCAGCCAGAGGCAACCATTTGACCCATTGTGTCTGTTTATCAGATACAAAGCAACGAAGATATCCTTCCAAACATTTGTTTACTATCTCAGTTTTCCCATCATATTGAGGATGATAAGATGAGCTATGAGCTAACTGAGTACCAAGACAAGAAAATAATTCTGTCCAAAAATTTCCAGTGAAAATGGGATCTCTGTCACTTACAATAATCTTTGGGTTTCCATGTAGCTTTTGAATTGTTTCCATAAATGCAGTAGAAACTGTACTGGCTTTAAATGGATGTGATAATGCACAAAAGTGTGCATACTTGGTAAGTCTGTCAACTACCACCATGATGACACTCTTTCCCTCAGACTTGGGTAAACCTGTGATAAAATCCATTGAAACCTCCTCCCAACGTTGGCTTGGAATGGATAAAGGTTGTAATAGACTCGATGTCTTAATTGTTTCAACTTTATTTTGTTGGAAAACCAAACATTCCGCCACAAACTTTTGAATATCTGATTTAAGGCCATCCCAAAAAAATTCCTTCTTAACCTTGTGGTAAGTTTTTAAAAATCTTGAGTGCCCTCCTAAGGGAGAAGTGTGCAATTCCATAAGAATCTTTTGTTTTAGTTGGGAATTCTTACAGAGGTATAAGCGATCTTTGTACCATAACGAATCATTTTGCTAGCTAAATGTATCAGACGTATTGGAATCTTGTTGTAACTTTCGAATAAGTGCCCACACTTCTTCGTCATTCTTCCATTCCTCCCTTGCTTCGTTTATCCAATCTGGTTGGATAATAGAAATGGCGCACAACAATGCTTCCACATCCTCATCCTTTCTTGAGAGTGCATCTGCCACCACATTTTGCTTCCCTTTTTTGTAGATGATTTCAAAGTCATAACCCAACATCTTTGTGACCCACTTTTGTTGCTCTTCAGAGGATAATCTTTGTTCTAAAAAGTATTTAAGGCTATCATGATCCGTTTTTACCTTGAAGTGTCTTCCCATTAGGTAGGGTCGCCATTTCTTAAGTGCATGGAGTATTGCCAACATTTCCTTCTCATAAATAGCTTTGCTTAAAAAATTTCCCTTGATTGGACGACTTTCAAAAGCATTGGGTCTTTCATCTTGCATTAGAACAGCACCAATTCCATTTCCTGAAGCATCACATTCCACAATAAAGGTTTTTGTGAAGTCCGGTGTAGCTAAGACCGGTGCTTGGCACATTGCCTCTTTAAGATGTTCAAAGGCCTTTGTTGCTTCCGGAGTCCATGAAAATGCATCTTTCTTCAATAATGTTGTTAGAGGTGCTGCTATTTTCCCATAATTCTTAACAAACTTGCGATAATACCCTGTCAGCCCGAGAAATCCTCGCAGATGCTTTATGGATGTGGGGATTTTCCATTCCTTAATGGCTTTAATTTTGCTAGGGTCTACCTTAACTCCTTCATGAGATACAATATGACCCAGATATTCCACCTCCTAGACTCCAAAGAAACATTTGGATCTTTTTGCATATAATTGTTTCTCCTCCAATAGTTGTAGCACCCTGTCAAAATGTTCAACATGATCCTTCCAAGACTTGCTGTAGATTAGTATATCATCAAAAAATACTAACACAAATTTTCTAAGGAATGGTTTGAAAATTGAATTCATCAAACCTTGAAATGTTGAAGGTGCATTGGTAAGGCCAAAAGGCATGACCAAAAATTCATAATGACCCTCATGAGTTCTAAATGCTGTTTTTGGAATGTCTTCAATCTTCATTCTGATTTGATGATATCCTAACGAAGATCCAACTTGGTGAAGTAAATTGATCCATGCAATTCATCCAGTAATTCATCAATGACAGGAATGGGGAACTTATCTTTAATAGTGAGCTTGTTGAGCTCCCTATAATCCGGACACATGTGCCATGATCCATCCTTCTTGTGCACCAATACTACTGGAGCAGAGAAAGAACTTTGACTCGGTTGAATTATACCAACCTCTAGCATTTCTGCAACCATACGTTCAATTTCACTCTTTTGGACATAGGGATATCTGTACGGCCTGATGTTTGGAGGAACACTTCCTGGAATCAGATGAATAGCATGATCATGATCACGCATAGGTGGGAGACCTTTGGGAGTCTTAAATACCTTGGAATGATTGTCCAGGACTTTTTGGAGATCTGGAGAAATAGATGATTCTGATGTGGAAACATCTAGCGAACATAATTGTGCAATTACACCTCTTTGCTCCTTTTTTAGAAGCTTTGTCATACCATTAGAGCTGATTATCTTTCCTGGTTTCCCTACAATACCCCTTAATTCAACTTCCTTTCCTTCTGTAGAAAATTTGATGAAAAGTTCTTGAAAATTAAAAGCTATTGTACCCAAGGATTATAGCCATTGGACTCCTAGTACAACATCAGCACCTCCCATTGGAATGGAAAGCATTGGGCTAGTCAATACATATTCTCCCATGGATAGCTTGATATTATGGCACTTTCCAGAGCAATTTATTGTTCCTCCATTTGCAATCATCACTTGACACTCTGGTGCTGGATATAGGAAGCAATTCAATTCTTTTGCTACCTTACAATGAATAAAATTGTGGGTGCTTCCTGAATCAATCAACACTATTACCTTTTTCTTCTTGATTTGTCCTTCTATCTTGATGGTTTGAGGAGTGGTAATTCCTACCAATGCATTACAAGATATGGTCGGATTTATTTGTTCTTCATCTAGGCTTTGTTCCTGGAGTATATCCTCTTCTTTTGACCTTTCTTGCTCCTTTTCTTCTTCCTCTTCACAATCTATGTAGAATAATTTCTTCTCAGCATACTTATGACCTTTAGTGTATTTGCTATCACAACTGTAACAAAGCCCTTTTGCTCTTTTTTCTTCCAATTTTTGTGGTGTCAACCTTATAACAACACTTTCGTCTTTATAGTTGTGAGTGGTATGCTTCCTGGTTGCCATAATTTTGCTTTCCATTTTTCTTGCTAACCTGAATGCCTTCTCTAATGAATTAGGTTCCCAAAGGCGAACATCATGTTGGATATTATCCTTTAAAGACCCTATGAACACATCAATCCTATGCTCCTCTGGAATATCTTTTACCCTTATGTTCAATTTTTGGAACTCCTCAATGTGCTCCATTATTGAACCCTTTTGTTTGAGACTTATCAATTGGCTAAAAAAAGTGTTGCTTTTTGTATCCTCATAATGTGCTATCAATTCTTCCGTAAAAATTGCCCAAGTGATAAATTGTTTACGAGAGCAAAGCCATTGATACCATACAAACTGATTTGGTTCCAAATATAAAGTTTCCATAAGTACCTTTTGTGTGTTTTGCACATTATTGAGATCGAAGAATTGCTCCATCTGTAATATCCATGTGGCGGGATCCTTGCCATCAAACTTCCTCATATCGATTTTTGGAATATGGTGAGTCTTCGATCCAACATTAGAGTCTATGGAATCATGATTAACATTTCTTTTGTTCTCATCATGAGTTTCCTTTAGTACCCTTTCACCCTTAGTGACCATTTCTTGTAGCAACTTATTCATATTTATCTTCAATTCTTCCATCTTATCATCCATGCCATCAATTTTAGCTTCTACGCCTTTTTTTAAACAATCCATCTTAGCTTCTACACCTTTATTTAAACCATCCATCTTAGCTTCTACGTCTTTCCTTAAACCATCCATCTTAGATTCTGTTGCTTTTTGTGCAAGTGACACTTGTTGCACTTGTTCTTGTAATTTTGATATATCATATAGCATTTCTTCTTCTTCTTCATGAGTCATGCTCTTTTCTTCTTACTAGGTGTTTGCTTTTCTTCCTCGGGGCATCAGTTACCGATAATAATGCTCTATTATGCCCTTTGAATTCCTTCAAAATAAATTTTCAAACCAAGCTTAAGCAAAAATTTAAGAAAATCTACACACCTTTTTTCACTTTGTAGGAGCTCGATATTGCCTCTGATGTATCTTTGTACTTTCAAATCATCTAGTTTTGAATTTGTGACCTGCAGTAGCCCTTTGTGTCCTCTTTCCAATGCCACTAGTCTGACCCAAATTGGATTCTCCAAGGAAGAGTTATGCGAAACTCCCACAGTGACTTGATTATAGACTAGTTCAGTAGAGCGAACTTTTACGACGTGCCACGAGTCACTGTTTCGAACTTTGGATCTGAAAAATGCATACAAGAAACTACAGTCCGTCCTCTTTTTGTACCTTCTTACGAAATTTCAATCCGATCCCCAGAGAGAAAGTTATGACGATTTTCCCTAGGTCACATGTTTGGAATGTAATTCAGGAGTCTGCAAAAAGACCAACTTCCTCAGATCATATCTCCGCAAATATAGCGCGAAAAGCTCTGAAATTTGGACCCAAGGTTCAGCATGATTTCTTCTCAAATGGGTTTTTTTTGCAACCTCTGAAATGTCACAGAAAAAAAAGTTATAGCGAAAATTCCACGATGACCTGTTTGGAGCAGCGAAACCCTAGAATCCAAAGCTCTGATACCAAATGTTATGAACCCAGCTCAAGAAAAGATAGAAAAGATAGATCAACGCCTTAGAATTCAGCCTCTTCGAGGGGGCAACCTCCTTTACATTACATAAATGAACAATTCTTGGATGATTCAAATGACAAAACCTACTTTCTATATATAGGAGTCTAAGGAGTCACAATATAATCCAGCCGACCTAACAATAATAATATAAAGCCACAAAAATAACAATAGAGGGATTCTATGGGGCACAGTAATAACAATATGGGGGCAATAGGGGCACAACAATATTAATAAGGGGTATAACTACAATAGTAATGGGGTAATCACTAGTATTATAGGGACCCAACAGTCATGCAGCATTGCCCATTCTGCCCCTACAATAGTTCTATTCTTCCTCTCGGCCACCCCATTCTGCTGTGGGTTATGAGGTGCCATCAACTCCCGTTTAATTCCTTCTGCTGCACAGAAGTCCTTAAACTCTTGAGAGACATATTCTCCACTGTTGTTTCTTCTCAAGGCCTTGATCTTCTTCCCTAAGTCTTTCTCAACCAAAGCTCTGAACTCACAAAACTTTGTGAAGGTTTGGTCCTTCTTTTGCATGAAATAAATCCAGCATTTATGAGAATAGTCATCAATGTAAATCACATAATACCTTTGCTTCGCTATGGATGTCATCGGGAATGGTCCACACAAATCAGTATGAACTCGCTCTAAGATAGACTATGCTCGACTGTCTCGATCATGAAAGGAAGACTTGGTGTACTTTCCCAAGGTACAACCTTTGCATGTGTCAACTTCTCAAGTTTACCTTTGGGAAGTCCTGTAGATATCTGTTGCATTGTCTTCAAAGCCCCATGATGCAAATGGCCTAACTGCCCGTGCCACAACTTGCCAATGTCTTGGCTTTGCACCAATTTTGCTTTCGTACTCAATGTTGCACAATCATCTACCTCTAGTTTATAGAGATTCTTCACCCGAATCCCTATCCTCTTGGTCTGACCCGTGGCTATGTGTCTTAGGAATGCCTTTCCTTTACTAAAGACAACATCATAGCCTTTGTCCTCCAACATCGTGACCGATACCAAGTTCTTCTTCAGTCCAAGCACATACATCACATCTGTCAAGGTGAGAGGAGCTCCATGCTCCCTCTAAAAAGCAACCATTCCCACTCCTGAAACACTATACCTTCCGTCATCACCCATCTCTATGCACATCTTGAGGTCTTTCTCCTCCAAGGCACTGAATAAATTTTTATCACCGGTCATGTGGAATGAGGCTCCACTGTCAAGATACCAGACACAACCCATCATCGATGACACCATGCATGCAATGAGGGTAAATTCCATTTCGAACTGAGAGGCTAATGCCTCACCTTTCGATCCTTCCAAGGATCCGTTCTTGGACTTCTTCGATGGACAATTAGTCACATAATGTCCCATCTTGTGAAAATTAAGGCATCTTACTTTAGACATGTCACCCTTCTTCCCTCCATGAGAAGAATTCAATTTGAAATGGGAAGCCTTCCCCTTCCCTTTCCTTGCCTTACTTGCTAAGGCCAAATTTTCTTCATCATCATTCTTGGATGAAGAACCATCTCGTGTGCTCCTCCTGATCTCCTCCTGCATAAGATCCGACCACAGTCGTTTCCAATCCGATAGTTTCTCCCTTCCATTCACAGAGTCCTGGTAGCTATTCCAACTCTTTGGAAGGCGAAGGAGAGTGAGGCTCACCATATCATCATCGGCAGTAGTTATTCCCACACTGCCAAGCTCATCTCTATAGGTGGTGAGCTTTTTCAGATATGTGGAAATAGTATCGCCCTTCTCCATCTTGATTCTTCGAAGCTTATCCTTGAGCACCAATTTCCTTTGGTCACTATTGTTCTGGTAGAGGTCCTTCAATGTCTTCCACATTGAAAATGGAGTATCCTTCCCATGGAGACTCAAGACAATATGGTCTCGAACTCCCTCAAGGATGATCCATCTCGCCTTCGCCACACACTTCTTCCACTCAACCAACTCTTGTGCATTAGTTGAAGATGGCTTTGGGATTTCTTGATCAATGAATTCCTTCAAGCCATTGTCTTCTAATACAGCCTCCATTCTATCTTTCCATGCTATGTAATTCGAGCTACCTTCCAAGGCATACTTGAGTCTCAAGCCATAGAACACTATTGGCCAACCTTGAAGTATGATATGAATTCAATTTTCACCTACAACCCTGAACATCAAACTTTGAATTATATTCTCAGTATACTATTCATAGCTCTGATAATGCAATATAAATCAAAGCAGAATACTATAACCTACTTCTGCTATCAATTTGTGGAAGCTTAAAGATTGAGCTGAACAATATAACTAGAAGAAGAAGAATCAATGGCACAATACACATGAAAATACGTTGGGGACATCCTCAAATAAAACCCCACACTATTGTATTATCATACATGGTGGAAATACATAGGAATTATACAAAGCCTTAGCTCCCACAGCTAGCCAACTCTCAGTACAATCCTCACAGATGCTCACAGGTAATCTTGGCTTCTCTCCAGCCTTCCTCTCTGCCTTCCAAGCTCTTATTTCCTTGCGTTGTTCCTTGTGGATGATTTTCCTTTACTAAGTGGAAAACCTCCCTTCAAAACTGCACAATCCTCAAGGATAAATCCTTGACTACATGCATGAGTTTTCTCCATGAGAAAACACATGCAACTTATAGTACAATGTCCTTGAACATTAATCTCAACTGGGTCTATCTCAGAATAGACATGCATGAGTTTCTGATGAGGGAATCTTCAGTTAACTGGAGTAGCACTAGTTGAGTGCATTAATGCATCAACTCACTGTTAACTCACTATTAGTTCCTCAAACAGTTTGGAACTAATTTAACTGGACTTAACTCAGTAAACTAAGTTAACTAATTACAACTCAAATATAACTCAATCTTATCTCCTTAATTTAAGGGATAACTCTTGCATGACTTCAAAAAGACTTCTAACTTGAATTTCTACAACTAATTAATTTAAAATAAATTAATTAATTATTTCCAATTAGTTGTTAAGACTAAATTCAATTTTAATTCACAATTTAATTCAAGGACAAATTAAATTGGAATATTCTTGTTTTCATATTTCAACACAATTTATATAACCTTGCCCAATAAATAATCTCATTATGAATATAATAAACAAAATGCTTTTTTATTCATGCAATAACAATCTTGGTAAATGAACTTACCAGATATCCCATTCTTTTGAAAACAAATGAGATTACTTCCTTTTGATCTGATAATGAGATCTTATACAAGTATTAAGGTATTACAGACTCATGTGCAGGGATTTGCCTATGTTATTTTGTGCAATGGATCGATAAGATTGCGAAATAAATAGACAATGAAGTAGTTAAAGAACATAATAAACAAACACACATAAACACAGCAAGTTTAATAAGGAGTTCACCCAACACTCCTAGGCTACGTCTTCTGGTCTAGCCTTCAGTGGTGACCTCTCTATTATGTCTTCAGAAGAAAATTTTTTACAAAAGTGAGCTCAATTTGAGTCTCACACAACAGATACAAAACAACAAGGCTTTACTTGGATCCCCCAAGTCTTTCTAAGTACACAGACTCTCTTCACTAACTCTTTGTCTCTGTTTGCTCTCTGTCTTAGCACTGCTTGTCTCTGTCTTTTGTCTTCTGTGGCTTTAAGTCCAATCGACGCTATCTGTTCATTTCCCCTTCTCGGGCTCTTTGGCTCCCAGACTCTATTCGCTCGAATCCCCATTTGAGTATTAGAAATCATTGCTAAACACCTTCAGGGATGGTGGCCACCTATTCTGTAACAGAATCGTTCATTGATGCCTTTGAAATCCAAAAAATGGTCATTCTCTATTTACACAGAGAAATACACGTAAAACTATGAAAATCCACCAATCTGCCATTTATCGGATTTGAAATACTATAAATTCCGCCTTATAATTCGTATCGGGTCCGCCTTTATATCATTTATCGCATCTCCACCATTGATCTGAGGGCTCTTGATCCAACAGTTGAGATTCATTTAGGGAAACTCATGCGTACGAGAGTTAACTGCCCAAAAAGGGTGGTTTCCTCTCTCCGGTGCTTGGACACGTGGTGGCCAATGTATGGGCTTGGGCAGAGTTTGGCCAAAAGCACTTACTGCCTATGGCCCGCCTGAAATCCCACTTGTTTCATAATTTCCCTTTATATTTTAAAAATACATGAAAACATTGCAAAAACCTATAAAATGGCTTTAGACGGACTTGAAATATTATATATTTGCATTCATAAACCCTTTCGGGTCCGGTTTCATTGCATTGGCACATTTCCTTCGTATTTTGTTTATTTAACTAAAAACGCAAATATAAAGGAAAATGTCGTTTTCCGGATCTCAAAATATATAAAATATCACCTATATCTCCATCAAGTTCGGCTATCGCGAGTTATGTTTATATCGGCCCGCTCCATTGTAATGCTCTGATGCAATGTTGCAATGCGATTAATCACAATTGTATATTGCACATACCCCCAGGCCATTTGTAAGCGCTCCTTTGTGGTTGGCCGACGCGATATTGCGATTCAACTTGGGCCGTTGATCTGCGTGCTTAATCGACGGTCCTTGTTGACCCTGCTGATTGTTGTTGCATATTCCATGTGGTCTCCACTGATAGCCTCCGCTTGCCACCGCCGATTGTGATTTGCCTATCGAATCTAGACCGTTGATCGGCCAGATCCGATGGCTCCTGTGCATTGCTCCGTTGACCTCCGATAGGCTTCATTTCACTGTTTCTTTATGTTTTTGCCTCCCAATAGTGTTATCCGGCTTTTCTAAAAGTTCTTCTCATGCTATAGTTTTGATCTTTAGAAGACTTAGAGGGTTTTCTAAGATCCATTTGGATCACCTTTGCTTATAAATCTTCAATTTTCTTGGCTTCTGCTACAAATAGTATCAACAAAAGGTTCTCTGTTTATAAATTTGATTGAAGAAAGATTCTGACTATGTAAAAAAAACGAAGATAAATCTTGACTATAAGAAGACCTCTCACTGTTTTTGTAAATCATATTTCCTCATAAAATTTATGAAAAATCATCCTCTATTTTAGAAATTGCATACTGTGTATTTGAAACAACATTCACTGTGCAAAGTTTTTGACAAAAAATTTCATGAGGAAAACATGGTTTTAGTACCTGAAATGCAAGAAAATTTTGTAGAAAAACTCATAGAAATCTCTTGTTAATGATTTGTCTTCCTTGTGTAAACATCTAGTTTCAATCAAACTCATTTCTAATATCTCGAGAAATTGTGGATTCTACAGGTGGCAGAGGATTTTGAAAATGACAAATCACTAAAAATCTAGAACTGAAGTCATATTTTTCTCCTATTGTGACATATCTTAGAAAAATCTGGAGTTTAACTTCTTCAAAATCATTCTAGTTGTTTAAGGTGTTAGTGTTAGTATCTACATACTTCCATCAGGGATCAAAATTTTCTCTTTGCATTGTCATTTTTGGGGTCCCATATTGAAAATTTTACATCATTCCCTTCGATCATGTCAAAATGATCCTCTGATGGTTGTCTTCACTTCAAAAAGTCCAATTTCTCCCTCATAGAGTATACTTGCTGACCCTTCTTCAGGTTATCTTCAATTATGGTTTCATGGTCAATTTGCAATCATGTTCCATTAGGTCATAGGGCATGTTTTCATTAGGTCTTAGGGTTTCATTTCCAAGGTCAAGAGCCTGAATTTAACATGTAAATAAAGGTCAACAAGGGTATGAGGATGATGAATAAGTCAAGCATGATGGCTTGTAGGTCATAGACACTAAAAAATATCTTTTAACCTAATGTAATTTACACCTCAAAAACATGTTTTTGAGGTGAAAACATAGTATTTTGAGTTTATTTGTATTTCATATGTAATTTTAAGTCATTATATGTAATAACTAATCCCAACTACACTAAAGCATCTCTCCTTGCTACAAGACAAAGAAACACTACAAAAATCAATTCAAATTGAGCATTTATCCACCTGCAAAGACACAAAGAAGAAAAAGGCATTAAAACAATGTTTTGAAGAAGGACAAGAAACATTGGAAAGTGGGTTTCTCAAATGAAAAATCAAAATATACTCCTATTTAAGCTCCCACATTTCATTTCTAAGTTCATTATTCTCATTGGCAAGCAAGGAGTCAAAAAAGTGAGAAGAAGAGGCAAGCTTGAGTGAGTTTTGGGCGAAGGAAGTTTGACACTGCGCTTTTGGAGGGTGGCGCTATGCTTCTGGAGAAGTGGAGCCGTGGTGCTACGTGTTGGCAGAGCAACACTATGCTTCTAAGGTAGACAGATTGGCAATGTGTGTCCAAAGTTTGGCGCTGCATGTTGAGACCGGCACTACGCTTCCAAGGTGGCGCTGTGCGTCTGGGAACCGGTGCTGCGAATTGAGCAGGAAGGCCAGAAAAGCCTCAAAACTTCCAACAAACTCCAAAGTCTCTCTCTCTCACCTGCCTACAAGTAAGTTGACATCCCTCACTTTAGTTTTTTTTTTCATATCCACATCATAAGCTTCATCCTCCATGTTAAATATGAAACCCTAAATCTGCCTAGTGATGCCTAAAACCCTAAAATATCATTATTCCTCCTATCACTTGCTACAACTCTGAACCCTATCATTGTACCTGTTGTGCTAAAGAAGAAGGAAAATCCCCTTCCACATCCTGTGGAGCTAGCATTTGCCTATGAGCTGAAGAAGAAGGCGTAGGGCAATTTTTGCTCAAGGTTGCTATTTTTCCAGTTTTTGACTATGATCATGGATTATCTCTCATGGATGATGATTCACCATTATAAATTATGATTTGGCATGTAATTATGATAGATAAATAGTCATAGAGGGTAGATTCATTTCCTTTGAAGTTAGTTTGAGCTCAAATGAATCATTTTTTCACTTTTAGAGGCAAGTTGTTGATGATGCCTATATTCTTGTTTCTTGTTCAGTATTAGTTAGATTAGCTCCTCATCTTAGGGATTCGACCCATGAGGATGGGAGGAGGTTGAATTCATGCCTATATCTTCTTCTTCTTTCTCATTATCAAGGGTTGGACTCAGTTGGATGCTCAGACCTTGATTGTACACCTTTTGTAAGCAATTTGGCAGGAGATTAATAAGAATTGCAGCTATTTTTATGGGATCCATGTGGTATGAGTTTTAGTACATTTTCCTCTTCTGTAATCATATGTTAATGTGTTTTGTATGCTTCTTTAATCATTTCATTGCTTCTAGTTGAATGTTTTCAAGTTTGATAGGCGGAATTCATTGCATCAGTGCTCTGCCTTAGGAAACCATTCACCATTTCATGTTTTCTGCAGTCTAGGAAGGATCCATGGTTTTCACATGCCCTTCTTAGCTTCTCTCCAATCTAAAACATCTCACCTCATCAAGATCTTGAGTGCTAAAACCCCTTCAAAATCCAATCAAAACTTTGTGCTACTATACCTAGCCTAATATCCTTTACCTGATCCAATCATCTTGGATGAGATCCTTACAGAGAGAGCCCTCTCTCGGCCAAGTAGGGCTAGCTACTTGGCTAAGTGTGGTTTGTGGTTACCCTAGCATTGCCTTCCTTCAGCCTGAGGTTCAATCCAGGTGATAACATAATGGAAACCATACTGGGGAACGAAATACTAATCACCCCGGTAATATATTTCATTTGAATTCTTAAGCTTATGGATGACGAGTTTTAGAATTTACTAGGCTGAATTGGAAAGTTGTAAAGCAATATATAAACTTCGAAATTTGAGCACACTGGCTTCAAGAAAGTACACTAGGGTCAATCCTAATCCAAACCCCGCCCCAGTAGTGGATAATCCTAATTTGATCTCAAGAAGACTTAAAAGACAAGAAACTTCAGTCAATCCCACACCTTCAGTAAGAGTAGATTCATGCCCTGATGAGTGGTTGTTTATAGAAGACCTCCCCTTTGATTTGGCATTTGACCTTTCCCTATTCAGTACCAGGTTTGAAAGTGCACTTGACGACATAGTTCTAGATCCCAAGTTTATTACAGATCTCGAAGTCCAAAAGGAAAACCGGTCAATTGATGAGTATATCATAAATTCCCCTTAATCATCCCTCACTACTGCTAAGACCCCTGAGCTTTCTGAACTGGTGTCCACTACCCTTAGCTCATCATTATTCCCTTCAACCTCTGAAGTTCATTCTCAACCTCCATTCATACCTTCACTTCCCCATTAACCTATCATTCCCCATCAATCACCTATTATTCCCAGTTCTCCATCAACTACTCCATCAACTCCTAGTAGCCCAATCCTTGTTGTAAATCCACCCAAGTTATGGCTGCTCGGTATGCACCCCTTGTTTTACCTCAAAATCCTGGTGCCATGCCCATTGATTATCAAACCAAGATCCCTTTCTTTGATGCCACTTAAACCATTAGAGCTCAGCAACATGTTGATAGAATTAATGATTTCTTTGACCTCCATGAAGTAGAAATTGAAGATGTATTGATGAGATTGTTTGTACAAAGATTTGGAGGTGAAGTTCGAAAATGGTTCAGAGCTTTACCAGCAGCTTCTATCACCACTTTACAAATCCTTCATAGGAAATTCCTAGATCGATGGGAGGTGAAGAAGAATCCACTTCAGATTTTGTCTGAGTATGAGAACAACAAAAGAAATGTCAGTGAAAGTGTGCAAGACTATTGTGTGAGGTTTAATGTAGTATACAATGCTATTCCAACCAACATTAAGGGATTGGCTTTGCTCAAGTTTCCAGATGGTTTCAATGCTGATATGGCATATCAGTTATGGGAATGAGATCCTACCACACTAGAAGACATGCAAAAGAACGTAGTAAGTGTAGAAGCAAACTTGCTGGCCAAAAGAGAAAGAATGAGATCAGAGAAAAGAGTGACCATAAAAGAAGAAGCATCTACTTCAAATGTAAAGATGGATACATTGATTCGAACAGTGGAAAGGATGGTTGACCTATTAACCATCACAGATAGACTTGAACCACCAATCCAGAATCCAAATTTTAGAGGACAGCAGTAGCCCCAATTCTGAATCAAGTAAAGAGAAAAAAAGGCACCAAAGCAACCAGCGCAACAACATCAGATCAGAACTCCCTTACAGCAAAATTATGTTCAAGGAATGGAAGAAGAAGATGATGAAGATCCGGGAATTGAAACAAATCACTTTTTCACTGCTGATGGCATGCTTATATTTCTGACCGAAGATGAATAATATGCAGATGTTCTAGACATACAAAGGGTTGAAGATTACATCTTAGCAAATGATGTGGTTTTGGAAGCTGAATCTGATGATTATCAGCGTGGTTATATGAATGCCTTGACTGCATAGCAGAGGTAGTATTCTTTAAGGAGTAGAGATGTACTGGTCAATCCCATTCAGAAAAGAAAGGATGTGCAATCCAAGAATGATTCCTCAAATGTTCAGAAGAAAGGAAAAGAGCTTTCTGATCTAAGTCCCAGAAAAGTACCATCAACAAGCGTCACTGCAAATGAGAAGAAAAATCAGCAAAAAGATAGCGCAGCAAAAGAGCAAGCAAATAAAAAGGAAATTGGTGTCAAAGAGGTAGAAAAAGTTTCATCCTTTAATTTAGAAAGTGAAATTGCTAAATTGAAGGTGTCCATTCCTTTGATTGATCTGGTTAAGAATAGCAATTATAAACATCATGTATCTAGAATATTGCAAATAGATCCTTTGTCAGACATGGTGAATGTTGAAGATGATCATCCTAAACTCATTTTTGGCCCAGCCATAGAAGATAGAAGGTCAGCCTAAAGATAGTGAAGTCCCTCCCTTTTATCTGAGTCTTAGATTGCATGAGTATATTCTCCATAATGCCATGTTATATTCCAGAGCTTCCCACAATTTGATGCCTAAAGCCATTATGGGAAAGTTGGGCCTAGATATCACCTGGAAATATTGTAATTTGTACTCCTTTGACTCCAGTAGAGTTCGTTGCATCGGTCTCATCAAAGATTTGATGGTTTCTTTAGATCAAATCCCAGCCAAAAATGTCTTGATGGATGTGGTAGTTGCTCATATACCACCTCGATTTGGTATGCTCTTATCTAGATCGTGGGGTGCTAAACTCAATGGCACTTTACAGCTTGACTTCTCTTATGCTACCATCCCTGTTTTCGGTCAATTGAGGAAGTTGTACCAAGAAAAGAAAATGAAGTACATGATCACTAGTAAAGAGAAACCTGTGAATCATGCAATAAATGTTGTACATACTAATTTCGAGTCCTTTGTTTTGTACTCTAATAATGGATTGAATGATGTAGATATTCAGCTTGTAGAAGTAGATGATGTACCGGAAATTTTTGAGAATTTTAGAGCAGTTCTTAATCATGAAAAAAGAAAAAATAACAAGTTCTTCTGAGCAGCCCAAACAACAGCAAAAGGACAGTAAAGAGCAGAAAAATGAAGTAATATACCAAGGTAAGATAGAGAAGGAAACAAAATTTCAGCATCTAGAAGATGAAGCCAGCCTTTGGAGCATGGACTTCGATGGCACTGTGGGTAAGGATGGTGCTGGTATTGGAATTTGGATTTGAAGCCCTGCTTTCCAGCCTGCCAAAGTTCCAAGTAATGTTAGAGTATGTTCCTACAAGTTAGCTTCTGATTGCTCTAATAATGAAGCGGAGTATGAGGCTTTGATTACAGGTCTTAAAATTTTGAAGAAGCTCAATGCAAAAAGGATTTTTGTTTATGGAGATTCAGAACTAGTAATCAAACAGGTAAAAGGAGAATATCAAGCAAAGAATCCATGGATGAGATCCTACAGAAATGCAGTTCTAGATATTTTGAGGATGTTTCCTGAATATACCTTGAAAAAAATACCCCGGACTCAAAACATCATTGTAGATTCACTCGCCACTGCGGCCAACAATTTCAAGATTCCAATGAATTCTAGCAACAAATTTGAAATTCATGTCAAACATAGGCCTACTGTTCCTGATAACTTAAGGTATTGGCAAGTGTTTTTCGATGATAATGAAATTAATGCCTTTTTGTAGAATGAAGGAAAGTTAAAAATTGCTTCCATTGATGATGATTTTGATTCCGATGAACAAGATATTGAGGTAAATCAGATGGAGGTTTTACAATTGAAGGATAACATTATTCCTAGAGGTCTCATACCTTTAGAGGAGCTTTTTTATTAGGATGATGTGGCAAGAAAACTGAGCTTGATTCCTACGGACAAAGGAGTTGAAGATGTAAATCTTGGAACAGCTGACAAGCCCAAGCTTGTAAATTTATCAAAAGCATTGTCTCCCGAAGTAAAGGCTAAGTATGTTAGATTACTTTTTGAATTTTCTGATGTCTTTGCTTGGGATTATTCAGATTTGAAGGTGTATGACAAGGATATCATTCAACATACTATTCCTATCAAGCCAGATCAAAATCCTTTTAGACAGAAGTTGAGAAGAATCAATCCAAAGCTGCTACCATCCATCGAGAAAGAGGTAAATAGATTGTTTAAAGCTGGCATCATTTTTCCAATTAGATTTTTTGATTGGATTTCAAATTTGGTCCTAGTACGAAAGAAGATTGGAGAAATAAGGTTGTGCATAGATTTTCGGAACCTCAACAAGGTATCCTTAAAATATAATTACCCACTTCCTAAGATGGACCATATTCTGCAAAGAGTAGTTGGAGCATCACAGATGTCACTACTTGATGGTTATTCAGGCTATAATCAGATCTTGGTGCATGAGGAAGACCAAGAAAAAACTGCCTTCACAACACCATGGGGAACTTTTCAATATGCCAAAATGCCATTTGGATTGAAGAATGCCGGAGCCACTTTTCAATGGGTGATGGACATAGCTTTTGCTAATGAAAAGGATTTTTCCTTGGTTGTTTATTTAGATGATTTGATGATACTTTCTGGTTCTGATGATGAGCACTTGCACCACTTGAGGATTTTCTTTAAGAAATGTAGGAAGTTTGGGATTTATCTCAATCCAAAGAAGAGTCTTTTTGCCATGGACGAGGGTAAGCTGCTTGGTCATATAATTTCTAAAGATGGCATTCGCATTGATCCTTCAAGGGTGGAAGCAATCCAGCATATAGATTTTCCACGCAACAAAAATGAGATTTAGGCTTTCAATGGTAAGATGAATTTCTTACGCACATTTATACCAAAATTTGGCTGAACATTTACGTGAATTAACTAATATGTTGAAGAAGTACAACACTGTGAAATGGACCGAGGATGCCATGAAATCATTCAATTTGTAAATTTTTCTTTGACTACAGCCCCAGTCTTGTTTAGTCCTGATTATACTCATGATTTTATCATCTTTTCATTTGCATCCGAGCACACCATGGTTGTGGTGTTGATGCAAAAGAGATACCAGGTGGAGCAACCCATTGCTTTCTTCAGTAGGACTATACGAGATGCTACTTTGTGGTACAATATCATTGAAAAACAAGCACTAGCTCTTATAAAAGCATTGAAAGATTTCTGAGTATACATTCTGCATTCACATACTATAGCATATGTTCCTACGCAGTAGTCAAGGATGTTCTCATGCAAACTTATCTGGAGGAAAGAAGAGGTAAGTCGATAGCAGCAATGTTGGAGTGTGATCTTGAGATTAAGCCTACCAAACTAATCAAAGGACAAGGCTTGGCAAGCTGATGGCTGAATCAAATATGCATGCTCTAGACATAAATCTTATTGTAGCAATGTCAGAGGATGAAGATGGTGGCTCTCTCATTCAAGTATCGAAAATGTTTCTCAAATCACCTTTGTATTCTAATATAGTTTATGTTCTTCAGGATATTTTTCCTCCTCCTGGAATGTCAAGAAGTAAAGGTAGATCACTTAAAATCAAGTCTGCAAAATTCTGCATTTTAAATAGTGCTCTCTGTTAGAAAGATCCGGGAGGAGTTCTTCTGAATTGTTTGGTTGAAGATGAAGCTCAACATGTAATGAATGATTTTCATAGAGGTGATTGTGGTGGTCATTTGTTTTGGAAAACAACAGCTAAAAAAGTGTGAGAGCAGGATATTATTGGTCGACTTTGTTTTCAGATTTATATAAGATAGTGATGGGCTGCCATGAATGCCAAGTTTTTCAAGGAAAAAGGAAGTTGCTTCCTCTTCCTTTGAAACCAGTAAAAGTAAATGCACCTTTCTAGTAGTGGGGACTTGATTTCATAGGGTAAATCCATCCTACATCATCAACACAACACAAATGGATCTTGACAGCTACTGATTACTTCACCAAGTGGATTGAGGCCATTCCAACAAGGCAAGCCATGGACACGGTAATTATCCAATTTTTAGAATCTAATATCTTGTCTCATTTGGGTTCCCTCACAAGATTATAATAGATAATGTAGCAGCATTTAAGTCCAAGAATATGGTTGAGTTTTGCAACAAGTACAATATTACATTGGGTCATTTCATGGCACACTACCCGCAAGGCAATGGATTGGCTGAATCATCAAATAAGTCCTTGGTGAACATTATCAAGAAGATGTTGGAGGCAAACAAAAAGAATTGGCATTGGAATCTTGTTAATGCCTTGTGGGCTGACAGAGTGAGCAGCAAGAAATCCATAGGTATGTCACCTTTTGAGTTGGTTTATGGTACTGATACAATATTTCCTACATCACTTGCAGTCCCGGTCATGAGATTATTACAAGAAGCTAGCAACGAAGAGGATGATATTCAACGTAGAATTAATCAAATGATTCACCTTCAGCAAACAAGGGAAGAGGTTTCCCAAAACACTTTCTGGTTGCAAGAGAAGATAAAGAAGATTTATGACCGCAAAACCAAAGCAGAAAAGTTTCAACTGGAAGATGTAGTGTTGTGGTGGGATGCACAGAATGAAGAAAAGGGAAAGCATGGTAAGTTTGAAAATTTATGGAAAGGACCATATAAAATCTCAGCTTGTCAGGGACACAATGAATTTTTGTTGAAGGAAATGGATGGTTAGGATTGTTCAGGAGGGCCATTGAATGGTAGGCTCCTAAAGCACTACTACTTTTGAGGTTGTTCCCTAAAGTTACTTCACCTTCATTGTATATACCAGTTTGATTTCCATTGCAAGTTTTCAAGTACACTATCATTTGAGCTTGGGGCCCGAAGTGAAGGCTATAAAGTTTGAATGATTAGTGTCAAGTTTGGTTGATTTGGTTTTAAAGTCAAGTTTAGAGTTGGTTTGGTTGTGATTTAGTTTTCAGTTTGTATTGAGTCATTTTTCACTTTTTGTTTTGACCGTATTGCCCAATGGATGAGGCACTTGGTCTACGGTGTTCTTGACACCTCCAAGGAGCTTCCATCCCCAATAAGGCCAATGTTAGTGTCAGTATCTACATACTTCCATCAAGGATCAAAATTTTCTCTTTGCATTATCATTTTAGGGGTCCCATACTGAAAATTTTACATCATTCCATTAGGTCATGTCAAATTGATCCTCTGATGGTTGTATTCTCTTCAAAAAGTCCAATTTTTCCCTCATAGAGTATACTTGCTGACCCTTCTTCAGGTTATCTTTAGTTATGGTTTCATGGTCAATTTGCAATCATGTTCCATTAGGTCATAGGGCATGTTTTCATTAGGTCTTAGGGTTTCATTTCCAAGGTCAAGAGCCTGATTTTAACATGTAAATAAAGGTCAGAAAGGGTATGAGGATGATGAATAAGTCAAGGATGATGGATTGTAGGTCATAGCCACTAAAAAATTATCTTTTAACATAATGTAATTTTCACCTCAAAAACATGTTTTTGAGGTGAAAACAGAGTATTTTTAGTTTATTTGTATTTCATATGTAATTTAAGTCACTATATGTAATAATTGATCCCAACTACACTAGAACATCTCTCTTTGCTGCAAGACAAAGAAACACTGCAAAAATCAGTTCAAATTGAGCATTTATCCACATGCAAAGACACAAAGAAGAAAAGGCATTAAAACAGAGTTTTGAAGAAGGACAAGAAACATTGGAAAGTGGGTTTTTCAAATGAAAAATCAAAATCTACTCCTATTTAATCTCCCACATTTCATTTCTAAGTTCATTATTCTCAATGGCAAGCAAGGAATCAAAAAAGTGAGAAGAAGAGGCAAGCTTGAGCGAGTTTTGGGCGAAGGAAGTTTGACGCTGCACTTTTGGAGGGTGGTGCTGCGCTTTTGGAGAAGTGGAGCAGTGGTGTTGCACATTGGTAGAGCGGTGCTACACTTTGAGGCATACAGGTTGGCATTGTGCATTGAGACCGGCGCTGCACGTCAAGGAAATTTCCCCAGTGGAATTTTACAATGGCGCTGCGCTTCCAAGGTGGCATTGAACATCTGGGCACTGGCACTACGCATTAAGCAAGAAGGCTAGAAAAGCCTCAAAACTTCCAACAAACTCCAAATTTTCTCTCTCTCACCTACCTACAGGTAAGTTGACATCCCTCACTTCAATTTTTGTTTGCATATCCACATCATAATCTTTATCCTCCATGTTAAATATGAAACCCTAAATCTCCCTAATGATGCCTAAAACCCTAAACTATCATTATTCCTCCTATCACTCACTACAGCTCTAAACCCTATCCCTATTTCCCTATCCCCTATCCCATTGTCCCTTTATCCCTATTTCATATTTTCCATCCCTTTTATCCCTCTTCCCCAAGGGAAATTTATCAAAACAATCCCCCCTCTCATTTCCTACTCCTTCATTCATTTCCTAGCAACAAGCTCATCTCCCATCCCCTCATTCCTAAAAAACCTTTCACTCATTCCCTTCATACAACCTCAACCTAGCAAACATGGACCAAGAAGACTAAGAATATGAGGAGGAGGCAAACACAAGCAGTGACACCTCAGCAGACAGAGTTAGGAAACAGAGAAAACCACACAAGGGAGGTAGAATTATCAGAGAGGAGCCATTAAACCTTAGGGAATTGGAAGCCTCTCAGTTGGCTGTCACATGTTTTAGATATCTTGGTTGCTATGAGTTCTGTGAGTAGGTAGAGAGAGTTTAATACCACCCGGAGCTCACTAGACTCTTTGTAGCCCATATTCAGTGCAACAAGGTAACTCTTGCTGGGGTAACCTTCATAGTTTCCACATCCATCATTTTAGATGCCGCAAGGATTCCGAATGTAGGGGAGAAGTGGTACAAGGCACACAACCTGGATGAACACTACTATGATCCTTATATCAAACCACAGTACATAAATGATGTGAAGAGGCTTTTTCCTTTTAGATTTCTCGAAGACAAGTATGTCCCCATGGTGAAAATCATCATGAAGTACTTCACTTGTGAGGGCAGATTCTTCAGGTTGTACACCTATCACATCAGGCTCCTCATGCATTTTACCAAGGTGAGGATGTGTTGACATGGCTAATGTTCGCTATGCCAACAAGGGGAACTAACCCAATCGCAAGCCCCAATTAGACCTGCTTTCGTTTGGAATGGCTAGTTCCAACGGGTTTTAAGGGACCCCATAAACTGTTAAATGCATTGATAGATTGCTTCCGGGAGGGAGACTTTGATTAAATCAACAAAATAAAACAGCTAACCTCTATGCATTAAATCCTATCTATACTATTTCTAACTACTCTAATCTAATCCTAGCTCTCCTAATCTATCCTGCAGAAGCATAATACAGAGGTTTAAACATCATATATATGTTCGACAAGAGCGTGATAAAGAAGATTAAACATCATGTATAGATTCAAGTCCAAATGAATCAATCACTGAATTCATAGTTGGACAAGACTGTATTAAAGCTAAATTGCAATCCAATCACTCATATAGGAATCCACATTCTTTTATGGAATTAAACTTGCAACTGATGTTTAACTTAGTTTCAAATCAGAGACCATTCACAAGTTAACCACGAAATTGAATCACGTTCAATTTAACAAGACTAATAGTGAACTATAAGTCATCAATATGCATAAATACAAATCACATTTACATTCATGCCAGCAACAACACTCTGATCCAAAACATATAAAAGAACAATCAAATAAGTCTGAAACTAAAGGCTCCTTCTTCCCCAAAAACAGTCTTCCTTATTCACAATAAATCCAAATTGTTCTTCTTGAAAATCAAAGGCCCCTTTCTCCTCTTCAGAGGTAATACTTATGCAAACACCCCCTGACTCTAGGTCTACCATGCCTCTTCATCTTCCCTCTGTTTCTGATATGCAAATTGACTACACAGAGATAGGATCATCAGCATGACCACTGACACATAGAAAGCATAACGGCCGGATCGATTCATTTCCTGAGGAAGTGAATAGATGTTGGTAAAAGGGTAATTTTATGTTACCTTCCCATAATAAAGACTGGGACAACCTTTCTTTCAGAATGTACAGGCCATGCGTGGGATCCTAACCCGTAACGCTTGAGGTTAGACCTTCAAACATAATGCTTCTGTGTGTATGGATTTTTGAATCCACTCCTGCATCCTTCACTTCTCACCTGCAAGGATAGTTATCATTAGCTTCATGATTGCAAACAAAATAATAGAAATATTCACACAAAACATAATGCTGCCTTCATTAACTTTTATAAAACTACGGGAGCAAGGGCGAAAAGGATGAACACATAAAACACAGGCAACACATAATCTCCCGCTCAATCCATAGGCTTGACATGGTTTTCGAGGGCTTCCTTTAATCGCAATCAGGTATTGGCCCCTCCACGGGTCACAAGACCCATGCCTTCCACCGCCCCAATGTGCGATTACACTATTGAGACTCCACAGGCCCACCTTTTGCATTAAGACTCCGTTCCTTTGTTAAATCACGAATTTTGAAAAAAATGGGAAAACACAAAAAATTCCACCTCGATCACTTAGGCTGGACCTCAAACTTTATATAATCGGGCATATAATCATCGTCAGGTCCGGCTCTCACCTCCTCGCTAACTGCATGACCCCCGAGCTCCGTCGATATGCGATATGCGATGGGGCTTCTGGACCTGATATATATATATATATATATATATATATATATATATATATATATATATATATATATCGCAGTTGATAAAACCATTGCATTCGGCAGATGGAAGCACGCTATATGTACAAGAGCTTTGGGACAAGATAGCGATAAGCGATTAACACTAGCATATATGATACTTAAGAGACTTGTATATATAAACTTTGGGACAAGGCCGATAGTGATGCACAATATAGCTTCGGTCCTGAAAATATATGCATTGTGGTTCATAACGCCATCGGGTCTCGTGCCTTATGGCATGCATTATGTGCCCAGATTGAATGTGATAAGCGAAAGAGGCAAGATATATGTATTTGCCAAGGGTTTCCTTTGGAAAGGGATTATAATGGGACAATGATGTGATGAAGGGTTTTAGAAGCTAAACAAACCTCTATGAGCATATGAATGAGGGGCTTAAAAAGGTTATATGTGAGGGATTTGTTAAGGGGCTTTCACCATTTGTGAATGGAAGATTTGGCTCTTCATAGAGTTAAAATCACTGGGATGAAAAGGATCATTCAGAGAGATGATAGATCAGAATTATAGGGGACCAATTCAAATTTGCTATCAGAGCATGTTTTAATAGGGTGGTAGTTGTGGCCACAATAGGATGTTAAACCTCCCTTACTTCTTGTTCAAGAATATTGAGAAGATGGCTCATTTTGTCCAGAAGAAGCCATACCCTCAGTAGATGAGCAGCCTCTATCACTATTCTTAGATCAAGATCATTGTGATTCATCATCTCAGTCTCCTCAACATCTCTTGGGAGACCATTATTTCTCATGATATCTTTAGGGGTTCTCAAATTCCTCCACCAGTGTCCCAAAAACCAGGAGGACCTTCTAGCAGTGTTTAGGTGAATGAGGAAGCCAAGGAGACTAGAACAACTGAGGTTCCCATTTACATGACATATCATAGGGGCACAAGGAGATTATTTGCAGCAGATAGGCAAGTGTTTTCTCCACGGGAGGTGGAAGCGACCTTGCCTTCTTCTTCAACTCATAGGCAAATGCTAGCTCCACAGGATGTGGAAGGGGATTTGCCTTCTTATTTAGCACAGTAGGTATAGGTGAAGCAGCTGCACAAAGGGAAGGAAAAGATGCCAGAGTAGAGTCTTGATGATGAGGAGGAAAGGGACTTTGACTTGATTGAGCATGATGAGCCAGAGCAGTGTTATACTCGTCATGGAGTTGAAATCATTGACTTAGAGGCTCAGGATGAAGAAACCATCAAAGACATCATCATACAAGAAAGGGAAGCTCAGGTACAAGCTTTGGCAGACAATTTAGAGAGGACAAAATATGTAATCACATATTTGAAGCAAGAAAACAAGCAATTGAGTGACAAACAAGTCCTCATGGAGCTAGAAATGCTCAAGATGAAATGACAAAGTGGCAAAGAGGCACTTGTCACTTTGACTCCTATTGATAAGGAGATTGAAGAGGATAGAGAAAATTGGCTTGAGAGAGTCAACTTGCATCTTGAGAAGCTACTACAGAAATCCAATAGAGACAATCAGATGATCAGACACATGGCCTATCATTACAGGACCCGAAACAAGATTTGCAATATGAGGGTCAAGAAAATGAAAACTAGGCTAAGGCGAGCCTTGAAAGGAAAAAAGGAGGAGGATAGGCTTAGGATGCTTGCTAAAGCTTCCTTGGCTCACTAATACACTTGATGAGGGTGCTTTTTACAAATTTTGGGCAAGTTTAGAATAAATTTTGTCACATGCAAATTTTGGAATTTTACACACAGGAAAATGGCCTAGACACACAGTGCCACTGGTGTTGCGCTTTTCCTAGGGGCATCCAATAAATATATGGTTTGAATTTTTGGATTCATAGCGATGAGGACATGCACCCTAGCAAGTTTCAAAGTTTTTGGGGTAGAACAGGTCCACCAAAAGATCAACAAAACACCCTAAAAATGACCTTTCTACCACTCTTTGGACACACAGAAGTAGTATTGGGAGAATCAAGCTTTTAGGGGTCAAATGAGATTAAAATTACACAATTCTAGATTTTTGGAAAGTATACTTGAATACCTTTCCAATGAGCTATCATGGGCTCAATTTGGATGCTAGGAAGGCCTCCAAAAGGGACCTGAAAGTGGTGCTGCACGTTGAGCCAGTGGCGCTGTGCGTAGGGCAGTTTTTGCTCAGGGTTGCTATTTTTCCATTTTTTTACTATGATCATGGATTCTCTCTCATGGATGATGATTCACCATTTAAATGATGACTTGGAATGTAATTATGATAGATAAATAGTAATAGAGGGTAGATTCATTGCCTTAGAATTTAGTTTGAGCTCAAATGAATCAATTTTTCACTTTTAGAGGCAAGTTGTTGATGATGCCTATATTCTTGTTTCTTGTTTAGTATTAGTTGGATTAGCTCCTTATCTTAGGGATTCGACCCCTAAGTATGGGAGGAGGTTGAATTCATGCCTATATCTTCTTCTTCTTTCTCATTGTAAATGGTTGGACTCAGCTGGATGCTCAAACCTTGATTGCACACCTTTTGTAAGCAGTTTGGCAGGAGATTACTAAGAATTACAGCTATTTTTATGGGATCCATGTGGTATGAGTTTTAGTACAATTTACTCTTCTGTAATCATATTTTAATGTGTTTTTTATGCTTCTTTAATCATTTCATTGCTTCTAATTGAATGTTTTCAAGTTTGATAGGAGGAATTCATTGCATCAGTGCTCTGCCTTGGGAAACCATTCACCATTTCATGTTTTCTGCAGTCTAGGAAGGATCCATGGTTTTTTTTAGGGCTAAATCTACTTGAGGCTGAGAAAGGCAGGATCTAGGGTAACATCAAACCATGCTTAACCTGGTAGCTAGCCCTACCAGGTCAGGAGAGGGCTCTTTCCTTGTCAATCTCAAGAAAATATGATCAATGAGGTTTGAGATGATTGATGTAAAGACTGATTTTAGGCTAGGTATATGCTCAAAAGAGTTTGATTGAATTTAATGTTGGTTTGCTAGCTCAAATGTGAAAGGCAAATTTGGGTCCAGGGAATAGACACAGTCTTGCAGAGATCTCTATGGGGCGAGGTAGGCAAATGGTTTAGTACTTCAAATTGAGTGAGATGGAGAGTCTTAAGACTGGTGAAGAGTTGGAGAGGGCATGAAAATCTTAGGGATCCTCTTCAAATAGTTGAAAACATAAATAACTAAACAAACCCTAGGTAGAGCACTACAACTTCAATGAATTCTACCTTTATCCTTGTTTCATTTAGTTAAGATGAACATAGAGAGATGATGGAATACATAAACACATGTAAACTTGCAATTATAGAAGGAAAAACAATACCAAATCAAGTTGCCACAAGAATCCCACAAAGTGTTGCAAACCTTGGTCTATTCCTTTGCCAAACTGCAGAGATGAATGTACAATAATGCTCAAAGCATTCACAATAGTCCAACCTTTACCAATGACTAAAAATATACTAGATATAGGCAACAAACAACTCATGCTAGGCTTAGGGGTCGAATTCATAAGTTTAGGAGCTGTTCCAACAAGATCTAAACTAAGAACTGAAACAGCGCCTAAACTTACGAATTCGACCCCTAAAGCCTAGCATGAGTTGTTTGTTGCCTATATCTAGTAGTTTTTCAGTCATTGGTAAAGGTTGGACTCTTGTGAATGCTTTGAGCATTATTGTACATTCATCTCTACAGTTTGGCAAAGGAATAGACCAGGGTTTGCAGCACTTTGTGGGATTCTTGTGGCAACTTGATTTGGTATTGTTTTTCCTTCTGTAATTGCAAGTTTACATGTGTTTATGTATGCCATCATCTCTCTCTGTTCATCTTAACTAAATGAAACAAGGATAAAGGTAGAATTCATTGAAGTTGCAGTGGTCTAACTAAGGTTTGTTTAGTTATTTATGTTTTCAGTTGTTTGAAGAGGATCCCTGAGATTTTCATGCCCTCTCGAACTCCTCACCAGTCTTAAGACTCTCCATCTCACTCAATTTGAAGTACTAAACCATTTTCCTACCTCGCCCCATAGAGATCTCTGCAAGACTGTGTCCATTCCTCGGACCCAAATCTGCCTTTCACATTTGAGCCAGCAAACCAACATTAAATTCAATCAAACTCTTTTGAGCATATACCTAGCCTAAAATCAGTCTTTACATTAGTCATCTCAAACCTCATTGATCATATTTTCCTGAGATTGACAAGGAGAGAGCCCTCTCCTGACATGGTAGGGCTAGCTACCAGGTTAAGCGTGGTTTGATGTTACCCTAGATCATGCCTTTCTTAGCCTAAGGTAGATTTAGGCCCTAACATATTGGTGACCGCACTGGGGAAGAAAGTTTATTATCATTGTTTTGCTTTGTAGACTACAAACAGAGCCTGAAGTTAGCTAAGTAGCCTTCGAAATGCTCTTGCTTTGCATTAGCAAAAGTAGATGAATGCTGCTTCAGTCAATCTTCGGTCTAGTTTATAAACTGAACATCTGATCTAAACGATTACCCCAGTATCATAAATCAATTCTAGACTTTGGATGATGAGTTTAGAATTTGGTAGGCTGAACAAGTTGATAATGTCCATTTGATTTTTGGGAATAATTCAACACACTGGCTTCCAGACAATACACCAGGGCCAATCCTGATCCCGATCCTCCTCTTGTGTATGAAAACCCAAATCTCATCCCAAGAATTCTCCGACAAGAAAGATATGTGATTCCTGTGTTCAAATCTCGTTCATGTCCCATTGTTTTTGAATATCTTGAAGATCTTGAATTTGATGAATGTTTTGATCTGTCATTGTTTGAGACTAAATATGAAAGTGTTGTTGGTTCTATTGTCCTAAATCCAGAGTTTGTTAAAGATCTTGAAACTGAAAGGGAAAATATATCAATTGACAGTTACATCTTGAATCTTCAAACTTCCATTGTGGCTTCAAACATTCTCGAGTTCTTAGAATCCGCATCTACAACTCTTGGTTCATCCACAATTGCATATGGTTCAGGAATTCCTACCGAACCTCCTTTCATTCCCACCAATCCCGTGTAGCCCACTATATCGGATCAGAGACCTCCTGTCTCATCTCCTCCATCAACCCCATCAACACCTCAAACATCTCGTATTTCCTCTCCTCCTTCGATACCTCATACACCAATGACATCATCAGTTGCTATCATTGTTCTAACTCCTCCTACATCCCTAATGCCAGTTGTAAATCCACCTAGAGCAATGGCTGCCTGATATGCACCCATTGTGTTGCCTCAAAATTTGGATGCCATGCCCGCTGGCCACCAAAGTAAAATCCCATTGTTTGATGGCACTCCCCAAAGTATCACAACTCAGCAGCATGTGGATAGGATGACTGATTTCTTTAAACTTCATTAGATTGATGCCGAAAATGTGACCATGAGATTATTTGTGCAAACTTTTGGAGGTGAAGTGCGGAAGTGGTTCAGAGCTTTGCCAGCTGCGAGTATCACTACATTGGCTAATCTTCAGAGATAATTCTTGGATCACTGGGAGGTAAAGAAGAACCCTCTTCAAATTCTTTCTGAATATGAGAACATCAAGAGGAATGTTGGTGAAAATGTCCAAGATTATTGTGTCAGATTCAATACTATTTACAATGCAATTCCTACTGATATAAAGCCACCTATGGGGTTGGCTTTGATTAAACTTCCTGATGGCTTCGATCCCGACATGGCATATCAATTGAGAGAAAGAGATCTGGCCACATTGGAGGACATGTAGAAAATTGCAGTTAGCGTTGAGGCAAATCTGCTTGCCAAGAGAGATAGAGAAAAGGCCGAAAAGAAGGTGACCATAAAGAAGGAAGCTTCTTCCTCCGATCATTTGCTTCGCAAGATTGAGAAGATGTTTGATAGGCTCACAATTGCTGATAAGCTTGAAACACAAGTCAGAAATCCAAACTTCCGTGGTCAGTAGCAACCACAATTTAGAATCAAGCAATGAGAACAAAGAGCACAAGACCAAGTGGCACAACAGCAAGTAAAGACACCCCTACAACAAAATTTTGTACATGGTCCGGAATCAAATGATGACAAGAACATAATTGGTGAGGAGAATCATTTATTTACACCTGATGATCTGCCCATTTATATCACCGAAGATGAAGAGTGTTTAGAAAGCCCAGCTATACAAAAAGACAAAGATTTCATCTTGGCAAATGAAACAATTCTTGAAGAAGAGTCTAATGAATATCAGAGGGGATACATGAATGATTTGACAGCCCAGCAACGACAATATTCACTCAGGAGTAGAGAAGTTCCCATCAATCCAATTCAAAAAGGAAGGAAGTGTCACCACCAAAGAATGATTCTCCAATAGCGCAGAGAAAGGGAAAGGAGACAGCTGATCCTACCACCAGCAAAACACAATCAGCAAATGAAAGATCAAATCAGCCAATTGTATCAAAGGAGAAGACTGAAAAGAAGGATGCTCCAGTCAAAGAGGTAGAGAAAACATCAGCCTTTAGCTTAGAAAATGAAATTGCTAAGTTAAAAGTGTCAATTCCTTTGACTGAATTAATGAAGAATAGCAACTATAAAGGTCAGGTGTCGAAGATTTTGAATTTGGATCCATTATCTGATATGGTAAATGTGGAGGATGATCAGCCCGAACTTATCTTTGGGCCAGCATTAGAAGGACAGTCTAAGGATAGTGATGTAGCTCCTTTTTACATCAGCCTTAGATTGCATGATTATGTATTGCACAATGCCATGTTTGATTCAGGAGCCTCTCATAATCTCATGCCTAAAGCAATCATGGAAAAATTGGGTTTAGATATCACTCGCAAGTACCATGATCTATATTCCTTTGATTCTGGTAGGGTCAGGTGCATTGGGCTTATTAAAGATTTGGTTGTCACTTTAGATCAGATTCCAGTGAAGAATGTTTTGATGGATGTGGTTGTGGCAGATATTCCTCCTAGATTTGGTATGCTTCTTTCCAGATCTTGGGGAGAAAAACTCAAAGGGACATTGCAGCTTGATTTCTCCTATGCTACTATTCCTGTGTTCGATCAGTTGAGGAAATTATACCGGGAGAAAATGATGAATTACATGATCACTAGCAAGGAGAAACCTCTAAATCATCCAATCAATTATGTACATATTGATTTGGAATCTTTTGTTTTATATTCTGATAGTTTTAATGATGTAAATAGTCAAGTAGTTGAAGTAGAAGATATTCTAGAGATCACTAAAAATTTCAGAGTTGTACTAGATCAAGAAAGACGAAATCTTGATAGCACTGCTGAGCAATCAATCTTTCGACAGCAGCAAAAAGTTGATGGACAACAAGCAAAAGAAGAAGAGCAAACAGAATTTCAGCACTTGGAGGATGAAGTTGGTTTGTGGAGCATGGATTTTGATGGCGCGATAGGTAGGGAAGGTGCTAGAATTGGCATTTGGATACACAGCCCTGCATTTCTTCCAAACAAAGTGCCAAGTAATGTATGGGTTTGTTCATATAAATTGGCTTTTGATTGTTCAAGTAATGAGGCTGAATATGAAGCTTTAATTGCTGGTTTGAAAATTATTAAGAAGTTAAATGCTAAAAGAATTTCAATATATGGTGACTCCGAGTTAGTTATCAAGCAAGTGAAAGGTGAATACCAAGCTAAGCATCCTCGCATGCGGGCTTATCGTAATGCGATATTAGATATTTTGAGATTGTTTCTAGACACACTTTGACATGTGTCCCTCGTGTTCAGAATGTTTTTGCAGATTCTCTTGCAACAGCTACAAGTAATTTGAAAATTCCGATGAATTCAAACAATAAGTTTGAAATTCATGTGAAACATCGCCCTGTTGTCCCTGATAATCAAAGATATTAGCAGGTGTTTCAAGATGATAAAGAGATCGAAGAATTTATGCAAAATGAAGGCAAATAAAAAGACACTTTTATAGATGGAGAGCATGATGATGGTGAAGCAGATATGGAAGTAAATCAGATGGAAGTTTTGCAGCTCAATGACAATGTCATTCCTAAAGGTCTAATACCTTTAGAGGAGTTGTTTGATCAAGATGATGTAGCCCGGAAACCGAGCTTGGCACCAACTGAGAAAGGAGTTGAGGATGTAAACATTGGATCAGCAGAAAATCCTAAAATGGTCAAGTTATCAAAGGCCTTGCCTCCACAGGTAAAGGAAAAATACATTAGTTTATTATCTTCATTCACTGATGTATTTTCTTGGGACTATTCAGATTTGAAGGCATATGATAAGAGCATAATTCAACACATCATCCTAATCAAGCCAAATCAAAAGCCTTTTTGACAGAAGCTAAGAAGGATAAATCCAAAGCTACTTCCCTCAATAAAGAAGGAAGTGAATCGATTGTACAAAGCTGGTATAATCGTTCCCATAAGATTTTCAGATTATATTTCTAATTTGGTTCCCGTGTGCAAGAAAACAGGTGAGATTCGATTATGTATTGATTTTAGAAATCTAAATAAAGTTTCTTTGAAAGATAACTATCCATTGCCCAAGATGGATCACATACTTCAAAGAGTAGTTGGAGCATCCCGCATGTTGCTACTCGATGGGTATTCTTGTTATAACCAAATTCTGGTCCATGAGGATGATAGAGATAAAACAGCTTTCACCACTCCGTGGGGAACTTTCCATTATGCTAAGATGCCATTCGGATTGAAGAATGCTAGTGCAACCTTTTAGAGGGCTATGGATATCGCATTTGCAAATGAGAAAGATGTATTTTTAGTTGTTTATCTTGATGATTTGACAGTGTTTTCTAATTCAGATGAAGAGCACCTTTATCATTTTAAGATTGTATTTCAGTGGTGTAGAAAGTATGGCACATCTCTCAATCCAAAGAAGAGCTTGTTTGCCATGGATGAAGGCAAGCTTCTCGGTCATATCATATCCAAGGAGGGCATCTGCATTGATCCAGCTCAAGTGGAAGCCGTTCAGAAGATTGATTTTCCACAAAGTAAAAAGGAGATCCAAGCATTCAATGGTAAGATGAATTTCTTATGTTGTTTTGTGCCAAATCTTGCAGAACATTTAAGGGAAATCACAAACATGTTAAAGAAAGATAGTGTAGTGAAGTGGACCGAGGAAGCCATCAAGTCTTTCAATTTGGTAAAGTTAGCCCTTTCTTCAGCTCCAATTTTGATCAGCCCGGATTATTCCCAAGATTTTATTTTGTTTTCATTTGCTTCAGATCATACTATGGCAGCGGTCTTAATGCAGAAAAGAGACTAGCTTGAGAAACCAATTGCTTTTTTCAGCAGAACAATAAGGGATGCAGCTTTAAAGTAAAATATTATTGAAAAGCAAGCTCTTGCTTTGGTAAAGGCATTGAAAGATTTTCGAGTTTATATTCTGCATTCTCACATCCTTGCTTATGTCTCTAACACTGTTGTTAAAGATGTCTTAGTGCAAACAGATCTGGAAGGGAGACGAGGTAAATGGATCACAGATTTGTTAGAATATGATGTGGAAATCAAACCAACAAAGCTCATCAAAGGACAGGGGCTGGCCAAACTGATGGCAGAATTTAATTTGCATGCCTTGGACATAAATCTCATTGCTACTATGTCCGAAGAAGATGAGGAAAGTTCACTTGTTCAGGTATCTGAAATGTTTTTTCTTTCTCCTTGGTACTCAGATATTTTTTATGTGCTCCATCATCTTTCACCGCCACCTGGAATGGCTAAGAACAAAAGTAGGGCCTTGAAATTAAAGGCTGCCAATAATGCACTCTATTGGAAAGATCCCAGTGGTGTCTTGTTGAATTGTTTGGTTGAAGAAGAAGCAAAACAGGTCATGGATGATTTTCACAAAGGAGATTGTGGAGGTCATCTATTTTGGAAGACAACAACCAATAAAATTTTGAGAGTAGGATATTATTGGCTGACCCTCTTTTCTGATGTATACAAAACTGTTACAAGCTTCCATGAATGTCATATTTTTCAAGGTAAGAGAAAATTACAGCCTTTGCCACTTAAACCAGTTGAAGTAAGTGCTTCATTTCAGCAGTGAGGATTTAGATTTCATTGGTGAGATCCATCCTACTTCTTCAGCACAGCATAAGTGGATCCTTACAGTGACAGACTACTTCACTAAATGGATTGAGGCGATTCCCACTTGGCAAGCTACTAATTTGGTAATAATTCAGTTTCTTGAGAACAATATTTTGTCACATTTTGGTTGTCCTAATAAGTTGATTACAGATAATGCAACAACGTTTAAATCTAAAAAGATGATTGATTTTTGTAATAAATATCAAATTACCTTGGGGCACTCAACTGCATACTATCCAAAAGGTAATGGATTAGCGGAATCCTCAAATAAATCATTAGTCAACATTATCAAAAAGCTGTTGGAAACAAACAAGAAGAGCTGGAACAAAATGTTGGTCAATGCATTATGGGTGGATAGAGTAAGTCAAAAAAAATCAATAGGCATGTCCCCTTTCAAGATCGTGTATGGTGTTGACACGATTTTCCCTACATCTCTCACAGTTCCGGTTGTTAAACTTTTACAGGAAGCTGGCAGCGAGGAAGATCATTTGCAGCGGAGAATCAATCAAATGATCCATTTACAACAGACTAGATAGGAGGTTTTTCAGAATACCTTCAAGCTACAAGAGAGAATCAAGAAGATATATGATCGAAAGGCAAAGGCAGACAAGTTTCAAATTGAAGACATCGTGCTGAATGTTAGAAAATTATGTATTATGGAGCAATGTAACACATAAAATATTGCAGAAATATAAACACAGAAAATGCATAAAACAAGAGAGACACATATATACGTGGTTCACCCAGTTTGGGCTGCGTCCACGGAGAAACAACCAGTCCTTCCTTTTATATTATCCAGCAAACTGAAGAGATATAACCTACAGCAGATCCACTGTAACACCCTCTTCACTCTCAATCTCCTCTCTCTTTCTCACTCAGAATACAGATCTACATAGACGCAATACAATTCCCTCATATATAGTGAGGGGTTTCTTTCTAAGGCAAAAAACCCTAAATTAAACATAACTTCTACCATCAGATCTTCACCTAATGAACGACATAGATTGACTAGAAATTACTATATTTTTACAAGGCAATTTTACATCTATTCTTAGCTTCAGGGGCAGCAACCCCGAACCCCCCACCAGGGGGGGGCTCCCCAAAGGTCGCAGCCGCCCCCCTGGACCCCCCTTGCAGTGAATATTTTACGGATGGTGTTGCCGCCCCCATTTCAAACTAGGGTCCATTGTGGTGATACCTTTGAATAAATAAGATAATCAATCTCCATAGCCAACAATCTCCCACTAGGAGACTGATTATAGCAACTCCATCGCTGCTTCATTTGCTGGACAATGACTCCTCTTTGGACCTGGCTATTTCTCATCTTCTTCATCATACTTGAAGACCAATTGAAACTGAGCATATTCTCAGTTTCTCCCTGGTTACAGCTTTTGTTAGCATATCTACAGGATTCTGGCTAGTGTGTATCTTTTCCAGCTTCAACTCTCCATCTTCCAACACTGATCGTATGAAATGGTACTTGAGTTGTATGTGTTTAGTCCTAGAATGAAATGCTGAGTTCTTTGCAAGATGAATGGCACTTTGACTATCATTTTATAACGTGCCCATATCATGCCCCTTATCCAATTCACCCATAAACCTTTGTAACCAAATCATTTCTTTACTAGCCTCTGTAGCAGCAACATACTCTGATTCTGTTGTTGAAAGTGCAACAACACTTTGGATTTTTGAAACCCAACTGACAGTTGTTCCACCCACAGCAGATACGTATCTTGTAGTGCTCCTCTTGTTATCTCTGTCACCTGCCATATCTGCATCAACATATCCCTGTAGAGAAATGTTTGAACCACCAAAGAATAATGCTTGATTTGTGGTACCTTTCAAATATCTGAGAATCCATTTCACTGCCATCCAATGTTCCTTTCCTAGATTGTTCATGTACCTGCTTACAACTCCCAATGCATGTGCAATATCAGGCCTTGTGCAGACCATTGCATACATTAAGCTTCCAACTGCTGATGCACATGGAACTTTAGACATATAATCCATGTCTTCTTGGGTCTTTGGGCACATTTCCTTACTAAGTTTAAAATGGCTAGCAAAAGGTGTACTAACTGGTTTTGCATTGTGCATATTAAATCTTTTCAACACCTTTTGTATGTACTCATTCTGAGACAATTTTAGTTTGCGATTTTTCTTGTCTCTAGTTATTCTCATACCAAGGATTTGTTTTGCAGCTCCCAAATCCTTCATTGCAAATGAATTTGCCAATTTTCTTTTGAGCACATTTATTTCCTGCATGTTAGACCCTGCAACAAGCATGTCATCTACATACAATAAAAATATAATATAGCTGTCATCAATACCTTTCTTCTGTGTAAACCCCTTCACCACAAGTCTAGCTTTGTACCTTTGTTTTCCTCCATCTTCTTCCTTCAGCCTGTAAACCCATTTATTCTGCAATGTATTTTTACCTGCAGGCAACCTGACTAAGTCCCAAGTCTAGTTATGCATTAAGGAGTCCATCTCTTCTTCCATGGCTAGCTCCCACTTCTTCCTACTTTCAACCTGCATTGCTTCTTCATAACATTCGGGTTCACCAGAATTAGTCAACAATAAATAATATAATGAAGGAGAGTATCATTCAGGGGTCTACTTATCCTGATAGATATTCTAACACCACTTTCAGGTGTTTGGGGTGCCTGTTGCTATTGTGGTGGTTGATTTTGTTGTGGTTGTTGATTATTATTATTTTCAGGCACCTTTACTTTTTCAGTGATCTCATCAAGAACTGTGTATTCCTTGTTTTCTTTTTCTTGTTTCTTTTCCTGCAACTGATTCTTATATAAGACCTTTTCACTGAATATTACATCTCTGCTCCTAATTATTTTGTGATTTTCATAATCATATAAGCGATAACCAAAATCATTAACACCATATCCAATAAAGGTACATTTCTTTGATTTTGCCTCAAGCTTTGTTCTATTTTCTTTATTCATATGGACAAAGCCCTCACAACCAAAAGGCTTTAAAAAGGAGTAGTTTACCTTTTTACCTGTCCATGCTTCCTCTGGAACACCACCATCCAAGGAACTTGAAGCAGATAAACAACAATATCTACAGTGTCTACCCAAAATTGTAAAGGCAATCCTGCAATTCCATGCTCTGAACAGTACCTATCAAACTCGTTGCTACAATATTCACCTCCATTGTTTAATCTGAGACACTTCAATTTCTTTCCTATCTCAATCTCAACCAAAGCTTTCCATTTCTTAAAAGTATCAAATACATCAGATTTATTCTTAATACAATAAATCCCAGTTTTTCTAGTTGCATCATCAATAAAAGTAACATAATAATGAGAGCCACTGAGAGATGATACTTGAGCAAGTCCCCATACATTTTTATGCACAAGCTCTATTTTTTCGCTCTTCTTTTCTTTCCCAACTTTGAGAAATCTGACTCTCTTCTGTTTTCCATAAATTCAATTCTCATAGAAGTCCAAATCAACATTCTTCAAACCCAGAAACAAATTCCTTGAGTGAAGGATCTTCATCCCCTTCTCACTCATGTGTCCAAGCCTATGATGCCATAATGTTGCATCTGTTCCTTTGGAAGTTAAAGCATTCAAAGAGTTAGAAATACCATTGCATAAATACAATGCACCAACCTTTTTGCCTTTTGCTATTACCAGGGCTCCTTTGGTGACCTTCCAAGCTTTATCTATGAAAGTTGTCACACAACCTTCACCACCTAACTACCCTGTTGAAATCAGATTTTTCTTCAGATATGGAACATGCCTTACCTCCTTTAGTATCCATTGGTTTCCATTCTACTATTTTACAAGAACCTTACCCATTCCAACAATTTTACAGTGTTTATCATCACCCAAACGGACTTGTCCAAAATCTCCTTGAACATAGTCATGAAAGTATTTCTTATCAGGTGTGGCATGGAATGAGGCCCCTGAATCTTCCACCCAGGAATCAGTAATATTTTCAAAAGAAAGAATCAAAGGAACTTGTAACACCTCACCTATCACATTTGCTTCATGATTGTTTTCTTGCTGTGCATCTCCTTCTTTTCCCTTCCGAGATCTACAGTCTTTCTTTAGGTGTCCTTTCTTTCCGCATTTCCAGCAGACTATCCTCGATCTGGACTTGGATCTTCCTTTCCTTGATTTACTGCAATATCCTGAGCTCTTTCCTCTTTCCATTTTTCTTCCCCTAGACTCTGCACTCAAAGAATTACCCGATGTCTCATCGGAGCTTTTTCGTCGCATTTCCTTGCTAAGGATAGCACCGACAACATCATCAAACTTTAAAGTACTAGATCCAGAAATAGAGTTACTAATGGCCATTACTAAACCATTCCAACTTTCTGGAAATGAGCACAAGAATAATAGATCTCTAACTTCATCATCAAAGTTTACCCCTACAGAACTTAACTGACTTGTAACAGTATTAAAATCATTTAAATGGTCTGCAACAGATGCACCTTCCGACATCTTCATATTAAATAAATGCTTCATAAAAAATACCTTATTTGAGGCCAAGGGTTTTTCATATAGTTTTGCTAACGCCTTAATCAAACCCTCCATCGTTGTTTCCTTCGAAATGTTGAAGGCGACTGATGCTGCGAGGCACAACTGTACTGTTCTGAGTGCCTTTCTATCAAGAAGGTTCCATTCTTCATCTGTCATACCCGTTGGCATCTTTGTTTTTCCACCCAATGGTAGGTACAGATCTTTCTGATATAGATAATCTTCCATCTGCATCTTCCACAACGAGAAGTTTTGGCTATTAAATTTCTCAACCCTAAACTTACCATCTTCCGCCATTACTCCCACTCGAACCAGGAATCCTTCTCTCCTACGAGTTTGTCAGCCAAAAAGACCTTCGACTCTGATACCAGTTGTTAGAAAATTATATATTACGGAGCAATGGAACACATAAAATATTGTAGAAATATAAACATAGAAAACACATAAAACAAGAGAGACACAGATATACATGGTTCACCCAGTTTGGGCTATGTCCATGGAGAAACAATTGATCCTTCCTTTTATATTATCCAGCAAACTGAAGATATATAACCTACAGTAGATCCGCTGTAACACCCTCTTCGTTCTCAATCTCCTCTCTCTTTCTCGCTCAAAATACAGATCTACATAGACGCAATACAATTCCCTCATATATAGTGAGGGGTTGCCTTCTAGGGCAAAAAACCCTAAATTAAACATAACTTCTACCATCAGATCTTCACCTAATGAATGGCCCAGATTGACTAGAAATTACTATATTTTTACAAGGAAATTTTACATCTATTCTTAGCTTCGGGGGCACTACCCCTGAAACCCCCTGCCAAGGGGAGCTCCCCAAAGGTCACAGCCACCCCCCTGGACCCCCCCTGCAGCAAATATTTTACGGGCGGCGTTGCCGCCCCCATTTCGAACTGGGGTCCAATGTGGTGATACCTTTGAATACAGAAGATAATTAGGCTCCACACCCAACACTGAAATGGGATGCCTGAAATGAAGACAAAGGCAAACACGACAAGTTCAAGAACCTGTGGAAAGGACCTTTCAGAATTGCTACATACAGGGGTCAAACCGCTTTCTTGCTGAAAGAAATGGATGGAGAAGATTGTCTAGGTGGGCCGGTCAATGGTCGGCTACTGAAATGGTACCATATTTGAAATGTTTTATGTTGTCATATGTATCATTGTACATACCATTTTATTTCCTTCATTGCAAATGTGGACTGTAATCATTCATTCAGTTTGGGGCCTGAAGTGAAGGCTATAAAATTGAAGGTTTGATTTCAGTTTTGGTTTGGATTGTTTGAGTCAAGTTTTCAGTCAATTTCATTCTTGAAATTGAGTTAGTCTTGAGTCATATTTCAGTCTTGAAATTGAGTCAAGATATTGGTTTTGGTTTGTCAAAGTTATTGACTCCATAGCCCAATGGAATAAGGCACTGTCTACTTTCCAGAGGTTTGTAGTTCTTGGCACCTCCAAGGATCTACCAACCCCATTAGAGCCAATGTTAGTGTCGGTATCTTCATTCCTCCATCAGTTATCAAATTCTCTTGTTGCATTGCATGTTAGGTGTCTCATAGGATCATCTGCATTCCATTAGGGTCATGGATCATCTGATGGTAGTGGCATATTATAAATTTTCCCTCATGATCTTTACCTGCTGGCCCATTTTCATACATTTAGGTCATTTGCAGTCATTTTTTGTCTTTAAATCTGCAAAAGTCATTTTTAGGGTTTTAGGTCTCATTAGGTCTAGGGTTTCGTCAATAAGGTCTTGAAAACACTCAATAATGGTCAGCAGGCACATGAGGAGGTCAAATAAAGTCTCAACAACAAAAATTTCAATAATCACATGCTCAGTGATTGAGTTTTCCTCAAAACCTTGTTTTAAGGAAAAACAGAGTTTTTTTATGTATTATGTACAAATCTCATGTAATTTCATTTTTCTATATTTAATAATTTCAAGAGGTAGCCCTGGTCACCTTTCCAAGCCTTTGCCACTCCAGTTCCTGCAAAAGAAACAAATTGTCAAAGCATTTAGTCCATCAAAGGCAAAAAGTAAGACAAACTACCCAAAACAGAGTTTCAAAAAAGCAAGTGAAAAGTAAACATTAGCAAAGTGGGTTTTCATAAGTCAAAAATTAAAATCATGGGTATATAAAGTTTTTAAATGTCAAAGATGTTCATTTGCATGCCAAAGGAGAAGAGAGCAAGTGCATTTGTGTTTTCGAAGCCAAGGGAGCGATTTTGTACCAAAACAGTGAAGATTGCAGCATGGCACACACAAAATAGGATTTACACTGTAATTTTTAATTGGCACGATGCACCAGAGAGGCATGGCGCACCCGTCAGTGGGCGCAGCGCACCAGTCTACAACACCCGAACTTCATTCAAATCTTCCTCCAAAGCTCTCAAATTGCTAATTCCTCATCTCACAAGTAAGTTGACAATCCCATATGGCCAATGCATGAGTTTGCTTCAGTATTTATGGTGATTCAATAGGGAAAAATTTAAACCCTAGCTCCTTGCACAGTTTGTTAAAAAAAAAACTGCCTAGGGTTTACAAATCATTGTTTTTGCTGCTAAATCTCACCCCTACCATTTTCACTCCCTCACAACATTTCATTCACCTATTTTCTCCCTCCCTTTTTATTCACACTTACCTATTCCCTATTCCCCATATCCTTAAAACTACTAACCCTAATCCCTACCTTCACTTATCCCAAACCCTAATCAACAACCCTAAACCATAAATATTATTCCCTAAACCCTTCTATTCCCCAAAAACCCAACTAGCAGCATCCCCAACCCCTCATATACAGTCCCTTCACAGTCCCTCATCAATTCATATCTTTTGGCAGCAAATACCTATTGTCACTCTAAAATCTCTTCATACTCATCTAAGAAAACTCAAGCATTGGCAAACATGGAGTCAAATTCTTCTTATGACAGAAATGAGGAAATAGATAATGACTCTTCCAAAGAAATCCATGCACCAAGGAGACCTCACAAGAGTGGAAAACATAACCGGGAGGATCCTACTTCACTTGCTGAGTTGTTGGCTTGTCCCCTTGTTGTCACATGCTTCCAACACCAATCTTGTTACCAGTTTTGTGAGATGGTGGAAAGAGTCAAATACCACCATGAGCTTGTGAGACTGTTTGTGCTCCATCTTCACAATGGCCAAGTCAATATGGCATGTGTGACATTCACCTTGACACTTGAGACTATAGCTCAAGCAACCGGTATTCCAAATGTAGGTGAGCAGTGGAACAAGGGGCAGCTGGTGAACAAAGATCCTTATGAGCCTTATATCAAGGCTGGTTTTTAGAGGCATGTTATTAGGGTCTTCCCCATCAGGTACCTACAGGACACATATGCTCCCCTAATGAAACTCATAATCAAATATTTCAGTTGTGAGGGCATATTTTCTTGCTTATACACCTATCATATCAGATTGTTGATGCACTTCACTAGGGTGAGGATGATGAACCTCCCCTATTTCATTTGCTGGAATATTGAGAAGATGACCACATTCATTCAAAGGAAGCCTCCTCATCAGCAGTATAACATCATCTATCACTTTGCCTTGATTAAAATTGTGGTTTTGCATCAGCTCAGTTTATTGAATGTTTCATGGGAGGATTTCATTTCACATGAGGTCTTTACAGGTCCTCAAGTTCCCCCATCAGTTTTTCATGAGGCAGGAGAGCCTTCACATCAACAAGAGGTGCATGAGACACAAACCACTAGTGTGCCAGTGTTTGTCACTTACCAAAAGGGCACTAGAAGATTGTTTGCAGCAGCAAAACGAGTACTATCTCCACCCGGGGTGGAAGGGGTCTCATTTCCTCCAATAGCAGAGTAGGTACAGGACAAGGGTAAGTAGCCAATGCATGATGAGGGACCTTCAGAAGGTCAAGAGGTAGATTTCATTCTTATTCAGGATGATGACACTGATTTGAGCTCAAAGCTCAAAGAGATCATTCAGGAGCAGCAAGATGACATTCATGACTTGTCTCTCAACCTGGAAAGAGCCAAGTGGATAATCAACTATTTGGAGTAGAGAAACAAACAGTTAGAGGATTAGCAAACCATCATGGAGCTCCAAAACATAAGGGCAAACCGGCAAGCTGCCAAGAGGAGGAAAACCAAGTTGACACCACTTGAGCAAGAAATTCAAGTTAATCGTGAATCTTGGCTTGAGAGGACAAACATACACTTGGAAAAGATGTTGGAGAAGGCCAACAGAGAGAAGAAGATGTTGAGGCACATGGCCTATCACTACTTGGCGAGAAACAAAAGTTGCAAAGCAAGAATTAGGACTTTGAAGGCCAAGTTGAGGAAAGCATTGAGGAAGAGAAAAGAGCAAGATAGACTCCAGATCTTGGTTGAGGCTTCCTTAGCTCAACACAGCACTTGATGAAGGACACTCAGCCCAAATTTCAAGAAATTTGGGAAACTTTTTGCAAATTTTGAATTTTTGGACCAAAAAACAGGATTTCCTACCTGGTGCGCGACGCCACCTAGCGCGCGCTTTTTCTAGGGACCTCCTTTGGAGGAAAACTTAGAATTTTTGGATTCCTCATGAAAAAATATGAATTCCCTCACATGGCCAAGAAATTTTGACAAGTTTTGAGCTTCCAAAAGGGTCAAAAACACCTCAAAAATGCCCTTTCTGCCCCTTTTTGGCCACACAGGAAGCAGTGTTGGGAGAACTCATTTTTGGAGAGGGAACTGGACATCAAATTCAGAAATTTCACTTGTTATGGAAATTAGACAGGTAGACCTTTCCAACAAGCCCACTTGGAGCAAATTTGGTGCACGAGAAGGCCTCCAAAATCAGCTCCAAAGTAGCGCAGCGCACAAGGACAGGAGCGCGGTGCATAGGATGAAATTTTGTCATTTTGGCCAAAAAACTCTGTTTTTCGACTAGTTTCTTCTCACTTTGAATTTTCTCTTCCGAATAGTCAAAATCATGATGTAATTTGATGTGACTTTATGGATTTTTATGTAAATATGCTAAATTTTCACTCATGAAGGTAGATACATCATGAAAAGGTAGTTTGCAACTGAATGAATCAGTTTCCTAGGTTTTAGAGGCAAGCTGTTCCACTACCTACTTTTCAGTTCTTAGTTTAGATCTTGTTGAAACAACTCCTAAGCTCATGAATTTGACCCCTAAAGCCTAGCATGAGTTTTTTTTTGCCTATATCTAGTAGTTTTTCAGTCATTGGTAAAGGTTGGACTCTTGTGAATGCTTTGAGCATTATTGTACACTCATATTTGCAGTTTGGCAAAGGAATAGACCAAGGTTTGTAGCACTTTATGGGATTCTTGTGGCAACTTGATTTGGTATTGTTTTCCTTTTGTAATTGTAATTTTACATGTGTTTATGTATGCCATCATCTCTCTCTATTCATATTAACTAAATGAAACAAGGATAAAGGTAGAATTCATTGAAGTTGCAGTGCTCTACCTAGGGTTTGTTTAGTTATTTATGTTTTCAGCTATTTGAAGAGGATCCCTGAGACTTTCATGCCCTCTCCAACTCCTCACCAGTCTAAAATCTCTCCATCTCACTCAATTTTAAGTACTAAACCATTTGCCTACCTCGCCCCATAGAGATCTCTGCAAGACTGTGTCCATTCCCTAGACCCAAATCTGCTTTTCATATTTGAGCTAGCAAAACAAAATTAAATTCAATCAAACTCTTCAGAGCACATACCTAGCCTAAAATCAGTCTTCACATTAGTCATCTCAAGCCTTATTGATCATATTTTCCTGAGATTGAAAAGGAGAGAGCCCTCTCCCGACCTAGTAGGGCTAGTTACCAGCTTAAGCATGGTTTGATGTTACCCTAGATCCTGCCTTTCTCAGCCTGAGGTAGATTTAGGCCCTAACAGTTTTCACATGCCCTTCTTAGCTTCTCACCAGTCTAAAACATCTCACCTCATCAAGCTCTTGAGTGCTAAAACCTATGCCTACCTTGCCCCATTGAACACCCTGTAATTCTAATCTAGTTCCCTAGACCTAAACTGTCCAGCTCCTCCTGATCCGGCAAAACCCCTTCAAAATTCAATCAAAACTTTGTGCTACTATACCTAGCCTAATATCCTTTACCTGATCCAGTCATCTTGGCTAATATCCTTATGGAGAGAGCCCTCTCCCGGCCTAGTAGTGCTTACTACTTAGCTAAGCATGGTTTGTGGTTACCCTGGCATTGCCTTCCTTCAACCTCAGGTTCAATCTAGGTGATAACATAAGGAGTCTTTGGCGCTTACGTTATCACTGAGCTACTACGTTGATTGAGGAGTTGTATGCATATTTTGTGGATTTGTTGGAGCTCGGCGCAGAGGGAGTCCCAATCACTTTTCTCCTTCCTCAAACGACCACGTTCCTTTAAATTCTCTTATGCAGCATAGGGTTTTCCTTTTCTTATTTTTCACACTGCTCGGGACTCTTCTTCTCCTTATTTCACCATGTTTCTCTTCAATTTTTCACACTGCTCTCTCACACATTCCCTTCACAACACAAGGTTTACTCTCTACGCATTTACGCATTTACTCTCTGCATTTTTCTTTTGGTTAGAGCTTCATTACGCTATGGATGAATGCGTAATACTTCTCTTTGTCTCTGCGCTGATGTTGGCTATGAAGATGAAGGAGAATACACAAAGTCTCTTATCTCTTTGAAAATATTTTGATCATTTCATTGTTTTAGTTGTCTTGTCTATTTTGTATTTGGGCTGCCACCTATGTCAACGCATCATGATTCATCACGGTTCATTAACTTATGATTGTGCTACCTTTTGTACACCCTTCGACACTTGTGTTATATTAATAAGGTCGCATCATAGTTTTCATAGTTAGAGTTTTGAATACATAAAAACATTAGGACCCTAGTGTATAATTTCATTTTTTATGCAACTTTAGCTTGTGATTTCATATTGCATGCAACCTTAGCTCTTCATCATTTTCTTGTCCATTAGACTTATATACATGTTGCATATACATATTTTTATCATTGTAACTTTTGTCCTCTTTCATCATAGACTTATGTATTTTATTTTGAAATGACCATAGTTTTAGGTCATTTCAAATCAAATTTTCTTTATATTTTTACAATGACACTAACTTCTTGTTCTTGTTTTGTAGATGCATAAAAAAAAATTCTCAAGGAGATGTGGCCAACAATATTAGTCATAAATTGCAAATGATATAATTGAGTAATGAGATATGAATGTATGGTTTGGTTATGGAATAAAATGTGAATGTATGATTAAGTGATGAAATGAATGAATATATGATAGGGTAATATAGGATAATGTACAATGTACATGGATAGAAGTATTGTATATTCAAATTTTAAACTAAGTTATCAATCTTTAGAAAAAAATTCAAAATCAAAGGCTTTAAGAATGATTTTAAACTTACAATATTTTTCCCTTTTTCTTGATAGTTCCTTGTCAATGCTTAATTCTTTTTGTTGACACTTGACCTTTTCAAAATGAATTATTGTCAATACTAGACTGTAGATAGATGCTTGTAGTTGCTTCTCAGGTCCCTTTTAATATTGTTTTGAAACATGTCCCTTCTGTATATGATATTGATCTTATTTGAAGCAAGGCCCTTACTGATAAATGTTGATTTTGTTTGAAACAGGTCCCTTCTATAGTTATTGTTAGCTCTGCTACATATCTTTGATTTCTAAAGGTCAAAAGTGAGCTTGGTCCTTGGTCATGCTCAAAAGAGACTCACAATGGTCATTTTCTCCTTCCCTTGCACCACTCATTCTCCCTTCATCAGTCCTAAAAATGATTAATTCCTTTATTGGGTCCAGGTTTAATCGCTATCGCAAGTCGCATCCATGTGTGTATAAAGGCTTTGCCCCTTGGCTTCCACCGATGCGATATTGCGATGCGATCTAATCACAATTGCACATCACCATATGTAAAGGCCCAAAACTACCAAAAACCCGATCCGACAACTCCCATCGCACCCGATAAAGTGACTTGTTGGATCACTTCTCCGTTGTCCGATCAGTCCCGCCAAGATCGAACAGCCTTCACACATTTCACGCCCACAAAGCGATGGCACATTAGCGCACTATGGAGAGTGGTTTTTCTCTCTCCTCCATCGCTACATGTCACGCGCTGAATGGAATCGCACGCCCTCACCCTTTTACCACCTAACACCCAAAGGTAGTGCGATCAATACCGCTTACCGCTTAGTCCTCCGTCCTTGCCCGATAACCATCGTGCACCTTTGCCACCTGATCACCATTAGATCTACCCATCTAAGATCCAGCGACCCATGTTCATCCCACTCCTACTCCTTTTGATATCCTCCGCCAGGCCATCTCTGTTATCTATCCTCCAGATCCGATGACCAACCTTGCTCCTTCATCCGACTCGTCCACTCGCTATGTAATCTGCGTCCCTTGACCATTCCATGTGCCCGAAGGATGAAGGTGGCCAGCCTTCCAGTACCATTTGCTGTTGCACCTCAACAACCACATTTAACAGATAGTATGGCCGAAGAGAAAAAGGACAAAGCATGAGTATGTAACTGCATTTATCAGTTATGGAACTTCATTGATACGAACACTCCAGCTGCCTGAGAGGACAACAGAGCACCTGAAAAGATCAGATTCATCTACTGAAGAAATAAAATGCACTCAGAGACTCCATCAGGCAGTTAAATGTCGTTGGTGGTTAATTAAGACCCCTCCATACCTAAATAGGCCAAGTGCCTTTGTAATGAAACTCTATATATACCCAAAAAACAGATGTAATTAGGGTTGATGGTTGATGTTTTGGTGTAAGGTCCAACTTCTGGAGACTGTAACTATTTTGACACTTGCAGCGTCTCGTCTTCATTTTCAGCTAATACAAGCTTCTTTTTCTATTAATTTCTCACTTTCCATTTCCCTTTTGTTCCAAGCTGTGCTTGATATGTTGTACTCTTGAGCTCTTAATATTTAGCATTAGAGTAGCTGTCATCCTATCTCTGTGTTAAAATCTTGTATGTATCATTGAATAAGTTATTCAGGTTTCTGTTCATCTAGTGTCAGATAGTTGTCATCTTATATGTGCATTAGTATATTATATTTGCAGACTTCTTTACTAGTTGCAGCTGGCCATCATATGGTCTTGTGCATCTGCTGGTGTGGTCAGTATTCTCCATATTCACCCAATCCTTAAACTGTGAGTAGTTGGTGGTATAAAGCCTTGTAGTCTGGGCGTGTTCATGCATGTCTGGAGTGAGACAAAGTAGAAGTAGTTATCTTGCTTGGACAAGAATCATACCTTCCATTCATCCATTTGCAACAATAAGTTGAATTTATATGTTACCAGGTATCTTTGAGCTACAACCTAGGAGAGTTTCTTAGAATCCTAACATAATTGGTGCCGTTGCCGGGGAGAGGAGATTGAAGCTCAGCTTCCCTGGGAGAATGACATAGATCCAGATTTGATGATTGACAAAGTCTGGACGCATTTTTGGTTGTAGTCATCTATCTGGTGACTCTACTGGAGGACCAACCTTTAGCGACTCCACATTACAGTTCTGGCTCAGTTCGTGAGGCATACCCGGAGAAATCCTCAAAAATCACCAGCTGACCCAGTGCCTGACCCTAAGAAGATTGTCAAGCAAAGAAAAACATCATTGAAAGGAGCATCAAGATCAGGTAAGCCTAAGCAACTTTATGTATCTCTGCAAGAGAGGCTTGTAACTGAGCATGTACAATTTGAAGATTTGGAGCCTAGCATTATTAGTGAAGAAATACTGTTATAGACATTTTTGGGCACTGCAACCCCAAACATAAAATGTCCATAAACCAAGGGCTCTTAAGTCCCTAAAAGTGTTGTTCCAACCTCTAAAAGAACAAGGTCAACTGATTACATCTTCTCCCAGAAGTTCTCCATGAAAAACTGCTCAGAACTAATCAAAACAGGTCCATCTCACCTGCTCCATGGTCAAAGTGCGCTGAATCCCACCTGAATACACTCGGGAGGTGCGATGCATCTTGAAAAGCCCTTCTATGGGGTGCGATGGGCGAGAGTGGACAAATGGCAAGATCAATCTACAAGGTGGAGAATTATGGAATCTTCCAGAAACTTCTCCTGTGACACTTGCCTCTCTGCATTCGCCCAGGGATGAGTAAGAGATCATCAATCTCCAAGTGGATTCAAGAACTATCAGAGAGAGGACACTAATCAAATCTTAAAAGCTGACGCATTCCCCTTGCAAACATCTATATATGGATCCCTCATCCCAGAGATCCAGAGGCTGGAATTTTGTATTTGTAAGGAAGTGCTGCTGGTGTTTTGGTGCAATATCATAGTGTTGGGTGATCTAAGCTTTTCATGAGGTGAAGAAGGGCTCTCTTGCTAGGAGGATGACGCTGGGTCAGAACAATGGGTTGTAATCCTCTTTGCTCTTTCTTGATTATCAATAAAGCTATTCAAGTTTTCCTCCACATTTTTGTATAATTGTTGATATATGCATTTGTGTGGTCAATATATATCTGGTCCTATATTGTTTGTGATAATAGATCTATGTTCTTGGATAGTGTTATGCTGCTTTGATTCTACAGGTGCCCTTTGAAGCTGGGTAGACAAAGAAGCGAGTGACAAAGATCTACCAGAAGAGAGAGGAATCAAGCAAGGAACTAAGCGCAAGACAGAGGTTGGTCTCCTTCATTCCCCTTTTATCTATTTCTCATAAAGGAAAACAAAAGTAGTTTTAGTTTGTTTGTTTCTAAGGTAGCTACCAGCCTTATAGGGACTAGCAGCTCTAAATAGACACTAGTTTTCCCGATAACAAAATGGCGACTCCACTGGGGAGCGAATAGCTTATTTACTTTTCTATATTTGTTCATTTTATAAGCTTACAGACGGAGCCTGAAGTTGAGCCAGGTAGCCTTCAAACTACATTTGCTATGCAAATGCAAAGTAGATAAATGTCGCTTCAGTCTATCTTCGGGTTTTGTTTATAAACTGAACAATTGATTTGTAGACATCTTAATTGCCCTTGTGGTGGCTCTAGTAACCTCTTTAGATCTACGCCTATGATTGATTTACTGAATACCACTTGCTCGGCCTAAATCCCTGAACTAAACTGCAAACTATGACCCGGAACCCAGTTAAAGTCTCATCCTTGGTCCAGCGCGCTGTCTGTTTTGTGAACTCCAGATGCATCGCACTTCCCGAGTGTAGTAGGTGCACTGCATCTCTGGTTCACTGTGTTACAGGTGCACTGATCAGACAAGGCATTCCTCCTAAATTTTGGTTTATGTGTTCACTCTTGTCAGCTCTATTCAAGAGTTTTGCTGCCTGTAGTCAGTACAACTCTGTTGAAACCCCCTTCCTTGTCATTATTCCGCCTCCATTATGCAAAGAACTGTAAATGTTTTTATGTAATTTGAGTCATTTTTAGTTCTCTTTTACAAAGAAGTAGCGTAATTGTACTGTCGTTTTTTGATTTGAAAGTGTAGCAAGTGTCGTTTTCATTCATATAAGACAATCCGATTGTTCTTGATAGTCGATTACACTATTACTCTTGTATTTGATTTGAATTAGTAGTTTTTCAAGTGTCGAAAGCAAGTTTTCAATTCCAAATCGCAAAGTGTCGTCATTGTCTTCATTTTGTCTTGAAAAGAAACTTGTTAGTAATGTCGCTTTGAAAAATAATTCAGATTTGCACTTAGCTTTCTTTTTATCATTCACACATTAAGAAGGCTGAAAACAAATACATGCATGTGCATTTGCATTTAGACTGTTTGTTGGTTTGATTTAGCACAGTGCATATAGTGTATGCTCTCTGCTCTTTGTTGAAAGAATTCCATCTCTCTTTCCTTAGTACATAGGATTTTTCATTGCAAAAAGAAGACTAAACGACTGTTTATCATCTTAGATTGCATTTTAGGAATTGTACATCTACATCACACGGTGAACCTGAAAGGAAAATTTCTTAAGCAAGATCAACTGTAAAATAAATTTAATGAATCTAAAAACGCTTTGGAACCTAACGCACAACATCTAGAAGTCTAGGCTAGAGACGTATTCCGGCGTCGTAAAGCCTGGTAACTGTTGTTTTCGTTGCTGGTTGGGTGATTCCTCCACTTTGAGATGATAAGTGCCAGTACAAACTTGTGCTCCCACGTACCGTCGAGTATATATTGGGAGACCACAATAGGCTTTATCCTTTATCCATAGGAAGCCGTGTCTGCCACCCTATCGATCGCAATGCACTGAACACAGCATTCGGGAAGATTGACTGTCGTACCGTAAAAAGTATTCTGCAATTTTGCGATTGGTTTGGTAATCCCTCTGTCTAGATTTCCAGAGTAGTCTCTTTCATTCCTTTTCAGACTCCTTAAAGGAAAAGGTCCATCTGAGCACTTGTCACTTCAGGCTCATTAAAAATCGAAGGCGACTAGAGTCATCTTTTGTTTTTTCTCGACTCTTAAAAATTGAAAAAACAAGTTGTGTCAAAGCATCTAAAATTTATTTTAATCGAAATAAATATCACCTTTCCTACGTTGGTCTTAGGTTGAGAAAAATGGAGCCCACCAACCAAGGAGTTCCCCTTGGAGGAAATCCTAGTCCCTTCTCCTCTTGGGGAGATGTTGGTGCACCCCATATGGCCACATTGTCGCTTCCAGGATTGACAATCGGCTTGCCTATATGGTTCTTCTCAACCTCTTTCGTTCAGAACACCGTGATTACTAAACAATCTAGTCAGCAACTAAACGATACCAGAGTTACCCCCAACCCTCTACTTCATCCAATTCTTCCTCTCCTCCTTCCTCTTCACTTGATGGAGCTGGTAAAGCCAAAAATCAAGTAACCAAGAAGAAGAAGGAAAAGAAGAAGAAAGAGAAAAAGAAGAAGGAGCCAAAGGCGAAAAGGGGCAACCAAGCATCGTCTAGCGAAAATCCACACACTGCACCATCCAGGCCTAAATCGCCATGTGTCATTTGCAAAGGAGACCACTATCATCGAGATTGTACTTGCATCCCTCGGATCTTAAGGGACTGGTCTCCTCGTTTGCACAATCCGGTGTCGTCAACCTCTGATGATCATGTTGAAAGTACACCGTCAACTAGTGAAAGTGAAGCCCCTGGACAAAAAGGAAAGTGTAAATTTCCTTGTAAATTGTGTGAAGGCGATCACGCCGTCCACCGTTGTCCCTTCTTAGATGAGGCTAAAAGAGTTTTGGACGATCGTCCGGTTTCACCGTTACGGCTTCCTCCTGGTTATAAGAAGCTCTTGCCGAGTCCGTCACTAGTTGAAAATCCGGCTGACACGCCCTTGTGGTTGGTCGAAGCACCTATCATTGAAGATAAACCATCCGAATCCATACCAGATGAAAGTCAAAAGGTCGAGGCGGCAGTTGACCCGGTCTTGCCTTCAGAGGATTCATCTTCAGATGATACAGTCACCAAAGAGAACAAGGATGACACCGTCCAAATTCTTTTCGTAAGCACAAACTCCAATGAACATGGGGGCAGTCTACCCGTTCCTTTACCGCAGGAAGGAAGTTCGTCAGAGTCGTATTCGACCGTCTATTCGATCCCACCTCCAAGCAACCTAGTTGTTTCCTTCGATTGGAATCTACTAGGCAGACCCCGTTTACCGGCTAGTGTACCATTTCGAATCATTGCTCAAATATATAGAATGGTCATGGCCGGTACAATCATAGATGAAGGGGCTTCTGTGAGTATCCTTTCCTCAACTGCTTGGAAAGCGCTTGGTTCGCCATCGCTTTTGCCTGAGATGAGAAATCTAACAGGCTTTGACAAAGGAACCAGTTGACCGTTAGGGATCCTTCCCAATGTGCCGATAACGTTGAGAGGGAAAACTGTTCACATGAACGTAATGGTAGTCCAAGGACCCCTGGATTATAATCTACTCCTTGGACGAGACTATATTTATTGCATGGGAGCCATTGTCTCCTCACTCTTTAGAGTAATGTGTTTTCCGCACGAAGGAAGAGTGGTCAAGCTCGTAGACCAGCTTTCATTCCCCAGTTCACACATAGCAAATAGTCATATACCATCCTTGAATGGTATTTTCACGCAAGGAATGTCTCATCAATCCCCAGTCCATCCTCCTGATGAGCGCGAGTGATTCGGAGGATATGACTGAAACCCAGGGGGCATGCACCCTGGCCTGTTTCGACAGGAAAACCTTGGGTATAGGGTAGGTTTCCGCAGAGGATATATGACTGGCTGACACACCAGTCCATTTTGGAAAATGGGATTAGACTGGAATAAGATTCCTCTGTCAAAGTTATGTGAGTGGAGGCAACTGCGCCACTCACCTTTGTCTATTTCGGTAGACATCGCCGAGGAAGTGTTTTATATGCAGTACGGATAGGACAATCATTGGTAACCTGGAAATTTTTCACTATACTTGGGGGCATGCAAGCAAGGAGCGACCATTTATTTTTCAAATTTATAGGTCCTCTAACCCTTTAAACTCATAGGATTGGTCATTTCCTAACTTGCATAAAGAAAGGATGCAGGGCAAAGCTTTGAAAAATGCCGTTTTTATATGAGACATCCTTATTATACGACTGGATTAATCGAGCAGTTTTAACACAGAATTCAAGCTCGTTAAAAAATAAACATAAGCAATGAGAAAATGTTCCCCCAAAGTTTAAGCTCATTAAAAAATGAACCATTTTCCAGTAAATAACCATCGTGAATGTATTACCATCAGCCTTTGAAGCCTTGGTCGTGTTCTCATCATCACCTCCACTTTGTTTTGGTCGATCATTCACCTCCATTTGATTGTTTACCCCTTTTGAGGAACAGCTGCGAAGAGTGATCCTGCTAGCCATCCTTGTGACACTACCATGATTGGAAAATTCCAAACCTTACCTGGAATTAGCTGCTACCCAAATTTATCACTCGTTCCTCAAAAAACGAGTCTCCTTTAAGCTCTTTTCAACTACCTCGTAAAATATGAAACGATTGCCGAGTGATTGGCCTCTCCAGCTCGTTAAAGGGACCGGAAGTGCTATCCCTCCTTTAGATTTTAATCTTTTTGGACTTGAGGGATTATTACACAAAAAGATCGAGCGCTTGTTTTGTTCAGCTCGTTAAAAGTACCGAAAATTCATCCCTTTTGTATTGTTTTATACTTTTTCAGACTCAAGGGATTATATGACGAAAAAGGATCATTGGAGTTTTCTTTATGTCCCTTTTTCAGACTCTCTAAAATTGAAAAGGACCGAGTTATCGTTGTCGTTAAACTCGTTAAAACCAAATAGCGACAAACTTGTCCATAACAGACAAGAACGAGTTTCACTATCGCTAGGCTCGTTAAAACATAGCGATGGGTTTGCCTGAAGGGAAAACTATAGAACAAGCATATGTTATCCTCCTCAAGCTTGACAAAAATAAAGAGGTACTGGTCAGCAATGACTAGGGAAAAATTGGGAAGAAAACTTGGAAAAAATTTATTGGTAGCAAGTCGCTCTTGAACATGACACTTTCACTCCGCATCCGAGTCGGGTTGGGTTGTTCCATTCACTGGTCACGTCACCATGGTTCTGTCACACCATCCATATTTGGGGTTAATGCTACCAATCCATCATGTCAGTGTCACCGATATGTTCAAGAGAAGTCACTCAGAGAATTCACCTGTGTCTCACCCACTGCAATACATTCACGCTCCATTCTTTCATGACCGCCACCCTGAACCTTATATCACCAGATCGTTTTCACCTCCATTAAAATCATTTGCTCCATTCCATGTCATTGATGTGGGATTCACTAAGGCCCTCCTGTGATGGATCGCTTCTTGTCGACATCAGCTCATTATCCAAGAAGTCGATCTAGGAACAACCCTTTCAGTACTTTGAAGCTTGCATGCCTCAATGGCAAGTTTCTCACTTCCGGTGACAGGTTTACATCAATGGCCTTCGACCGAAAGATTTTGCGTGGTGTTCAACGCCAAGTCCCTTATTCATACCACGTGAATTGTACTATAGTACCTTGACGGTCATCATCATTATCGGTGATTCCTCTCGTGCCTGTTAACAACTTACATCATCGGTTGGTAATCAGGCGATGTCTTTTCGTGTTCGACTCCAGAACATCTCTCACATGGATTGACTTGTACTTTGAGTGAAGATCGAATGATATTGAAGACCCCGGATCTAGTTTCATCCATCTGGGCTGCGATATATATTCAGGAAAATAAAGACATCAAATGTACATCATTACTGCACAGATGATCATCCAACCTAAGGGATGATGGCTCTACCAGAATCATCAGTCTACACTCAGACGATTGTCTGTCTTATGTACATGAAAATGAATTTATAAAGCTGAGCATGGGAATGCCCGCCTCAGCTAGATCATGGAAATATTATGAAGATAATGTATTGTATTGTATCTTATTACAGGTCGCCTTCCAGCTTGAAAGAACTTCAGATCCTCATGATAAAGCATTTCACCCGACATCAACAAATTAACGACCTCATGCTTTAGGGGGAAACTGTTATAGACATTTTTGGGCACTGTAACCCCAAACATAAAATGTCCATAAAGCAAGGGCTCTTAAGTCCCTAAAAGTGTTGTTCCAACCTCTAAAAGAACAAGGTTAACTGATTGCATCTTCTCCCAGAAGTTCTCCATGAAAAACTGCTCAGAACTGGTCAAAACAAGTCCATCTCAGCTGCTCCATGGTCAAAATGCGCTTCATCCCACCTAAATACACTCGGGAGGTGCGATGCATCTTGAAAATCCCTTCTATGGGGTGCGATGGGTGAGAGTGGACAAATGGCAGGATCAATTTACAAGGTGGAGAATCATGGAATCTTCTAGAAACTTCTCATGTGACACTTGCCTCTCTGCATTCGCCCAGGGATGAGTAAGAGATCATCAATCTCCAAGTGGATTCAAGAACTATCAGAGAGAGGACACTAATCAAATCTCAAAAGTTGACTCACTCCCCTTGCAAACATCTATATATGGATCCCTCATCCCAGAGATCCAGAGGCTGGAATTTTGTATCTTGTAAGGAAGTGTTGCTGGTGTTTTGGTGCAATATCATAGTGTTGGGTGATCTAAGCTTTTCATGAGGTGAAGAAGGGCTCTCTTGCTGGGAGGATGACGCTGGGTCAGAACAATTGGTTGTAATCCTCTTTTCTCTTTCTTGATTATCAATAAAGCTATTCAAGTTTTCCTCCACATTTTTGTATAATTGTTGATATATGCATTTGTGTGGTCAATATATATCTGGTCCTATATTGTTTATGATAATAGATCTATGTTCTTGGATAGTGTTATGCTGCTTTGATTCTACAGGTGCCCTTTGAAGCTGGGTAGACAAAGAAACGAGTGGCAAAGATCTACCAGAAGAGAGAGGAATCAAGCAAGGAACCAAGCGCAAGACAGAGGTTGGTCTCCTTCATTCCCCTTTTATCTATTTCTCATAAAGGAAAACAAAAGTAGTTTTAGTTTGTTTGTTTCTAAGGTAGCTACCAGCCTTATTGGGACTAGCAGCTCTGCATAGACACTAGTTTTCCTGATAACAAAATGGCGACTCCACTAGGGAGCGAATAGCTTGTTTACTTTTCTATATTTGTTCATTTTATAAGCTTACAGACGGAGCCTGAAGTTGAGCCAGGTAGCCTTCGAACTGCATTTGCTATGCAAATGCAAAGTAGATAAATGCCGCTTCAGTCTATCTCCAGGTTTTGTTTATAAACTGAACAATTGATTTGTAGACATCTTAATTGCCCTTGTGGTGGCTCTAGTAACCTCTTTAGATCTACCCCTATGATTGATTTACTGATTACCACTTGCTCGGCCTAAATCCCTGAACTGAACTACAAACTGTGACCCGGAACCCAGTTAAAGTCTCGTCCTTGGTCCAACGCACTGTTTGTTCTGTGAACTCCAGATGCATCGCACTTCTCGAGTGTAGTAGGTGCGCTGCATCTCTGGTTCACTGTGTTACAGGTGCACTGATCAGACAAGGCATTGCTCCTAAATTTTGGTTTCTGTGTTCACTCTTTTCAGCTCTATTCAAGAGTTTTGCTGCCTGTAGTCAGTACACCTCTGTTGAAACCCCCTTCCTTGCCATTATTCCGCCTCCATTGTGCAAAGAACTGTAAATGTTTTTATGTATTTTGAGTCATTTTCAGTTCTCTTTTACAAAGAAGTAGCGTAATTGTACTGTCGTTTCTTGATTTGAAAGTGTCGCAAGTGTCGTTTTCAGTCATAGAAGAGAATCTGATTGTTCTTGATAGTCGATTACACTATTACTCTTGTATTTGATTTGAATTAGTAGTTTTTCAAGTGTCAAAAGCAAGTTTTCAATTCCAAATCGCAAAGTGTCGTCATTGTCTTCATTTTGTCTTGAAAAGAAACTTGTTAGTAATGTCGCTTTGAAAAATAATTCAGATTTGTGCTTAGCTTTCTTTTATCATTCACACATTAAGAAGGCTAAAAACAAATACATGCATGTGCATTTGCATTTACACTATTTGTTGGTTTGATTTAGGACAGTGCATATAATGTATGCTCTCTGCTCTTTGTTGAAAGAATGCCATCTCTCTTTCCTTAGTAACTAGGATTTTTCATTGCAAAAAGAAGACTAAACGACTATTTATCATCTTAGATTGCATTTTAGGAATTGTACATCTACATCACACGGTGAACCGAAAAGGAAATTTCTTAAGCAAGATCAACTGTAAAATAAATTTAATGAATCTAAAAATGCTTTGGAACCTAACGCACAACATCTAGAAGTCTAGGCTAGAGATGTATTCCGGCGTCGTAAAGCCTGGTAACTGTTGTTTTCATTGCTGGTTGGGTGATTCCTCCACTTTGAGACGATAAGTGCCAGTACGGACTTGTGCTCCCACGTACCGTCGAGTATATATTGGGAGACCACAATAGGCTTTCTCCTTTATCCATAGGAAGCCGTGTCTGCCACCCTATCGATCGCAATGCACTGAACACAGCATTCGGGAAGATTGACTGCCGTACCATAAAAAGTATTCTGCAGTTTTGCGATTGGTTTGGTAATCCCTCTATCTAGATTTCCAGAGTAGTCTCTGTCATTCCTTTTCAGAATCCTTAAAGGAAAAGGTCCATCTAAGCACTTGTCACTTCAGGCTCATTAAAAATCGAAGGTGACTAGAGTCATCTTTTGTTTTTTCTCGACTCTTAAAAATTGAAAAAACAAGTTGTGTCAAAGCGTCTAAAATTTATTTTAATCGAAATAAATATCACCTTTCCTACATTGTTCTTAGGTTGAGAAAAATGGAGCCCACCAACCAAGGAGTTCCCCTTGGAGGAAATCCTAGTCCCTTCTCCTCTTGGGGAGATGTTGGTGCACCCCATATGGCCACATTGTCGCTTCCAAGATTGACAATCGGCTTGCCCGTATGGTTCTTCTCAACCTCTGTCATTCAGAACACCGTGATTCCTAAACAATCTAGTCAGCAACTAAATGATACCAGAGTTACCCCAAACCCTCTACTTCGTCCAATTCTTCCTCTCCTCCTTCCTCTTCACTTGATGGAGCTGGTAAAGCCAAAAATCAAGTAACCAAGAAGAAGAAGGAAAAGAAGAAGAAAGAGAAAAAGAAGAAGGAGCCAAAGGCGAAAAGGGGCAACCAAGCATCGTCTAGCGAAAATCCACACACTGCACCGTCCAGGCCTAAATCGCCATGTGTCATTTGCAAAGGGGACCACTCTCATCGAGATTTTCCTTGCATCCCTTGGATCTTAAGGGACTGGTCTCCTCGTTTGCACAATCTAGTGTCGTCAACCTCTGATGATCATGTTGAAAGTACACCATCAACTAGTGAAAGTGAAGCCCCTGGACAAAAAAAAAAGTGTAAATTTCCTTGTAAACTGTGTGAAGGCGATCACGCCATCCACCATTGTCCCTTCTTAGACGAGGCTAAAAGATTTTTGGACAACCGTTCGGTTTCACCTTTACGGCTTCCTCCTGGTTATAAGAAGCTCTTGCCGAGTCCGTCACTAGTTGAAAATCCAGCTGACACGCCCTTGTGGTCGGTCGAAGCACCTATCATTGAAGATAAACCATCTGAATCCACACCAGATGAAAGTCAAAAGGTCGAGGCGGCAATTGACCCAGTCTTGCCTTCAGAGGATCCATCTTCAGATGATATAGTCACCGAAGAGAACAAGGATGACACCGTCCAAATTCTTTTTGTAAGCACAGACTCCAATGAACATGGGGGCAGTCTACCCATTCCTTTACTGCAGGAAGGAAGTTCGTTAGAGTCATATTCGGTCGTCTATTTGGTCCCACCTCTAAGCAACCTAGTTGTTTCCTTCGATTGGAATCTACTAGGCAAACCCCGCTTACCGGCCAGTGTACCATTTCGAATCATTGCTCAAATATATAGAATGGTCATGGCCAGTACCATCATAGATGAAGGGGCTTTTGTGAGTATCCTTTCCTCGACTACTTGGAAAGCGCTTGGTTCGCCATCGCTTTTGCCTGAGATGAGAAATCTAACAGGCTTTGACAAAGGAACCAGTCGACTGTTAGGGATCCTTCCTAATGTGCCGATAATGTTGAGAGGGAAAACCGTTCACATGAATGTAATGGTAGTCCAAGGACCCCTGGATTATAATCTACTCCTTGGACGAGACTATATTTATTGCATGGGAGCCATTGTCTCCTCACTCTTTAGAGTAATGTGTTTTCCACATGAAGGAAGAGTGGTCAAGCTCATAGACCAGCTTTCATTCCCCGGTTCACACATAGCAAATAGTCATATACCATCCTTGAATGGTCTTTTCATGCAAGGAATGTCTTATCAATCCCCAGTCCGTCCTCCTAATGAGCGCGAGTGATTCGGAGGATATGACTGAAACCGAGGGGGCATGCACCCTGGCCTGTTTCGACAAGAAAACCTTGGGTATAGGGTAAGTTTCCGCAGAGGATATATGACTAGCTGACACACCCGTCCATTTTGGAAAATGGGATTAGACTGGAATAAGATTCCTCTGTCAAAGTTATGTGAGTGGAGGCGACTGCGCCACTCACCTTTGTCTATTTCGGTAGACATCACCAAGGATGTGTTTTATACGCAGTACGGATAGGACAATCTTTGGTAACCTGGAAATTTTTCGCTATACCTGGGGGCATGCAAACCTTTTGGCGTGCAAGCAAGGAGCGACCATTTATTTTTTAAATTTATAGGTCCTCTAACCCTTTAAACTCATAGGATTGGTCGTTTCCTAACTTGCATAAAGAAAGGATGTGGGGCAAAGCTTTGAAAAATGTTGTTTTTATATGAGACATCCTTATTATACGACTGGATTAATCGAGCAGTTTTAACGCAGAATTCAAGCTCGTTAAAAAATAAACATAAGCAATGAGCAAATGTTCCCCCAAAGTTTAAGCTCATTAAAAAATGAACCATTTTCTAGTAAATAACCATCGTGAATGTATTACCATCAGCCTTTGAAGCCTTGGTCGTGTTCTCATCATCACCTCCACTTTGTTTTGGCCAATCATTCACCTCCATTTGATTGTTGACCCCTTTTGAGGAATAGCTGTGAAGAGTGATCCTACTAGCTATCCTTGTGACACTGCCATGATTGGAAAATTCCAAACCTTACCTGGAATTATCTGCTACCCAAATTTATCACTCGTTCCTCAAAAAACGAGTCTCCTTTAAGCTCTTTTCAACTGACTCGTAAAATATCAAAAGATTGCCGAGTGATTGGCCTCTCCAGCTCGTTAAAGGGACCAGAAGTGTTGTCCCTCCTTTAGATTTTAATCTTTTTGGACTTGAGGGATTATTACACAAAAAGATCGAGCGCTTGTTTTGTTCGGCTCGTTAAAAGTACCGAAAATTCATCCCTTTTGTATTGTTTTATACTTTTTCGGACTCAAGGGATTATATGACGAAAAAGGATCATTGGAGTTTTCTTTACGTCCCTTTTTCAGACTCTCTAAAATTGAAAAGGACTGAGTTATCCTTGTCGTTAAACTCGTTAAAACCGAATAGCGACAAACTTGTCCATAACAGACAAGAACGAGTTTCACTATCGCTAGGCTCGTTAAAACATAGCGATGGGTTTGCCCGAAGGGAAAATTATAGAACAAGCATATGTTATCTTCGTCAAGCTTGACAAAAATAAAGAGGTACTGGTCAACAATGACTAGGGAAAAATTGGGAAGAAAACTTGGAAAAAATTTATTGGTAGCAAGTCGCTCTTGAACATGACACTTTCACTCCGCATCCGAGTCAGGTTGGGTTGTTCCATTCACTGGTCACGTCACCATGGTTCTGTCACACCATCCATATTTGGGGTTAATGCTACCAATCCATCATGTCAGTGTCGCCGATATGTTCAAGAGAAGTCGCTCAGAGAATTCACTTGTGTCTCACCCACTGCAATACATTCACGCTCCATTCTTTCATGACTGCCACCCTGAACCTTATATCACCAGATCGTTTTCACCTCCATTAAAATCATTTGCTCCATTCCGTGTCATTGATGTGGGATTCACTAAGGCCCTCCTATGATGGATCGCTTCTTGTTGACATCAGCTCATTATCCAAGAAGTCGATCTAGGAACAACCCTTTCAGTACTTTGAAGCTTGCATGCCTCAATGGCAAGTTTCTCACTTCCGGCGACAGGTTTACATCAATGGCCTTCGACCGAAAGATTTTGCGTGGTGTTCGACGCCAAGTCCCTTATTCACACCATGTGAATTGTACTGTAGTACCTTGAGGGTCATCATCATTATTGGTGATTCCTCTCGCGCCTGTTAACAGCTTACATCATTGGTTGGTAATCCGGTGATTTCTTTTTGTGTTCGACTCCAGAACATCTCTCACATGGATTGACTTGTACTTTGAGTGAAGATCGAACGATATTGAAGACCCCAGATCTATTTTCATCCATCTGGGCTGCGATATATATTTAGGAAAATAAAGACATCAAATGTACATCATTATTGCACAGATGATCATCCAACCTAAGGGATGATGGCTCTACCAGAATCATCAGTCTACACTCAGACGATTGTCTGTCTTATGTACATGAAAATGAATTTATAAAGCTGAGCATGGGAATGCCTGCCTCAGCTAGATCATGGAAATATTATGAAGATAATGTATTGTATTGTATCTTATTACAGGTTGCCTTCTAGCTTAAAAGAACTTCAGATCCTCATGATAAAGCATTTCACCTGACATCAACAAATTAACGACCTCATGCTTTAGGGGGAAACTATTATAGACATTTTTGGGCACTGCAACCCCAAACATAAAATGTCCATAAATCAAGGGCTCTTAAGTCCCTAAAAGTGTTGTTCCAACCTCTAAAAGAACAAGGTCAACTGATTACATCTTCTCCCAGAAGTTCTCCATGAAAAACTGCTCAGAACTGGTCAAAACAGGTCCATCTCACCTGCTCCATGGTCAAAGTGTGCTACATCCCACTTGAATACACTCGGGAGGTGCGATGCATCTTGAAAAGCCCTTCTATGGGGTGCGATGGGCGCATGATCAATCTACAAGGTGGAGAATCATGGAATCTTCTAGAAACTTCTCCTGTGACACTTGCCTCTCTGCATTCGCCCAAGGATGAGTAAGAGATCTTCAATCTCCAAGTAGATTCAAGAACTATCAGAGAGAGGACACTAATCAAATCTCAAAAGCTGACTCACTCCCCTTGCAAACATCTATATATGGATCCCTCATCCCAGAGATCCAGAGGCTGGAATTTTGTATCTTGTAAGGAAGTGCTGCTGGTGTTTTGGTGCAATATCATAGTGTTGGGTGATCTAAGCTTTTCATGAGGTGAAGAAGGGCTCTCTTGCTGGGAGGATGACGCTGGGTCAGAACAATTGGTTGTAATCCTCTTTGCTCTTTCTTGATTATCAATAAAGCTATTCAAGTTTTCCTCCACATTTTTGTATAATTGTTGATATATGAATTTGTGTGGTCAATATATATCTGGTCCTATATTGTTTATGATAATAGATCTATGTTCTTGGATAGTGTTATGCTGCTTTGATTCTACAGGTGCCCTTTGAAGCTGGGTAGACAAAGAAGCGAGTGGCAAAGATCTACCAGAAGAGAGAGGAATCAAGAAAGGAACCAAGCGCAAGACAGAGGTTGGTCTCCTTCATTCCCCTTTTATCTATTTCTCATAAAGGAAAACAAAAGTAGTTTTAGTTTGTTTGTTTCTAAGGTAGCTACCAGCCTTAGTGGGACTAGCAGCTCTGCATAGACACTAGTTTTCCCAATAGCAAATACCCTTAGAGATTCATAAAGCTCCTTGTTCTTTAAGTTCCCCTTTGGATCTCAGTCCAAAGAAAACCTCCCACACAGTCCATCAGATTCCTTTGTCCCTGTCATTTATTCCACAGCGCCCTACCTTTCCAACTGCCAGTATCCATTCACCTATCCCAGTCATGGCAGGCCCACAAGCTCCTACTAAGATGGAAAGAATCATAGCTGCAAGGTATGGAAAGAATCATAGTAACAACTGAAGAGCACCTTGAATCTTTTTATAGTTATGCTGATAACCTTGATTTCAGTGAGGATGATGTGTGGATAAGAGTATTTGTCCAGAGCCTTGATGGAGAGGCTAGAAAGTGGTTTAGAGAGTTGACCCCTAGGTCCATAGTAGACATTGAAGCATTATATGATGTGTTTTTAAAGCAATGGGGAGATAAGAAGGACCTGCTATACTACCACACTGAGTTTGGCAACCTCAAGAGAGAAAATGAGGAATCATTGTCTGATTTTAATAAAAGGTTTAATTGTATGTATGGCAAGATACCAGTGGAGGTAAAGCCTCCCCCCACCTCTGCAAACTCATGTATGCTAATGCATTTGATTCTGACTTTTGCCTGTTGTTGAGAGAAAGAAGATGTGCCATGCTGGCCGAAATGCAAGATGCAGCCCTAGAGGTAGAATCTAATCTCCTGGTTGTAGAAAAACTCAAGGGTCATGCTGATAGAAGAAGGAAAAGAGGTGAAGCTTCCACCTCTTCTTCATCTTCGGAGCCCAAATTAGATAAAATGACTAAGATGATAGAGTCATTGGCTACTGAGATATCCAAGCTGAAGGCTGAGCAGGGTTCTGGGAAGGCAAGGTTGCCTAATTCATTTTCTCCCAGAAACCCAAGTTCCTTCAGAAGAGAAAATGATCAACTGCAAATCATTCAGAGAGGAAAGGAGACCAATGAGGAACAAAGAGTTAAGAATCCTTTTCAAAATGTAGTCATGGAAGAGGAACAGTTCGATGAAGAGGATGATATTCACTGCATGGAAGATAAGGGAAATGCTACCTTCTTGACATTGGCTACCTACGAAGAATCATTACTCCAGGACCAGACCAATCAAGAGTGGGACAGAGAAGCTATTCTACAGACCGATGAACAACAACGGTATAATTTGAGGTCAAGAACGAACAATGTCAAGGAGAGTCCTGCTCAAAGAGCTGTTGTCCCCATAGAGAAGTGGGCCAGCAGGCTGAGAAAGCTAGCAGTTGAACCATTCATCCCCAAAGCACCAGCTCAAGAGGCAAGAGGCCTTAACAAGTTCCCTTCCCCTTTCAGTTTTGAATCAGAAGTCCAGAAGTTAAAAATATTTGTGCCTCTGATTGAACTTGCAAAGAGTGAGGTATTTAGAAAGCCTATCCTTGATGCTCTTGAACTAAAAGCATCACAAGCCTCTCATGACTATGTAAATTTGCAAGATGATAAACCGCCAGTTGTGCTAAGCCCGATGACTAAACCCTCTGATAACAACTCCCCATCATTCTATGTATCCTTGACCATTCATGACAAAACCCTCCATAACTGCTTGCTAAACACTGGTGCCAGCCATAATCTGATGCCCAAAGCTATCATGGAAGAGTTAGGCCTTGACATTACCTGACCTTATCATGACCTATTCTCCTTCGATTCAAGAAAGGTAAAATGTCTGGGATTAATCAAAGACCTGGCTATTACCCTAACTCAACTGCCCATGAAGAGCATGATGATGGATATTGTGGTGGCAGATGTTCCCCCTAAGTTTGGTATGCTACAAAATGATTTATCTTATGCCACTGTCCCAGTTTTTGGACGGGAGAACAGGAGACTGTACAGAGAAGCACAACTGGCCTACATCATCAGTGATGAGAAGAATCCTACTAATCATCCGATCTATGTCGTGGACACTGATTTTGGAGCATGTATTCTCCAAATCAAAGAATCCCAGAAGGCCTCGTTGTAGCTCAAGAAACCAATAGGCCAGGCTATGGAAAAGCAAGGAAGTTAGGTCTGGGACATGTTCTTTGATGGAACATGTTCGAGGGAAACCACAGGGGCAGGGGTGGTGCTAATATCTCCAGAACAAGAAAGCACACATCTATCTTTCAAGTTGACTTTCCAAGTCACCAACAATATAGAAGAATATGAGGCTCTGATATTAGGTCTTAACATAGCCAAAGATAGAGGAATCAGGAATATAAGGGTGTTCGGAGATGCTGATCTCATCATTCAGCAAGTCAAAAGAATGTTTAAAACAAAACACCCAAGGCTGAAAGCATATAGAGATGAGGTATGGAGACTCAAAGACTCTTTTGATAGTTTTTGTATCTCATATATCCCTAGAGTCAAAAATCAGCTTGCTGACTCCCTTGCTGTATCTGCTAGTATGTTTATCCCTCCCATGCCTCCCAGACTAGTTTATGAAGTTCAGGTGAAATACAGACCATCCTTGCCTGATAATGTCCAGCATTGGAAAGTCTTTGAGGATGATGATGAATTAAATAGGTTCCTTCAAGTCATTGATGAATTCTTTGAAATGCAAATTGACCAAGAGAATGAAGCCTTGGAGGAAAGCCCCCAATCCCAACTAAAGAACAAAATTGGCAAAGATAGCATTGTCCAGCTGCCCAGCAATCTGTTGAGGGCCCGAAGATCGGGTCAACAACAAGGGGGATACCCACCCAGTCCGGAACCTGGTTGGCAGCTCCTCCTTGTTGTTGACCCGATCTTCGGGCCCTCAACATATTTGGCGCTAGAAGGAGGGCCTGAGCATAGTGTCTGTTGGAATGTTTTCCAAATTATAAATCTTGAAACAGGATGGCTGCTCATAGAATTCCTATTTGGAGTTGCATCCATGTTCCTACCTCTTCCAACACTCCACCAGATGTGGTAAGGCTCTTGTCTCAGGTAAAATTCAACGGTAAGAATAATTCTTCTGCATTTAATCATGCCCTTCAGTTCATTCAAAAAGTTTCGAATTCTGACATTCAGAGAATTGATGAAGGCGTTTTGTGCAGGATTTTTACTCTTACATTTACAGCGGAAGCTAGAAAATGGTGCAGAACCCTCCCAGTTGCATCAATCCACAGCTGGGACCAATTCGTTAGGACTTTCATCTTGGAATTTGATTGTTATGACTATGACCAGGTATATGATGAAATTGATTATCTACGAAAACAAGATGAACCCGTAAGGGATTTCAATATGTGATTTCATCTCAAATGTCTACAGTGTGATCTCGAGGATGAGCTCACAGATGAAGAATATTCAGATTATGATGAGTATTTCCTACCTCCTTTATCTGACCAAGCAGAAATTAGCTCGACCTTTGTTTCATTTTCTTCTAATATAGATGAGCATTTCAAGTCAAATACACAAATCATCCATAATGAAGAAAATCTGCAAAGCCTAGGAGTCATGCATGCTCTAATACCAGAAAATAAAGACGAAAATGCTCAAAGGGAAACTACCTTGGAACCAGAAGATGACTCTGACATAAAGTCAGACAATATCATTTCAAATCAACGAATGCCTATGCCAAGGTTAGATCAACCAACTGTTTCTCTTTCAGAAAGTATCAGCGCACAAAGGTATGATCTAAAACCCGATGTTTATGATGAATCTGATGAACAAAATTTTCTTCATGATGTTTTTAAATGCATTATTCCAGATTCACATTTTTCTCTTTATCCCGATGTTTTTAGTGATGACAATGTTTCCCCTCTCAATATTAAGCATATCTCAAAAAACATAGAGGGTTATTCAAACGACTCATCATTAGGTTTTCAAGATAAAGAGACCGCTTTAGCACAACCTCTGATCAATGTCAAACAAGAGCTTCCTGACCTCCCTTGTCTGAAAACATATAATGAAAAAGAGGAACCTAGGGAAATCTGTAGAGTCTTTTGCGATAGTTACTTTGACAATGATGATGTTGTTGAGTTATCTCAAGTAACTCAACTAGGGTCAGATAATAAGGAACATCTTAAATCAGAAATCATATCAGCCGATCCTCATCTCAAAGTAAAAGCTCATTTGAATAATTTTACTATCCAAGACAATACCCCGATCTATGATTCATATCGTGAGGAAAGCTTCATCCCTGTTCGCAATCATAACCTAGTTCCTGATTCACAAAACCTGGCCAGTTCTTGTGAGGAGCAAGATGTTACAAGTAGATCCCAGTTGTGCTGTAACACTATTTCTGTAAATACCCAATCATTTCTTCCTCACTTGCACTCATTTTGTACAAAATCGGATTTCTTTTTAAATTTTCAAACTTTTGATAGATTTTGTTTTAGCGATTTATATATGAGAACTTTCATTTCAAACGAAATCGCTAAAAACTCAGCGTTAACAAAAAACAGGTTACAAGTCGTTAAAACTAAAAAATCATTTTCGCAATATGACTTGTTATCCTTCCTATTAAGAGATCATCAATTCATAACAGAAATTCATCCTAATTTTTATGATCCAATAGGTATCCAGTTGGAAAAAAGCTCTCATGAGAAAGGAAAATCAGACAGAATTCCAATTGGGGTTGTATGTTTTTATTCCACAGCCAATATTTATGATCCAAGGAAAGTTTGGTTCTTTTTACTCATGCTTGGAAGATTCATACGGCTAGGAATAAAAATAAATACATGGTTCCATTGGAAATATCATTTCACATAGTTATTTCCTGTATATAGTTAGAATAGGAGTAGGAGTAATTTAGCTAGGTTATTAGGTTTGCTTTTAATAAATCGATAGGCAAAATTATTCATATTCTCTACATAACCCTAGGGAATGTTCGCCTCTCATAATAATGTTTGCTTTGGTTAACGACATTTGGCATTTACTAAAGACACCTTTTTCTCTATTGAAAATTTTTGAAACTTCTGCTTCTATGAACAGCAAATCTTTTAGGAATTTGATCTTTATTATCAATAGAACTTTAACCCAGATATGATGATAGTTTCAACCGCAAAAAAATTTAAAGAAAGCTATCTCAGTGGAAAATTTGTTTTTAGGTCAGCACAATGAAAGGTATCAATATTAAAATAAAAATTCTCTGTGAAAGCAGCCATTACCAAAAACAGCCCTATCATTGTCGTCCAGAACTTTCTTAAGGAAAGAAGTTTGACTTCCTCCCTGCTAAAGGAAAACGCAGCATTCAGAGGAATAATCTAAAAAGATGCTATATCTCAAAGAATGAGAGGTCTCATCACGAGCCGGCTTATCATGATCACAGATATTATAACTTGCTGACTTTGCCAAAACTGTCTACCAAAACAGGGCAATGACTCAAGATTGTTGCAATCAAAAGGCAAGGGGTCTCATCACGAGCCAGCTTGTTCAGCAAAAGTGTAAATCAAGTGAATGACTGTGTCATAATTTGGCCACCAAACCAAGACATTGTTCTTTAGAGAATAAAAAAGGAAAAAGTGTCAAAAAAGGATTTTTCTCTGAAAAAGTTGTAAATAACCTTAAGCAGGATAAAGGATCATTGCTGGGTAATAGGTAACCCTGTCGAGGCTATGGACGCCTGCTGGCAGCAGAGGCTCTACCTGCGACAAAGGAGCATATTTAAGGAAAAGAGCTGATACATAGAGAAGACTTTATTTTATGTTTTTACAAGACCAAGTAATGACTGGTTTAAATGCAAAGACAAGCTGAAGACGCAAGTAATTGAAATAGAAACAGGTTGAAACGAAACATCATTGACAGTTTAAAGTATTATTTGCTTTATCTTTTTATAATAAAGTTCAAGTTTTTCTTTAAGACATTTTTCTCAGGAAGTTTGAAAGCATAAATGTAAAAGCAGAGATAACTGGTTCTCCCAAGTGAATCGCCAATTGTTGTAGCCAGCAACACCCCCCCTTATTCAATTAAGTATCAGCCACGATACTGGATGAATGGGGACCCTTAGTTAATTTTTAGGAAAAGCAAGAGTTTCTTTTTGAAGTCACAATCATACGCTTGGAAAAAGCCTCTTAGATATTTTAAAACCTTAAGGTCGCATTGCAAAAGATATGAAACACCTTCCTTTTCCCTTTTTCTAGCGCCAAATATGTTGAGGGCCCGAACATCGGGTCAACAACCAGGGGGATACCCACCCGGTCCGGAACCTGGTTGGTGGCTCCTTTCCTGTTTGGTGTAGCAGGTCCGACTGGGGATAATGGGACCAGCTTCCCAATCTAAAGGTTATGTGTGTGTGTGTAGATTTTGATTATGCTGATTTTGAAAGTATTTTAAAGCTGACTCAAATCTAACTAGTAAATAGATTCTATACTATTGCAATCTAATGAAAACAACACATCTAATCTACGCTAACCCGAGATATGTCTCTTATATTATGCGATCTAAAAAGATTTCGAACAATAACTGGTAATAAAGATCATTCAGTTATCATAAGAATATGAACCATTTAAGATAAACCATTTTGCATAAGAAGTTAGGCAAAACAGTTGTGAACAACATATCGCATAATAAATCATTCATATGTCAAGCACAAACAAATGATTCCACCGTACAGAAGTGCCAAATGGTAACCCAAACATCCACACATTAACATATAAACAACTAAAACTGCATATCACTTTAAGAATATAAGCAGAAATTCGTCAAGAGATAAAAGTACCATTTATGACTGATTTTCACTCACAAATTTCAAGCAATAACGATTTATCTCTACTTACTTCTAACATCTACTAAGAGTACAGAAGTGCAACATCGGTAGCAGACATTAAAATGCAAACATAAATAAATCTTGATCCTTCCATTCATCAAAACCTCCTCTGAGGGTGCAGAAGTGCATGTTCCGAGGACAAGTTTTTGACAAATTTCTGGACCCTTCTCCAATGCAATGAGAAGGGTTAAAATACTACTTCCTAATTCTAGTAATAGTATCATTACAAAATTTTAGGATACGGTTTTCAAATGACCGTCCTTTTTCTAATCTAGTTAAAAGAGAAAAAAACAACATTCTAAATGAAATCATTTGTGAACTTGGTCTTTGAAGTTGCAAGTGTCCAGCATAGGCTTGAGAAGAATCGGCTGGCTGATTTCTGTGCTGAGCTGGGCTGCGAAAACGGCATCTATGAGAGTTGGCGCTACCTTCTCGGCTGCGTTCGTAATGCACTTCACCATCATCCATTGGCTGTGTGGTTTAACTAAGTACGTCCAGTAACCTTCCCAATTCAGCCTAGCCAATGCTTGGATTGCCTTCCCTTTTTCCTGCGCTTTCTATCTCCATTCTGTCTCCAGTTGCAACTTGCTTGGTAGGTACCCCGGGGTAGTCTCTGTAATTAAATTGGCCCTGTGTAAATTTTCATTTACACAGTCGATAAGAATGCTCGCTTGTGTCGCCACTGTCTCTGCTACTTGCTCCGCCCGCGTGATTTGTTCGTCCCATTTATTAAAGAGCAGCTCCTTATGATTTTCATTAATCCTGGGTGCCCCTACTCTTTTCCCTTCCTCATCATCTTGTCGTTCTGATCATAGTCGCTCCGCAATTCCACTACCTGACTGGTGATTTTATCGCTCAACTCACAAAAGTGCCTCCACTGTGATATTTTACGTCCCAACTCTTCCTGTTGCTACAGTAGTTGTTCGTTCAAGCCGATGGACTCTGAAATAAACTCTGCCAGTTTAGGATCATCTTTATGCATCTCTTGCACCGTCTACAGTTGTTTTTCTTTTTCTTCAAGACTTTTCTGGTAGCCTATCTGCATCTGTTGAAAGTCTTCCTGTAGCTTTTCTAGCTGTCTGGAAGCTTCAGTGTTCGCGTTGGCTTGTTGCAACTGTTGTTGCAGCAATTGTATATGATTTTCTTGTTCCTTTAAGAGTTGCTAAACTTCAGAGGCCTTGTCAATAGTCGCAGAAGCATATGCTCCTGCAATCTGAGACAACTTCGTGAGATTTTCAGTCGGATTATTATTTGGGTATTTCCACAAGACGTCCAGATGTTCAGCACTTTGAGACAGTGTATTCTCAAGCTTTCTCTTCTTTCTCTGTCTCCTCACGACTGCTTTGTGCTGGGGACTATAGAATACATCCAGTGGGGGAATTTCTTCTACGTTAAGTAGAAGTTCTGAGGCTGGAGCGATAGGAAGGTGTTCAGCTTCTATGGCGCTACTGACCATGGTCGAAATGACTTCTTGCACCACCTGTGTATTTCTCACAGGTGTCTTCGGGACTTGCCCTTCAAGATTAATTAATTCATTGAAGGTTTCCCACTCTTTATCTAGCTCTGTTGTGACAAGGGGTGCTTCGATGACAGGAGGGGGGACATCTCTTGGTGGTGAGGCGATAACTTGCTGCTGAGACATTGCACTCGACTGAGCTGTGTCTTTGGTCGTTTCTTCGTTTTTTCCTTGTTCATGACCAGACTCTTCAGGATGCTCAGATACTTCTTGTGCGGCGTTGGACTTAGACCTGGAAGTGCTGGTGTTTTCACTCAGGCTGATGCTCGGAGTCGGTTCTCTAGTAGGTATTTGCAGCCTCTCTAGTGGAATACTAGCCAGCCTTCTTTCTCTGTATAACGTGAATTTCTAGAGGTCACCTGAAGACAACCTCAACTGAGCTTCCTACAAAATTTCTTTGAGCGAGCTCTTACTCTGAAAGAGATCATCAAACAGATCTTTCTTTCCAGAGAACACTCTTATCTTGACGTTCGTTGTGAATTCTTGGGCCACATTATTTGGGTCGAATGGCCTCACTGGGAACTTAAATAATTGAAGACACGTCACATTCTCCACCTCGCCAAAAGCGTGTCCTACATCGAACAAAGAGAAGGCCCCACAAGTGACGGGAAATTGAGGCCAAATGGCCTTCTTCTTGTCCTTTAGGTCCTTGGTTAAACCGCCTTCAGAATAGGTTTGATAAGCGATTTCCCGGGCCAAAAGTTTATCAGGGATATATAGGGGTAGGACATGTGGAGGTACAGTGCTTCCAAAAACTCTAATGTAAGTAAACCATTCTTCCCCAAACCATCTTGCGACGGGGATGATGTCAATTTGGGCCTCGGGGGAGCACCTTGGGGGGTCCTTATCGTATATCATTCTATATAGGGGCAAAATAACCCCATGGCAAATCTGGTAAAAATGAGGGGCAAACTGGGAATCCCATAAGATCTTGTGATAAACATGGATGGGCAATGGGTCTTGGGTAGTCCATTTCCAACCCATAACAGGAAAATTAGATACAAGACAAACAGAATCCATAATATAGGCAGACAGATAAAAAGGAGGATAGACCCTTTGAGAAAAGGATCTCTTAGACCGATAATTGACAACGGCCGTGTATAGAGTATCAGAAAGGATTTTGGCCCAATCTAGGATTTCGGCGTTAGTGGCAGCATCAATTAATGGCAGCCATTCAGATGAAAACTTGTTGATATCTGGCATCCCAAATAACCTACAGAGCATAGCCGCAGCAAAACAATATGGAGAGGTGAGGGAACCAGTGCTGTACATACCGTTTTTATCCTTCTTTAGCGGCTCATCTCTTCTAGACCATTCTTTAGTGGTGTCTGATAGATCTGGATTCTCCGCCGCGAACTTCCTAATGAATTCTGCATTATAGGTTGCTTGCGGTTCAGGAAGATGATACATAAGTTTCAAATCTTGCGCAGCAAACGATCCTACAAGCCCATGTCCATGAACTTTGAATTGTCTGCCCTTCAATTCTGCATCATCCAATATCCATTTGATCATATCTGTGTATGGTAGAATTTTGGGTCTTGCAGCTATTCTGTGGAGGAATGAACATGCTAGGTCCTCCAAGGTCAACTCAGAAGAGCGTGGAGCGCCCGCGACAGCAGTCACCTTCATTATTCTAGGCTTTTCTTCTTCTAGCAGCCTGTACATACCGTCCCATGTTGATATCCCTGCGTCTTTGTTGCAGGCTGTGTCTATGTACAGGGGTGCCATCTCCTTGGTCTTCTCCCTTGCTTCGGAGCTTTGAGCTTTGTTCTTCTTTCCCATTTCGCTTGCGTTTCTGTCTGAGTCGCCTTCGCGTTTTGTTCCTGCAGATTACGAGTGAAATGGAAATGACTGATCCAGAAAGGTGATGGGAGAGTTTTAAATGCAAGAGATAAATCAAATATGCCACCTTACGTGAAGCAAATCTCTACCAAGGCACGCGTCTTTAATCCACTTAATAACTGACAACTAATTCATTTACTATCATTAAAAGCGCATGATTTCGGGTCAGATTATAGAAAGTGGCTTTTTCTTTGAATGGCGCGCCCGAAGGATTCGTACCGAAGTGATTTATGATTTGCTGACGTAACCTCGCATGTCGCGTGATCGCTAATCACATCATCGCAAATCGCATGGATGTGGCATCACAGCAATCGCAATATCGCATATCGCAGAAATGAGCCAGGCAAGATTTTGTGAATATCAAATTCCTGTGATCTGCGATATTGCGATCGCTGCGATGCCACATCCATGCGATTTGCGATGATGTGATTAGCGATCGCGCGACATGCGAGGTTACGTCAGCAAATCATAAATCACTTCGGTACGAATCCTTCGGGCGCGCCATTCAAAGAAAAAGCCACTTTCTATAATCTGACCCGAAATCATGCGCTTTTAATGATAGTAAATGAATTAGTTGTCAGTTATTAAGTGGATTAAAGACGCGTGCCTTGGTAGAGATTTGCTTCACGTAAGGTGGCATATTTGATTTATCTCTTGCATTTAAAACTCTCCCATCACCTTTATGGATCAGTCATTTCCATTTCACTCGTAATCTGCAAGAACAAAACGCGAAGGCGACTCAGACAGAAACGCAAGTGAAATGGGAAAGAAGAACAAAGCTCAAAGCTCCAAAGCAAGGGAGAAGACCAAGGAGATGGCACCCCTGTACACAGACATAGCCTGCAACAAAGATGCAGGGATATCAACATGGGACGGTATGTACAGGCTGCTAGAAAAAGAAAAGCCTAGAATAATGAAGGTGACTGCTATCGCGGGCGCTCCACGCTCTTCTGAGTTGACCTTGGAGGACCTAGCATGTTCATTCCTCCACAGAATAGCTGCAAGACCCAAAATTCTACCATACACAGATATGATCAAATGGATATTGGATGATGCAGAATTGAAGGGCAAACAATTCAAAGTTCATGGACATGGGCTTGTAGGATCATTTGCTACGCAAGATTTGAAACTTATGTATCATCTTCCTGAACCGCAAGCAACCTATAATGCAGAATTCGTTAGGAAGTTCGCGGCGGAGAATCTAGATCTATCAGACACCACTAAAGAATGGTCTAGAAGAGATGAGTCGCTAAAGAACGATAAAAATGGTATGTACAGCACTGGTTCCCTCACCTCTCCATATTGTTTTGCTGCGGCTATGCTCTGTAAATTATTTGGGATGCCAGATATCAACAAGTTTTCATCTGAATGGCTGCCATTAATTGATGCTGCCACTAACGCCGAAATCCTAGATTGGGCCAAAATCCTTTCTGATACTCTATACACGGCCGTTGTCAATTATCAGTCTAAGAGATCCTTTTCTCAAAGGGTCTATCCTCCTTTTTATCTGTCTGCCTATATTATGGATTATGTTTGTCTTGTATCTAATTTTCCTGTTATGGGTTGGAAATGGACTACCCAAGACCCATTGCCCATCCATGTTTATCACAAGATCTTATGGGATTCCCAGTTTGCCCCTCATTTTTACCAGATTTGCCATGGGGTTATTTTGCCCCTATATAGAATGATATACGATAAGGACCCCCCAAGGTGCTCCCCTGAGGCCCAAATTGACATCATCCCCATCGCAAGATGGTTTGGGGAAGAATGGTTTACTTACATTAGAGTTTTTAGAAGCACTGTACCTCCAAATGTCCTACCCCTATATATCCCTGATAAACTTTTGGCCCGGGAAATCACTTATCAAACCTGTTCTGAAGGCGGTTTAACCAAGGACCTAAAGGACAAGAAGAAGGCCATTTGGCCTCAATTTCCTGTCACTTGTGGGGCCTTCTCTTTGTTCGATGTAGGACACGCTTTTGGCGAGGTGGAGAATGTGACGTGTCTTCAATTATTTAAGTTCCCAGCGAGGCCATTCGACCCAAATAATGTGGCCCAAGAATTCACAACGAACGTCAAGATAAGAGTGTTATCTGGAAAGAAAGATCTGTTTGATGATCTCTTTTAGAGTAAGAGCTCGCTCAAAGAAATTTTGCAGGAAGCTCAGTCGAGGTTGTCTTCAGGTGACCTCTAGAAATTCACGTTATACAGAGAAAGAAGGTTGGCTAGTATTCCACTAGAGAGGCTGCGAATACCTACTAGAGAACCGACTCCGAGCATCAGCCTGAGTGAAAACACCAGCACTTCCAGGTCTAAGTCCAACGCCGCACAAGAAGTATCTGAGCATCCTGAAGAGTCTGGTCACGAACAAGGAAAAAACAAAGAAACGACCAAAGACACAGCTCAGTCGAGTGCAATGTCTCAGCAGCAAGTTATCGCCTCACCACCAAGAGATGTCCCCCCTCCTGTCATCGAAGCACCCCTTGTCACAACAGAGCTAGATAAAGAGTGGGAAACCTTCAATGAATTAATTAATCTTGAAGGGCAAGTCCCGAAGACACCTGTGAGCAATACACAGGTGGTGCAAGAAGTCGTTTCGACCATGGTCAGTAGCGCCACAGAAGCTGAACACCTTCCTATCGCTCCAGCCTCAGAACTTCTACTTAACGTAGAAGAAATTCCCCCACTGGATGTATTCTATAGTCCCCAGCACAAAGCAGTCGTGAGGAGACAGAGAAAGAAGAGAAAGCTTGAGAATACACTGTCTCAAAGTGTTGAACATCTGGACGTCTTGTGGAAAGACCCAAATAATAATCCGACCGAAAATCTCACGAAGCTGTCTCAGATTGCAGGAGCATATGCTTCTGCGACTATTGACAAGGCCTCTGAAGTTCAACAACTCTTAAAGGAACAAGAAAATCATATACAATTGCTGCAACAACAATTGCAACAAGCCAACGCGAACACTGAAGCTTCCAGACAGCTAGAAAAGCTACAGGAAGACTTTCAACAGATGCAGATAGGCTACCAGAAAAGTCTTGAAGAAAAAGAAAAACAACTGCAGACGGTGCAAGAAATGCATAAAGATGAGCCTAAACTGGCAGAGTTTATTTCAGAGTCCATCGGCTTGAACGAGCAACTACTGCAGCAACAGGAAGAGTTGGGATGTAAAATATCACAGTGGAGGCACTTTTGTGAGCTGAGCGATAAAATCACCAGTCAGGTAGTGGAATTGCGGAGCAACTATGATCAGAACGACAAGATGATGAGGAAGGGAAAAGAGTAGGGGCACCCAGGATTAATGAAAATCATAAGGAGCTGCTCTTTAATAAATGAGATGAACAAATCACGCGGGCGGAGCAAGCAACAGAGACAGCGACGACACAAGCGAGCATTCTTATCGACTGTGTAAATGAAAATTTACACAGGGCCAATTTAATTACAGAGACTACCCCGGGGTACCTACCAAGCAAGTTGCAACTGGAGACAGAATGGTGACAGAAAGTGCAGGAAAAAGGGAAGGCAATCCAAGCATTGGCTAGGCTGAATTGGGAAGGTTACTGGACGTACTTGGTTAAACCACACAGCCAATGGATGACGGTGAAGTGCATTACGAATGCAGCTGAGAAGGTAGCGCCAGCTCTCATAGATGCCGTTTTCGCAGCCCAGCTCAGTGCAGAAATCAGCCAGCCGACTCTTCTCAAGCCTATGCTGGACACTTGCAACTTCAAAGACCAAGTTCACAAATGATTTCATTTAGAATGTTGTTTTTTCTCTTTTAACTAGATTAGAAAAAGGACGGTCATTTGAAAACCGTATCCTAAAATTTTGTAATGATACTATTATTAGAATTAGGAAGTAGTATTTTAACCCTTCTCATTGCATTGGAGAAGGGTCCAGAAATTTGTCAAAAACTTGTCCTCGGAACATGCACTTCTGCACCCTCAGAGGAGGTTTTGATGAATGGAAGGATCGAGATTTATTTATGTTTGCATTTTAATGTCTGCTACTGATGTTGCACTTCTGTACTCTTAGTAGATGTTAGAAGTAAGTAGAGATAAATCGTTATTGCTTGAAGTTTGTGAGTGAAAATCAGTCATAAATGGTACTTTTATCTCTTGACGAATTTCTGCTTATATTCTTAAAGTGATATGCAGTTTTAGTTGTTTATATGTTAATGTATGGATGTTTGGGTTACCATTTGGCACTTCTGTACGGTGGAATCATTTGTTTGTGCTTGACATATGAATGATTTATTATGCGATATGTTGTTCACAACTGTTTTTCCTAACTTCTTATGCAGAATGGTTTATCTTAAATGGTTCATATTCTTATGATAACTGAATGATCTTTATTACCAGTTATTGTTCGAAATCTTTTTAGATCGCATAATATAAGAGACATATCTCGGGTTAGCGTAGATTAGATGTGTTGTTTTCATTATATTGCAATAGTATAGAATCTGTTTACTAGTTAGATTTGAGTCAACTTTAAAATACTTTCAAAATCAGCATAATCAAAATCTACACACACACACAAAACCTTTAGATTGGGAAGCTGGTCGCATTATCCCTAGTCGGACCCGCTACACGAAACGGGCAAGGAGCCGCCAACCAGGTTCCGGACCGGGTGGGTATCCCCCTTGTTGTTGACCCGATCTTCGAGCCCTCAACATAATCATATACCTAAAGGCCTAGTTCCCTTAGAGAAGCTGTTTGACCAGAACGATGTGCCTTATAAGGCTGCCCAAAAAGAAGATCAATCTGCAGTCCATAAGCATAACATAGGGAGCCCAGATCACCCAAAGTATATAAATTTGTCTGCCCATTTGTCTGCTGCACAAAGCTCTAAATATTGCACCTTAATGAAGCAGTTTTCTGATGTCTTTGCTTGGGAATACAATGACCTCAAAACATATGATAAAAAGATCATCCAGCATAAGATCCCTTTGGAGAAAGACACCATCCCTTTCAAGCAGAAGCTGAGACCCATAAATCTGTTGCTCCTCCCTCTGATTGAAAAGGATATCAAGAAGTTGTTGGCTGCCAAAATCATAGTCCCCCTCAGATTCTCAAAATGGGTAGCCAACTTGGTAGTTGTGAGGAAGAAAAGTGGAGAAATCAGGCTCTATGTTGATTTCAAAAACTTAAACAAATGCTCAAAGAATGACAATTATCCTCTGCCCAAGATGGAGCATTTGTTGTAGAAAGTCTCAAGAGCTAAAGTGATGTCTTTCCTTGATGGATTTTCAGGGTACAATCAAGTGGCTGTGCATCGAGATGATCAAGATAAGACAAAATTCACCATTCCCTAGGGCACTTTCATGTATTCCAAGATACCTTTTGGGTTGATGAATGCTAGAGCAACCTTTTAGAGAGCTATGGATATAGCATTCGTGGGAGAGAGAGATAAGTTTGTCCTTATTGACCTTGATGATATAACAGTATACTCCAGCAGCCATCAAGATCATTTGCAGCACCTGGGGAAAGTGTTCTTGAAGTGCAGCAGGTTTGGGATATCAATCAATCCTAAAAGGTCATAATTTGCTTTGGAAGAGGGAAAACTGTTAGGGCACATTGTCTCTGTTGTGGGTGTCAAAATTGACCCAGAAAGAGTAAGGGAAATATAGACCTTGTCTGTCCCAAGATCGAAGAAGGATATCCAGTCCTTTCTGGGAAAAATAAATTTTGTAAGGAGGTTTATTCCAAAATTTGCAGAACTTGTAAAACACATCACCTCCATGTTGAAAAAGGGGTCAGAAATCAAATGGACTAAGGAAGCAAGAAGATCTTTTGAATCCATCAAGAGAGCCATTATGGAAGCTCCTACTTTGGTCAACCCAAACTATAGCAAGGAGTTCCATATATTTTCGTTTGCCTCAGATGACACCCTTGCAGCAGTTCTATTACAAAAAGATGATCAAGGTTCAGATCATCCAATGGCATTCTTTAGCAAAACCTTAAGGGATGCTGAACTGAGGTACGACATTATAGAAAAGTAGGCCTATGCTCTTGTTAAATCCTTGAAAGCTTTCAGAATATACATTCTGCACTCCAAGGTAATTGCATATGTGCCCTATGCTTCAATTAAATATGTCCTAATGTAGCCAGATGTTGATGGAAGAAGGGCTAAATGGATAGCAAAACTGATTGAATTCAACATCGAGCTGAAGCCCACCAAGTTGGTCAGAGGTCAGGGCCTAGCCAAATTGATGGTTGAAGAAAATTGCAGAATGTTGAACATAAATCTCATAAGCATAGTTTCAGAAGATGAACAGGCAGAAGAGACAACTGAATCGAGATAGGGCCAATCAGTGGCAGAAAATCTAGCTTCTTGTGAATGGTATTCTACAATGATCCAATTTTTGCTGAAGCTAGAAGTCCCTCCAGGTCTAAGTTCAAGCCAAGCCAGAACCATCAAGCTCGGGGTAGCCAAACACTGTATTCATGAAGGCCTGCTCTATTGGAGGGACATCTCTGGAATCCTTCTAAAGTATCTGGACAAAGAACAATCCATGGAGGTCAGGCATCAATTTCATTCCAGCGTTTGCAAAGGACATCACTACTAGAAGACCACGGCCCACAAAATCCTCAGGGCTGGGTATTACTGGCCTACATTGTTTTCTGATGTCTTTTCATGTTGGAAATAATACTGAGAGGGGGGGGTGAATCAGTATTATCAAATTCTTATCATTCTATCTTCCTTATTTATATTTTTAATAATTCTTCAAATATTGATCATTACTTTGTATGTCAGTATCATAAAATAATGAACAGGAACAAGAAAAGCAAATAGTCACACAAAAGAACACCAGATATAAGGTGGAAACCCAATGTGGGTGAAAACCACCTGCTGCAATATGTCTCTATCTTCTTTCAATTAGAAACTCCTTTTACAATGATTTTGTACTGGTGCAGTCCTTTACCAGTACGCAGGCTACAACCTGCAGAGAGCTACAACTCTCTCTCGTTCTCCAGCTTCTCCTGGAAGGGAGCTACAACCCCCTTAGCTCTTGTACTAGCCAAGATACTAGTACGTAGGTGCTGGCCTACTAAAGGCTACAACCTTCTCTTTATTCTAGGGACCATGTTTCATAAATTTTCAGACTGGATCCATGAACATCAATCAATCATCAAGTATATCTGCATCAAACAATCTCCTTTTCCCAATTAGCACTGAATCAAGTAAACACTTCTCTAACAGCTGTATCCAGAACACAGTAACAGTAACCACACACCAAATTCTGAACCCAGAATACTGCAGCAATAGACAGAGGCAACTAGATCATAATTTAAAGATATACGCTACTTCAACAACCTGAAACCTGCGTGCAGATCTATAAAGGATAATTCCTTCTTTCAAATATTCAGACACTAATTAACCCAGATTGTTAGATTTATAGATCAAGCATGCACCTCATATAACAGATCAAAATCATGCAAAGATACTATTATTCAAGCGTAAATATTATGACCCATCAAAGGAACTTATCCTTCTTTATGTGCTAAGGTTCCTCCTTCATTCAGATCCAGATCTGCACCATAACCCAATCACAAATATTTCAGATCTAGCACTTATTAGATATTCAATTCATTCGATGATGCTTTGCCAAATGATCTCCTTCCTCTTTTATAGTCTTAGGCCTTCCACAATACCACGGTCCAAAACCATAGGATCAAAAAACTGTTGGACTAATACCATGAACCAACCATGAAAGTGCGTGAGATCAACACTTTTGGATGCAATACCACGAGCCAAAACCATAGGATCAAAAACTATAGGACTAATACCATGAACCAACCATGAAAGTGCGTGAGATCAACACTTTTGGATGCAATACCACGGACCAAAACCATAGGATCAAAAACTGTTGGACTAATACCATGAGCCAACCATGAAAGTGCGTGAACTTTTTCTCTACATGAAATAAACTTTTCTCTACATAAAAGTGCGTGAACTTTTCTCCCCATGAAATAAACTTTTCTCTGCATAAAAGTGCGTGAACTTTTCTCTACTTGAAATAAACTTTTCTCTGCATAAAAGTGTGTGAACTTTTCTCTACATGAAATAAACTTTTCTCTGCATAAAAGTGCGTGAACTTTTCTCTACATGAAATAAACTTTTCTCTGCATAAAAGTGCGTGAACTTTTCTCTACATGAAATAAACTTTTCTCTACATGAAATAAACTTTTCTCTGCATAAAAGTGTGTGAACTTTTCTCTACATGAAAGAAACTTTTATCTTCATGAAAGTGTGTGAACTTTGCTGCACTATAATTTATCATCTGAGATGAGTGGGTTGCCATCAAGTACAACATATGTATCATAATGCCAACAATCTCCCCCTTTGGACTTGATGGCAACAACAACCAATCATTCTCCCCCTTTGACATCAAGGGCAAAGGGTTATGCTCCCCCCTAAGAACATGCTCCCCCTGACTATAAACCAGATCTGCAAAGAAGAACCATAATCCATCAAACACCATAAATGACCATGAAAGAGATAGAGACGTATTGCAGCAATATTCAAACCAGCATCCATGATCTCCTTCTGTACTTCCTCCATAATGCCAACAATGCATGATATGCTCCCCCTGAACCTGTGCCATTCGATCTTTGACCAATCCGCAACCCAGCACATGTACGCATATACTTCAGATGAACCTTGCGTACAAACAACAATCAGAAGAGATTCAACAACAAGATGATGCATCAACAACCCCCAGCTTTTTCCTGAGGTATTCAAAGGTCTCCCTAGGCAATGGTTTGGTGAGTATATCAGCAACCTGTTCCTTAGAAGGAACATACTCCAACTTGACCTTTTGTTCAAGCACTTGTTCCCGGAGAAAGTGATACTTGATTGGTATGTGCTTGGTTTTTGAATGCATGACTGAGTTCTTTGAAATGCTGATTGCACTTGTATTATCACATAAGATGGAGATGGGTGGTGTACAAGTGATTTGAAAATCCTGCAAGGTCTGCATCATCCAAAGGAGTTGAGTGCAGCGAGATGCAGCAGCAACATATTCTGCTTCAGCTGTAGACAAGGTAATCGAACTCTGTTTCTTGCTAAACCAAGATACTAATCTGGAACCCATAAAGAATGCTCCACCACTTGTGCTCTTCCTGTCATCCACGCTTCCGGCCCAATCTGTATCAGTATAAGCATGAAGTGTGAGATCTGTATCTCTAGGATACCATAAGCCATAATTTTGAGTCCCTTGAAGATATTTGAAGATTCTCTTTACTGCCTAAAGATGAGTTTCCTTTGGATTTGCCTGAAATCTTCCAACTATTCCCACTGCATGCATGATGTCTGGTCGGGTACCTGTCAAATAAAGTAGACTTCCAATCATAGATCTGTAGGTTGGTTGATGTACTGCTGCTGATTCATCATTTGCACTGAGGCTACATCCTGTGACCATGGGTGTACATACTGGTTTTGCATCTTCCATGCCATATTTCTTCAAAGTCTGCTTGAGATACTTGGTTTGAGACAAGAAGATCCCTCCTTCCTTTTGTTGGATTTGCAGGCCAAGAAAATATGTCAATTCTCTAAGCAAGGACATTTCGAATTCTTTCTGCATCACCAAGGCAAAGCTTTGACTCATAGATTCTTCATTGCTGCCAAAGATAATGTCATCTACATACACAACAAGTATCAGTAATTTGTCATTTTCAATTTTTATATAAAGATTGCTATCTGCTGATCCTTTTGAAAAACCTTGTTGATGAAGATATTTGTCCAAACGATAGTACCAAGCCCTTGGAGCTTGTTTAAGACCATAGAGAGCCTTTTTCAATCTGCATACAAGATTTGGATCATTTCCAAGAATGAAACCATCTGGCTGCTCAATGTATACTTCTTCTTCTAAGTCTCCATTCAGAAAGGCTGATTTCACGTCCATTTGAAATACTTTGAACTTTTGAAAGCTTGAGAGAGAAAGGAACATTCGGATGGCCTCAAGTCTTGCAACAGGAGCAAAAGTTTCTTCAAAATCTATTCCTTCTTGCTGCGCATACCCTTTACAAACAAGTCTGGCCTTGTTTCTAATTACTTCCCCATTTTCATTCAACTTATTTTTGAAGACCCATTTTGTCCCTATAACATTCTTATCCTTTGGTCTAGGAACCAACTCCCAAGTGTTGTTCTTTTCGATCTGCTCAAGTTCTTCATCCATTGCTTTGACCCAACATTCATCTTTGCATGCCTCTTTTACATTTTGTGGTTCAGTGGATGAGAGTAATGCCAAATAGCTTGAAGCTTCTGCAATTGTTCTTCTTGTTTGTACACCTGCTTCTTTTTGCCCCAAAATCTGAGATTCTGGATGATTCTTTTGAACGTACCTGGATGGAGTCTTCTCTTCTACCCTTATCTATTCCTCTGGTGCTTCTTGAGGTTCTTCTTCTTCATCATTCTGTCTTTGAGGGTAGTCTTCATCTTCTTTGATATTTTCATGATTTACTTGCCTAGGAATGTATCCTTTTTCATCAACCACTACATCAATGCTGTCAACAATTCTTCCAAGTCTTTTATTGTAGCACTTATATGCTTTGCTGTGTGGAGAATAACCAAGAAGAATGCCTTCATCTGCTCTAGGTTCAAGTTTGCCAAGTTGCTCATCAGTATTCTTAATATAGCATTTGCTCCCAAATATTTTGAAGTGTTTTACCGAAGGAGTCTCACCATACCAGAGTTCATGAGGAGTTTGAGTGTTGTTCACTCGGACATTTGTTTTATTGAGAATAACAACCGCAGCATATGCAGCTTCACCCCAGAAAGTTGCGGGAGTTCCGGACTCATCAAGCATAGCACGGGCCATTTGTTGGACTGTTCTATTCATCCTTTCCACCACTCCATTTTGCTGAGGAGTTCTAGCTGTAGAGAATTCCCTTCTTATCCCATGTTCTTCACAGAAATCGAAAAATTCATTTGAGGTAAACTCCCCACCTCTGTCGGACCTGAGGCACTTAATTTTGTAACCTGGTTCATTTTCAACCAAGGCTTTGAAGGATTTGAATTTTTCGAATGCTTCGTCTTTGTGCTTCAAAAGTCCTAACCAAACAAACCTGGAGAAATCGTCAATGAATAATATCAAGTATTCTTCTCCTCGAGGTGACCTCGTCCTAAAAGGACCACATACATCTGTATGGACTAGTTCAAGAGGCCTGCTGGCTGATCCTTCCTTCTCCGGGAAGTTGGTTCTGGTTTGCTTACCAAACTGACATGATTTGCATATAGTGTTGTCTGGAATTTTGATATCTGGAAGACCACCAACTGCCTGATATTTGCATGCCTTCCTTATTTGTGAAAAGCTTAGATGCCCCAACCTCCGATGCCATAACCAATGTTCATCATCCTTGCTAAAATAGCATTATTGTTGTCCTTCTTCAAATATGTATAGATTATTTGGAGTTCTTCTACCTTTGATCACTGTTTTCCCTGTATCAAGATCACGAACGCTACGTCCATTTGATCGAAATATTACCTCGGTTCCTTGATCGCACATCTGGCTGACACTCAGAAGGTTATGCTTCAAGCCATCAACATACAAAACATTTCCAACTTTGACCTTTTCTTTTAACTGAGCTGTGCCTTTTCCTTTTATAGCTGCTGGAGTATCATTTCCAAAAGAAACTTTCTTTCCCTTTTCTAAAGCAGAATATGATTCAAGTTTTTCTTTATCACCTGTCATATGCTTCGAACATCCACTGTCGATGTACCATATATTTTCCTGTCCCTCTGCATAAAAGGCTATCCCACATCTTTCTGTTTGTGGTTCCTTTATTCTCCATGTTCTGGTGCTTGAGGCTTGTTCCTTTGTCTGCTGAAACCTGCTCCTGCATTCAGAATCTTCATGACCAAAGTTATTGCAAATAGAACATTCAACTTCATTTTCAAGAGCCGAAAAGTTGTTATAGGTCCTTTTTGTAATCCCAATCATACTTCTTTGTTTTTGAGCTTCTCTAGTCATGATTGTTTTATATGCAACACATTGAGCTACTTTGTGACCAAAGTTATGGCAAGAGAAACATTGCCCATTGAAGAAACTTCTGTGATTATCAAATCTACCAACCAAATGATTGTAATTTCTATTGTCATCCATTCTTGAAGCAAATTGAGAAGATTTTACCTGTGGCTGGTTGCAGCTTTTGTTCATCCTTAAGACAGATTGCCCCTGGTTTACCTGATAGTCTTTGTTCGTTCTTGATGTAATTCGTCCCTGCTTTACCTGGTGATCTCCATTGTGTTTTTGCTCATTCCTTCTTGCTGCATCAAGATAACTCTTTGAGGTGGATGCTTGAGATGTTTCTCCATTATACCCCAGACCTGTCTTGTTTAGCGGAGAATGCTGTACATTGATGATCTCATCCAGAGTTTCAGATCCTTTGACAAAATTAAGATTAATAGCCTTTGTTTTCTCAATTTCTTTTCTAAGGCCAACAATTTCACCTTCTAACTTTTCAAGATATTTTTCTTTTTCATCAATTTGAAATTGTAGAGTATCAATGATCATATTCTTTTCTTCTATGCATGTCTTAAGTCTAGAAATCTCTTCATAAAAACTATCCACATCTATAGCATCCATGTAATCATCATCTTCAAATGCCATTAAAAGTTTATAGTCATTACCTCGTTCATCTTCATCACTATTTGATAGACCATCAATGTCTTCATGAGTGTAGTAGTTTTTCTTATATGCATTTTGTTTCTTGTTCCATCTGGCAGGTTCCTTTCCTTTGTCAATCTTATCCTTATGAGGACATTTGGCAGCATAATGACCTACTCTTCCACAAGCAAAACATTTAAAAGGTAGCTTACCTCTGAACCTTCCAGTACCCCATTGAAGATTTCTGACAAAATTTGATTCTTCTTCTTCTTCTGGCACGTGACTTGATTCATAGTAGTCTCCTTTGCCTGAAGCCTTAAAAGTAGCTTCTCTCCCGTCTGATGGACCTCCTTTTCTCATTTCATAAGCAGTTAGAATTCCGTGTAGCTGAGACATAGTAAGAGTTCGTAGATTTTCCTTTTCTTCTATTGCAGACACTTTAGATTCAAACTTGGGGGACAATGATCTTAGGACTTTTTCAACCACAACAGCCTCTTTTATTTCTTCACCCAAGTTTTTCATACAATTAACAATCTCGTCTACCCGAAGGAAATAGTTAGCCACACTTTCATCATTATACATTCTGAGATTCTCATACTGAATCCTGAGGGTTTGAAGTTTTGCACGTTTTACCTGTTCATCTCCTTCGTAGCTCAAAACAATCTTGTCCCATATTTCTTTTGCGGATTTATATTGCATAACCTTCACAAATTCGGATTGAGATAGACATCCTAGAAGAGTATTAACTGCCTTTGCATTTGTTTCATATTTCTTCTTTTCAGCTGAATCTGTAGGAGTAGCTGATGGAAAAGTATACCCTATTTCTATAATGTCCCATACTTCTGTACCCAAAGGTTGAAGATAGGTAGTAACTCTTACCTTCCAATATACGAAGCTTGTTCCATCAAAAATCGGTGGCCTGATTGATGCTTCCCTCTCGTAGTTGCTCATGATGTTAGATCTTCCTTCAAGTGATAAAGCTTCTTTAGAAGGACCTGCTCTGATACCAATTGTTGGAAATAATACTGAGAGGGGGGGGGGGGGGTGAATCAGTATTATCAAATTCTTATCATTCTATCTTCCTTATTTATACTTTGAATAATTCTTCAAATATTGATCATTACTTTGTATGTCAGTATCATAAAATAATGAACAGGAACAAGAAAAGCAAATAGTCACACAAAAGAACACCAGATATAAGGTGGAAACCCAATGTGGGTGAAAACCACCTGCTGCAATATGTCTCTATCTTCTTTCAATTAGAAACTCCTTTTACAATGATTTTGTACTGGTGCAGTCCTTTACCAGTACGCAGGCTACAACCTGCAGAGAGCTACAACCCTCTCTCGTTCTCCAGCTTCTCCTGGAAGGGAGCTACAACCCCCTTAGCTCTTGTACTAGCCAAGATACTAGTACATAGGTGCTGGCCTACTAAAGGCTACAACCTTCTCTTTCTTCCAGGGACCACGTTTCATAAATTTTCAGACTGGATCCATGAACATCAATCAATCATCAAGTATATCTGCATCAAACAATCTCCTTTTCCCAATTAGCCCTGAATCAAGTAAACACTTCTCTAACAGCTGTACCCAGAACACAGTAACAGTAACCACACACCAAATTCTGAACCCAGAATACTGCAGCAATAGACAGAGGCAGCTAGATCATAATTTAAAGATATACACTTCTTCAACAACCTGAAACCTGCGTGTAGATTTATAAAGGATAATTCCTTCTTTCAAATATTCAGACACTAATTAACCTAGATTGTCAGATTTATAGATCAAGCATGTGCCTCATATAACAGATCAAAATCATGCAAAGATACTATTATTCAAGCGTAAATATTATGACCCATCAAAGGAACTTATCCTTCTTTATGCGCTAAGGTTCCTCCTTCATTCAGATCCAGATCTGCACCATAACCCAATCACAAATATTTCAGATCTAGCACTTATTAGATATTCAATTCATTCGATGATGCTTTGCCAAATGATCTCCTTCCTCTTTTATAGTCTTAGGCCTTCCACAATACCACGGTCCAAAACCATAGGATCAAAAAACTGTTGGACTAATACCATGAACCAACCATGAAAGTGCGTGAGATCAACACTTTTGGATGCAATACCACGAGCCAAAACCATAGGATCAAAAACTATAGGACTAATACCATGAACCAACCATGAAAGTGCGTGAGATCAACACTTTTGGATGCAATACCACAGACCAAAACCATAGGATCAAAAACTGTCGGACTAATACCATGAGCCAACCATGAAAGTGCGTGAACTTTTTCTCTACATGAAATAAAATTTTCTCTGCATAAAAGTGCGTGAACTTTTCTCTCCGTGAAATAAACTTTTCTCTGCATAAAAGTGCGTGAACTTTTCTCTACATGAAATAAACTTTTCTCTGCATAAAAGTGCGTGAACTTTTCTCTACATGAAATAAACTTTTCTCTGCATAAAAGTGCGTGAACTTTTCTCTACATGAAATAAACTTTTCTCTGCATAAAAGTGCGTGAATGTTTCTCTACATGAAATAAACTTTTCTCTGCATAAAAGTGCGTGAACTTTTCTCTACATGAAAGAAACTTTTATCTTCATGAAAGTGCGTGAACTTTGCTGCACTATAATTTATCATCTGAGATGAGTGGGTTGCCATCAAGTACAACATATGTATCATAATGCCAACATTTCATTTGTTAAATCTTGTGATAAGTGCCAGGGGTTCGAGGGAAAACAGTAGTTGAAATCCTTGCCTTTAAATCCTGTTCATGCCAGTGGTCCCTTTCAGCAGTGGGGCTTGGATTTCATTAGAGAAATCAACCCACGTTCCAGTGGCCAGCACAGATGGATCTTAGTAGCCACTAATTACTTCACTAAATGGATTGAGGCCATCCCTACCAGAAAGGCTGACCATCATGTGGTCATAAAAATCTTGACAGAGAATATCTTCACCAGATTTGGTTATCCACATAAATTAGTGATAGACAATGTAGCAGCCTTCAGGGCCAAAGAGTTGGTGGACACATGTGACTCAATGGGCATTAAGCTGGTTCATTCCACCTCATATTACCCTCAAGGCATCTGGCAGAATCTTCCAACAAAAGCCTGATAAAGATAATTAAAAAGCTGTTAGAAGACAACAAAAAGAATTGGGATTCTAAGCTCAAGTATGCACTGTGGGCTGACAGAGTGACCACCAAGAAATCCATAGGGAATTCTCCATTCAAGCTGATATATGGCACTAAAGCTGTGTTCCCAATTTAGTTAACCCTCCTTGTGGCAAAATTCTTTCAAGAAGAGCAGAATAAGGAAGAGGACATGGCAAAAAGAATCACTGATTTAGCAGAAGTGCATCAAATCAGAGAACAACTGGTTGAAAAGTCTATAGCACATCAGGGAAGAATCAAGGAAGCCTTCGACAGGAAGGCAAAGACAGACAATTTTCAGGTTGGAGACTTGGTTCTTAAGTGGGATGCGCTGAAGGAGAAGAAAGGCAACCATGGGAATTTTTATGCTCTGTGGACTGGACCTTTTGTCATCACTCAGATCCAAGGGAACAATACCTTCATGCTGCAAAGTATGGAAGGAGAGACAGTCTTTGATGGCCCAGTTAATGGGTGATTTTTGAAAAGTTATGTTGCTTAAGGTCTTCAAGCCTTGAAGTTGTAAATATGATTGCTTTATCAGTTTTAGTGTAGGCACAATTAGACTCCATGCCCAATGGAACACTAGGAAATTTTGCTAATCTAGTTTTCACAGGAAAGGCAACGGTTTGCAGTTCTTGAGACCTCACAGGGAGGATCTCATCCCCAGAAGGAGCCAGTGTTAGCTCTGCTACATATCTTTGATTTCTAAAGGTCAAAAGTGAGCTTGGTCCTTGGTCATGCTCAAAAGAGACTCACAACGGTCATTTTCTCATTCCCTTGCACCGCTCATTCTCCCTTCATCAGTCCTAAAAACAATTAATTCCTTTATCGGGTTCAGGTTTAATCGCTATCGCAAGTCGCATCCATGTGTGTATAAAGCCTGCACCCCTCGGCTTCTGTCAATATGATTTGATCGTAATCACACATCACCATACGTATCCGATGACTCCCGTTGCACCCGATAAAGCGACTTGCCTGATCACTTCTCCGCCATCTGATCAGTCCCGCCAAGATCGAACGGCCTTCGAACATTTTGCGCCCACAAAACGATGGCATGTTAGCGCATGATGGAGAGAAGTTTTTCTCTCTCCTCCATCGCTACGTGTCATGCCCTGAATGGAATCGTATGACATCACCCTTTTACCTCCTAATGCCCAAAGGTGGTGTGATCGATACCACTTACCGCTTAATCCTCCGTCCCTGCCAGATAACCGTCGCGCACCTTCACCGCCTGATCACCGTTGGATATGCCCGTCTAAGATCCAGTGGCCCATGTTCATCCAGCTCCCGCTCCTTCCAATATCCTCTGTTACGCCATCTCTGCCGTCTATCCTCATGATCCAATGACTAACCTTGCTCCTTCATTCGACTCATCCACTCGCTATGCAATCTGCGTCCCTTGACCATTCCGTGTGCCCAAAGGACGAAGGTGGTCGGCCTTCCAGTACCATTTGTTGTTGCTCCTCAACAACCACATTTAACAGATAGTATGGCTGAAGAGAAAAAGGACAGAGCATGAGTATGTAACTACATTTAGCAGTTATGGAACTTCATTGATACGAACACTCTAACTGCCTGAGAGGACAGCAAAGCACCTGAAAAGATCAGATTCATCTACTGAAGCAAGAAAACACACTCAGAGACTCCATCAGGCAGTTAAATGCAGTTGGTGGTCAATTAAGACCCCTCCATACCTAAATTGGCCAAGTGCCTTTGTAATGAAACTCTATATATACCCAAAAAACAGATGTAATCAGGGTTGATGGTTGATGTTTTGATGTAAGGTTCAACTTCTGGAGACTGTAACTATTTTGACACTTGCAGCGTCTCGTCTTCATTTTTAGCTAATACAAGCTTCTTTTTCTGTTAATTGCTCACTTTCCATTTCTCTTCTGTTCCAAGCTGTGCCTGATATGCTGTATTCTTGAGCTCTTGATATTTAGCATTAGAGTAGCTGTCATCCTATCTCTGTGTTAAAATCTTGTATGTATCATTGAATAAGTTATTCAAGTTTCTCTTCATCTAGTGCCAGAGAGCTATCATCCTGTCTGTGCATTAGTAGATTAGATTTGCAGACTTCTTTACTGGTTGCATCTGGCCATCACATGGTCTTGTGCATCTTCTGGTGTGGTTAGTATTCTCCATATTCACCCAATCCTTAAACTGTGAGTAGTTGGCGGTCTAAAGCCTTGTAGTCTAGCGTTGTTCACGCATGTCTGGAGTGAGACAAAGTAGAAGTGGTTATCTAGCTTGGACAAGCATCATACCTTCCATTCATCCATTTGCAACAATAAGTTGAATTTATATGTTACCAGGCATCTCCGAGCTACAACCTAGGAGATTTTCTTGGAATCCTAACAGTTACTACAACTACTTGATTTAAACCTTTGCATGGTTTGTTGATTTATTATGATTCTTCCCCCTTGCTGATCTTAAGACTTTTCCTCAAGTCTTTAAGTTTTTGGAGGATGATCCCAAAAAAATGAAAAACATAAAAGAGAGAATTCATTTTGGCCAAACAAGTTGGTTTTCCAATATGAATTCGAGTTTGTATTGTGCCAGTATCCTGGATTTTCACAACCAAACTCCTTTATTATTTTTTAATTTTTTTTTTTATTCTTCTAGAAATAGGGAAGGCATATTACTATGATTTTTCAATACTTCCATATTTTCTTCTACTAAGACTCTATTCAGAAAGTCTTCTTTATTGATAGGTTTGTTTTAAATTTTGAGTCTATGACAATTAACTAAAAATGAAATTGTTTCTTTGTCAATTGGTTTTATCTTGACTGCTCCATTGTCAAAGATTTCTTCTATTTCATATGGCCCAAGCTAATGAGTAGTGAACTTAGCTTTGAAATATTTTTACTTGGAGTAAAAAAGAAGTGCCCAGTCTCCCTTATGAAAAATTTTGTTTTTGATAAATTTGTCATGCCATTTGATTCTCTGTTGTTGTACTAGTGAGGTATGTTCAACTGCCTGTTGTATGATCTCATATAGTTCATTCAATTGAATAAGCCTCTACTGTTGAGCTTCTGACAGATCCAGTCCTAATTCTGCTGCAAGCTTGAATGTATGAATTTGAAATTTGATTGGTAACAAAACTTCTTTACCATATACCAGTTGATATGGACTGAATCTAGTAGTGTTTTTCCATGTAATTCTGTATGCCCATAATGCATCTTTTAATTTGTCTGACCAATCTTTTATGTTCATTTGTACTATCTTTGTCATGATTTTTTCCAAAACCTTATTAGTATATTCTACTTGTCTGTTTTCTTGTGGATGATACGGAGTAGAATTTATATGCTTGATTTTGTATTTTTCTGTAAGATCTTGGACAATTTTAGAAGTGAACTGTGTTCCCTGGTCTGTAACTATCTGTCTTGGAGCTCCAAATCTTACAAAAATTTCTTCAAAGAGGAAAGAAACCATTGTTTCTTTTGTTTCTCTTGCCACTGTTTTTGCATCAACCCATTTTTTAACATAGTCTATACATACTAGAATGTACTTTCCATTTGAAGGCGATTTAATTGGTCCCACAAAGTCTAAAGCCCATTGTTCAAATGGTTCTATAATTACTTGTGGTTTTAGTGGCATCTTATCTGATGCTACAGGTCTTCCAGTTCTTTGACAGTTATCAAATCTTTTGCAATAGTTCTTAGAGTCTTTGAAAATTGCTATCCAGTAGTAGCCAAGTTTGAACACCTTGTATGTTGTCTGTTTATCTGCAAAATGGCCACCATATGGTTCATCATGACATGCTTTTATAATATCAAGAATTTCATATTCTCTCACACATTTTCTTATCAAAATATCAAGACCAGTATAAAATAGGTCACCATTGACCCAAGTATATCTAGCACTATGTTTAATTATTTTCCTTTTCTACTTACTAGTGAAATGGAATGGTAATATTCCAAATGGCAAATAATTTGCTATATCTGCAAACCATGGGGTTTTAGTTGTTACAAAAAATATATTTTCATCGGGAAAGATGTCTGAAATAGGGATAAGATCATTAGGAGAATTAAGTCTTGACAAAAAATCTGCCACTTGATTATCTTTTCCTGGTCGATCTAGAATAGTGATATTGAATTCTTGCATTAATAATATCCATCTTGTAATTCTTTCATTAGATATTTAATGGCTAAATGATATGTATGAATAAATACTTGATAGCCTATTATGTAATGCCTAAATTTATTGACTGCATTGACAACAACTACCATTCCATTATCAGTTACTATGTAGTTTAATTCTGTCGAAGTCAAATTTTTGCTTATGAAATAGATGACATAGTTAAACTGGTTTTCTTTTTTTCCTAGAGATGCTCCTATAGTTGTTTCTGATGCATCAGTGGATATGTGGAATGGAAATGACCAGTTTGGTCCTTTGAGAATGGGTGTTACAGACAAATTTTCTTTCATTTTTTCAAATGCATTTTGACAATTTCTAGTCCATTGAAACTCAATGTCCTTTTCAAGTAATATGAACAAGGGTAAAGCTATCTTGCTAAAGTTTTCAATGAATCTTTTGTAGTAGCCTGCATATCCCAAGAAAATTTTTACTTCTTTCTATGTTTTTGGTGGAATTAAGTTTACAATGAATTGTATCTTTGTTGGGTCTACCTTAATTCCGGAAGAAGAAAAGTGGTGTCCCAACATTGTCCCTTCTGTTAACATCATAAAAAACTTTTCATTGTTGAGGGGTAATTTTTTCTCTATGCATATTTTTAGAACTTTTTCAAGGTTATTTAAACAATCATCAAATGTACTTCCATAAACAGTAAAATCGTCCATGTAGACTTCAACATATTCATGTATAAGATCTGTAAAGATAGCTAAGACTACTCTTTGAAATGTAGCAGCTGCATTACATAGTCCAAAAAGTAGCACATTATAAGCATATGTTCCCCATGGACAAGTGAATGTAGTTTTATCTTGATCTTCTAATGCTATCTTGATCTAATTATATCCACTAAATCCATCAAGAAAGGAAAATAACCTTTTCCTTGCTAATGAGTCTAGTACTTGATCAATGAATGGTAGTGGGAAATGATCTTTCAATGTTGCTTTTTCAGTTCCCTATAGTCTACACATATTCTCCATTTGCCATTTTTCTTTGGTACCACAACTAAAGGAGAAACCCATTGACTATCAGGGATAGGGTAGATAAATCCTACCTGTAATAGTTTCTACAACTCCTCTTTCACTATCTCTTTCATCAATGGGTTCATTCTTCTTTGTGGTTGCCTTACTAGCTTGATTGTTTCATCTGTGTAAATGTGATGGATACATGTTTTTGGATGGATTCCTTACATGTCTGTATAGTCCCAGGAAAAATCTTTTGAATATTTTTGTAATAATGCAATTACCTGTTGTTCTTGTGATGATTGTAGATTATTACCAATATTTAAATTCTTTCCAGGACTGGTTTCAATGATTTTGATTTTATAATTAGTAATTGAGTTGATAGGAAAAATGCTTTCAAATAAATTTTGTAACGATTGAACAATACAATTTTCCTGGAAACATTGATTTAAAAGATTATTTGTAGCTTCATATTCTGTTATTCTTAGCTTCTCAGAAATATCAGGTTCTGAGGTAAAAAGGTCTATTAGATCCTGTTGTGTTATTCAACAACCCCCCATTTGTTAATAGTAGTAGTTAATATTACATTAATAAATGGGGACCCTTTAAAAAATATTTCAAAAAATATTTTATCATTTAGGTATCTACTTTATTAATTTTGGAATAAAACAAGATATCAATCAAACACCTTTTCAAAATAACTAGTAAATGCTTGCCTTTCCCACATATCATATGATTAAGCATGATTGAAAGCCTTGCTAACCAAACAAATCTAGTGAAAATAAATCAAAGAAGAAATTCGCACTGAAACGCTTTGAAATTACTTAAGTTTCTTATATAAACTAGGTCCTTAGGTATTTCTCATCAAAACTAAGTCTCGCATCACATTTTGCTATTTGTAGAAGGCGTGCCTTAATAAGTTACCTCAGAAACAAGCGAAATGTGAAATTGTGATCACATCATTTCCCTCACCACATCACATTTCGAGCATTCAAAAGAGCACCGCAGACTTACCGCCGATCGAAATTGTGAAATGCGATCAAGACCCAGACTCACTCCCTACATATTTTACAAACAAATGTTTAGGTCCACTGCTTAGTAAAAAGTTCTTTACATGGAAAACCTAACAAATGAGCTATGTCTTAGAAATAATAAACAAGCACATGGCATCTTTCATCTCGCATCTCGCAAAAACATAAGAAACGATAAGAAAAGCAAAAGGGCATAATGTGATAATGTAATCTACGATATTGCTTTGCAAATTACAAAATCAAAATTATCGCAATTTGAAGGCTCGCCGCCCTAAAAGCTCTTTTCCCGACTTACGATGCGGATATTTATGAGCATTAAAGCTAAGAGATAACAAACATTAGTGGTCATTTAGTAAAGGTTAATGGCATTTATGTGTGAAAAGCCATTTAACGTGATATGATATCTTCTTACGTGTGTTCAAATGAAACTGCTTTTATCATCTTTACAAGTTATCTTTATCATTCCATTTCACATTCATTATTATCTCTGTATATCCGATAGCTGCTATTTTTCTCCACTTTCAGGAACAATCCACAGAACAAATCTTTGGGAGCAATGGTGAAGAAAGGCAAGGCAGTCGCATTTGAGAAATCAAAAATGACTCCCCTATTTTCAGATACTACATGTAGCAGAGATGGAGGAACCTCTACATGGGAAACTATGTATAATATCTTAGAAGAAGAAGAACCAAGACTCCTAGAAACAAAGATCACAGTTGATGGTCGTGATTCCTTAGATGCCTCCATTTTTGAGACGGCATGCTCATTTTTGCATCGCATAGCTGTGCGCCCAAAGATAATCCCTTCTATAGATATGGTTAAATGGGTTATTGATGAGGCCGATATTGCGGACAAATAATTCAGGACCAGAAGCCAAGAGTTTATGGGACCTTTTTCGCCGGACAACCTACGGCTTATGTACCACCTACCAGAGCCACAAGTCATCTACAACAAGCAGTTTGTTGAGAAGTTTGCCAAAGAGAACGAGGACCCAGCAAACTGCACCTAGACCTGGTCAAATAATGAGGGCAAAATCAAAAAAGACAAGAACAGTATGTACTCTACTGCGTCTATTTGTCCCCCTCATAGTTTTGCAGTGACCATGCTATGTAGGATGTTTGGCAAGCCCGATAGTACTAAATTTTCCCAAGAATGGCTACCATTAATAGATGCAGTCGTAAACTCAACTATAATGAATTGGGCCCAAATTTTGTCTAATGATTTAGCGAATGCAATAATCAATTATGGAAGGAAAAGGAGTGTCTCAACAAGGGTTTACCCTCCATTTTTTATGAGTGCCTATGTAATGGATGCAATTTGCTTTGGTTTGAAATTTCCTGTCATGGGATGGAAGTAGACTGTCCAAGATCCACTTCCCATTAATATATACCATAAAGACATGTGGGAATCTCAGTTTCAACCACATTTTTACAAAAATTTGTCATGGAGTCATGCTCCCTATCCACAAACAGATTTACAACCGAGATGCCCCAAGGTTTTCCAAGGAAGCTGAGGTAGATATCCTCCCAGTGGCCAGATGGTTTGGGGAGGAAACATTCACGTATATTAGGGTATTTGGAAGCATTACCCCACCACATGTCCTCCCATACTATGTCCCAGATAAATTGATGGCTAGAGAGATAGCCTATCAAACAACTAGTGAGGGTGGGTTGAGCAAAGCATTGAAGGAAGAAAAAAATTCCATTTGGCCTACATTCCCCTTGTAGTGTGGAGCATTTGCACTACACAATTTGGGGCATGCATTTAAAGAAGCAGAGATCATGTTATCTCTAGAGTTACCTAAATTCCCAGGTATGTAATATGACCCATTTGGAACTGCCAAAGACTTCACTACCATGGTAAAAGTGAAAGTATTCAGTCACGAGAAAGATCCATTTGATGACATATTCCTACAGAAAGATACATTCACATAAGTGAAGAACATGTCATCACTACTTTTTGAACAAGAAGAGCTTGAGGCCTTTCATCAATACAGAGAAAGGAGATTGTTAAAGGTCCCCTTGGACCAATTGTGGATTGAACCAATAAGGGAGTCGACTCCCAACATAAGCCTAGAAGGTAGTTCTAGAGGAAACTCTAGAAATGACTCCCAAGCAGTATCCCAAGAGAAATCTACTAGGGAATTAGATCACTCAGAACATCAATCACAAAATGGGAAAAGAAAAAGTGTGGAGTCAGAAAAAGATACAGCCCAATCTACAGAAAAGACAGGTGAGCACACTTCAACTAAAAAATAGGTGAAAATTCATTCTACCTCCACTCAGCCAATAAAACCCCTGGTGATTGATTTAGATGAATAATGGGAGCACTTTAATAAAAATCTCCATGCTGAGAAACAAACACTAGAGCTACAGACTCCACAACACAGAACAACTCAAGAAATTACAATAGAGAAAACTGTAAATACTTAAGAGGTAGAACACATTCCTGTCACTCCTACCTCTAAAATTGTTTTAAGGATTGAGGAGATTCCTCCTTTAGATGTATTCTACAGTCCTACCCACAAAGCCATTGTTAAAATACAAAGGAAGAAAAGGAAGTTGGATGATACAGCTGCTACTACTCCTGATAATGAACTAATGGATATCGTCTAGAAAGACTCACCCATCGACCCATCCGCCAACCTTACTAGACTATCATAGTTTGCAGGGGCCTATGCTACAGAAACCATCGATAAAGCAATAGAGGTGAAAATGTTGCTAAAGGAAAGGGAAAATAAAATCTTGTTGTTATAACAATAGCAACAGCAAGAAAAGTCTAACAAGCAAGCAGAATCGCAGTTATCTAAGCTCCAACAAGAAGTCGAGCAAATGCAAATAAAACATCAAGCTAGCTTAGCAGAGAAGGAAGCGCAGATACAAGGAATAATGGATCTACATAAAGATGAACCAAAAATTGATCAGTTTATTACTGAAGCGCTTAGCCTTAACTCCCAGCTGATGCACCAAAAGGAACTATTATGCCAGAAGATCTCGCAATGGAATTCCCGTTGAGAGACAAGTGACAAATTGACGAGTTAAGTCATTGAGATGAGACTCAAATATGATGAAATATTCAAGAGAGTTTCTGACTTCATCACCTGGCAGAATTCAAAAGATGGGAGAAAGGCCAACTTGCCTAAATTGGAGGAATCACACAAGGAAATTTTATTTGCAGACTGGGATGCTAGGCTTAGACAGGCAGAAAGGGAAACAAAAAATGCAGCAGCGGTAGAAAATAGTGTTATCGAGAACATCAATGAAAAATTACATAGTGCCAACCTGGTAGCAGAGTCCATTCCAGGTTTTCTTCCAAATGTCAAACAACTTGAACAACAGTGGACGCAGGCAATTGAGGAAAAAAGAGAAGTAATTAGGAAAATGACCAGGTTAAACTAGGAAGCATGCTGGTGACATTTAGTGAAGCCTCACAGACAGTGGATGACCCTAAGATTCCTAACCACTTCTATGGAGAAAATGGTGCCAGCAGTGACTGATGCCATGTTCACTGGGCAGTTGAAATCTGAAATCGTCTGACCATCACACCTTAAGCTCATGATGAACATTTTTGATCTTAAGGATCAAACACAAAGGAGTTAGTCACCATGTTCATTTATATTTTTACTTTATTTTGCATAATTTGAGGAAGGTTGTTTAAACTTCCTCAACTATTTTTGTAATAATCTATCTTTAGTTTTGTAGTTTAGTATTTAAACCCCTCTCATGCATTTACAAAGGGGTCTAGAAATTTAATCAAAAACAATCTTCAAAACATGCACTTCTGTCCCTTTGAGGAAGTTCTAGTGAAATGAATGGAACAAGATTTATTTTTATCTTATCTGGCATCTTCTATTGAAATTTCACTTTTGTACTCTTAGATGAGGTTGGATTGATTGGAAGTAGATCAATATTTTTGAATCACATAAGCAGGACTTATTACAAATGGTACTTTTATCTCGTAATTTTCTTTTACTTATGTATTAAGCAATAAATTCTCTTCAAGTTGTTTATGTATGAAAGTTTGAATCTTGGTTATCATTTATTGCACTTTTGTATGGCGATGGCCTAAATTTTATGTTGAATATATAAATAATTTCTTATGCGATATATCTTTCACAATCATTTCAGCTAACTATTTATCCGAAACGATTATTGTTAAACGATTTCATTTCTTATTGCAATTGAAAGATCTTTATTACCAATTTATTTTGGACATTATTGTATATCACATACTTCAAATTTATTCCCGAGTATAGTCATAGATAGATAGTGTCTACATTAGGATATATACATGTGATTATTAGTTTAGATTAGATTACTTTTATCTTAAACATTACTCTAGATATCACATATCACCCCATCAACACTATCATAAAATTATATTGGGAAACTAGTCTCATTATCCCCAGTTGGAGCCACTACACCAAATGGAAAAGGAACTGCCAACCAAGGGCCGGACCGAGTGGTTTTCCCCCATGTTGTAAGCAACGATTTTCGAGGCTTCAACAGAACCTCATTTTCTTCTTCTTCTTTAAAATTAAAGGCTTGATTAATACTCAAAACACGTAGAGTCTCTTCCTGTTGATCATCAAGCCATGATAATAAAGAAGGTGATTGAGCAGGAGGATAGAGTGTGATATGTTTCCTTTCACATCCATGTCCTATGATCATGCTTCCTTATTTGCATCCAATGAAGGCATCTGTTGTGGCTAACCATGGTCTTCCAAGAATTAAAGGATGGCCTCTTAGATTAATTTTTGGTTGAAAAGATTATAAAGTCTACTAGATATTCCCATGAATCCAAAGAAACAATAATGTGTTCAAGTATTCTTTCTAGTACTACTTTAGATCTATCTGCTAGTTCTAAAATTGTAGTAGTCGGTTGGATATTTGGCAATTTTAAATACTTCATAGTTTCTATTGTCATGACATTTATAGAAGCTCCTAGATCAATTAATGTTTTAGGAACTGAAAAAATTATTGATTGAAATGGTAACCATAGGTATCCCTTGATCAATATATTTTTCAATTGTTGTTTTTACAGACATGAGACTAGCTAGTTTGCCAATGACCTAGATTGTAGGTGGATCTCTTTTCTTTCTGCCATTTTTCTTAATGCATAATTCTTTTATTATTTTTGTATATATTGGAATATCTTTGATATCTTGCAACAAATGAATTTTGACATAAGAGTTCTTTAATTCATCTATGATATCAAATTCAGGAAGAGAAATTAAATTTTTTTTATCAACTAACCTTTTTGGGAAAGGTGGTGTCTGAGTCATAATAGTTTTTCTTTTCTGAATTTGATTCCTTGAATCAGATTTTTCATATCTTTCTCCTTCTTCAATTTGTTCTTCTATGATTGGCAGAGAATATTTTTGGAGAACTTTTCTTGACCTCAATTGGATGTCTTGAATAGGAAGAATAGAATATGTAGGAAATAATGTTGTTTCTTCCACATTATAAGCTGGCCTCTCTACCCTGTTACTCAGATTTTCTACTAGATGAGCCGGTAATTAAGTTGGTATAAGTGGTGGTTGGTTAGAAGGTAGATGAATCTACTGAGGTTGAGTTAGTGCAGGAATGGATTGTTGTGTGGATGGATTTGATTGAGGGGATTGCTGGAAATGCTGATATGGGAATGATTGTTGAGGATATGGCCGTTGATATGATTGATAAGATTGATATTGTTGAGGGTAAAATTGTTGGGGAGGTTGAGCTACATAAGCATATCCTTGCCGACTTTGTGAAGGTTGGTTTTGGTTTTACTGAGGAGGCCAAACCTACCATGGCATTGGAGTATTCCATGAATTTTGATACTGAAAATTCCGGGGAAATTGTTGAGATGTTCCTGTAAAATGTGGTTGCCAAGGTCTTCTTGGTACCATATATTAAAATCATTGAGTTTCTTCTAATTGACCTTCTTGCAACTCTTTTAATGTTGGACAATCGTATGTAACATGATTTTCTGTACAAAGTCCACAAACATGTATATTATCCAAAGGACATTCTCGTAGAAGATGCTTCTTCCTACACTTAGGATAAAAGATTGACATTGTTTGCTCTTCTTCTTCTTGTTTCTTGTTTGATTTTGATACATCAACTTGTGTTCCTAAGGTGCTCAAAAGATCTGTTTTAATTTTTTCTAACAAACTCCCTACTTCTGCTCTTATTACTCCTCCTGTCTCTGATTTAGAAGTTCTAGAAGTTATATCTTTTTTTCTTATTTTGGATCTACCTCTAGAGTACTTTTGACATAATTCAACAATTTGGTCAAATTGTAAGTATGAAATATCTCCTTTACCCATTACATTGATAATATCAAGATACTCATCTCTTATTCCTTTAAGAAAAATTGTTCTAATGGTATTAGGATTTAGAGAATGTTGTTTGGATTTTTGTAGGTTGTATAGAAATCATTCCAAATATTCTTCTAAACTCTCATCTTCTTATTGAGACATTCTAAAAATATCTTCTTTTGAATCTCTAGGCCTGCAATAGGCTTGATATTTTTTAAGAAAAATTTTCTTCATTTCTTTCCAAGAAGTAATAGAGTGTTCTCGTAATCCCATAAACCATTTTAAGGCAGTTGATTTAAGAGTAGCAAGAAAAAGACAAAGCTTATGTGTATCATCAGTATAACCATAAGTTCTACATAAGATATCAAATTCAAACATGAATGAATCAGGATCTTCAGAAGACATTCCATAAAAATTTGGTAAAACTGAAGGTGGAATATTCTTCATTTTTACCTCTTCTCCTAGAATTGTTCTAGTGTCTACAATTGGAAATCCAAAAGTAGCGTCTTCATCATTTTCTATTTCTACATATTTTCTTCTATTATGATCATATTCTCTCTTGGCATCTTCTTCTCTTTTCCTTTCTTCTTCTCTTCTTGCCTCTTCTTCTCTTCTTCTTTGCCATTCTTGTTTTTGTTTTTCATATTGTAACCTTTGTTCTGGAGTGAGGATATTTGATCCTTGCCCTTCTCCTACCATATATTTTTCAGCAATTTCAAATGTTTCAGTAACAACTTGAGATTCAACTTGTTTTATTTGTTCAAAGACAGGTTGATCTATTTGTTCAAAAATAGGATGATCAATTAGTTTTCTTGTCTCTCTTTGTTTTCCTATGGAAGATGTTCCTATATGCTTATGTTTTCTCTTCACTTCATAAGCTAAAAAAATTTGTCTTTCAACAAGAGTTAACCTTTGTCATGGACATTGTTTTTCCTCTAACTCTTCCAAAGTTGGTTTTCTGGAAATTGGTGTAGTTAATTCAAATGGAGGTAGTCCTGCTTCTACCAGTGGTTTAGTAATTGGGGGGTCTTTTTTTATGTATCTACCTTTTTCATCTCTTTATCTAGGCATAAATGACCATAATGAAAAATCCTATTTACTTTTTATGTTTTTGTTTTGTTTTTTATTTTTTTTGTTTTTGTTTTTGTTTTATGCTTCCTATTTTGATTAACTTTGAATAAGCTTCGCCAAAAACAACACCAAAATGTTGGGTCAATTTACTAAGTAAATTAACACATGTTTTACTTGTCAATCTAGGTTTGTAAACTTGGAAGCATGTCCAAAATATATGGATTTCAAGTGAAATCAAATTAGGAAGGAAAGAATATAAATTTAAAGGAACTGCATATTACAAATATAATCTAAGTTTTAAAAGACTAACAAGTTTCTTATTCAAGATGCAGCAAGCAAGAGAAGAGGATCATAACTTAGGAGTACTAGTTGTCGTTCCTCACAGTACTGTCCCCAAGAAGAGAAACTAAAGAGTCATGGTCTGTAATGTGTAGATAGCAAGAGAAGAGGCTCCTAACTTAGGAGAACCTGGTTGTCCTTCCTCACAGATCTACTCCAATATCATTACCATTGCATCAAATAAAACTGAAATTCAAGAAATAATACAAGAAATGCAAAAAGAATGATTTTAGCTATGATTCATAACTTGATAGAAAGCGAATTTAACTTAAATTATTGTTTGTCCTTTCACATGCAAATTTGATTTTAAACTATCATCATCCCAAAATCACACAAAAATCATCACACATCTAAATAACTGAAGCATAAAACTGAAACAAGAAATACTGAAATAAAATTTATGCTAATGTAATCAAAATGTACTTAGCTTGGTATGGGGGCCTGTTACAGGTCTATTTGGGCACATCACTCCTGACATTCAGATCAGTACAATGAGGGCTCATCAAACCCTAATTCAGTTGTTACATGCCCTAGACAAGTCATCAATTTGAATGCTTCCATCCATGAAAGTTTCCTAGCTTGAAACCTTGCTGAAATGCCTCCTTGGGACACCAGCGTAGCCTTGGTTAGGGGTAACTATGTTATAGAGTAGGTAGGCCCATTCAGGCCTGCACTGCAGTGCACTTAGGCCCTCTTTGACCTGCGTTGGGCGAGAATGAGCAAAATTCACATTGGATTTTGGGAATATTCTCTGATTCTATAGCATTCTAGAAGGATACCCAGCTCTTATCTCATCCTATGAGGTAAATTTTGGATAGGAAATGGATCAATTAACCTTCTATCCTCTCATCTCTTTCTCCATGGAAACTAACTCCAATTTTGGAAAGCCATTCAATGCCTAATTTATGACTTGACCACTTGCATTTCCCTATAAATTTACCACTCATCATAGTGATCAGGGGGCTAGAATTTGAAGATTGTAGAGAAATATTGTTGGTTTGAGATTTGAGTTCATGTCAAGTAATGTTATGTTTCTGGATTGATGTGCTTTTGGTGTGATGAGGGTTTGGATTGAGCTGGATGAGTGACACAAGATCGAACTGCTTTGGGTGTAACTCTTCCTTCTACATTAATAAAGTTGTTTGTTTCTTTTATCATATTCTTTTTCATATCTATGATGATTATGTGTTTCAATGTTGTCGATTCCATTGGTTTATAGTAGATAGATCATGTATTCTTTGATCGTTGTTGTTTTTCTGTTTCTGTTGACAGGTACCAATTGAGCGGATTCAGTTCAAGTGGGAGCGACAGGAGCAATTCAAAGGAGATCAAGGAAGCGAAAGATCACAAGTAAGTTCCTTCATCTCATCTATCTATTATAGGAAAAGGTTAAACCACTTTCTTTCTGTTGTTCTAAGTGTAGCTACCCACTTAGGGAAAATGTGTTTATCTGTAGATACAAATTCCATATAACAAATTGGCAACCATACTGGGGAACGATTGTCATTCCTGGTAGTTTATCCTCATCATATTACAGCCTAGTAGACTTTACTTGATTTCATTAATCTCTTTTCAGTCATTTTGAAGTGTTTTTGGTCAAAACGTGTGATTGAATGTCTCTTGATTGGATTCTCTGCCACTAGCGCAGTGTTGGTCTTGACACAGTGCATTGTAGAGAAGCCTTAGCATAGAGATAGTGCACTACAGCACACTGTCTCCCACTCTAGGATGCGCTGATCCCTTTTAGGCTAAAAAACCCATCTTTGGCTTGGTTTTTTCCAATTTTGCTTTTGATGTTGTTTGCTGAAAGATCAAAGTTTTCTATGGTTCTAGAATCAATTTTTATTTCTTCTCCTAGTCCTACTTTGGCCTTGATTTTTTAGTGTTTCTTAAGTGATTTCTTTATCATTATCAATTCATTATCAAAGTTAGCTTACATCAATTAGTCTTTTCTGAAAAAGAAGTGTCGTAAAGTCTTCATTTCGTTGACAAACAAATTGTCGTAAAGTCTTAGTTTCTTGAGAAAAGTATTGATTGATTGTTTGTGCATTTAGTTTCCTTTTCTTCATCTAAAAATTAAAGGAAATGAAAAGAAAAACATGCATTATGCATTTAGAGGTTTTTGTGTGCTTGTAGGAATAGTATAGGGAAAGTTTCATTAGATGTGCTCTGTGCTCTTTGTTCAAAGATTCTGATTGCACTATCCCTGTTAGTTACGGTTTTCATTGTTCAAATCAAATGAAAATAATGTTTCTCATCATAGTTGCATTCTAGGGGTTTCAGAAACATCACGCAATGACCCTGAAATGAAAACTTTTAAACAAGATCAACTAAAATTTATCTCAATTAACCTAATGGAGCATTGTAACTTAACGCATAACATTTAGAGGTCTAGGCTAGAGATGTGTTCCGGTGTCGTTAAACATAGAATTTGTTGCTAATTGTCTACGATACATTTCGAGTGTGATACCTCATTCCATGTACATAAGTATATCATAGCTCTTCCACTTACCTTCAGGTATATAGGGCAGTGTTATAGTACGAAAAGTATAAAGGAATGCTCTCACTGTGCTGTTTCACATTAGATAGCACTAACACGGATTGGGCCTCCACATACTTTCAGGTATATTTGGGAGGATTACATTAGGTTTCTATCCATCCATAAGTAACCGAGTTGGTTGCCTTGTATATTATGATACAACAAAAACAACTTTTGGGGAGATTGCCTACACGTATGTTAAGTCCTTGGTTTACTGAGGCAGTGTATTGTAGTTCACAGTTACTTGGTAATCCTTTTGCCTAGATTATCCCTCTTTTGTTTTGTTATGTTATTTTGATTAAAATAAAATTAATTGACCACAGATAACATCCTCCACATCACTCCTTAGTTGATCTTAGGTTGAGACATATGGCAACAACTATGAAGTCCACCGATCAAGGAATTCCTTTTGATGGGAATCCTAGTCCTTTTCCTCCTTTCAGAAATATTGGTGCTCCATATATGGCTACATTATCCCTTCTAGGATTTACCATTGGCTTTCCAGTATGATTGTTTTCAACCTCCTTGGTTCAAAATGCCATGATTTCTCTATGATCGAGTGCTCCTCCACCTGGACAAAATCAACCTCTAGTTGATCCTAAAGTTGACCCTTTACCTTCTTCATCAGTTGTTTCTTCCTCCCCTTCTTCCTCTTTGCCTAGTGAAAGTATTGACACTAGTAACTAGGTGGATAAGAAGAAGAAGAAAGGGAAGAAGAAGAAGAAGAAGAAGAAGAAGAAGAAAATTCAGCAGGGGGGCAACCAAGCAACCATTGCTTCGAATGCAACTTCTGATGAGAAACCATCCGATAAGCCTCACAAACTTTGATATCCTTGCAAACTTTGTACGAGAGACCATCTTCTTCGAAATTGTTCTAGTATTCCTCAGATCTTAGAAGAATGGTCTTCTCGTTCACATTATCATGTTTCATCAACTTCGGGAGATCATGCTAGTGACACACCATCAACTAGTGGTAGTAAAGTTCATGGAAAGAAGGGTAAAGTTAAGTTTCCCTATAGGTTATGCAAAGGGAATCACCCCATTCACCTTTGTCCCTATCTGGATGAAGCCCAAAAGGTGTTGGATAACCATCCTGCTTCTTTGCAGTGACTTCCATCTGGTTATAAGAGACTCTCCCTTAATCCTTCACTAGTTGATGAAGTGACTGACCCAAATCCACCGTCGGTCAAACCCACTCTCTCTGAATGTGGATCCCATGAGTCTATACCCGACCAATCACAAGTCGAGGAAAAAGTTGACCAGATTTCACCTACAATTAATTGTACCTTTCCCATAGAGAGTGAGTATGATACCACTCAGGTTCTTCTCATTTCTTCATATTCTAATGAGCTTGGAGGCAACCCTCCTATTCCATCAAGACAGGAGGAAAATCCTCCCGTTCTCGTAACTCAAGGGGGTAATTCTCCCATTCTTATGGTACCCCCTCCAAGTAGTCTTGTCACTTCCTTTGATTGGAATCGACCAGCAGGATGTCGTCTTCCTTCCTATGTGCCTTTCTAGACCATAGTACAGGTTTATAATATGATTGTATCTGGCACTATTATAGATGAAGGTGCATATGTGCGTATCCTTTCCTCCACTTCTTGGCAAGTGATCGGTTCGCCTCCACTAGTGCCTGTTACCCAAAATTTGTTGGCTTTTAACAGAGGAACCAGTCAACCATTAGGGATCCTTCCTCAGTTGCCTATTACTTTGGGAGGAAAAATTGTTTATCTCAATGTGATGGTAGTCCCAGGCCCTTTAGATTACAATTTACTTCTTGGGCGCGACTATGTTTATGACATGGGAGCTATTGTTTCAACACTCTTTCGAGTGATGTGTTTCCCGCATGAAAGAAAAATTATCACCGTTGACCAACTTTCATTTCCTAGCCCAAATATGGCTTCCAGTCAACCATCTTCCCTAAATGGTCCTTTTGTCCCAATGGTATCTTCCCCGCCACGGGTCAATTATGTGGCAACCCGTTCCATGCCTACATCAACTAACGATCAATTTCGTGATGTTGTGCATTATGTATTGGGGGCATTGGAACCAGATCTCTCTAATGGATTCCTTGCTACGTATCCCTTCCAAAGCATTGTTCTCCCATCTGATGAGAACCTCTTGGAAGTCATGACCTCTTATGGGTCGTGATCATGGAATCATAAGCATAGTTCCTTATCTTGTGACAAGCTCGTTAAAAAATGAAACAAGGAATATGAGCATAGTTCCTTGTCTTGTGACAAGCTCATTAAAAAATGAAACAAGGAATATGAGGATAGTTCCTGGTCTTGTGTCAACCTCATTAAAAAATGAAACAAAGGGTATAAGCATAGTTCCTTGTCTTGTGTCAAGCTCATTAAAAAATGAAACAAGGAATATGAGGATAGTTCTTTTACTATGTCAACCTCATTAAAAAATGAAACAGGTCCCAGAGCATAGTTCCTTGTCTTGTGTTAAGCTCATTAAAAAATGAAACAAGGAATCTAAGCAGAGTTCCTTGTCTTGTGTCAAGCTCATTAAAAAATGAAACAAAGTCCCCTTGAGCAAAGTTACAATTCGAGTCTTTGATTAGATCTCGTAAAATCCCAGTCGAGTCTTTCACTTGATCTCATAAATAAACCTTCATTCCATCCACCTGATAGCCACGAGTAGTCTACTTAGGTGAATGCAATGAATCTAGGGGGGCATGTAAACCAATCTCAAGCATAGTTTTTCGTTTCAAGCTTGTGTAAACATGAAATTGAATCCAAGCATAGTTCCCTATGGTTCAAGCTTGCGTAAAAATGAACTCATCTCCATTTTAACTATCATGATTGCCATTCTATCAACCTCTTCCATCATATGAGCCTTGGTTTTTCTCCTTCCTTCGTCATGATCTGCTTGGCCGAAAATATGCTTTCACCTGATTGTTTTACCCTTTTTGAGGAACAGTTGCAATGACTGGTCTTATTAGCTAGCCTCTTCACATAAATCAACATGTTTTGAGAAGTTCCAACATCACCCGAACTAGTTGCTATCCTAGACATCACTCCTTCCTCTAAATGGAGTCCTCTTTAAGCTCTTTTCAGACTCTCGAAATATGAAAAGATTGTTGATCGCTTGTCCTTTTCAGCTCGTAAACGGATTGGAAACGACATCTACTCAATATAAGTTTAACCCTTTTCCGGACTAAGATAGATTACTTACGAAAAAGGAATACTTTCATGAAAAAATCATGGTCAATAGGTTCTCTCTTGTATTATTTTACGCTTTTTCGAACTTGAGAGACAAATTTACGAAAAAGAACTTGTGGAGTTTTATTTTTGTCCCTTTTCAAACTCTCTAAACATGAAAAGGACTAAGTTCTCATTATCATTAAACTTGTTAAAACATCAAATAGAGACAAACTTGTCCATCATGACAAGACTGAGTTTCACCTTCGCTAGGCTCATTAAAACATCACATAGTGATGGATTCACCAAAAGGGTGGAATTATACTACAAGAATGTGTTATCCTCCTCAATCTTGTTAAAAAATAAAGAGGTATTGATCAGAAATGACTGGGAAAAATGGGAAAAGGGATAAATCACTTTATGGTAGCAAGTCACTCTTGAACACATTGACACTTTCACTCCATCTCTATGACTATTTGGGTTGGATTATCTGCTTGATGGTTATCATACCTATGGTCTATCACATCATCCATCACTTTGGTTTTGGGTCAATGCTACCAATTCATTCAGTGTCACCAACATGTTCAAGAGAAGTCACACAGTAAAATTCATCCTTTGCAATACTTATAAACCTTCATTTTCATGACCTCCATTCCTGAACCTTGTGTCATCAGTCACATTTTGCCTTCAAAATCATTACACTCATTTCATGTCATTGATGGGGGATACATCAAGGCCCTCCTACGATGAGTCGCTTCTTGTCGACATCAACACATTATCCAGGAAGTTGACTTAGAAACACCCTTCCAGTACCTTGAGGCTTGCATACATAAATGGAAAGCTTCTCGCTTCCGACGACAGGCTGACATCACATGCCTTTGACCAAAAAACTTTGTATAATGTTCACCATCAAAACATCTATTCACACCGTGCAGAATGTACTATAGTAACTTGAGAATCATTATCATTATCAGTGATCTCTCTCACGTCTGTTAACAACTTACATCATTGGATGGTAATCAGATGGTATCTTCCCATGTTTGACTTCAGAAAACATTTTCACATCGTTAGTGTTGGCAACGAAATCTCCCAAGGATAGTTTTGGGGCTAAAAGCCCATGTTTTGGGTCAAATTTTGTAACAAAGTTGTAAAGTCTCCACATTTTGTGGTTGCGGAGCACGAAGGTGTCATGAGTCATAAAGGGTTGTCTGCCCTTATTTTGTAAAGTAAAGTCGGCTGTAAAGATCTACCCATGGTCCGCAAACCATGGGATTGTATAAAAAGAGCTAAGTAAGTAAGCTCTAAGTAGCTAAGGAAGTAAGAAGTCTTGAGCGATCAGGAGGAAGTCTTTAGAGAATTCTAATTTTTGGGTCGTAGCGTAGGTAGAGGCTCTGCAGCTGAGTGCGCAGAGGCATAGGGTGGAAGTCCGCAGCTGAGTATGTAGAGGCCTAGGGTGGAAGTTCACAACTGAGTGCGTGGACCCCTGCAGTTGTGTGCGCAGGGCGAATAGAGTCTATAATCATCTGAAGATAGAAATAAAGAGAAGCATTCTACAAATTCTGTGTCTTTGTTTCCTATTAATGCATCTTGTCATATTGTGTATGGATTTCATTTACAATGCTTATGTGATGTGCGAATGTATGTAATTACATTGGTTAATTGAACGCAAGTAAGAATATCTATTTACGTGATGCTAACTATGATTGTTTAATAAGATAAGTAAGACACTTAAGATAATTTGGGAATCTACACAATACGTTGTTGTAGCAGCATGAAAGTACCTGAACCACAAGTTATGTCTATGCAAAGGTCAATAATACCCCTTTGCGAAGGTACTGAAGGGCAGAATAAAGGGCTAGACTGACATAACCTAGAATTTAGCGACCTATGTGAAAGCAGGAACAAGAGGAATAAACTGACATCACGACCATCTCAGGGTGCTGTAACTTGGTTCCAGCATCCCCCCATACTACTTCGGGTGAGACTTCAGTTCACACTCCACAAGCTGATGCTGAAAGGGCCAGTAGTGTAGGGATTTGTTTGGCTAACTAACGCTGAACCTGGTGTTATAGACATTTTTGGGCACTGCAACCCCAATCATAAATGTCCATAAACCAAGGGCTCTTAAGTCCCTAAAAGTGTTGTTCCAACCCCTAAAAGAACAAGGTTAGTTGATTACATCATCTCCCAGAAGTTCTCCATGAAAAACTACTCAGAACTGGTCAAACCTGGACCATCTCACCTGCTCCATGGTCAAAGTGTGTTGCATCCCACCTAAATGCACACGGGAGGTGCGATGCATACTGAAAAGCCCTTCTATGGGGTGTGATGGGCGAGAGTGGACAAATGGCAGGGTCAATTTTCGAGGTGGAAGATCATGGAATCTTCCAGAAACTTCTCCTATGACACTTGCCTCTCTGCATTTGCTTAGGGATGAGTAAGAGATCATCAATCTCCAAGTGGAATCAAGAACTATCAGAGAGAAGACACTAATCAAATCTCAAAAGTTGACTCACCCCCCTTGCAAACATCTATATATGGATCCCTCATCCCAGAGATCCAGAGGCTGGAATTTTGTATCTTGTAAGGAAGTGCTGCTGGTTTCTTGGTGTAACATCATAGTGTTGGGTGATCTAAGCTTTTCATGAGGTGAAGAAGGGCTCTTTTGCTGGGAGGATGATGCTGGGTTAGAACAATTGGTTGTAATCCTCTTTGCTTTTCTTGATTATTAATAAAGCTATTCAAGTTTTCCTCCACATTCTTGTATGATTGATGATATATGCATTTTTGTGGTCAATATATATCTGGTCCTATATTGTTTATGATAGTAGATCTCTGTTCTTGGATAGTGTTATGCTTCTTTGATTCTACAGGTGCTCTTTGAAGCTGGGTAGACGAGGAAACGAGTGGCAAAGATCTATCAGAAGGGAGAGGAATCAGGCAAGGAACCAAGTGCAAGACAGAGGTTGGTCTCCTTCTTTTCCCTCTTATCTACTTCTCATAAAGGAAAATGAAAGTGGTTTTAGTTTGTTTGTTTCTAAGGTAGCTACCAGCCTTAGTGGGACTAGCAGCTCTGCATAGAGACTAGATTTCCCGATAACACCTGGCTCAGGCCCCACGCAGCCAACAAATTGTTCTGTTGTCAGGATCAGAATCTACATAAGAGATGTGTGATGTTGTATCACTAGAATCCAACTAAGAAAGAGATTGGAGACTGGTTGGATAGGAAGATCCACGAATTCACGACGCAATGGAACAGAAATCTGCAACTGACAAAGGAACAGTGGCTAGACAGGTACCTATATATAGAGATCCACGAGATCTTTTTTTGTTCCTTTCCAGTTGAGCTATACCAGTGGATCGAAAAGCTAGCGGATAGCCAAAGAAGGTGGAGACTTGAAGATCCTATTGTCTGGACCCCGGAGTTAGTACAAAGATTGGAAACCTCTAAGGATAAGATCGCCCGCGCTATCGATCATTGGCTTGATTGCATCACAGGAGGATTTCTGACTGAATTCGTGGTCGATACCTCAGTTAGCTACAACGAGGTGGAGCGAAACTTTTTCAAAGGTCCGCAAGGTAAGTACTTGAAGTCTTTAAATACCTGGATTAAGATGTTATTGTGTGAAAAACAAGTTATGTAGCTACCTTGATGTTCGGAGCTACACGAAGCGGAAAGACTTACAGGAACGAAGGGAGAAAGGGTACTGAATATAGTCCATTGATTTCACCTCCATTGGGTACAAAGAGGGAGTAGCGCAAGATTCTCCACGAAGTGAAATTTAGTTAATAAGACGAGGATTCCCGTGACTGCCACCTCCACCCACACCACCTCCAACTTCACCACCATCACCTATGACTTCACCCCTACCACCTCCACCTCCATCGTAGTTCAGCATGGAAAATTCAGTAACGCTGCCTTTGTTCAAAGGCTTGGGAAATGAGGACCCGGACCAGCTTTGGTTCATTATGAAAGCTGTGTGGGAAGCTCAGGGCATTACAGATGATCACATGAAGAAGGAAACACTAGTTTGTGCTCTGCAGGATCACACGCTAACCTAGTACATTAAATACTCTAATGATAACCCAATCGTTGGAGTGGAAGACATGCAGACCGCACTGAATAAAGAATTGAGTAGGCCTAAATCTAAGGCACAGTCAATTGTTGGGTTTAAGGAAATTGTGATGAAGCTAGGTGAGACACCTTGGGAATTAGATTAGAGGTTGAAGTGTAAAATCCGTGAAGCTAATATGAACTTAACAGATGGACAGCACCGCGAGTGATTCGTGGCTTTGCTCTTGCCACACCTAAGGGTTGCATTGTTACAACAGAAGATAACGACTCAGGCAGAGGCCTTGGAGATTGTAATGAGACTACATGAAACACTGATGCAGGATCTGAATCTGGGGTTCAGTAGATCCATGCACAGTTGCAAATTCCTTGCCTTGAAATGTAAAGTTTGAAGCAGGACAGAACAGTTCGGTCGAAGGTGTGTGAAGAGTTATGGTGCTTGAAATGTAAAGGTCAGGGGCATGACAAAGACCATTGCCCAGTCTTTGTGAACTATATTGTAAGTGGAGGACCGATGACTTTGAGGTCGGAGGCCCAAGCAGGACCAAGCATGGGGCCTACATTTTGGTGCACTATATGTCAGGTAGCAAGAAAACATACGACAGATAACTGCCATTTGTTGTAGAAGTTTGTACAAACACCACAGCAACTGTTCTACAACTTCTGTAGGTCGGTAGGGCATGATGAGTGCAACTACAGAAGCTATGAATTGATGATGGAAAGAACACCCGCCTATAGGGCTCAGGGAGAAACGCGGCCCCTGACCAAAGTGTAGGGATGGCACGAATAGGCTTTCAGGGGTGCGGACAAGGCCAAGGTGGAGGAGGACCTGGCAGAGGTTGGGCACAGTTAATCTGCTACACTTGTGGAGGACCAAGACACTACGCCCACGATTGCACTAACCCAACGTGTCCATCGTGCAAATATTACACTTTGTTTTATCATGAAATGGAGGACTGTCCTATGTTGATAGTGAGGATACGCAACAAAGGGGTGCTACCAACTTAGAACCTATAGATGATGAGGTCTGAGCCTCATGAAGAGGATCCAAATGTGAATATAGTGCTCCAAAGTGGAATTGCAACAGGGGATGATAAGGGGAAACAGCTCGAAGACAGCACATGGGTTCGTAAAGCTCCGGTGAAGGAGGCTTAATTTGATTTGGAGCGCACATGCGAAACATTCATGGAAGCAAAGAAGAGCTTCGTTGAGGGCTCCACCTCAAGGAGCAAGGATAAGCCAGACCAAGAAATGGACCCTTCTATGCTTACAACCTTTGTAGAGACTTGCATGAAGTTGCTGCGTGATAGCAAGGCTATGAAGGGGTTATAGGAAGTTATAAATAAATGCGCTAAAAACACTCTGGGTGAACCGCACGTGGTACAAAATATTGGTAGGCATAAAACAAGGACAGGACGAGAGATGAGGCTAACCACACAGATAGGAGAATATGAAATGGATCAGGTTATTTTAGATTTGGGGTCAGACGCAAACGTCCTACCGAAGCAGACTTGGGAGCGGATGGGAAGACCCGTGCTGTAGTGGTCTCCAATTCAGTTAAGGATGGAAAATAAGCAGAAGATCATCCCAGTGGGACAGCTGCAAGGGGTGACTGTAGATATTGAAGGCGCGAGCGCATTGGCTGACTTTGAGGTAATAGAAATTGTGGATGACAGCAACCCCTACCCTGCGCTCCTTGGCATTGATTGGGATACTGATATGAATGGGGTAATCAACCTAAAGAAGTGAAAGATGATATTTGAAAAGAAATTGCTCCACGTAATAGTACCCCTAGATCTTGCTGAAGGATCACGCCATACTAAACCAGTCCATGATTATGAGAGCGATGAAGATCTGGACTGTATCTATAAGATAACAACATGAGACCAAGATTGGGTGAATCCAACAGTGGATGGATGAATTACATGGGATTGCGAGAGTTCCTGCACCTCGGACTTTCATTAAGAATTAGAGTGCTGGTAGAAACGGTTACATGAAGTAACCATGCTAAGCTTTAACATGATGACCTAGTCACAATGTTGTGTGTCATAAAAGGTAAGAAATCTACCCACTTATGATGGCCTGAATGATGTAGATGTATTTTTGGATGCATTTGAGAGGGAGGTACCAGAGAAGCAGTGCTTCCAGGCTTTGGATTGGTGTAGGAGAATGATGAGAACATGCTTTGGGAAACCGAAGATGTGAATGACAGAAAAATATGATGGGAAGGATGATCTGCACACACACTTGGCCAAATGGGCTCAGGCTTATGGAGCAAAGCCCCAACCTGAATGGGTGCACTTGTTCTGTCACACCCTGGATGTCATCCTGATGAACTGGTACTTAGAAACAGAGCTCCACCATGGTACAGGTGAATGGGATATTTTGCGTGAAGGATTCATAATGACATTCAACTTTGAAGACATGTTTGACTATATTGACGAAGCGCTACAAGAAGTCAAAGCAACGATCTTTAGGATACCGTAGGATCCGTTGGACCTTATTCAACCCGATTGGACTACTCAGCTGAGTCACGCACTGGAATGCTATAACATAACTGTTGAAGAAGAAGATGAGGATCCGCGAAATATTAAGATCCCTGAAACAGAAGGTCACCACGAGGTTGAAGGACCGCAAATTGAGAATCCTGATATAACCATGCCACTAAAAATGAAACAGGTAAATATTGGTATGGAGGCAGAGCCAAAATTCGCGAATATTGGAGATTACTAGGATGACGTGACTGTGGATGAGGTTGCTGAATTACTTCGAGAATACTAGGATTTTTTCCCTACCAAATTTACGGATCTAAAAGGGATAATAGGAGACCTGGGTGTTATGAAGATCGCGTTGAAGGCCGACGCGAAACCAGTTAAGCAAAGACCTTACTGCCTCAATCCGAAGTATAAGGAGAAGATCTGCTTAGAGCTAGACAAGATGCTCACGGCAGGCATCATTAAGCTCGTAGAAGAATCTGATTGGGTCAGCCCAATGGTGGTACAGGAAAAGAAGTAGAAGGATGAAATAAGGATATGCGTAGATCTCAAGAAGTTGAATGACGCTTGTGCACATGATCCTTTCCCGACTCCGTTCACTAATGAAGTGTTGGACAATGTAGGTGGCTAGGAAGTATATTCCTTCACTGATGGGTTCTCTGGGTACCATCAGATCAAAATCGTGCCAGAGGATAGAAGCAAGGCAACCTTCGTGACTAAGTGTGGATGTTTTCGGTACACTCTAATGTCATTCGGATTTAAGAATTCAACTGCGATTTTTTCGCATGTAGTCATTTCCGCATTCAAAGAATTTATTCACAAGTTTCTGGAAGTGTAATTTGATGACTGGACTGTGTTTGGGCTAGTGAAACTCTGTGTGGCAAGTTTGCGCTTGATGCTAGATAACTGTCGAAGATACTAGATCGCGCTCAATCTAAAGAAATTCCTGTTTTGTGTTCCTTTTGGGACTCTGTTGGGTCATGTGGATTATAGACAGGGACTAATGGTAGATCCCACGAAGATTGTGGTGATACTTAACTTGGAAGCGCCAAGGAGTATGAAACAGTTGCGCGCTACCCTAGGACATACTAGATATTACAGAAATTTTATCAAAGGCTATGTCCAGATCACTGCGCTATGGAGAATTTGTTGAAAAAGGATGTCACATTCTACTGGAACAAGGAATGTAAGAAAAGCTTGGATGTATTGAAAGAAAAGATGGTCACCGTGCCGATTTTAGTCTTCCCGAATTGGAAGAAGGAGTTTCATGTACATGTCGACGCATCATGTATAGCGTTGGGAGTAGTACTAACATAGGCTAGTAGAGGAGACTTGGACCATCCTATAGAATTTGCAAGAAGAAGGTTATCCAAGGTGGAGAATAACTATTCTACCACCGAGCGCGAAGGATTAGCCATGGTATATGTGCTCCAGAAGTTTAGACACTATTTGTTGGGTGGCCATTTTAAGATGTATACGGATCATTCCACATTGAAATACCTAGTCAATAAGCCTATGTTGGGGGGGGAGAATCTGCAGGTGGTTGTTATTGTTCTAGGAGTATGATTTTGAAGTTATTGTGAAACCTGGACGATTGAACGTAGGACCAGACCATCTATTGCACATAGAAACAGGGGAAGAGCCCACTAATTTGGAGGAGGGATTGCCTGACGTGCATCTATTTGTAGTGCGCATCACGGATGGTCATTTTGAAGATATCATACACTTCCTAATGACAGGAACTACCCTGGAAGGATACATCGTCCAGCAGAAGAAGGAGTTAGTGGTGCACGCAACATATTTTTCTGTCATTGCTAGGCATCTGTACAAAATGGGGTCTGATGAAATATTGTATGTACCAGAGTTTGAAAGGAGAAATATCCTCATGGACACTCATGGGGGCATCATGGGAGGACATTATGCAGGGAGAGTGACCGCGCAAAAGATTCTACGCACAGGGTTGTGGTGGCCAACCCTCCATTAGGATTCAAAAGCTTACTGCAAAACATGTGATGTGTCAAAGGACTAGCAAGCCATTGCGGAGGGATGAGCTTCCTTTGAATCCATAGATGACATTACAACCCTTTTAGAAACGGGTGATAGATTTTGTGGGACCCATTCAACCCCAAGGGAAGAAGACGAGAGCGAGGTACATTATCACCGCGACGGAGTATTTGACTCAATGGGCAGAGGCACAACCTGTGAAGGATTGCACAGGCGTGACTACTGCAAAGTTCCTCTTTGAGTATGTACTGATGTGATTTGGGTGTCCAAAGATTTTGATGAGTGATCGCAGTACGCACTTTCTGAATGAGATGATCAACACGTTGACAAAGGAATTTCAGGTATATCACTAGAAGAGCACGCCTTATCACCTGCAGGCTAACGTGATGGTGGAAGCATTCAATAAAGTGCTGCAGAATGTGCTGACCAAGGTTTGCAATGCTCAGCAAAGTGATTGGGACCTATGCATACCTGTAGTACTATGGGCCTATCGGGCGACATGCAAGAAGTTGACTGTAAAAACACCCTTTAGGCTTATATATGGTGTTGAAGCGGTGGTGCCCATGGAATACATTGTGCCTAGTCTACACATAACAACACTCACGAGTATGACAGATCATGGAACCCTTGAGGAGAGGCTCGTGCAACTGCCTAAGCATGAGGAAGAAATATTTCAAGCTGAATTTCACCAACAGGTCCAAAAGCAGCGAAAAAAGCATGGCATGATCAACACATTAAGCTACGCACCTTTAAGGTAAATGACCTAGTTTTTTTATATGACAGCAAGTTTGATAAATTTCCAAGAAAATTCACAATGCATTAGTTAGGGCACTATGTTATTAAGGAGATTACCGACGGAGGAGCAATTCATTTGGTTAAATTGAATGGAGATCCCTTCCCAAGAAAGGTGAATAGCATTCGATTGAAGCCATACACCGGTGGTCCGGCCATGTCACTATATCACAGTAGCACAATCTTAGTGCTCCAGGTAATTGAATGGAGGCACGGGACTATAAAATACACTGCCCAGGTTGGGGAGCTGTGCGATTACAGGATTGTGTGAAGAAAGGAAATGTCACAAGGTTTGCGATAGCGTGAAGGGGACGGCACTACCTAGGGAGAAATCATGCAGGTTAGCTGAAAAGTGACCGTTAAAGTCATTTTTCATGATTTGACGGTAGAAATGTGGCCAAATAGAGTGGGAAGCCAGCATTTAAGACGAAATTTATAGGTCAGATCCTTGAAAATATGCTGCCAATCTGGCATTAATGAATCAAATGTGGGGGGAACGGTCAGATTTGAATTCAAAATGCCCTATAAATTACAGGTGGCTTCCCAGCGAAAAACGCTTAGCATTTTGAGAATTGATTTTTTGAGCTCTCAAGCGCACATGAACCACGAGAACTTTGAAGCTCTGATAGCCAGTTCAGTGTTTAAGACATTGTCGAGGGTGAAATAGGAGTTATTGCAGAACATCATGTCGACACCCACAGAAGCTATAGATATTGAAGCAGTGACAGCAGAGGAGTTGGTGCTGGAAATTGTTATGGAAGCAGAAGACGCTACTCTAGAGGTTTCCGAAGTATTAGCGGAAGTCCCCAAGTCATCAAGAACACCGAGACCAAAGCCCACCCCAACCAAGGAGATCATGAAGGATAAGAAGGACAAGCAACCAGCAATACCGATGCGCACATCTCTGAGAAGAAACCCACTGAAGGACAAGCTCACAACACAGGAAAATGGAAAAGCCATCAATCTATAGCCAGAGGAGGAAGAAATCGAAGACATCCCAATGGATGATGAGGATGTGGGAATAGATGTGGAGGAAGTTGAAGCCCAGGGTGTTGACCCTATCACTCGGTTGCTTGAGTACGTCCCTTTGCACAAAGGCAAGACCAAGGTATTGAAAGATATTAATGAGAGAAAGGTCCCCTTGCAAACACCCTTGCTTCCAGATGAGATTTTTTTTGAAGGACCGTGCTTGGGGCGGGTTCCTCTGTTAAAACTCAAAGGCTGGGACTTGGCTGACCATGAGAATTTCCCACACTTGGTAATCAAGTAACTGATGCGTCGGATTATCGATACAACCATCGAGATGACCGCATTGGAGTCATGTAGGTGGCTCAAAGGAGTAGACAAGGTAGGTCTGCTCAACCTGCTATGGGTGCCGCACTACAACTGCACCCCAATTACAGTCTTGGTCATCAAGCAGCTGCTATGATTGGTGCATGATGGGTGTCTGTGGCTGGAGGAGCCAATACCCATCATTGACAGATTGATCCACAGGATCATGCGGTTTCCCTACACAGGAGAAAATTTGGCCATGATGTTTGGCAGAAAAGGTGGTGAGCAAGCCCTTGTGGAGGCCATGAAGGAGAAGTTTAAGCTGGTGAAGAAGCCACATGGATATGCCATATATAGTATCAGTGACCCTGCTGTAAAGGTGGCCACACAAATTTTGGCAAGGAAGGTGATGAGGAAGTGTCGCATCGATGAGGTGTCGGCGCATGTCATCGTGCGAGCAGCCCAGTGCACCGAAGGAGTCCAGTTCAATTGGGTGGACTATCTTCACGATGAGTTCCTTGCAAACTATCATGAGGCATAAGAGCTCAGCGAGACATTCCACTACACGTGGCTCTTTCTGTCTATTGTGCTGGTAGCATGGGAGCTGCCAGAGGACAGTCAATTCCCTTCGGTCGCACCAGACCTACCAAAAGCAGCAAAGTACGCTTCATTGTGGGTGACCAAGGATGTGCATCACATCAAGGATAGCAAGATATTCTAGATCTTGATGGAGATGATCATCCACATGGCCATCAATCACAAACCATGGTTGTTGCCCATGGTGTTTACCAACCTGTAGGGCTACGTGGAGTTTAAGGCTGATTTTCACTATGTGTCCATCAGGGTGCAAAAGGACCCTGCACAGACATGGTACGAATTTCCTTACCTGGAAACGGATGATGCCATTGATGCAGTACTTGATCACTAGCCAGAAAAATGGTGCACTACAGCAGACTTAGCAGTGGGAGGGAGCAAGTCCACTACACAGTGCAAGAAGGAGGAGTCCAAGCTCAAGATGACACAACTGGACAAAAAGAGAAAGAAGGAGGTTGCTGACAAGGCCCAGGCAGAGTGCAATGTTGCTCAGTAGATGGAGAAGCAAATAGGTGGAACAAAGTGGGGCTCTAACAAAGGCGCGAGATCGCCTTCTCCCAAAACAGAGGAAGAGACGGATGAGAAAACAAATTAGCATGGTACGAACCCACAGGCGACGTCTGCCCACATCAAGCATCCAAGGGAACAAGAGAAAGGAGGGTCGAGGAAGAAGTCCAAGGCCACTAAAACATCATTGGACCCAATCACCCTCATAGAGGGAAACTTGCACGACATTGGAGACATGGTGCGAGATGTCACCGCAGAGGCCCTACAACAGTTTGAGCAATAACATCAACTAGTATTGGGGGCTATCTAGATAGGTCTGTAGGAGCTGCAAACCCACGTGTCACGGGCTAGAACGGTATCCACCATCCTTGCTATTGGCACTTCAGAAGTTGTCGAGATGCTGCGCGCAAAGGTCTCCAGCACGATAGTGCTGCCTAATGGAGCACTGACCATGAAGAATGAAGCAAACAGGCCCACTGTCAGTGCCCTCAAGGGAGTAGGGTTGAGTCTGGCAGTGCTCCCTAGAAAGGTGCTCCACCTATTGCAGGATGGAGTGATTGCAAGAGTTGAGGGCCCGTGAGCACTGCGCCCTAAAAGTGATCAGCGAGTGGTGGATTACAATGAGCAGATGGCACTATAGCGAGACTCTTCCATCACTGCCATGATGGAGGTGACTGACCAAAATAAGCATATACTTTAGGTCATGGAGGAGGCATGCCGAATGGTCCCAGAGTTGACCATTCTTGAGGAAGAACCAGTCGAGGTGCGTGCCCACAAGTTGGCTACAGGGGTGTGCGACGCTTATACAGAAATGTCAAGGGTTCAGTTGGATTTGAACCTGCAGATCACCAAATTACAGTTGAAGGCCCAACCTCTAACTCCGCTAGAAGTAAAGGAGCAGCGTGAAACCATTGTCATAGAGGAAATAGCGGTGGTTGATAGTGCAGTAGCAGACTGCACCCAACTTTTTGAGCAGTCATTCGAGGTCCTCACGAGCCTGCAAGAGGACCCTAATGTACAACGACTACAAACAGAAGCGCAAGAGCTGCAGCAGTGCTATGATGAGGTCAAAAGCATAGCGTGAACTGTTGCACTCACATAGAGACCGGCAAAGTTGCAGGAGGCCAGGTAGCTGAAAGAGTAGGTAGATGCAGCGCAGCACAAGGAAGCAGTGTTGAAGGCACGACTGAAGCCCTAGCTAGATGAGGCTTATGTAGTTATGGCCTCTATTGAAAGAAAGCTTGTGACTTTGCAAGCAACTCATCAAAAGCTTCAGGCTGACAGTTCAGGAGCAATGACCGAGTAGATGGTTGAAGAAGCAAAGCAAGCAACCGCACAGTGCACTGTCGAGGTTGCGATCATATAGGTTGAGCTGGGAGGTCTTCACACTAATATCTTTGCACCTATAGAGTGACTCGAGGGCAAGCCATGACGTTTGTGTTGGGGGCCTGTTGGGAACAGAATCCCCCAAGGATAGTTTTGAGGCTAAAAGCCCATGTTTTGGGTAAAATTTTGTAACAAAGTTGTAAAGCCTCTGCATTTTGTGGTCATAGAGCGCGAAGGTGTCATAAGTCATGAAGGGTTTTCCACCCTTATTTTGTAAAGTAAAGTCAGCTCTAAAGATCTACCCATGGTCTGCAGACCATGGGAATGTATAAAAAGATCCAAGTAAGCTCTAAGTAGCTAAGGAAGTAAGAAGTCTTGAGCGATAAGGAGGAAGTCTTGAGAGAAGTCTAAGTTTCGGGTCGTAGTGTAGGTAGAGGCTCTGCAACTGAGTGCGTAGAGGCATAGGGTGGAAGTCTACAGCTGAGTGCGTGGACCCATGCAACTATGTGCACAGGGCAGATAGAGTCTATAATCATCTGAAGATAGCAATAAAGAGAAGCATTCTACAAATTGTGTGTCTTTGTTTCCTATTAATGCATCTTGTCATATTGTGTATGGATTTCATTTAAAATTTTATGTGATGCACGAATGTATGTAATTACATTGGTTAGTTGAATGCGAGTAAGAATATCTATTTATGCGGTGCTAACTGTGATTTTTTAATAATATAAGTAAGACACTTAAGATAATTTGGGAATCTACCCAATATGCTTACCTAGTATCACAAAAGTACCTGAACCACAGGTTAGGGCTGCGCGAAGGTCAATCGCACCCCTTCGTGGAGGTAATGAAGGGCGGAATAGAGGGCTAGACTAACAGAACCTAGAACTTAACGACCTGCACGAAAGCAGGAATAGGAGGAATAAATCGACATCACGACCATCTCAGGATGCAAAAACTTGGTTCCAGCATCCCCCCATACTGCTTTGAGTGAGACTTCGATCTGCGCTCCACGGGCTGATGCCGAAAGGGCCAGTAGTGTAGGGATTTGTTTCGCTAACTAACACTGAACCTGGGTTAGGACCCGCATAGCCAACAGTTAGCATTGTACTTGAGCGAATGATTGAACAAGATAAAAGACCTCGGATCTAGTTTCATCCATCCAGGTTGCGAATTCAAGAGAGTACTAAATCATCTATACGATGGCTTTATAGAGATGGTCATCCTATCATGGGTCTATATCTGTAGACGACTATCTGATTTATGTACATGTAATGAAAATTTTATATGTTGAGTATGGGTATGCCTTCCCTCGACAATTCATGAAAACTTCAATGATATCATGATTTTATGTATTGTAATCGATGCAGGTCATTGTCTGCTTCATATCCTCGACATCATAAATTATATCACTCGATATTATCATTTTTGAATTCATTCTTTAGGGGGCCATTGTTACAAGTCTATTTGGGCACATCACTCCTGACATTTAGATCAGTACAATTAGGGCTCATCAAACCCTAATTCAGTTGTTACATGCCCTAGACAAGTCATCAAATTGAACGCTTCCATCCATGAAAGTTTCCTAGCTTGAAACCCTACTGAAATGCCTCCTTAGGACACCAGCACAACCTTGGTCAGGGGTAACTATGCTACAGATCAAGTAGGCCCATTCATGCCTGCACTGCAGTGCACTTAGGCCCTCTTTAACCTGCACTGGGCAAGAATGAGCAAAATTCACATTGGATTCTAGGAACATTCTCTAATTCTAGAGCATTCTAGAAGGATGCCAGGTCTTATATCATCCTATGAGGTTGAATTTGGATATGCTATGGATCAATTAACCCTCTATGCTCTCATACCTTTCTCCATGGAAACTAACTCCAATTTTGGAAAGTCATTGAATGCCCAATTTATGACATAACCACCTACATTTCCCTATAAATTGACCTCTCATTATAGAGAAATACTATTGGTTTGAGGTTTGAGTTCATGTCAAGTAATGTTATGTTGCTATATTGATGTGCTTTTGGTGTGATGAGGGTTTGGACTGAAGCTGGATGAGTGACACGAGATGGAACCGCTTTGGGTGTAACTCTTCCTTCTACATTAATAAAGTTGTTTGTTCCTTTTCTCATATTCTTGTTCATATCTATGATGATTATGTGTTTTAATGTTTTCAATTCCATTGGTTTATAGTAGATAGATCATGTATGCTTTGATCGTTGTCATTTTTCTATTTCTGTTGAGAGGCACCAATTGAACAGATTCAATTCAAGTGTGAGCGATGGGAGCAATTCAAAGGAGATCAAGGAAGTGAAAGATCACAAGTAATGTCTTTCATCTCATCTATCTATTATAGAAAAAGGTTAAACCACTTTCTTTCTGTTGTTCGAAGTGTAGCTACCCACTTAAGGAAAATGTGTTTATCAGTAGATACAAATTCCATATAACAAGACCCTCTAACCTTGCCTTGTACACCTAAGGAACTCTCAGCTATAGATAACTTATGAAAATATCGACACCATTAACAATAACTTATAACAGTAGAAAGTATACTTCAAATTATCAAAAAGGTCTCCAATAGTCTGAATACAAATTACATACATAAATGGTTTATAAACTCAGTTTAAATAAGAAAATTATCAAAACACTTAGCTACAATAACTCTAACAGTATTCATCTATCCCAATCCATCCATCCAGGTCGAAATCATTAAGTATGGTTCACAAAATTAGGCAAAATCTCAAAAAATAATATTCTACCCTTTTTAATAGGGATTTCTGAGTGAGAGGTTAAGTTTGACCAGCTTTGATCGGGGTTGTATTTGCTCATTTTGACCAAACCAATAGGTTTTCATCCATCAGTGGTTCCCAAGCTTTCCAAATATGTGCTCATCTCTCGCCCATATGTCCTGCACATATGACTTTAATAGAGTTATTACGATAATTTTTAGTGCAGTTCAAATTTACTCTTAAAACCCTATTTTTACAAAAATCTCTAAAAATTGAAGAACTTAATTTAGTTACCTGAATATGAAAAATAAGAGTGAAATGAATCATACGTAAGTGAAATATGATGGAATATGGTGCAAATGGATGGATTTAGGATAGGCAAAAATTACCAAAATTGAGGGCCAACACTCCCTCTCAAGGGAACACCTCATTGCCTTCTCCTCATCAAAATTCACATCTCTATGAACAACTTGCATCCTAAGACATGGAAAGCACACATGATAGTTATGAGTTGTTTTTGTGTACCCCACAAATATTCCCAACTCTATTGTTGGGTTTAGATTTTTCATTGATTCCTTGGAAACATGACAGTAAACTGATGATCCAAAGATCTTGAAGTGTGACACATCTGGTTTCTTCAATCAAAAATATTTCTCTGGTGTACTCATGCCAAGAATCTAATGAGGACTCTTGTTCTGCAAATATACTATTGTGTTGCATACTTCAACCCACAAGTGTAGTGATAGGCCTTAGTCATGCAACATCACCCTTGTTGCCCCCACAATACTTATGTTCTTCCTCTCATCCACCCCATTCTATTGTGGTTTGTGGGATGTTATCAAATCCCATCAAATACCTCCTTTTGCACATAAATTTTTAAATTCATTTGAAACATACTCGCCTCCATTATCATCTTCTAAGAGCCTTCACTTTCTTGCCAGTTTCTTTCTTAACAAGTGATTTAAATTCAAAAAACGTGGAGAATGTCTGGTCTTTCTTTTGCATGAAACAAATCCAACACTTTTTTGACAAATCATCTACAAATATTACATAATACTTGTGCTTGGTAGTGGAGGATATTGATAAAGGTCCACACACATCAGAGTGAATCCTTTCAAGGACTCCTGTCCTGATTATTGAAGGTGGATTTTGTGTACTTCCCCAAAGTACACCCTTTGCATGTATCTCACTACTCTAGTGCTCCTTTGGGAAGTCATGTATAAATCTTCTGCATGATCTTCAAAGTGCCATAATGCAAATGGCCGAGTCTTCTATGTCATAATTCACCAATATCTTGGCTTTGCATCATCTTTGCATTTTTTCTCAATGTTTCATAGTCTTCCACATCTAATTTGTAGAGGTTATTCACATGAACCACAATCCACTTCACTTGTCCCATAGAAATGTGTCTCAAGAAAGCCTTTTGTTTTTTAAATATCACATCGTAGCCACGATCTTCCAACATAGCAACTAAAAAGATATTCTTCTTCAGACCAAAAACATACATGACATCCTTGATTTTGATAGGGGAGTTAGAATCCCTTCGAAAAGTAAATGTACCAATATCGTTCGCATTGTACCTCCCCTCATCTCCCATATCGATGTGCATATGGAGGTATTTCTCCTCCAAGTCACTAAAAAATTATCAGTTTCCTGTCATATGGAATGAGGCTATACTATCCGTATACCACAAACTACCCATCATGGTGGTTACCATACATGTGATGAGGGTGAAATAAAGCTCGAAACATTAAGCCAAAGCTTCACCTGCCACTCTTCCTGAATGCTTATTTCCCGCCTTCTTGTGTGGATACTTCATGGCATAGTGTCCCAGTTCATGACATTGAAAGCATTTGATTTTGGACATGAATTTCTTCTTCCCCCTTGACTAGATTCTCCTTTGGATTGGGATTTCTTCCCTTTCCCTTTCTTAGCCTTTTCAGTTGTTGTCACTTACTGCAAAATGTGTTTTCATCTATCCAAAGAGTAAATGAAAAAATAATTTTGTAGTCATCTTCCAAGCCTCAAAAGGACTCAAATCCTAAATCGGACCCTCCCAATTGGAAAGTGCTCTGAAAAATCTTTCCAATGATATGTGGAAATCCAAAAATGGACTCCTTGATCAAAAGATATGGCTTCTTGAAGAAGCCTTAGGAAGGTCCCAAATATCAGAGATTGCAATATCGGAGGTCCAGTAACATCAGATATCAATGATCACAACATAAGAGCATAGACATATCAGTGATCCCATATCGGAGGTCAGGCATACCAGCGCATCACAACATCAAGGTACTAGCCATATCGATGATCAAATATCAGAGGTCAAGTATCAGCGCATGGAAACATCAGAGCTTGGAGGAGATCGCACATCATAGCATTGGCACATTGAAAGGTAGGCAATCGAAGAATCGGAACTTCTGAACAGGTGATAGCCTTTTAAAATTTGTGATATGGAAATGTGCCTATTTCATTTAAAACTGTCGGGGAACACTGATAAAGGTTTACAACGGATTTCATCCCAAAACCAAAGGTGGACAGTCCCTTTTCTCTCTCCTCTAGCAGGACACGTGGTAGCATATGATTGGTTCTGATAAGGACATATGGCAGGCCATTTTCGAATTTTGAGGAGCATATGGGGACAAATCAGGGTGGCACATGTCACCACTCATGAGGTGCCATGTGCAAGTGATGATGTCATATCGAAGATCACATATCGAAGGTTGAGGATATCGGTGCTTTGTAACACTTGACCCTTGAAAATGTTTCGATGAGAGGGGCTTTGATATTGGGCTAGCGCATGGTCTACAAGAATTTAAGGGACCAAGGGCACAAAGCACTTTACAAAGGAAAAATAACCCCTAGCAGGAACAAAATTCCCTAACACCTTAAGGCTAAGCAGCAGGTCACAACCCTCAGTCCTATGATGAGAAATGTAGAAAGGAGCTAAACAAAAGGGGCCAAGGACTTCATAACTCATTGTTTTCATAATGTTTGTTAAGAATAAAATTCCAATAAGGCATAGCTCTGATATAACATTATGGTTATATTATAGGGAATATTTGGCTCCAAGAGTGTAACACGGAAGTTTAAAGAGATGGATGAGTCAAAAGATGTGATTCCGTGACACCACTAAGACCAACACAACTAATCACTCTCATCTCCATAGGGTGGGGACTTCAAGCAGTTAAGTGGAAAGTGATAGGCAAATCAACCGAGTAGCTAAAGAATAACATTGTGGCAGAGACGTGGCCTGATTAGATGCCATCACAGGAATGGCAGGGAGATATTTCCTCAACCATCATTCAATTTTCCTTATTTTCTATTATTCTGTAATTTTTGTATTTTTAAGATGGAATCAAATTCGATCACAATGATTTGTGCGACAGAGTCTTCACACGCTGATACAGCTAGTCGATCATACAACTAGAACTTGACTAAGATATTTTTGTAATTGTTTTTCAATCTCTCCCTCTCCTTATAAAAAGAGGGAAGAAACACTTAACAGAGGTTCCATAATTCTGCACCCAAGAGGCCAAAAGTATGTGGTTCCAATTTGGTTCAATTTGCTTGTTCATGAGGTCCTTGGGCTGATAGAATTGCTAAATCTAATGGACTAGTGATTTTGACTCCATCTTCAAGGATTAATAAAACCGTTTTGTTGATTCTAATCAGAGAAATGCGCAATATTTTTTCCCCTCTATATACCACTTCATGTATGTCTTTCCTCTTCTGAAATTGTGCAATAAAGTTGTTGGTATCACTCTCCTTATGGTTGTGCATTTTTTTCTAAATAGTAGAAAGTACATGTGTTAACTGCAAATTTACTTATGTTATTTAACAGCCTAAAGTACTTGTATGTGCACATATTTACTTTTTTTTTTTGGTGAAAAATGTATTCATCATGCATAGAGCTTGAGACCTTAATTCACACTCCACTTTTTCTACATTTTCATCTCCTCACTCTTCCACATTTCTGCTAGATATTGTTGCTTAGGATTATGTGCTATGTCTAGCCCTCTGCATTGATTTCCCTCCTTTCCTTCCTCCTATTCACCTATACTACAACAACAATGTTAAGTTGCCTATTTTTGTGTGTTGGCCACCAGAACCAAGACATTTCTCTTTGAGATTAGCCATATTTACCCCCTACGTATTTAGATCTATGTGTTTTCTTGAGTTTACCTTGATGAATGGCTATTGAACCAAGCTCTGAATTATCCCTTTCAAATTATGTGACATATGGAGTGCAACAGAATGGCCTTAGACAATCTTCAAAATCACTCCTCTCAGATGCCCTAGGAATTGGTCTCCTAACAACCTAGAGGATGTCTCTAGGAGGTTTCTATATCTTCTGAAGCAATTGTGTGACAGGAGATAGAAAAAGCTAGAACATATATCAAGCGTCGTTACCGGGAATGAATCATAATATTTCTCCCTGGGTACGACAACTTTTTCATTCCATATATCGGGTGAGCAAGGGAAGTGTGGGTTGAAGATCTCTCACCTTGGCAACTCCACTGTTTCAATCTTATTGTAAACACCATGGCAACTACACTATTTGAATCTTATTGTAAACACCCTTGCAACTCCACTATATATATCCTTATTTAGTCATGCTGGTTTTCAAGAGGCCTCATACTCGCTCTGATGCTAAATAGCAGAAAAATTCCCCTACATTTGAACTTGAGATCACTCACCTAAATGGGTTTTCAAAATGGTCATTTTTGCATTCTTGGCCAACAAATTTTCCCCACTAGATTTTTCTTTTGTTGCTGGTTATCCCCATCATGTCCCTTCATTTCATGAATGGTATACCTATTTGCCTACATTCAGTGGAAACACAGGTAGAAGGTCGGACCAGCACCTCAAGGATTTTCATGAATGCATGGAACAAGAAGGTATTGTTTTTGAAGATGTGAAAATGAAACTATTCATGTATTCTTTTGATGAAGATGCTAGAGTTTCGTACAAAACAATACCTCATGGCAGCATATCTTCCTTAAATATATTTCACATAGAATTTATTCTTTTTTGCAAAATATTATATTCGTCAGGTGTTCTGTTTGAAGATTGTTGTGCACATTTTAATGTTAAAAATATTTCTAAGGTTAATGATTTTGCTGAAGATATTTGTGGGGATCCACTCCAAGAAGATGTCTACTCGCATCCAGAAGCATCACCTAGTGATCAAGAAATAGAAGAAGGAGACATCATCGAGCTACAAACAAACCCTTAGAGATCTTATTCTGCCAAATTTGATGATTTTCCTTCTTATGATGTGTATGACTCTAATGGGGAGTCGAGCGATGCAAAACCACAAAAGTCTTAGTCATGGAAAGTTGCACAAAAAGAGGAGGCCCACCAGGAGGTAAATAAAGAGGCTCCATTTTACAATCCACATCCTTTAAATGGAGAAGTTCAAGAAGCTATTAATAAAGTTGATGGAGATTCTCTGAATTTATGATTCGTATGATTCAGAGGATGAGACTGTTGTAGATGTTCAAAGGGAGTTTCCTACCAGTAAGTGGGGAGAAGGCTTCTAGCAACAAATCTTTCAATAAGAGCCCAAATTCAAAGATTTGAATAGTATTTGTGGCTGCCTTAACTAAGAAGATATTGGTCAGCAGACTTTTCAAGAAAATGAGGCAATTGAAATTTTTTCTCGTCATTTTTATGACCCAGTAGTTGACTACATGACAACATTCTTCAGTCAGCAATAGATGTTGTTCCTCAAGTATGTATCAAGTTTTTTGTTTGAATATCTTTTTATGGTGTATGCTTGTTTTGATTTTTAAATTTTAGCAGCATGGAGGCATTCGGTCCAACACCGAAATGATAACCTTGTACCATTGGAAGGTTGACCTCACATGGGTGAATTGAGCCCTATGCATAAGTAGTAGTTGCATATAAATAAGCTAACTAGCTGAGAATTTAATTTCTAGTTGTTAGAGTTTATATTTATTCATTTCAATATTATGAGGGAAGGACTCCTAGCAAATAAAGTTCCATGGAGATTTACTAGTTTCATAGGTTCAATATATTTTTGACTCCATGCCCAACGGTGAAGGCTACTAGTCTGCAAGTTCTCAACACCTTGCCAACAAGACACTATCCCCAATTGAGCCAATGTTGTCACTTACTGCAAAATGTGTTTTCAGTTGTCCAAAGAGTAAATGGGCAGATAATTTTATAGTCATATTCCAAGTCTCAAAAGGAATCAAAGCCTAAATCAGACCCTCTCCATTTGAAAGTGCTCTGAACAAGATTTCCAACGACATGTGGAAGTCCAACAATGGACTCCTGGATCAAAATATATGGTCTATTGAAGTCCAAGGATTGAAGCCTTAGGAAGGTCTTTAATATCAAAGATTACAATATCAGAGGTCCAGTGAAATCGGAGATCAGCGATCGCAACATCAGAGCATCAACATATTGGCGATCACATATCGAAGGTTGGGCATACCAGTGCATCTCAATGTCAGAGTACTAGCCATATCAGTGATAGCATATCGTAGGTCAGATATCAATGCAAGAAACATCAGAGATTGAAGGAGATTGCACGTCGAAGCATCAACACATTGGAAGGTCAATGATCAGAGAATCATAACTTTCGAATAGGTGACAACCTTTTAAAATTTGTGATATGCAAATGTGTCGATTGTGTTTAAAACCACTAGGGAACACTGATAAAGGTTTACAAAGGACTTCATCACACCACCAAAGGTGGACGGTCCCTTTTCTCTCTCCTCTAGTGGGACACGTGGCAACATATGACTGGTTCCAATAAGGACACGTGGCAAGTAGTTTTGGCATTTTGACGAGCCTATGGGGACAAATCGGGGTGACATGTGTCACCACTCATTAGGTGCCACATGGAAGCGATGACGTCATATCGTCGATTGCATATCAGAGGTTGAGGATATCGACACTTTGTAACACTTGAAACTTGAAAAAGTTTTGATGAGAGGGGCTCGATATTGGGCTAGTGCATGGTCTAGAAGAACTTAACGGACTAGGGGGCACAAATCACTTTACAAAGGAAAAATTCCCCCTAGCAGGAACAGAATTCCCTAGTGCCTTAAGGTTACACAAAAGGTTACAGCCCTCAATCATATGACAAGAAATCCAGAAAGGGGCTAAACAAAAGGGGCCAAGGCCATCAGAACTCGTTGTTTCCATAATGTCTATTAAGAATAAAGTTTTGATAAGGCATAGCTCTGATATAACATTATGGCTATATTACAGGGCATATTGGGCTCTAATAGTTCAACACATAAGTTTAAAGAGATGGATGAGTCAACAGTTGTGATTCTATGACACCACTAAGGCCACCACAACCGATAACTCCCAGCTCCAGAGAGTGGGGAATTCAAGTGGTTAAGCAGAAAGTGATAGGCGAATTAGCCGAGTAGATGAAGAAAACGTTGTGGTAGAGATGTGGCTTGATCAGAGGCTATCACAGGAATGGTAGGGAGATATTCCTCAATCGTCATTTAGTTTTCCTTAGTTTCTATTATTTTGTAATTTTTGTATTTCAAAGAACGAAATCAAATCTGATTGCAATGATTTGGGTGGTAGAGCCTTTGCACGCCGAGACAACTAGTCGATTAGACAACTAGAACTCGACTAAGATATTTTTGTAACTATTTTTCAATCTCTCCCTCTCCTTATAAAAAGAGGGAAGAAACACTTAATAGAGGTTCAAGAATTTTACACCCAAGTGGCCAGAATTTTGTGGTTCCAATTTGGTTCAATTTGTTGTTCATGAGGTCCCTAGGATGATACAATTTCTAAATGTAATGAAATGGTGATTTGGACTCCATCTTCAAGGATTAATGAAACTATTTTGTTGGTTCCAATCAGTGAAATTCACAGTAAGTTTTTCCCTCTGTATATCACTTCATGTATGTCTTTCCTCTTCTGAACTCGTGTAATGAAGCTGCTGGTATCACTCTCCTTACGGTTCTATGTTTACTTCTAAATAGTAGAAAGTACCCATGTTAACTATAGATTTACTTGTATTATTTAATAGCCTACAGTACCTATATGTGCATAGATTTACTTAGTATTATTTGGTGAAAAATGTATTCATGAGGCATAGAGCTTGAGACCTTAATTCGCACTCCACTTTTTTTGGCTTTTTACCTCCTCATTCTTCCACATTTCTAATGGATATTTTTGCTTAGGATTATGTGTTATTTCCAGCCCTCTACATCAATTTCCCTCTTTTCCTTCCTCTTGTTCACCTATACTACAACAACAATGTTAAGCTACCTATTATTTTATGTCGGCCACTAGAACCAAGAGATTTCTCTTTGAGATTAGCCATATTTACCCCCTGAGTATTTAAATATATGTGTTTTCCTAAGTTTACCTTGATGAAAGGCTATTCAACCAAGCTATGAATTATCCCTTTCAAATTGTGTGACATATGGAGTGTAACAAAACACCCTTAGAAAATCTTCAAAAAGAACTCCTCTCAGATTCCCTAGGCACTGGTCTCCTATCAACCCAGAGGTTGTCTCTAGGAGGCTTCTATATCTTCTGAAGAAATTGTATGACAAGAGATATAAAAAGCTACAACACTATCCAAGGCACAGTTGTCCTCATCCTAAACCTTGGATGAGGTCCCATATCTAGTATTCCTCCTTATCTCCTCCTATACCAAATACGACCAAAGGTGTTCCCAATTTGTTAGCTTCTCCCTCCCATTTACCAAATCCTGATAGTTGTGCCAACTCTTGGGAAGGCCTAGAAGGGCTAGGTTCACGAGATCATCCTCCACAATAGTAACCTCAAATCCTCCAATTTCATCACGACATTGTGTGACCCGACTTGGGTACCGTTGAATAGATTCAGTCTTCTGCATCTTCATATTCCAAAGCTTGTCCTTGAGCACCAACTTCTTTTGTTCACTACTATTTTGGAACAACTTTGTCAATGCTTGCCACATTACATACGAGGTTTCTTTCTCATGGATATTGGATACTATGTGATCCTTCACACCTTCCAATATGATTCTCCTCACCTTGGATACACACTTATTCCATTCTGCTAGATCTTGAACATCAGCTGGTGGTGGTTTTTGGACCTCAATATCTATGAATTCCTTCACCAAATTATCCTCCAAAATCACCTTCTTGTGGTCCTTCCAAGCCACAATGTTAGAGCTTCCCTCAAGGGCATACTCAAGCCTTAGACCATAGAATTACATCCTTCTAACTCTGAAGAATTGATCCTGCAAAGACAACTTCGAATTCTATTCTCTATTGTGAATCATGCTCTAGTACCATGTAGAAATTCTATGTAGATTCAAAATTTCTCATGTAATTTACTAAAACATAAAACTTGAATCTACTCTACTCATTTGTGAAAATAAATTCACGATCGAGAAAGGAAATCATAAACATGCAACATGAATCAATACACAAACACGGAGAATTATCTAGGGGAAAGAAACTACTCAAAACCCCTTCCTATCTGTATTGCATTAATTAGAAAATAGAGAAGAAATACAATGCTTGCTCAAGCCTAAGAAACCTCTGCACTAGTATAGTCTATCTCACTACTTTATAGACTAACCCTGGCCAACACTTAACCAATTTTCCTGCCTTCCAAGCTCCTATTTCCTTACACTATTCCTTGAGGAATTAGCCCCTATTATTTAGGGAAATTTATTATTGAGAATTTTTCAATTCTTGTAGGCCCTTCTATGACTGCATGCACCACTCATACACTTCGGAATAGTCTACAATTGATAGTACACTGCCCTTGAACTCTAATCTCAACTGTGTAACTCAATTTTTCTGCATGCATCAATTATTTTGGGATGATATATGAGTTAATTGGTTGATCACTAAGGTACAAACCCCACTACTGGACCCTCCACTAGTTCCCTAACAATTAGAACTATTTTAACTCATAATAACTCAAATTAATTGAAATAGATTACTAGAAATTAGCAATCAATTATACTAAACTGAACTCAAGTGTCTTCTACTCGAATTAACTGAATTCACTGAGTGACAAGTTCCATGTCACCTCATTTAAATACCTCCAAGTATTTTACATAAATTAAAATTGAAATTTTAATCTAGTTTGACCAAGGCAAAGTCAAAACTAGATTTTCTTGTTGCATTTTCAACACACTTCCATGATGTGTTGATGCTAAATATATTAAGTGTTAGTTAATACTCATACCCATATATGTGATTTTTTTTTTAATACGATATATACGTGATAGAAGCATAATATTTTTATATTCTTTTGGCATGCTTTTGTGGTTATGATGTCAAGAGACAATAAGTGGAACGTATTTAGCATAATCTAGGAGATAAAATAGGTTGATCTAGGTTAATGCTTCAACATGGCATTATGGTGGAATTTATTTCTAGTCTTGCTTAGAGCTAATGCGTAAGTATGAAAAAATAACATGCTATCTTATTTTAAACTCGAGGAAAAATGTGTTTTAAAATTTGTTTTCAAGGAAATTTATCCCTAACTTCTTATGTTGTATTCTTATATTGAAATAGATGAAGGAACACGATTACATATGATAACTAAGTTAGTCATATTATGAAAAAAAATAAGTATTAGTGTTGAATGTGACCTTTTCTTCTCTATATTATTGGTGGTTGCTAAAATGGGACCTTATATATGGTATCAGAGCTAGCTACAAAACTAGGGCCTAATGGGCATATGCTCGCTGGTAGAATAATATATGAATGTTGATTTTATATCTATGTTGAATTGGTATGTGTGTTTAATATGATGCATGTTGATTACAATTGTTGTTACCATTAAATTAAGTTGTTTAGGAACTATAAAAAAAAGAGAGTCAGAAGAAGGAATAATTCCTTATATTCTTAGCCTTTTGGTTGAAACAAGTTGTGGAAATTTGTTAAAAGCATTTAAGAGGTGCTATGAAAGATTGTGATTAAATAGTTGGATTAAACACATGTTTGTGAATGGTTTGAATGGTAGGTGGATGTATGTGTAGTGTGTGTATGTGTTTGTTATGTGCTTAATTTGTTGTTAACGACATAGTATGGTTTTAACAACCATCTTTTCCGAATGAAATCACACATGCCAAGAAAAACCATGGCTTAGTATAGGAATGGAGACTTATTGTGTAATTGGTATTGTGTAAGAAGTATGAGGATGGAATGCCATTAGTTTAATGATTGAGTTCATCATATTAATCTTCATTCATAAATTGTCTATGTCAAATAAAACTCAATGTAAGTTATCTCCAACCAGTCATTTTTAACTGTGAATATAGATGCAAAAGTAATGCACAAACAATAAATTAAAGCGTTAAAATGTGTTTTATGAAGACCTTATAAATGATTAAGAATGAAAATTTTGTGTTTTATTTTGTATAATTTTGTGATCTTGTTAATTCTTGATTTCAGGTTGGCTTTCTTCATGAGATAAATTGAAATTACTCTAGGACTAATTCTAGGTATGTCATACCTAGTAAAGAAGTGGTCTAAAAGACTTATAGGTGTAAATGGTTGTGGAAACCATTTTAGGGAAAAATGAAGGATGTGATCACCATGTTATGTATGAGTATAGAATGTATTATAAATTTTATGTATAAAGTAAGTAATTCTTTGTGTATATAATGAAGAATTGATTTTGACAAAATCTCATGGACATGATTAAGAAGGGTTGATTGTGCATACTTTGAACTTAGTAGAATAGAGATTCGTAACATGATTTTTCCTAATAATTAAATGCATTATTTATGTTGATTTCAAATGAAGAAACTAAGATTGGTTTATTGTAAATCATTAGGTGATTTAGCCTAAGTTTGGAATAACTGATTTTGATATATGTAGTCAAGTGTGAACTAGGTATTTATCCTTCACTATCATAATTCTTTTGTGTGTGATTGATTTAGGTAGAATTAAAATGATTTTCAAATGTTTGAAAATTTAGAAAAATATGATTGTGATAAGTTGATGAAATATATTTTCTATTGGCTTAAGATATTAGGTCTTACATATTTAAAGAAGATTTCAAATTGTTGTGTCTATGAAAGCCATGATAGTCTCCTTAATTATTTTATCAATTGCATATTGGTTGAATTGTATTTAACTAAATTAATTAGAGAAATTATGAGGATTAAAGTCATGAAATGCTCTAAACTATTGTTAGTTAGATGATCAATACAAATTTCATATTGTTTATGAACTTGATGAACTGCTTTCTTGAAATTTGATTAACTTGTAAGTTGTTAAGAAAATAACATGTTTAGAGATAAACATTTTATGTGGTTGGAACTTTGTTTTATTTGAGCTTAAATTTTAAGGTACACGATTAATGAAAAACTTATTTGAGTTCTTGTTTTACAAGAATATGTTCTTGTGATATTTTTTGAGGCAGAAATTGAAGGAGAGTGAGATCACATTTTTATGAATTGGAATTGTTGTATGATTTAGAAATGTAAGATGATTGTATTGTATGTGGAATGGGATATATTGTTGGATTTAGTAATTTGTGCTTGGATGTATAGTTGTATGAGTGTTTATTAGTCTTATAAAAGGTTGTAATCTTTTGATAGTTTGGTAATTCTACCTAAAAAGAGCATAGCTTTAGGCTAGAAATGCCCTTGTGATAGTCTAAATCTTATTTAAAATCACCAAGATTCTTTATAGTTTGAGAAATGTATAGTTTTCATTAGCTTGTTTTGTGTATGTATTAAAAGTAAGAAATAAGCCCTGAAACCAAATGAATTACCACATTATTGAATATATATCATGAGTAATGGGAAATGTGTATTGACGCAATGTTATAGATAACCTAATTTGTAAGTTGTCTCAGATTGGAAGAGTGCAAATTGAGATGTTGGAATCAAAATATTCTAAAACAAGATCAAATTAATTATCATGTAAGAATAGTGAATAACATCAATGGTTGTGGAAATCAAGGAAAATTCAGTGGTACAATGTAAGTGATTGCCACTTTACCTTGATAAGTTAAAATAATTGTGCTTTGATCTTAATTTTTTTTTTTTCTTAGGATTAAATCTTTGGTAAAAATAGTAATTGGTTTCGAATGGTTGTGATTTCATATATGTCTTATGGAATGAAAAGGGTAAAATTTGAGTGACAAAACACAAGTCATGTGGAATGTATGAGTGGACTTGTAGTTTCATGTGTATGATTCACTACCTCTTGTCATGCAAGTTTGATTATATGATGGGATGGACCATCAATGTTGTTATACAACTATTGTGTGAGATATTTCTATCTTTGCAAACTCAATATACTATAGAACCAAGAAGATGACACATGTAGTATTTATGTTGACTACAAGAAGAAAAACATGTAGAATGTCAAATTATTATAGATAACTTAAGTAGATGTCATATCAATTACATAAAATAGTATTTTGATACAGTATTATAAATTGTACGGTTAGTTTTGATATATAAATCTTCAGCATTTTATATCAAAACATGTCTAATATGGCATGGAATATTTTCTACTTGATTAAAAATGGTATGTTTTGGTTTTCATTGATATGCTTTCAATTTAGCAAAACATTAAACTTTGAATTGTCATGAAGAAAAAAATATCAAATACATATACATAAGGTTAACACCATATTGAGAGGAGAAATATCTTATGACTATAAGAAAACTTCGAGCCAAGTTTAGCCTAAGAGGGGGAGTATGTAGTGTCCCTTCTTGATTAGTAGCTTTGGTGACACTTGGAGAGGGTGATTTTGATGCAATGATATAAAGAGTATCAATGCCAGACTTATGTATATGCTTGTATGGACCTATAGACCTAGTTTGTGTTACATGGTTGTTGTGTGTTGATGATAATATCTATGGCTGTTTGTATAAGACTAATTTTGGTTAAGTGCATATTATCTATGTTTTCTCTTTTGGTATCCTAGTTTCCACATAGATGTATGACATGGATGGTAATCCAAGATTGAGACACATACCCCCATGGATGATCATGGTTATGTGGAACATATGACTAATTATGATTTATGGATGATACACTATTTGTATGATTATATATGCTTAATCTTGTACTGAGAAGGATGTGGGAGGGGACTTGGTCATTTTCCAACAAGGATGCTCAAATTATAAATGAATGTGGAAGTCATTTATTCAAAACAAAAATGATTGTGGAAGTCAAGCACAATTCTTGGTCTTGGAACGGGACCTTACCAACAAACCATCAGATGGGTATGAGCTCACAATTAGTACCTTAAAGTGAATCACAAAGTTTCAAAGCATAATAGATGAGAAACCATGGAAGTTAGGGCACAAAGTCCTAAATCCACGAAAGATAAAGACGTGGAGTCTTGGATCTATAATAAAAATATTAGGTCACATAGTCCTGAATATTTAAAAGAACAAGGTGTGGAATCTTGGTTCCTTAGAGTATATAAGGGCACGAAGTCCTCAATCTTATAAGGCACAAAGATGCATGAAATAGGGGTGTGAAATCCTTATTCTCCATAAGAAAAATACCACTCATGGTTATTGAAAATTAATAGCTCAAGGATGAATTTCCTTAAATAAAATTACTTTTCTGACAATTCTCGAGTGATTTTCTAAAAATAGGGAGTCATGTCTAGCATTTCAAGTATCACTTTCCAAAAATAGTAAATCACCTTGCACCAATCGGTAATCAAGTATAGTTGAAGGAAAATCACTTAACTTATCATTAATCAATACTAATAGTTTAATCTAAAATTAATCATCAATATCATCAATACTATTATTAGTATCCTTTATGATACGATGGTATTATTATCAAAAGGAATTACAAGTCACCCTCATCACCTCAATCACTTCGCATGTCTCTCCTTGATAACTCACACGGCTCTACATAACTCTCTCTCTCTCTGACACACTCATTAAAGACATGGGATATTCATCATACACTCATTAAAGGCATATCATAAAATATTCCTCTTACTCTCTCATTAATTAATATGTTACTCTCTCCTTAACTAAGGCATGTGTACCTCCCTCAATGGCATGAGTTACACTCCCCTAAATGGCATATGTTACTCTCCCTCAAGGCATGTTTATTACTCCTCCTTTAGGAAAATAATTAATTTCTCCTCATATATATGTGTCTCATGTCTTCTCACTTTGGGGGGGATGAGAGGTGCATTGTGAAAGAAGAATTGGAGCTTGAGAGAGAAAGAGATTTGGAGAGACTTGAAGAAGATTATGAGAGGGAGATACCTGGAGAGTAGCCAAATGTTGTTGAACTGAACATGAATAGTTAGTGGAGTTGAAAATGAATGGTATTCAGAGGAAGTGAAACTTATCTTCCTTATCTTGCCTTGTATATCTCTCTACTACTATATTTTGGTACTCCTTGTGAGTTTTTACAGCTCATGGGTTGCAGGGGGAGTTCTTCCTGGATATGGTTGGTAGGTAAACCAGGTCATTCAAATAATTTGGTCAAGGAATAAAATATGGAGCATGTTTTCTACCATTGGAGTTGAATATCACATTAGGTATAAATTTAATTTCCTTGAAATTTTAGTATAGTATTAACATAAAGAATTGTAGAAATTTTAATTTTTGTAAGCATGTAATTTTGGTTTAAGCTTATGTTATCTGGAAGCTTATTGGCTAAGTTGAGAATGAGACTAAGAGTAGTATATATTTGTTTAGATCTCAATTTGTAATTATTATTGGTGTCATTTATTGTTCTAACCTTGGTATTATATAGAATTAAGGAAGAAAATCTAAATACTACTAAAGGTAATTACAATAAAGAATTGTGAAAGAGGTTGGATAAGAGTTTCATGACTTATGGTTTTGCGTCATTTTATTTGAAATAGGTAATTAAATGCATTTTAAAAAGGGTTTCATGGTATGTTTGCAAAGTGTTTGGAAAAATCCACGAATGGGTATATATATAGGGTTTCATGGTATGTTTGCAAAGTGTTTGTTAAAATCCCTGAATGGGTATGTATATATATATATATATATATATATATATATATATATATATATATATATATATATATATATATATATATATATATATATATATATATATATATATATATATATATATATATATATATATATATATATATATATATATATATGCAATAATAAGTGCTAACTTGCAGTTGACAAGAGAAGTAAGAAAATGGACATGTACCCAAAATATACCTGGAGGAATTACAAGATCAACCCTTAAAAGAAAAATTCAAAAAATAATGGCAGCCAAAATACGGTTTGAAAGATCAAGTGCTTGAGGTAAGTTTGAGGTAATATATAGTCATTATATGCTTGCAATCCTTTGAAATGTGGATAATAAGTAAGGATAAAAAATGCATTACAAGAATCATCATTGGTTAACTTTTATTTTGGAGTGTTTTTCCATATGTATGACAATAACTTAGGATGCTTGTCATGTGTTTGTAGGAATGATTGAGTGAAAACAATGCTTGATGAATCTAAAAATCCTTTAACTCAATTACAATTGATGAAATGGTTTAGAAAATAATTTAAACAATACATAATTAATTATAGCTTAATTCTATTTTGTTATTCTTTGCATGGCTATATATTAAAGTTTGCGTGCCATATTTTTTATAAAAACATGTAAATGAGATTCTATAACCCCTGATTTGATTCTAAAAAAAAACTTTTCTAAACCTAAATCGTAAATTTGGGCAATTTTTCAAATTGTTGATTCCAACTATGTTTTCCTATTGTCGAGTTTTTGGTGAAAGATTAAGATGATTTTGTCCCTGTTTTAATATTCCAACATTTGAAGTTTCAATTTTTGAATTTTATGATTTAAATAGGTTGAGGAAGAATATTAGATTCATGTTATCTAATTGTTGTCAAAATTTCCTTAAGAGATTATGGGTGCCAATTGTTTCACAATATGCCTCAATGGTTGTAGATTGCATGCTTGCAAATTGTTTGTAAAAAGGCCTCAATGGTTATAGCTTTTATGCACATAGAGTGTTAGAGTAAATGTCTCAATGAATGTAGCTTTTATGTACTAGAAGTTTTTAATATATTATTCAATGGATGTAGCTTCCTATATCTGCAAGTTTTTGTCTAAATGTGAAAATGAATTTAATAAAGTTGCTAAAGTGTGAATATAGAATATTTCAGTAGGAAAATTGTTATTGTATAGATATCATTAAAAAGGAGGTTATTGTTGAAAATAATTTTACAGCTACCAATTTTGTAGGATTTAATTACTTGTGAAAGTGAGCATAATAAGTTTTGTTCGAGGTCTATGTATTCATGGGTGCAGTCTTATGCTTCAATGACTGTAGCAAACAAATATTTGTGCCCATTTTAGCAAGTCCATTATTTTACCTGACACTTTTTGAAGAGTAATATGCTTCTAAAATTGACAGTGGCTTCTCTTGCCACAACATTTATTATACGAGTCTCATGATTAAAGTAATTCCATTTTACAAATAAATGTTCTTTCATAAGGTAGTATGAATATTGTTCAATCTTATTGCTTCCACATCATGAGTTTGACGCCAAGTCAAAATTCCATTATATGGTTGGTTCTCATACAATTTTGTGTCATGAGCATTTTAATGTGCTGCTATATGTTTTAGTTCATCAAAATTTTGCATGCGTGTGGACAAATTTTATCACTGAACACTTCCATGATGTGTTGATGCTAAATCTATTGAGTTCCAGTTAATACTCATACCCATTTATGTGATTCTTTTAAGACAATATATATGTGATAGAAGCATAATATTATAGGTTCTTGTACCTTACTTTTGTGGTTATGATGTCAAGAGATAATAATTGGAACTTATTTAGCATAATCTAGGAAACAAAATAGGTTTATCTAGGTTAATGCTTGCGCATGGCATTATGGTGGAATTTATTTCCAATATTAATTAGAGCTCATGTATAAGTATGAAAAGAGCACATGCTATCTTCTTTTAAACTTCAGGAGAAATGTGTTTTGGAATTGGTTTTAAGGGGAAGTTATCCCTAACTTCTTATGTTAGATTCTTATATTGAAATAGATGAAGGAACATGATTACATGTGATAGCTAAGTTATTCATATTATGAAAAAAAAAAGTATTAGTGTTTAATGTGACCTTTACTTCTCTATATTATTGATGGTTAGTAAGGTGGGACCTTACATATGGTATCAAAGTGTTGTCGCGGCTACAAGCACCCTCCAAAATTTTTCCTTTGCTTTGTTTTGGAGCCTCCCTACCAACCATCCTCAGCAGCATGCCTTGCCTTGTCAAGTACACAAGCTTCATTGATTTTCTTGTAGAATGACAACATGTCCATGAGAGATTGTTCCATTCCCCTCACAGGTTGTTTCTCCGGACTTGGTCCAGCTACAGGCTTAGCAGCTCCCTCAAGAAATTGCGCAATTCTAGAGGGGAACCAGCCTTCCCTCCAGAAATTATGCAATTCTGTTTGGCAACCTACTGGGCTCCAGAATTGTGCAAATCTACCAATCAAGCTTCATTGAGAAAATTGTGCAATTCCTCCTAGTAGGGCTGCTCAGCCCAAAAATTACACAATTTTGGGTAGCAGTCAGCTGCTCAACCCAAAAATTTCACAATTCTAGGTAGAAGTCAGCTACTCAGCCCAAAAATTGCACAAACCTTTTGGGCAGTCAGCCCAGCTCACTTCCAAAAATGTACATTTTTTGCCTCGACTGAGTATACTATTGCATGTGCAGTTGTATTGACCGATTCCACCCAGGACCAACAAAACTTAACTTGCATGCATGGGATGCTTTTTACCAGAATATAAAAAAGAAACATGCAAAAAGCATCCCTAAATTTTAGGGAGCTATTTTTAGCAGCTATAGGTTACATGCAAAGACCATTTTAGAATCTTTCCTCCAAGTGTCGCTTTTTCTTAGATTTGTGGCATGTCTGTCACGAGCTCAAACTTATTTATTCAATGCTTTAGAGCTCACTTATTCACATCGATCTTGGAGCTCTGACATCCAACAACACATCCAGGAGTCTTCAACACATCCACCTCATATATTCATGAGTAACTTGTCTTTTGCAGCATTTCTGTCGCTTTTTGTGTTTTCGCTTGTGTGAGTGTTGTTTGCTTGATTTCTGTGAACACTTGTTGTCATTTACATGCATACAACCTTGTACTAGCATCATTTCAGTTTTCATTAGCATGTCATTGTTGTCACATGCATGAAATTGTTTTGTACAAACGGTTGCCAATTTGGCGACTCACTTCACCACATGCATGTTGTTCCATTTTCTGAATCTTTCATTCACGGTTTTCTTGCAGATCATTCACTTCTAATTACACTCAGTATCGCCATGCAATCACATTCACATTTGCTTTCAATTTCTCGTCGGCGAGTCTGGGCAGCCTTAGCCCAGACTTTGCCTCACCAAGACAACATTGCGCAATTCAGAGAGGGAAGGCTCTGTCTTCCTCTTAGGAAATGTGCATTTTTTCCCAATGACTATCCTCTAGTATTTCATTGCGCAATTCTGAGGGACAGTGATTGTTGGCCCAGAAAATTGCGCAATGCAGTCACTGGGACTACAACCACTGCCAGCTGAAATTGCACATTATGCAGTTCCAGCAGCCAGTAGGCCAGCCTGGATTGCACATTACGCAAATCCAACAGCCAGTCAGCCTCCCCAGATAGCCCAGACTACCTTTTATGTAGTTCTGGTAGCCAGTCTCCTAGAAAAAATTGTGCAATCCTTGCCATTCAATCCCCAGGTATGTTGCATGTCGTTACTCAAGTTTTCTTCAGTTTTTGCTGACATATTTCTTGCCATGCATGTCGCTTTGTCTCTAGATCTAGAAAGTGTTCATCTACCTCTTAGCAGTTTAAGATCAATGGCCTTCACGAGAGAAGGATCAAAGGACATTGACGGAAGTTCAACTAGAGCAGCAGTTGAGTGAGTGTTTACAAGTCTGTAGATCTATGAAGATACCAAATTGATTGTAGACAAGGACATCAAGTTGAAGTAGCAAGAGGTCAATGATGCATTTGCAGGAATATTTGGGGAAGACCTCAAAGACCGCCAACTCTATGTTAACATCCACAAGTCTGGCTTGTACCAGATTTCATGCAGGTGTCTCGTGCTCCCATGCATGTACATGATACACTGGATTGTCTCGCACACTAATCTTGAGATGATGACATTGAGCAGTGTCAGTGGGATGGAGATTGCTACCTTCAGGGCACAAGATTATGATGAGATGTATCAGATGTCGAAGCTCGTGATCATCATGGAGACTCCCTACAAAATACCTAGCAATAATGCCAACTCTAGAGACATTTTGAAGAACTGGGTGAAGCAGTCGGCTAAATTCAAGATGACACCCAACCAGGTTTACAAGACGAAGATACAGCGAAAGGTGTATCAATACTTGGTCATCTTCACATTTCGTCTGTATGGCCAAGAAAGCATGGAAACCTTCCCACAGAGTTGGGTGATCGTGTTGGACCAAATAGCCAGAGAAGGCAAAGCATGCAACTGGTCTGACATGTTGGCTTATCAATTGAAGGAATAGGTAACAAGGTCTCGATAGCCACCCAAAGGTATGCAAGTAGAAATATACATGTCTGCTTATATCTTGGATGTAATTTGTGCCTGTTAGGAGTTCCTAAGCTTGAAGTGGGCATGGACACCAATGGAGACTGTTGTGAACACTTATTGTAAGATGTTGTACGAATGCAGCTTCAAAGGAGTTATCACATAGTTGTCCAACCATTTTGTCACCCCATTTTATAAGATAATATTCGAACAATATCCACCCTGCATGTTGAAGGCAGCAATAGAGGCACTGATCGACATAGCTAATTGGTATGTCTCATCATCTGGCACCTTCATATGGATGTACAGCACGGAGAAGCCTCTGCATGTTCTACCAAAGTTTTCCTTGGACAATCTCGTCATGAAGGAAGTATCATATCACATCTCGACAAGATTGACAGATATGTATTTTCAAGCATACGGATGTCGAAGCAGAGAAGATGAAGAAATATCCATTTAACCTCCAAAGTTACAATCTGTATGACTCGCATTGTCTTGTGAAAGATCACTATGGAGAATATAGTTTAACTGGATCCACTGGGCATGTCATTGGGTGCAGGAAGACCCATGGAAATATTGTTATAACTCCTCTAGACTGAATGAATTGGTCGGCCTCGCTATTGAATGGATAGCGAAGCAGTGTGAAGCAGCATCCCAGAGAGCACCAAAAGCAGCAGCAACAGCAGAGGCAAACATACCATTGCATGACAAGGGCAAGAGGAAGATTGTCAACAGCCTGGAGGAAGAGTAAAGTTGCAAGTTCTAGGAAGACCCACTTGTGCAGAAAGTAGCTTTGGAAATAGAGGCAAAGAGGCAACAATGCGACAAGAGAAATATGGAAATGGAGAATGGAGGAAACAGAGAAGGATTTGCATGAGTTGAAGGAGCAACTTCGTAAGGAACAGGAGATACGGAAACAGCAGAAGGAAGCACAACATGAATAGGTACAGCAGGGGGTGCGACTTGTGTAGACAGATGAAACTATGCCCGTACAGGTAGTAGACTCATCAGAATAGTTAGCATCAGGCAGACAGGGTGAACCATTGCAGGAACAAGACTTTGCTCAGAAGATAGAGCAAGCACTTGCACAAATGGATACGGATATGGAGAAACAGGAGTTAGAGCAAGACATCGACCTCATACCTCACCACCAAGAGGTCGACCCACCATCTTCGCCACATCCAAAAGAGGAGAAAGTCCCAAGCGACCAAGGAGACACTGAGATCCTTAGAGATTAACTAGAAGGAGAGATGCACAACATCTCATTCGACGAGTCTCAACATAGATTTGTGCAATATTGCAGAGTGTCAACTTCGGATGATCATAAATCTCCTGCGCAGTTTGAGGAATGAGTGATCGTGTCTGACATGTGTAAACATCCAATAGCATTAGTTGATGTTATCAAAGCATATGCCGAAGCCACTAGCTCGAGTGTTCACTTCCTGATAGCTGAGAATGAGTGAATGGCTAAGGAGCTACAGACAGCCAAGCAGGGAGGAGAATTGGTTACAACATCCGCCTGAGCAGAATTGAAGAATTGGTCATGCGGGCATTGTATTCCAAGTTTGGTACTGTGCATAAGGCAGTCATCCATCTCAATGATTGGTAGCAGTGATGTGCTAGAAGAGCATGTATCCTGTCAAACGTGCATGTTGTTGTTGATTACATGAAAACATGGATGATGAGATACAAAGGAGCCCCACTTCACTTGCCTAAGATGATGAAGCCTAGAGCAGTCGAGATGAAGGCCCTCATCCAGAGTCAGGTCCAGAACTATGAAGAGCTCTCGCAGCTCATCACTAGTCTACAGGCTTCCCATGCACATGTATTCAAGAGTATGGATGGTTTTGTGTGTGCACATGTGATCCCATCTATTGGGACGCTCACCCAGGAGAAGAAAAATGCATAGGTCCAACTAGATATTGCATCATACTTTGACGAGTTCATGCACATAGCCACCAGACCAGACTTGTCCATCAACGCAGACACCATGCACAAGTATGTTTCTGGTCTAGTCGCACTCAAGAAAATGATGTGCATGCTATCAAATGAGTTGTAAAGAGGAGCTTGAGCAGTGTACCCAGATGCTATGGAGGCTAGAGTCAGGTTCCAGAAAGATTTCACCTTAGAGTACATGGACACCATCATAGACTATCGAACTTGGCATTAGTTTGCTACTATTGATCATCATGAGGATGTCGAAGAGTTGGATTTCCAATAGTTGTCCGAGTCATAGTGATGTCTTGCATGGCTTGCTCAAGCCATTTTTTCTCACATGGGTACATGTGCATTGTAATGTAACATCTTGTCAAGTGTAAGTTCAAGTGTTGATAGTTGGATGTAACAGTCATAGAGTAGATGAAGAGTCATGAGGGTAGATGAATTGTCACAAAGGGGAATGTCAAGAGCCACCCCACCCTTTGCTATAAATAGTCCCTCATAACTCATTGTAGAGGTTTTTGGTTAGCCAAGCTTCCGATAGGAGTATCTTAGAGAAAGCTTGGACAGTATTGTAACGAGCCTTGGCTTCTCCACTACGCAGAGCTAGTATATCTCTTTGGGGGAGCAGGTGGTTGTGACTACAACATTCCATTGTCAAAAATAGTGGTTGGACATGGACGTATTGTATGACTGGAACTTACACTTCTTAATCTAACAGAGCCGACACGTTTCATGCATATGTTGTATTGTATTTTAGCTATCTTGAGTACTCTAAATGATATATGTATATGTTTGATTACGAATGTATGTGTAGCTATTTCTGCATATGTATGTATGAATCTTTCTTAAACGTGTTGTTGGTTTAACCATCACTTCGGATTGCTAGCTAACTTTCCTTCCATGTTGTGATGCATCTTTACTCGTGTGTTCCCTTCTTAACTTCGTGCTATCATAGGTTTCTAAGGGGCACACTCACCTCACCCTCCATGTCTTAAAGCCACTCATGTACCTTCTTTAACTTACCACATATGTCACACCCTTGCTATCAATAGGGACATCCTACTTGCCTCTGTGCGAAACCGTGGTCAAGGCATTATCGTACGACCCACTGCTGGGACTCCTACACAAAACGGTCTGAGGTCTAATTGGAACTTCTTACCAGGGAGATCCCCTGACATGTTTGCAGGTCCATCACCATAAAAATTTCTGGCACTAGAAGGAGGGCCAGATGACAAGTTGTGTCCTCTCATCCTATTTTGAACATTTGCATATCTATCATGGAGTCTTTCACTCTCCTCCCTCCACGATGTTTTTTGCATGCCGAATATTTCACCATATCGAGGGAGTTTTTTGATCTCTTGTCCACATACATGTATGATGGTGAAGGCGAAGTGACTTGTCCTAAGTTCTTACATGACTTCCTTTCCATGCTTCATGAGGAAGATGGATGTTCTGATGAACAGGCCAGCCTGTTGCTTGCATACACACTTCATGAATCCCCACATCGATGGCTGTGTAGCCTACTAGTTGACAACGTGCACTCACTTGAGAACTTTTGTGATCTCATTGAAGACACTTCTTATCATTTTTATCCAAAACATCTTGACCAATAAATGTTACAACAATGGAAGGATTTGTACAAATCGCCTATGGATTTTTGGCAGCGCTTCCGTGATTTGCAGTTTCAAGCTCCAAAAAGCTAGATGAAATTTTTCTATCTTTGGGATAGATTTGAGTATTGCCTTAAGAAATCTTCCCATCCCAAGAAGAAGTTTGAACTCAATCCTCGCTTAGCATTCTTTAGTGAGGGAGTTGCACAATCATAGACAGATACAGTCACTATCACAAGTGACTGTCCGTCATCCCCTTATCAAATAGGTCCACCACTGTAGGGTGATGCGGGAGATCAGGCTCACACATCTGTTCAGCTATCACATCCTCCCAACATCACTTCGCTTAATTTTCGCGTAGATTTGGTTGTGATTCCATCAAGTTGTCATATGCATTTTGTACCATAACCTCCGTCTTCGTACTCGAATGATCCTCTGGATGATATTGTCTTGTTTTCTTCCATTTCGGACTCTACACTTGTTGTGAATGAGGATTGAGCCATCGACAAAGTTAGTGTTGCACAACTAACATGCACTATCATTCATGAAGAGTATGACTAGGAGCTTGAACATCAACACTTGGCAAGGGATGACTCCCTTTGGTCCAAGCCTTCTCATCATTGGTGGACCTGCCATCCATGATTTCACATGTGTATCTTCATCTATAGATGCAACCATTGTTGATCACTAGCAGGACACAACGGATGTCAGTCCATCATTCGACAATAGAGAGGATAAATTATTTATTGAAATTCCTCTTGATCTTTCATCTACATTTTCTGAAAACACAGAGAATGAATTTGTTCGTTTTTCATGTACCCCTCTATTTGATTTATTAGATTATGAGGATGTCGATGAAATCATTGATTTTTATGATCGTGGTTGTCGTGATGCATTTACTCTCGTATTCAATCACGATGATGATTCTATCGCAATTGATTTTTCAAAGCCACCTGTTTATGATGATCTATCTGATGACAAAGTTGAAACCCCACAGACTGTCAAGGAACTTCAGCCTGAGCTAATGGTTATGTTAGGCCCTCACTGTCCTAAGGTTGGTTTCACTTTTGATCAGGAAATTTTTGAATCACCCGAGGCTCCTCATCACTCATATGTATGCATTAAAGATCAATATCACACACATGTCATGCTTCCTCCACTTGAACTGCACGATCCCATCACTCATGTATTGGATGAATCTTACATTGCAAGCACACATGCATGACGCAAGTTGTCTTTGTTTCTTTTGTTTACTTTCATGTCACAGTCAAGAGTATGTGTATGCTTCAAATTTGCACGCAATGTCACACAACACCATGACAATTCCACGACCACATGTCATGTACTTGCACTCACTTGTGTCCTGTGGACACTTTTAAACATGAAATGTTTTTGTCTTCATTGTTATATCTTTCTTGTTTGTTGATCTGCACAACCGAGTTTCTCGTGGATGAAGCCTTCACCAACATGGGTCAACCAATGTGTCAGTGGCTGCATTGGAAATATCACTTCATGTGATCAGGCCCATGCACTGTTAGTTTAGGAGTAGGTGTAGTGTTTTCTTTCATGTTGTTTGTCTACTTCCTTGTTTGTTTACTCACTTTTCTTTCGCATTTACTTCTGCTTATTCTTTTCTTTGTTGTTTGTTTGCTTGTTTTTTTATTTGTAGGTTAGTTTCACATGAAACCATGTATGAATCTTGAAACAAGATGTGTAAAGTACAAGAGGCCTTGTGTAGTTATCACTACTTGGTTATCTGTCATCCTACCTCTATATGAAGAACTTGTTACTTTTAGTCCATGATACGTCGATGGAAAATATGTACTATTCGAAGTGACCCTTGGTGAAAACACACCACTTGCATGCTAACTAGTGTCACCTACTCTAGTCAGTTGTTTTTAGGTTAACCCTTCTCATCTTAGTCAAGTAGAGTAAGGTGAGAGGGAAAACCTTAGCAAGAATGTTAGAGGTTTATAATAAACCACTTCTCTGAAGGAACAACCTCTTCTACTCTCAATAAGTTGAGATCCTTCTTCCGCCTCTCAAATGAATAAGTGTTATGCATAGATACGAAAAATGAAAAATTATAAAAAAAAATGAAAAATGAATAAGGAAAAAGAAGAGAAAGGCTTCATGCACAGAGAGGTGATGCAAGTAACGTCGCCAGGGTAATGATTAGGCTCACTGGCAGTGAAGCGATGCTTATGTTCCCGTGTGACCCCACCGAGGTACTGTCCAGGCCTGCTAGTAACAGAGCAACACCAGAGATGAAACTAAGACTCTGATGACTATACTGCTTGTGCACCAATATAGCCCTCAACCCCAATTGGAACAACTGTGTTGAATTGGCTTGGAATGTGTGTCAATCGACCAAGAGCTTGGCAGATGCTGCATCTTACAATCAAGCTAGTGTGGAAACTAGGATGAATTGAGAACTAAACAATACTTCCGGAGGTGTTAGACTTGCTTTTCACGAACAATTTCCATTCAGAGAGCTGGAGTTCTGCCAGTGTGTCACCAAGTGTTGTAGCAACTACAAACACCCTCCAAAAGTTTTCCTTAGCTTCATTTTGGATCCTCCTTACCAACCATCCTTAGCAGCATGTCTTGCCTTGTCAAGTACACAAGCTTCAGTGATTTTCTTGCAGAATGGCAACTTGTCCATGAGAGCTTGTTGCATTCCCCTTAGAGGCTATTTCTTCGGACATGGTCTAGGTACAGGCCTATCATCTCCCTCAAGAAATTGTGCAATTCAGGAGGGGAAATAGCCTTCCCTCCAGAAATTGCGCAATTTTGTCTGGCAGCCTGCTGGGCTCCAGAATTGCGCAAATATGCCAGTCAAGATTCACTGAGAAAATTGCGCAATTCCTCTCAACAGAGCTGCTCAACCCAGAAATTGCGCAATTCTGGGCAGCAATCAACTGCTCAGCCCAGAAATTACGTAAACCTTCTCAACAATCAGCCCATCTCACTTTCAGAAATGCGCATTTTTTCCCCTCAGCTGCGCAGATTGTTGCATGTGTAGTTGGGTTGACCGATTCCAACCAGGACCAAGAAAACTTGACTTGCATGCATGGGCTACTTTTTTCTGAAATAGTAAAAAGGAACATGCAAAAATAATCCCTAGATTTTAGGGAGTTATTTTTAGAAGCTGGAGGTTACATGCAAAGATCATTTTAGAACCTTTCCTCCGAGTGTCACTTTTTCCTAGATTTGTGGAATGTGTATCATGAGCCTCAAACTTATTTATTTGATGCTTCAGAGCTCACTTATTCACATCAATCTTGGAGATCTGACATCCCATAGCACGTCTCGGAGTCTTCGACACATCCAGCTCATCTATTCACGAGTAAGTTGTCTTAAATTGTCTTTTGCATCATTTTTGTCTCTTTTTGTTTTTTTGCTTGTACGAGTGTTGTTTTCTTGATTTCTATGAATGCTTGTTGTTATTTACATTCATACTACCTTGTACTAGCACTGTTTTAGTTTTCATTAGCATCTCATTGTTGTTGCATGCATGAAACTGTTTTGTACGAACGGTCGCCGATTAGTCAACTCACTTCACCCACATGCATGTTGTTCCATTTTCTAAATCTTTCATTCATTGTTTTCATGCATGATCATTCACTCCTGCTTACACTTAGCATCACTATGCAATCACATTCACATTTGCTTTCAGCTGCCTATCGGCAGGTCTGGGCAACCTTGGCTCGAACTCTGCTTCACCAAGACAGCATTGTACAATTCTAAGAGGGAAGGCTCTATCTTCCTCTCAAGAAATGTGAATTTTTTCCCAGTGACTATCCTCCAGTCTTGCATTGCGCAATTCTGAGGGACAGTGACTGCTGGCCCAGAAAATTGTGCAATGCAGTCACTGGGCTTGTAACCACTGCAAGCTGAAATTGTGCATTGCCCAGTTCCAGCAGTCAGCAAGCCAACCTGGATTGCGCATTGTGCAAATCCAATAGCCATCTAGCCTCCCCAGATAGCCCAGACTACCTTTTACATAGTTCTGGCAGCTAGTCTACCAGCCTCCCAGAAAAAATTATGCAATCCTTGCCAGTCAATCCCCAGGTATGTTGCATGTCGTTCCTCAAGTTTGCTTTGGTTTTCACTGACATATTTCTTGCCATGCATGTCGCTTTGTCTCTAGATCTAGTAGGTGTTCATCCACCTCTAAGCAGTTCAGGATCAATAACCTCCAAGAGAGCAAGATCAAAGGACACTGATGGAAGTGAAAATGGAGCAGAAGTTGAGAGAGTGTCTACAAGTCTATTAATCTATAAAGATACCAAATTGATTGTAGACAAGGATATCAAGCTGAAATGGAAAGAGGTCAATGATGCATTTGTAGGCACATTTAGGGAAGACCTCGAAGACCTCCAAGTCTATGTGAACATCCACAAGTCTAGCTTGTACCGGATTGCATGCAAGTATCCCATACTCCCATGCACGGACATGATACATTGGATCGTCTCGCACACTGATCCCAAGATGATGAAATTGAGCAGTTTCAGTGAGACAGATATTTCTACCTTCAGGGCACAGGATTATGATAAGATGTATCAGATGTCGAAGCCTGTGATCATCATGGAGACTCCCTATAGCATACCCAGCAACAATTCCAACTCCAAAGACATTTTGAAGAATTGGGTGAAGGAGCCGACTAAATTCAGGATGACACCCAACCAGGTCTACAAGATGAAGATACTAGGGAAGGCATATCAATACTTGGTCATCTTCACATGTCATTTTTATGTCCAAGAAAGAATAGAATCCTTCCCACAGAGTTGGGTGATCGCGTTGGACCAGCTAGCCAAAGAAGGCAAAGCATGAAACTGGTCTGACATGTTGGCTCATCAACCGAAGGAACATGTAACAAGGGCTCGACAGCTGCCCAAAGGTATGCAAGAATAAATATACATTTCCACTTATATATTGGATGCAATTTGTGACCATTAGCAGTTCTTGAGCTTGAAGTGGGCATGGACACTTACAAAGACTGTTGTGAACACTTATTGTAAGATGTTATCCGAATGTAGCTTCAGAGGAGTTATCACATAGTTGTCTAACCATTTTGTCACCCCGATTTACAAGATGATAGTCGAACAAGATCCACCCTGCATGTCGAAGGAATAAATGGAGGCACTGATCAACATAGTTGATTGGTATTCCTCATTGTCTGAAACCTTCATATGTATGTACAACATGGAGAAGCCTCTGAATGTTCTACCAAAGTTTTCCTTGGACAAGCTCGTCATGCAGGAAGTATCATATCACATCTCGGTAGGATTGACAGCTAGGCTACACTAGAAGAAAAAGGAACCTTGGCCCACTCTTCCATTGCGGATTGAGTTATACAAGATATAGAGTTTCAAGAATTCAGATGTCGAAGCAGAGAAGATGAAGAAATATCCATGTGACCTCCAAAGTTATAATCTATATGACCCACATTGTCTTGTGAAAGATCACTGCGTGAGAGTACAGTTTAACTGGATCCACGGGGCATGTCATTGGGCATAGGAAGACCCATGGAGATATTGTTACAACTCCTCCAGACTCAATGAACAGTTCAGCCTCGTTGTGGAATGGATAGCGAAGTAGCATGAAGCAGCATCCTGGAAAGCACCAGAAGTAGCAGCAGCAGTAAAGGCAAACATACCAATGTGGGACAAGGGTAAGAGGAAGATTGTCGACAGCATGGAGGAAGAGAAAAGCTACAAGTTATGAGTAGACCCACTTGTGCAGAAGGAAGCTTTGGCAATAGAGGCAAAGAGGCAACAACACGATAAGAGAAACGCACAAATGCAGAGAGAGAAACAGAATGGAGGAAATAGAGAAGGAGGTGCATGAGTTGAAGGAGCAACTCCAAAAGGAATAGAAGTTGCACAAACAAGAGAAGGAAGCGTAGCAGGAACAGGTAGAGTAGGGGGCTTAACTTGTGCATACAGATGAAATTGCACTCGTATAGGTAGTAGACTCATCAGAACATGTGGCATCAGGCATATAGGGTGAACCATTGTAGGAACAGGACTTCACTCAAGAGATAGAGCAAGAACTTGCACAAATGGATACGTATATGGAGTAATAAGAGTTAGAGCAAGACATCGACCTCATGCCTCACCACCAATAGGTCAACCCACCAGCTTCACTACATCCAGAAGAGGAGAAAGTCCCAAGCAACCAAGGAGATACTAAGATCCTTGGAGATTAGCTGGAAGGAGAGATGCACAACATCTCATTCGACGAGTCTCAACATAGAGTTGTGCAATCTCGCAGAGTGTTGACTTCAGATGATCATACATCTCTTGTGTAGTTTGAGGAACGAATGATCGTGTCTAACATGCACAAACACCTAGCAACATTGGTCGATGCTACTAGAGCATATGCCAAAGCCACTAGCTCGAGTGTTCGCTTCCTGATAGCTACGAATGAGGGAATGGTTAAGGAGATAAAATGGCCAAGAAGGGAGGAGAATTGGTTACAACATCCATTGAAGAAGGCAATATTGGATGAAGTATTGTCCCTTGATACAGTCATGCAGCCATTGTATTCAAGTTTGGTACCATACATAAGGTAGACATCCATCTCAACGATTGGCAGCAGTGATGTGCTAGAAGAGCATGTATCTTGTCAAACGTGCATGTTGTTTTTGATTACATGAAAACATGGATGATGAGATATAAGGGAGCCCCACTTCAATTACCTAAGATGATGAAGTCCAAAGCGGTTGAGCTGAAGGAATGCATATGGAGTTAGGTCTGGAACTATGATGAGCTCTCGTAGCTCATCACTAGTCTACAGGCTTCCCATGCACATGTATTCAAGAGCATGGATGTTGTTGTGCATGCACATCTGATCACACTCACCCAAGCAGAGACAAAGACACAGGTTTGACTAGAGCTTGACTCATACTTTGACGAGTTGATGTGCATAGCCACCAACCCAGACTTGTCCATCAACACAGACACCATGCACAAGTAGGTTGCTGGTCCGGCCGCACTCATGAAAATATGCGCATGCTCTCAAATGAGTTGGACAGAGGAGATTGAGCAATGTACCCAGATGCTATGGAGGCCAAAGTTAGGTTCCAGAAAGATGTCACCTTAGAGTACACTAACACCATTATGGACTACTAGTCTTGGCATCGATTTGCTATTGTCGATCACCATGAGGATGTTGAAGAGTTGGTCTTCCAACAATTGTCTGAGTCATAGTGATGCCTTGCATGGCTTGCTTAAGCCATTTTGTCTCACATGGGTACATGTGCATTATAATGTAACGTCTTGTCAAGTGTAAGTGAAAGTGCCAATAGTTGGATGTATAACAGTCATAGAGTAGATGAAGAGTCATGAGGTTAGATGAATTGTCACAAAGGCGAATGTCAAGGGCCACCCACCTTTGCTATAAATAGTCCCTCATAACTCATTGTAGAGGCTTTTGGTCAGCTAAGCTTCCGATAGGAGTATCTTAGAGAAATCTTGGATAGTATTGTAATGAGCCTTGGCTTCTCCACTGCACAGAGCTAGTATATCTCTTTGGAGGAGCAGACGGTTTTGGCTTTAACGTTCCGTTGTCAAAACTAGTGGTTGAACATGGATGTATTGTATGACTGGAAATTACACTTCTTAGTATAACAAAGCTAGCACGTTTCATGCATATGTTGTATTGTATTTTAGCTATCTTGAGTACTCTAAATGATATATGTATCTATTTTCTTATGCATCTATGTGTAGTTATTTTTGCATATGTATGTATGAATCTTTCTAAAATGTGTTGTTGGTTTAACCATCACTTCAGATTGCTAGCTAACTTTCCTTCCATGTTGTGATGCATATTTACTCGTGTGTTCCCTTCTTAACTCTATGATATCACAGGTTTCCAAGGGGCACACTCACCTCACCCTCTGTGTGTTAGAACCACTCATGCACCTTCTTTGACTTACCGCATATGTCACACCCTTGCTACCAATAGGGACATCTTACTTGCCTCTGTGTGAAGTTGCGGTCAAGGAATTACCATAAGACCCACTGTTGGGACTCCTACACCAAACAGTCTAAGGTCTAGTTGGGACTTATTACCAGGGAGATCCCCTAACATGTTGGTGGGTCCAGCACCATCAACACAAATCTATCTACAACATGAGGGCGTAATGGATATACATGCTCACTAGTAGAATAGCATATGAATCTTAATTTTAGATATATGTTGAATTGTTATGTGTGTTTAATAGGATGTGTGTTGGTTACAATTGTTGTTACTATTAAATTATGTTGTTTATGAAATATTAAAAAAAAGAGTGAGAAGAAGGAATAATTCCTTATATTCTTGGCCTTTTGGTTGAAGCGAGTTGTGGAAATTTGTTAAAAGCATTTAAGAGGTGCTATGAAATATTGTGATTAGATAGTTGGGATTAAACACACATTTGTGAATGTTTGAATGGTAGGTGGATGTATGTGTACTGTGTTTATGTGTTTGTTATGTGATCAATTTGTTGTTAACGACATAATATGGTTTTAAAAACCACGTTTTTTGGATGAAATCACACATGCCAATAAAACCCATGTCTTAGTATAGGAATGAAGACTTATTGTGTATGAATTGGCATTGTGTAAGAAATATGATGGCAATTTGCAGACTCCAAAATGTAGTGGAGAAAATTCTCGCTGTAGGTGCTACAAAATAATTTTGTAGCGCTCTTTAAAAAACATGTAGTCGTTATAGAATAATTTTGTAGCGCTCCAAAAAAAAAAAAAAAAATCTACCTTTTGGGAAGGTGAAGTGACTTACTTTTTGCAACCTAGCTCCCCACAATTGTGGCACATCCTCCAACTCTTGGAATGATATCCTCATCCTGTTTTCTCCCTTACTCGAGTTAATGGACCACACTCTGATCAAAAGGGCATGATATTTCCTATAAATATAGAAATCATGTGAAATTGATCTGAAATTATCATAAATTAAAATTGATGTAGAATTGATTAACCATTAATGATTTGAATGTTAGCTGAAAGTGCGGAAATCGAGGAAAAATGCTTGAGAAGAAGACTTTACGACATAATAAAGATGCATAACAAAAGTGAAAATAGTAAAAACACAGCGATACCAGACAGAAAAATTGATGACGGAATTCATCCCTGATGGACTACGTCTCCAGGTCCGCTTTCAAGATGGGTGACTGTTTTTATTAGGAATGAATAGAAGGAGTTGATTACACATAGATTTTATCAGTTTTAATGTGCATGCAGGCACTTCTGATCACTGTATTCAGATATCCCTCTGAACCAGCTTTCCAATGCCTCTTATCGATTCCAATTCTGACTCTGAATGCTCTGTAACACTGAAAACAAAACTGCCTATGACCTACAGAATCTGCAAGAAAAAAGTCAAAAATCACTCCTCTGATCCATGAAGGAAAATCTACCTTTTAAAGGCCATCAGATACATTCTAAATCCCAAGACTAAGTTTAGGGATGCATAAGTTGGAATTAGGGTTTGTTGAGTTAAGGTCTTGTCATAAAATGACACCTTATGTATTGGTTACACGGTGGTTTAATTAGAATAGCACCAAAACTCAATGCAAAAACCAAAATAAACTTTGGATATGTTGGTGGTCAAGAAACAGCATGCAGGAGTTAACTGTCGATGTGAATAGGTCGCAGTAAAAGCACAAATGGACACGGTCGCAGGTTGGTTCCAGTAGTTTCGGAACCGCTTGCCGACTCTGCATGTGACAATTGTTGCAGTTTGTGCTGACTACTAACTCCGTGGTTTATGTGTTGTGGTTTCCGTTACGGTTACCTCCAAATGCTAACCTGACAGCTTACACACTGATCACATAACCACCTCTGGCACAGTCTTCTCCGTAGTTTCCAAGCCCGACGGCTTATTCCACTATGGTTACTACTAACCTCCGCCTAACCTCCTCTGCCGGCTCACATGGCACAGTCCCGACGCGGTTAGCAGATGGTGGTTTAAGGACTGTGTTAATAGTTTTGTAATGTTTATTACATTGTTTTGATATGTGAATAGGCTGGGAGCATTAGGTTAGGTTTAATACATTGTTTTGTATTGTGATAGGATTGGAAGGACTTAGGCATAGGTCTATGGCTTAGGATTATGGTTGAAAATGCATTTGGATTTAATACAATAGGTTTTATGTATGGATTAGGCTTTAATACAATGAGTTAGGTTTATGGTTAGGTTGAGTCTTAGGCTTAGGTTTTTATGTTTTATTTTTAAAATCCCATGTATAACGGATTATCACAATGTGACGATACCAATGCATATCGTCGACACAATCCATAATTGTGACGACAACCTGACGACGAACCATATCGAACCATTACAACGGATGACACTCATGTCTTCACTAAATCCTGCGAGGTGAATGACAAGACACATGTCGTCAACCAATCCTGGCAAAACTTTCGATGGACACAAGTCGACAGCCAGGTACAAACCCATATCCACTTAATGCCATGAAAATCATAAACATTACCTAAACAACCTAATCCATAACCAAAACTGTCGAACTGTTGAAGCTAAACTAAATTGATGATGACACTGAACACTGATGATGACACTTGAATGCATGTTCAACTGAATCAATGGAATCATCCTGGATCATTCCTCTCCACTTGAAAGCTTTTGGACCACAAAATTTTGACTAAACAAATAGTCGATGAGGGTAGAACTCCCTCTCATTCCACCTTGACCTGACGATGTACCAATATATTCGATCAATCATTTGCAAGTGATGACCCTGATGATGCTGACCATGTTACCTTTTGATTCGGTGACCTGTTCTCTCCATCTGCAGTATGAACAACTTGCGATGATGGGAAAACAACTTGCTATAAACATGGCAATTGAATTCTTTCATGAAGAACCATGAGTTAGGATTCATAATCTTTGAAGACAGTCTCTACTGGATGTTGTTTAATACCATCAACTTGTATAAACAATCTATTTTGCGGAATGAAAGAGACAATCAAAGATATTCTTGACGTCAAACTAGCTACTTGATTAATCATACTTTCTTACTTCCTGATTACTAAGTGAACTTGCTGCAATGAACCTATCCAACTGTAAGGTGAAATTTGCTGCAACTTAGTTTGATTCTGAAAGTTTTGAATTAGCTGTTGATTTGTTTGAATCACTTTCCCTTCATTTATTAAATGTTGTTTCCATTGATTAGCACCTTCCTCTGATGGATAAGTTCCCATTAGACGCTTTGACACTACTTTAGAAAAGGCTTTGATATGAAAACAAATAGGTCTCCTCTCCACTTGAAAAGAGGTTTCCAAACTTTTTGAAACATGACATGGCAACACAATCCAAGAGAAATTGAACACTGACTTTCCCCAATACTGACCTGTATCCCTGCAACTGTTAAGTTCCAAACTTAAACTGAATTGATTCATTCTGACATTAGGAAGAGGATCTTTAAGCACACACTGTAATTCATGTTGTAATCCCTTTTAAGCACACACTGTAATTCATGTTGTAATCCCTGCTTAGGAATAAGATGTTTGGTTTTACATAGAACTGGAATTGTTTCTATCTCTTTAAACAAAGCATCTTTAATCTGATTTGCATAACTTAAATAAGAATCATGTTGATTGTTATGTTGATCCTTTACACACATGATTACAAACCTCTTGATTGAACTCATTAATCGCTTCATCTTATTAACATTAACTGAATTCAAGTGATTTTTACTTTGATGTGCCCTAACAATAAATTCAACCCCATCTTTCTTAAGGTGATATTTATGTTCTCTCCTATAAAATACTACATCACGATCATAAAGAAACGAACTTCCTAAGAAAACTCCACATATGTCTACTGGAACCACATCTAATTCCACTTCATCAATGTAATTCGCTGTAATGGCAAATCTTAATCGACACTGTTTGGTGACTTTTACCTAAGTTGATTTATTTAGCCATCCTAATGGGTAAGGTCTTGGATGATTCCATGTTTCCAAACCCAAACTTTTAACTAAATATTCAGAGATTAAATTCGCTTGTGATCCACTCTCAAACATTGTATCTATATTTATGTGCTTATATGTTATCCTTATGTTAAACAATTCAACTCTTTTATCCTCATGTGAATGATTTATGTTTGATGAAGATGCAATAGTTTTTGAACTTGAACCAATGTCAGAAGTTTTACCTATCGTAACCATGGCGGTTATCCTCCTTTAATCACCTGAATTTGAACCTAGATCCTGTTGGACTACTGCAATGGCCTTCTTTTCATCCTTCTCCTTAAGGAAATTTTTGGGCTTAAGTTCTGGATGAAGTTTCCAACACTTTGATTCATCATGACCGATTCTCTGGCAATGAGAACAAGTAGGTCTTTCCTTCTGAACGATCGTTGATTTCTTTCTCTTCGAGTTATTCTTCCCCTTACTTTCATTGGAATCTTTGGTTTCCAACTCTTTTAATGACTGTGATGAAAACTTGAATGGTCTGCCACCTGATTCAATATGTATGGCCCGAACACACACCTCATCAAAATCATCAGGATTGAACATCAATAAATTATGTTGCAAATATGAATGTGAATTGTCAATGTATTTTAACAAAGTTTCACGTGTATCCAATGAAATACCAAGCACTAATGCTTTCTTTCTAAAATCCTGAGTAAACTCCTAAACACTCTGCCCTTTACCTTGCCTCAGATGTTGCCAATCAATAACAGCTTGATGCATGTATCCTAAAGGATAAAACTATTTCCTAAGAGATTTTAAAACTTAGACCATGAAGAGATGACTTTTCCTTTACGCTTTACATCTATCTTAGTTTTACTTTCCCACCAGATTAAAGTTGTTTCCCCCATTCTAAGTGTAGCCAACTGAATTTTAGTTTTATCGCTAGAAATGTTCTGAATGCGACAATACACTTCTAACTGCTTAATCCAGTTATCTAGCTTTTCAGGATTCATTTCGCCATCATAAACAAGTAACTCAAATTTAACATCAAGTTTCAAAAGATATGTTTTCTTAGGTTTCTTTTTCATTTTAGATTCTGCACTTGAAGAAGAAGAAGATGATGATGATGATGGAGATGATGGAGGTGAAGGTGGTTTATCAGTCTTCCCTTTACCTTTGTCCTTCTTCAATGCCTTTGAAGAAGAAGTTGCATCTCTCACCTTCTTGTCTTTATACAATTCTCCCAACATTTGTTGCATAGTCAAGAATGCCTGCTAAAATTGTTCTTCACTCATCTTAGTTTCAGTGTTTTCACCTACATTAGGTCCTAACATGGTTGATTTATGAATGACTCATCGCTTTCCAATCTCTGGATCGATCTTCTCAAGGATTCCTTCTTCTCATTACGACTTTGACCTGGTTTACATTTAATGGAAAATTATACAAATGTAACCTACTCTGATACCAAATTATATGATCTAAAATGATCATAAATTAAAACTGATGTAGAATTTATTAACCATTAATTATTTGAATATTAACTAAAAGTGCGAAAATCGAGGAAAACTGCTTGAGAAGAAGACTTTACGACAGCTGATTAAACATAATAAAGATGCATAACAGAAGCAAAAATAGTAAAAACATAGTGATACCAGATAGCAAAATTGATGACGGAGTTCATCCCTGATGGACTACGTCTCCGAGTCTGCTTTCAAGATGGGCAATTGTTTTTATTAGGAATGAACAGAAGGAGTTGATTACACAAATATTTGATCATTATAAATGTGCATGCAGAAACTTCTGATCACTATCATTAGATATCCCTCTAAACTAGCTTTCCAACGCCTCTTACGGATTCCAATTCTGACTCCATATGCTCCTGTAACACTGAAAACAAAACTGCCTATGACCTCCAGAATCTACAAGCAAAAAGTCAAAAACCACTCCTTCGATCCATGCAGGAAAATCCACCTTTTAAAGGCCCTCAGATACATTCTAACTCCCAAGAATGAGTTTAGTGATGCATAAGCTGAAATTAGGGTTTGTTGAGTTACGGTCTTGTCATAAAATGACACCTTAGATATTGGTTACATGGTGGTTTAATTAGAATACAACCAAAACTCAATGCAAAAAAGCAAAATAAACTTTGGATATGATGGCAGTCAATAAACAGTGCGTAGGAGTTAACTATCCATGTGAATAGGTCACATTCAAACCACAAATGGACATGGTTGTAGGTTGGTTCCAGTGGTTTTGGAACCGCTTGCCGACTCTGCATGTGACAACTGTTGCAGTTTGCATTGACTGCTAACTCTGTGATTTCTGCGTTGTGGTTTCCATTGCGGTTACCTCCAAATGCTAACATGATGACTTACACACTGATCACATAACCACCTCTGATGCGGTCTTCTCTATGGTTTCCAAGCTTGACGGCTTATTCTGCTACGGTTACTGCTAACCTCTGCCTAACCTCCTCTGCCCGCTCACATGACACAGTCCCGACGCGGTTAGCAGATCGCGGTTTAAGGATTGTGTTAACAGTTTTGTAATGTTTATTACATTTTTTTGATATGTGAATAGGTCGAGAGCATTAGGTTAGGTTTAATACATTATTTTGTATTGTGATAGGGTTGGAAGGACTAAGGCATAGGTCTAGGGCTTAGGATTATGGTTGATAATGCATTTGGATTTAATGCAATAGGTTTTATGTATGGATTAGGGTTTAATACAATGAGTTAGGTTTAGGGTTAGGTTGAGTCTTAGGCTTAGGGTTTTATGTTTTCTTTTTAAAAACCCATGTACAACGGATTGTCACAATGTGAAGATACCAATGCATATCGTCGACACAATCCACAGTTGTGACGACAACCTGACGACAAACCATATCGAACCGTTACAACGGACGACACTCATTTTTTCACTAAATCCTAGGAGGTGAACAACAAAACACGTGTCATCAACTAATCCTAGCAGAACTGTCGATGGACACAAGTCGACAGCCAGGTACAAACCCATATCCACTGAACGCCATGAAAACCATAAACATTACCTGAACACCCTGATCCATAACCAACACTGTCAAAGTGTCGAAGCTGAACTGAATTGACGACGACATTGAATACTGATGACGACACTTGAACACCTGTGCAATTGAATCAATGGAATCTTCCTGGATCATTCCTCTCCACTTGAAAGCTTTTCGATCACAAAATTTTGACTAAACAAATAGTTGATGAGGGTAGAACTCCCTCTCTTTCCACCTTGACCTGACGATGTACCAATACATTCGATCAATCACTTGCAAGTGATGACCCTAATGATGTTGACCATGGTACCTTTTGATTCAGTGACCTGCTCTCTCCATCTGCAGTATGAACAACTTACGATGATGGGCAAATGACCTGCTATAAACATGGCAATTGAATTCTTCCCACGAAGAACCATGAGTTAGTGATTCACAATCTTTGAAGATAGTCTCTACTAGATGTTGTTTAATACCATCAACATGTATAAACAATCTATTTTGAAGAATGAAAGAGACAATCAAAGATATTATTAACATGAAACTAGCTACTTGATTAATCATACTTTCTTGCTTCCTGATTACTAAGTGAACTTGCTGCAATGAACCTATCCAACTGTAAGGTGAAATCTGCTGCAACTTAGTTTGATTTTGAAAGTATTGAATTAGCTTTTGATTTGTTTGAATCACTTTTCCTTCATTTATGAAATGATGTTTCCATTGATTAGCACTTTCCTCTTATGCATAAGTTCCCATTAGACACTTTGACACTACTTTAGAAAAGGCTTTGATATGAAAACAAATAGGTCTCCTCTCCACTTGAAAAGAGGTTTCCAAACTTTTTGAAACATGACATGGCAACACAATCCAAGAGAAATTGAACACTGACTTTCCCCAATACTGACCTATATCCCTGCAGCTATTAAGTGCCAAACTTAAACTAAATTGATTCATTCTGACATTAGGATGAGGATCTTTAGGCACACACTATAATTCATGTTGTAATCCCTGCTTAGGAATAAGATGTTTGGTTTTACATAGAACTGGAATTGTTTCTATTTCTTTAAACAAACCATCTTTAAGCTGAGGTGCATAACTTAAATAAGAATCATGTTGATTGTTATGTTGATCCTTTACACACATGATTACAAACCTCTTGTTTGAACTCATTAATCGCTTCATCTTATTAACATTAACTGAATTCAAGTGATTTTTACTTTGATGTGCCCTAACAATAAATTCAACCCCATATTTATTAAGGTGATATTTATGTTCTCTCCTATAAAATACTGCATCACGATCATAAAGATACAGACTTCCTAAGACAACCCCACATATGTCTACTGGAACCACATCTAATTCCACTTCATCAATGTAATTAGTTGTAATGGCAAATCTTAATCGACATTGTTTGGTGACTTTTATCTGAGTTGATTTATTTAGCCATCCTAATGGGTAAGGTCTTGGATGATTCCGTGTTTCCAAACACAAACTTTTAACTAAATATTTAGAGATTAAATTCGCCTGTGATCCACTATCAAACATTGTATCTATCTTTGTGTGCTTAGAATTTATCCCTATGTTAAACAATTCAATTCTTTTATCCTCATGTGAAGGATTTATGCTTGATGAAGATGCAATAGTTTTCGAACTTGAACCAGTGTCAAAAATTTTACTTGTCGTAACCATGGTGGTTATCCTCCTTTCAACACCTGAATCTGAACCTAGATCCTGTTGGACTACTGCAATGTCCTTCTTTTCATCCTTCTCCTTAAGGAACTTTTTGGGCTTAAGTTCTTAATGAAGTTTCCAACATTTCGATTCATCATGACCGATTCTCTGGCAATGAGAACAAGTAGGTCTTTCCTTCTGAACGATTGTTGATTTCTTTCTCTTCAAGCTATTCTTCCCCTTACTGTCATTGGAATCTTTGGTTTCCAACTCTTTGGATGACTGCGATGAAAGCTTGAATAGTCTACCACCTGATTCAATATGTATGGCCTGAACACACACCTCATCAAAATCATCAGGATTAAACATAAATAAAGTATGCTACAAATATGAATGTAAATTGCCTATGTATTTTAACAAATTTTCACGTGTATCCAATGAAATACCAAGAGCCAATGCTTTCTTTCTGAACTCCCGAGTAAAATCTTGAACACTCTGCCTTACCTTGCCTCAGATGCTGCCAATCAATAACAGCTTGCTGCATGTATCCTACAGATAGAACTGTTTCCTAAGAGCTTTTAAAAACTTAGACCATGAAAAGATGACTTTTCCTTTACGCTTTACAGCTATCATAGTTTTGCTTTCCTGCCAGATTAAAGTTGTTCCCCCCATTCTAAGTGTAGCTAACTGAATTTTATTTTTATCGCTAGAAATGTTCTGAATGTGAAAATACACTTCTAACTGCTTAATCCAATTATCTATCTTTTCAGGATTCATTTCGCCATCATAAACAGGTAACTCAAATTTAACATCAAGTTTCAAAAGAGATGTTTTCTTAGGTTTCTTTTTTGTTTTAGATTCTGCACTTGAAGAAGAAGAAGAAGAAGATGATGATGATGGAGATGATGGAGGTGAAGGTGGTTTATCAATCTTCCCTTTACCTTTGTCCTTCTTCAATGCCTTTGAAGAAGAAGCTGCATCTCTCGCCTTCTTATCTTCGTACAATTCTCCCAACATCTACTACATAGTCAAGAATGCCTGTTGAAACTGTTCTTCACTCATCTTAGTTTCAGTGTTTTCACCTGCATCAGGTCCTAACATGGTCGATTTATTAACGACTCATTGCTTTCCAATCTCTAGATCGATCTTCTCAAGGATTCCTTCTCCTCATTGCGACTTTGACCTGGTTAACATTCAATGGAAAATTCTACAAATGTAACCTGCTATGATACCAAATTATATGATCTGAAATGATCATAAATTAAAACTGATGTAGAATTGATTAACCATTAATGATTTGAATGTTAGTTGAAAGTGTGGAAATAGAGGAAAATTTCTTGAGAAGAAGACTTTATGATAGCTGATTAAACATAATAAAGATGCATAAAAAAAGAGAAAATAGTAAAAACACATCGATTCCAGACAGAAAAATTGATGACGGAGTTCGTTCCTGATGGACTACGTCTCTGGGTCCGCTTTCAAGATGGGCAACTGTTTTTATTAGGAATGAACAGAAGGAATTGATTACACGTATATTTTATCAATCTAAATGTGCACAAAAGCACTTCTGATCACTATCATCAGATAGCCCTCTAAACCAGCTTTCCAACGCCTCTTATGGATTCCAATTTTGACTTCGGATGCTCCCGTAACATTGAAAACAAAACTGCATATGACCTCCAGAATCTGCAAGCAAAAAGTAAAAAACCACTCCTCTGATCCATGAACTCAAATCTGCCTTTTAAAGGCCCTCAAATACATTCTACATCCCAAGATTGAGTTTAGGGATGCATAAGCTAAAATTAGGGTTTGTTGAGTTAAGGTCTGTTGGCTTAATGGGGCCTGACCCAGGTTCGAAAGTGTTTTAGCCAAACAAATCCCGCACTATCGGCCCTTTCGGCAACAATCCGCGAAGCACAGACTAAAGTCTCACCTGAGGTAGTATGGGAGGGTGCTGAAACCAGGTTTCCACACCCTAGGGATGTCTTGATGAGGACTGGAAGGGTCACAAACTGACCTGCACACTCGCTCTACTCTGCACGACTGGCTGGCCTTCGCATAGCTAGGCGACGAGGCACTTCTTAGATTCTTATTATTAATGTGTTAATTATAGATCTGATCTAATTCTTAAGGTATTTAATCAAACATTCAATAGTTATAACCAGCAGGCTCAACCATAAATCTTACAGATATGCATAAACTCATAACCTAAGCATAAACATATAGATCTGCAATCAAATGCACAATAATTCAGAAACACTTATCTTTATTAATCTTCTATTCAGTACAATCAGTTCCACCCTATGCACTCAGCTACAGGGTCTGTGCACATAGCTGTGGACTCTACCAGGCCTCTGCACACTCAGCTGCAAGCCTACTCTAACTACTACCACCCACAACTCAGACTTACAGACTCGGAGCAAATAGTGCATTCACAAAGCCATAATACATCAGATCTTCCCCAAAAACTGCCTTCTACCCTTAGAGCCTCGCTCTATTTATACCTTCCCATGGTTTGTGGACCATGGGCAGGCTGACTCACTTTCTATTATTTTACATTATTTTCGAGTGGACAACCCTTTGACTTGACCCATTACAGTTCACGCTCCGCGCACTTCGCGGAACTTTTACAATATCGTTACCCTAAATTGTGGGCTTTACGCCCCAAAACCGTTACACGGGGGATCAGCTACCCAACGGGCCACCAACACAATCATCATGACTCATCCCGAGTCACTCTTTGGTGCAACGAGACACGCTTCCAAGGCATCAAGATTCCCCATCCCTGCGAGTGGCGCACTACGTTCTGTTGCTCCATCCTTGCCTCCTGCAAAACTCCTTCAAGCTCCTGCTCCATTGCCTCTACTAATTCGCTCAACCGATGATGTTCATCTTCTCTGCTCGGTTAAAACAAAGTGGCCCCTCATAGGATTTTAGCTCTCTCTGAGGCGCCAAAGGTAGGAATTCTTTGTGCCAAAGCAGCAAGTGCCCAATCTCTGGTCTAGTATACACACTATCCCCTAAAGCTTGTGTTGATTTTTTGCAAGAGAGATGTTGTTGTCTGCGAGATCCCAATCTTCAAGGTGCATCAGAGACAAACTGTTAACTAACTTTCCATCATTTGTCTCAAGATTCACCATCTTTCCCGTATCCTTCATGGGTCACCTGCCAGCCCGTGGTTTAGGCAGCGACATCCAGACCAATCCTGCTTCGTGTTTGAGAATTTTCGGTACATCCCCTACCATTGGTGCTGAGCTCAGGCGGCATCCGCAGCTGTCGACATCACATTATCCAAAAGGTCTTGCATCTCTGTTTGCCATATTAAAACCCTTGGGCTTACTCCTTGAGTGTCAACGATCAATAGTTCCATACCGATTGGAAAGCACAATAGCTTACTCCTCCCGATACCACAGATTGTTCGGTGGATGCCCCATTGTGATTTATAGGCTTGTTGAAATTCAAATTTAGTCGTTCCCTCCTTTTTTGGTGCATTAACATTAGGTCTACAGTAGATCATTCCAGATCTAACTCGTACTTCATATCTTAATTTCCCGCCACCAGCTCCATTTCATCGTAACTTAGACATCTTGTCATGAATAGTGACAGCAAGAATCACCTCCGTGTTTATCCACACAGCGGCACAACCCCTTCTGTGCAACTGCGACCCTTCTGACATACTGATCCTGCGCGTGCCCCTGTTGTCGCGTAGCTCCTTAATAGACTTTTTTACCATCCCACACTCTCTTTCAATTGTCAGGAACAGTGAGACTATGCTTCAGTCGGTTAGTCAGGTAGCTAGCCCTCCTGTGTAGAGCTTCAGGTGGCTGCCATTTACTCTTCCTGGGAAGGGTTCTCCATTAAGCTTGTTGATCTGGACCATGCCTCCATCTGTGAATTCTTTGACTACATATGGTCCCAACCAATGCATTCAGAGCTTCCCAGGAAATTTCTCGAACTTGCTGTCGTACAGTAATACTGGATCGTTTTCTTTGAACGTGCGCAACTTGATATGGCGATCATGCCAAGCTTTTTCTCACTTCTTTTGTACTTGCTGATGGAATCCCGCCAAAAACTGTTACTCCTCAAGTTCTTCCAGTTGCGCGAGCCCCTCTTCCAGGGCCCCGCGATCTTCCATGCCTATCATTGTTGCTATTCGCAAACTAGGTACAATGTATTCCATTGGCATGACAGCTTCCGTGCCATAGACTAACCGGAAAGGTGTCTGACCCGTCAATTTCTTGCATGTGGTTCGGTATGCCCATAGCACAGTAGGTATGCACAAATCCCAATCATTTTGCTACGCATTACATACTTTGGTCAACGCAGTCTCCAAAATCTTGTTGAAAGCTTCAACAGTCCCATTCACTTGCGGATGGTACGACGTACTTTGCTAATGATATATCTGGAATTCCTCAATGAGTGCACTGATAGTTTCATTTAGGAAGTGCATTCATGGTCGCTCATGAGAATTTTTGGGCATCCAAACTACATCAACACATTCTCGAACAAAAATTTTGCAGCTGTAGCGGTCATGCAATCTTTAACTGGTTGTGCTTCTGCCCATCGAGTCAAGTATTTTGTCGCAGTGATGATATCGTGTGCACTCGTCTTTCCTTGAGGTGTTATGGGCCCCACAAAGTCAATCGCCCATTTTTCGAATGGTTGCAGTGTCATCTATGGATTGAGCGGCATTTCGTCCCTTCACGATGGTTTCCCAATCCGTTGACATATGTCACAGGACCGACACTATGCTTTTGAGTCTTGATGTAGAGTTGGCCACCATAGTCTAGCGCGAAGAATCTTTTGTGTTGTTGCACGTCCCGCATAATGCCCTCCTGCAGCCCCCCCATGTGCTTCTGCGAGGATCTATCCTCACTCAAATTCAGGTACATATCTTCGTAATATTTCATCATTTCCCATTTTGTAGAGGTGCCCCATGATAACAGTAAAATCCGCTGCGTGTATCACCAATTCTTTCCTCTGCTGAACTAAATATCCCTGCAGTGTAGTCCTTGTGGTTAAGAAGTGGATTATATCCTCGAAGTGGCCATCAGTGACACGCACTACATAGAGCTATGCATCGGGTAGTCCTTCCTCCAAATTTATTGGCTCCTCATTGTCTCAATTTGCGAGAGGTAATCTGGACCTGTGTTTAGGCGTCCCGGCTTCACGATGACCTCGAAGTCATATTCATGGAATAGTAACAACCATCTACAAATACGCCCCCCCAACACGAGCTTATTCACTAAGTATTTCAACGCAGAATGATCAGTATACATCTTAAAGTGCCCACCTAGTAGATAGTGGCGGTATTTATGGAGTGCGTATACCATCGCCAGTCCCTCGCACTTAGTAGTAGAATAGTTATTTTCAACTTTGGATAGCCGCCAGCTTGCGAACGCGATTGGGTGATCAACGCCTTCCGCACCTTCCTGCGTAAGTACAGTGCCCAGCACAATACACGACGCATCAACATGTACATGAAATTCGATGTCCCATTTTGGAAAGACCAAAATGGGAGCGGATGCCATTTTTTCCTTGAGAACCTCTAGACTCTTCTTACATTCCTCATTCCAACAATATGTAGCATCCTTTTTCAACAACTGTTCCATTGGTGCCGTGATTTGTGCATAGCTCTTAATGAACTTTCGGTAGTACCCAGTGTGTCCCAATGTGGCGCGCAGTTGTTTGACACTTCGCAGCGCCTCCAGATTGAGTATGACAGCAACCTTCGTAGGATCCACCATCAAGCCTTGTCTGCAGACCACATGACCAAGCAAGTTTCCGAAGGGGACGAGGAAAGTGCATTTCTTAAGGTTCAACACAATCTAGTGTCATCGACACGTATCTAGCATCAACCGTAAACTCGCGATGTGTTTCTTGACTAGCCCAAATACAGTCCAATTGTTAAAATAAACTTCCAAAAACTTATGGATGAATTCCTTGAATACGGCCACTACTACGCGTGAAAATATCGCCAGGGCATTCTTTAACCCAAAGGGCATAACAGTGTACTGAAAACATCCCCATTCAGTCGCAAAGGTGGTCTTGCTTCTATCTTCCGGTGTGATCTTGATCCGATGGTACCCTGAAAACCCATCCGTAAATGAGTACGCTTCTTATCCACCAACATTCTCCAAAACTTCATCTGTAAATGGCATTGGGAATTGGTCATGAACACAGGCATCATTCATTTTTCGGAGGTCCACACAGATTCAAATTTCACCCTTCTATTTTTTCTCCTACACTATCATAGGACTCACCTAGTCAGATTGTTCCACAAGTTCAATAATTCCCACTGCAAGCATTTTGTCGAATTCTTCGCGAACCTTTTCCTTCTACTTCAGATTCAAACGATAAGGATGCTGCTTAACTGGCTTCGCGTCTGGTTTCATAGTTATCTTCATTATCCCTAGGTCACCAAGGATCCCTTTTAACTCAGTTATTTTGGTCAGGAATAAGTCTTCATATTTGTGAAGTAACTCGACGACCTTATTCACCGTGGCATCATCCCAATAGTCCCCAAGCGTTGCGTACTTCCGCTCTGCATCCATACCAATGTTCACTTGTTTTGTTTTCAGTGGTGCGGTGATGTCAGGGTCCTCGATCGATGGTCTGCGAACCTCATGGCTCCCCTCTGTTTCTGAAATATTGATGTTTCTGGGGTCATCATCATCATCCTCTACTTTGCACATTGTAACATTCTAGGGCCTGGCTTAACTGTTGTGACCATACTGGTTGCACTATTTCTTTTGGTTCCTGAGGTATTTTGAAAATGGCGGCTTTCACAACCTATAGTGCATCATCAACAGTATCCATCCATTGGTCCTCAAATAAGAACGTTAATAAAAATCCTTCACGCAAGATATCCCATTCACCTGTACCATGTTGGAGTTCTGTCTCAGTATACCAATTCCTTGGGATGACATCCAGCGTATGGTAAAATAAGTGTACCCACTCCGGCTGGGGTTCTTCTCCATAGGCTTTGGTCCATTTTGTGAGGTGCACGTGTGGGTCATCATGTCCATCGTATTTCTCGGTTATTTGTAGTTTCAGCTTCCCAAACCTTATCTGCATCATCCTTCTGCAGTCGCGCCAGTTTTCAAAGGTTCCTTCATGTGTTCCCCACCAGCGCACTGGCGTTGCACGTAGCGCCCACTTCAATTCATCGAACCTCTAGTGCTTTGGTACTATGCTCTCAAACTTGTTCAGGAATTCATCCACCATTGTCAACCCATCATACGTCAGTAGATCTCGATCCTGAGCTATTACGCAATGCAGTGACTTAGTCATCATATTACAGTTTAGCATTGTTACTTGGCTCAACCGGTTGTGCCAGTGTTTGTCTTCTTCATTTGAATCTGAGGTGCAGGAATCTGCACGCTCCCACGATATTCACCCCTCTGCAGTCGGATTTACCTAATCCTGATCTCGCGCAGTTATTTTGTAGATATAATCCAAGTCATCCTCACTTCCATCGTCGCGTACAGGTTTAGTGTAGCGCACTCCTTCGGCTGGATCTAGTGAAATAACTACGCGTAGGGACTTTTTCTCAAATATCATCTTCCACTTCTTTAAGTTGATGACTCCATTCATATCTGTGTCTAACTACGCATAGGGACTTTTTCTCAAATATCATCTTCCGCTTCTTTAAGTTGATGACTCCATTCATATCTGTGGCCCAGTCTATTCCTAGCAATGCAGGGTAAGGGTTGCTATCATCCACAATTTCTATTACCTCAAAGTCTGTTTGTGTGCTCGCACCTTTTATATCCACTGTTACTCCTTGCAATCTCCCCATGGGCAAGATCTTTTGTTGGTTCGCCATCTGTAATTGAATAGGAGACCACTGTAATGTAGGCCTGCCCATGCGTTCCCATGTCTGTTTAGGTAGCACATTTGCATCTGAACCCAAGTCCAGGATGACCTGATCCATTTCAAAGTTGCCAATCTGCGCCGTCAATCACATTTCCCACCCGGTGCACAAAGCATGCCTTCCAAGTTTGCAGACCACACGTGGTTCACCTGTCCTTTCACACCTGGTTATCAGCTCTTGTAATCCCTTAACTACCTTATTGTCACGTAGCAGCTTTATACATGTCTCTAAAAAGGTAGTTAGCATTGAGGGATCCATTTTCGGCTTAGGTTGATCCTTACTACCTGGAGTAGAGACCTCCGCGAAACTCTTCTTAGCTTCCATAAATGTCTCCTTTGTGCATTCCAAGTCAAACTTAGGTTTCTTTGTAGGGGCCTTGCGCACCCATGTATTTTCTTCAGGTTGTTTCCCTTTATCTTTCCATGTGGCTATGCCACTTCTGAGCATCATGTTCACGTTGGGGTCTTCTTCATGCGGTTCAGACCTCATCATTTGGATGTTCTGCATTTATGTAGGCTATGCTATCCTTTTCTCTGTATCTGTGCTATCAGCATGGGACAATCTATCATTTCGTCATCCAACTGCTCATAGTATGAACACGATATCCTAGTTGGGTTGGTACATTCACGCGCGTAGTGCCCTGGTCCTCCAAAATTTTAGTAGATCAACTGTCCATGGCCTTGTCCAGGTCCCATTCCTCCTCATCCTCATCCTCGCCCCTGCAACCCACTGCACACTATTGCTGCGGCTTGATCCTAACCTCGCACCTCAGTCTGCATCCTGTAGGTAGGTGTTCGATCCATGAACAGTTCATAACTCCAACAGTCTCATTCATCGTGTCCCACTGATCTACAAAAATTGCAAAATAACTGTTGGGGAGTCTGTGTAAACTTCTATAATAGATGACAGTTGTCTTTTGTGTGCTTTTCTCCCACCTGACAAATCGCACACCAGAGCAATGGCACCACACTTGATCCTACCGGTGCCTTTGGTCTCAACGGCATTGGCCCTCCCCCTACCAAATAGTTCGTGAATACCAGACAATGATCCTTATCGTGGCCCTAGCTTCTACATTTTATGCACCACACTTCTTCTTGCACTTCAAACCGGGGTGCCCTATCATGTTTCAAACTCTGCATGTCCAAGCTTAGGTTTTGTAGTTACGTGTGGATTTGCTGAACTCCCAAACCAAGATCTTGTATTGGAGTTTCATGCAACCTCATCGCTATCTCTAATGCTTCAGCCTGGGTTGAGATCTTCTACTGTGACAGCGCCGTCCTTAGATGGGGTGTCAAAGATGCCACAAACCATGCACGGTGTTGCGCATCCATTAGTGTCATGTTAGCTTCGCAGATCATGCTCTTCAAGCGTTGATCCAGATCCCATGGAGTCTTGCCTAGAAGCATCACAATTTCCTTAAATCTGATGATTGACTGAGTTTCTAATTTTAGTCGACTAAACTCTTTGTTCAATGATCATGGATCTCCGCTATTCCAGCATTTGGATGATTGCTAGAGTGCTTAATATACCACGTCAATGTGAGATCCTGCAGCACACTCACCAAAGTGGCCTTTTTAATGTTATCATCTGTAACGCCTTGGGCTTCCCATACTGCCTTTACCATGAACCAGAACTAGTCTAGTTCCTCATTTCTTACGCCTCTAAATACTGGAAACTTGATCACACTCTCCATTCCAACCCTTGGAGGTCGTGGAGGAGGGGTAGGTGAAGATGGGGTTGATGTAGGTGAAGTGGGTGATGACATGGATGGAGGTGGTAACTGTGGAATGCACTGCTTTATCAACCGAACCACACTTCTCGGAGAGAACCTAGCGAGCTCCTCCTCGCTTTCTCGCAAAAGTGAAATCAGGGGACTGTTTTCTAATCCTTCGATCCCTTGGTAGCCTCTTCCGCTCCGCATTACCCCAAACATCAATGGATTCGCATAACCTGTTTTTCACATAACAACATTTTAATCCAGGTATTCAATGATTTGATGTACTTACCCCACGGTCCCTTGAGAAAACGCCTTTCCACTTCGCTATAGCTCATGGTTGTATCTATCATGAACTCAGTGATGAACCCTCCTATTATCCGATCCAACCAATGATCTACTGCCCACATGATCTTATCTTTAGATGATTCTAGCCTGCACACCAACTCTGGTTTCCACGCTATGGGATGATCAAGCTTGCACCTTCCCTGGCCATTTTCTATCCTCGCGATCTGACAAGAAGGACGCGAAGAAGATCTTGTCGATTTCCATGTATATGTAGCGATCTAGCCACCTTTTCTCAAATATCTGCGGGGTTTTGTTTTCCTGCACCACGAACTCGTGAAGCTTCTGATCCAACCAATCTTCAATCTCTTTCTTTGTAGGGTTCTAGTGTTCCGACATCAGACATCCCTTAGGCAGATCCCGGTCCCAGCAATGGAACCATTTGTTGGCTTGATGGGGCCTGACCCAGGTTCAGAAGTGTTTTAGCCAAACAAATCCCGCACTACCAGCCCTTTTGGCAACAATCCACAGAGCGTGGACTGAAGTCTCACCCGAGGTAGTATGGGAGGGTGCTAGAACCAAGTTTCCACACCCTAGGGATGTCTTGATGAGGACTGGAAGGATCGCGAACTGACCTGCACACTCGCCCTACTCTGCACTGTTAGCTAGCCTTCGCGTAGTTAGGTGACGAGGCACTTCTTAGATTCTTATTATTAATGTGTTAATTATAGATCTGATCTAATTATTAAGGTCTTTAATCAAACATTCAACAGTTATAACCAGCGCGCTCAACCATAAATCTTACAAATATGAATAAACTCAGAACCTAAGCATAAACATATAGATCTGCGATCAAATGCACAATAATTTAGAAACACTTATCTTTATTAATCTTCCATTCAGTAAATCAGTTCCACCCTACGCACTCAGCTGTAGGGGTCTGTGCACACAGCTACGAACTCTACCAGGCCTCTGCGCACTCAGTTGTAGAGCCTACTCTACTACTACCACCCACGACTCAGACTTACAGACTCGGAGTGAATAGTGCATTCACAAACCCATAATACATCAGATCTTCCCCAAAAAGTACCTTCTACCCTTAGAGCCTCGCTCTATTTATACCTTCCCATGGTCCATGGACCATGGCAGGTCGACTCAATTTCTATTATTTTACATTATTTTCGGGCGGACAACCCTTTGACTTGACCCATTACAGTTCGCGCTCCATGCACTTCGCGGAATTTTTATAATACCGTTACCCTAAATTGTGGGCTTTACGCCCCAAAACCGTTACATGGGGGATCTACTACCCAACAAGGTCTTTTCATAAAATGACACCTTAGGTATTGGTTACATGGTGGTTTAATTAGAATAGCACTAAAACTCAATGCAAAAACCCAAAGTAAACTTTGGATATGCTGGCGGTCAAGAAACATCGCACAAGAGTTAATTTTCCATGTGAATAGGTCGTAGTCAAACCACAAATGGACGTGGTTATAGGTTGGTTCCAATGGTTTCGAAACTGCTTGCCGACTCTGCATGTGACAACTATTGTAGTTTGTGCTAACTGCTAACTCTGCGGTTTCTATGCTGTGGTTTCCGCTGCGGTTACCTCCAAACACTAACCCGACAGCTTACACACTGATCATGTTGGGTCCCTATAATACTAGTGATTACCCCATTACTATTGTATTTATACCCCTTATTTATATTTTTGTGCCCCTATTACCCCCATATTATTATTTCTGCGCCCCATAGAATCCCTCTATTGTTATTTTTGTGGCTTTATATTATTATTGTTAGGTCGGCTGGATTATATTGTGACTCCTTAGACTCCTATATATAGAAAGGAGGTTTTGTCATTTGTATCATCCAACAATTGTTCATTTATGTAATGTAAAGGAGGTTTCCCCCTTGAAGAGGCTGAATTCTAAGGCATTGATCTATCTTTTCTATCTTTTCTTGAGTTGGTTTCATAACATTTGGTATCAGAGCTTTGGATTCTAGGGTTTCGCTGCTCCAAACAGGTCATCGTGGAATTTGCGCTATAACTTTTTTTCTGTGACGTTTCAAAAGTTTCAAAAAAAACCCATTTGAGAAGAATTTGAGCTGAACCTTGGGTCCGAATTTCAGAGCTTTTCGCGCGATATTTTCGGAGATATGATCTGAGGAAGTTGGTCTTTTTGCAGACTCCTGAATTACATTCAAAACAGGTGACCTGGGAAAAATCGTCATAACTTTCTCTCTGAGGATCGGATTGAAATTTCGTAAAAAGGTACAGAAAGAGGACGGACGGTAGTTTCTTGTGGGTGTTTTTTAGATCCAAAGGTCAAAACAGTGACTCGCGGCACGTCGTACAAGATAGCTCTACTGAACTAGTCTATAATCAAGTCACTGTGGGAGATTCCGCATAACTCTTCCTTGGAGAATCCAATTTGGGTCAGACTTGTGGTATTGGAAAGAGTACATAGAGAGCTACTACAGGCCATAAGTTCAGAACTAGATGACTGGAAAGTACAGAGATACATCAGAGGCAATATCGAGCTCCTACAAAGTGAAAAAAGGTGTGTAGATTTTTTAAATTTTTGCTTAAGCTTGGTTTGAAAATTTATTTTGAAGGAATTGAAAGGGCATAGTAGAGCATTGTTATCGGTAACTGATGCCCCGAGGAAAGAAAATACAAACACCTAGTAAGGAACCTGAAAGCTCTAACATGACTCATGAAGAAGAGGAAGAAATGCTACATGATATATCAAAATTACAAGAACAAGTGCAACAAATGTCACGCTCACAAAAGTTAACAGATGCTAAGATAAATAGCGTGGAAGCTAAGATAAATGGCGTGGAAGCTAAGATGGACAATTTGAAGATAGATTTGAACACAAATTTGAAGACAGGCATGGCAGATTTGAAGACAGATTTGACTAATTTTCTACAGGAAATACTTACTAATGGTGAAAAGGTAGTAAAGGAAACTCATGATGAGAACAAAAGAAATGTTAATCATAATTCCATAGACGCTAATGTTGGATCGAAGAATCACCACATTCCAAAAATCGATATGAGGAAGTTTGATGGCAAGGATCCCGCCACATGGATATTACAGATGGAGCAATTCTTCGATCTCAATAATGTGCAAAACACACAAAAGGTACGTATGGCAACTTTATATTTGGAACCAAATCAGTTTGTATGGTATCAATGGCTTTGTTCTCGTAAACAATTTATCACTTGGGCAATTTTTACGGAAGAATTGATAGCACATTATGAGGATACAAAAAGCAACACTTTTTTTAGCCAATTGATAAGTCTCAAACAAAAGGGTTCAATAATGGAGCACATTGAGGAGTTCCAAAAATTGAACATAAGGGTAAAAGATATTCCAGAGGAGCATAGGATTGATGTGTTCATAGGGTCTTTAAAGGATAATATCCAACATGATGTGCGCCTTTGGGAACCTGATTCATTAGAGAAGGCATTCAGGTTAGCAAGAAAAATGGAAAGCAAAATTATGGCAACTAGGAAGCATACCATTCACAACTATAAAGACGGAAGTGTTGTTGCCCATAGTCTTCCACAACCTACAAGGTTGACACAACAACAATTGGAAGAAAAAAGAGCAAAAGGGCTTTGTTACAATTGTGATAGCAAATACACAAAAGGTCATAAGTGTGCTGAGAAGAAATTATTCTACATAGATTGTGAAGAGGAAGAAGAAAAGGAGCAAGAAAGGTCAAAAGAAGAGAATATATTCCAGGAACAAAGCCTAGATGAAGAACAAATAAATCCGACCATATCTTGTAATGCATTGGCGGGAATTACCACTCCTCAAACCATCAAGATAGAAGGACAAATCAAGAAGAAAAAGGTAATAGTGTTGATTGATTCAGGAAGCACCCACAATTTTATTCATTATAGGGTAGCAAAAGAATTGAATTGCTTCCTATATCCAGCACCAGAGTGTCAAGTGATGATTGCAAATGGAGGAACAATAAATTGTTCTGGAAAGTGCCATAATATCAAGCTATCCATGGGAGAATATGTATTGACTAGCCCAATGCTTTCCATTCCAATGGGAAGTGCTGATGTTGTACTAGGATTCCAATGGCTACAATCCTTGGGTACAATAGCTTTTAATTTTCAAGAACTTTTCATGAAATTTTCTGTGAAAGGAAAGGAAGTTGAATTAAGGGGTATTGCAGGGAAACCAGGAAAGATAATAAGCTTTAATGGCATGACAAAGCTTCTAAAAAAGGAGCAAAGAGGTGTAATTGCACAATTATATTCGCTAGATGTTTCCACATTGGAATCATCTATTTCTCCAGATCTCCAAAAAGTCCTGGACAATCATTCCAAGGTATTTGAGACTCCCAAAGGTCTCCCACCTATGCGTGATCATGATCATGCTATTCATCTGATTCCAGGAAGTGTTCCTCCAAACATCAGGTCGTACAGATATCCATATGTCCAAAAAAGTGAAATTGAACGTATGGTTGCAGAAATGCTAGAGGCTGGTATAATTCAACCGAGTCAAAGTTCTTTCTCAGCTCCAGTAGTATTGGTGCACAAGAAGGATGGATCATGGCGCATGTGTCCAGATTATAGGGAGCTCAACAAGCTCACTATTAAAGATAAGTTCCCCATTCCTGTCATTGATGAATTACTGGATGAATTGCATGGATCAATTTACTTCACCAAGCTGGATCTTCGTTCGGGATATCATCAAATCAGAATGAAGATTGAAGACATTCCGAAAACGGCATTTAGAACTCATGAGGGTCATTATGAATTTTTGGTCATGCCTTTTGGCCTTACCAATGCACCTTCAACATTTCAAGGTTTGATGAATTCAATTTTCAAACCATTCCTTAGAAAATTTGTGTTGGTATTTTTTGATGATATACTAATCTACAGCAAGTCTTGGAAGGATCATGTTGAACATGTTGACAAGGTGCTACAACTATTGACATGGTTTCATAACAGATCACATAACCACCTCCGACGCAGTCTTCTTCGCGGTTTCCAAGCCCAACGACTTATTCCGCTACGGTTACTGTTAACCTTCGCCTAACCTCCTCTGCTCGCTCACATGGCATAGTCCCGACATGGTTAGCAGATGGCGGTTTAAGGATTGTGTTAACAGTTTTGTAATGTTTATTATATTTTTTTATATGTGAATAGGTCGAGAGCATTAGGTTAGGTTTAATACATTGTTTTGTATTGTGATAAGGTTGGAAGGACTTAGGCATAGGTCTAGGGCTTAGGATTATGTTGATAATGCATTTGGATTTAATACAATAGGTTTTATGTATGGATTAGGGTTTAATACAATGAGTTAGGTTTAGGTTTGGGTTGAGTCTTGGACTTAGGGTTTTATGTTTTCTTTTTAAAAACCCATGTACAACAAATCGTCACAATGTGACGATACCAATGCATATTGTCGACACAATCCATAGTTGTGACGACAAACTGACAATGAACCATATCGAACCATTACAACAGACGACATTCGCTAAATCCTGCAAGGCAAACGACAAGACACATATTGTCGACCAATCCTAGTGTAACTATCGATGGACACAATTCGACAGCCAGGTACAAACCCATATCCACTGTGTCGAGCGATAAAAAGGTGTCTTTTTAACTCCTAATTACCTTCACATTAATTGTCAACCCAGGGACGACTTTTTATTCCAAGAGTGTACTCAGTCTGAGGCTGCTATTTACTCAAGAGTAATGTTATGAAAGATGTAGTACAGTGCTCAAAATACAAGAGTAAACAAATGCTCAAAATAAAATCTAATTAAAACAACAAGAAACTCAAATGCTCTGTAATTAAATCATTCACTCAAACAACCATCAATCGAGGATACAGTAGCAATAACTCATTCCTCTAGAGATTGATACAATTGAAATCAACTAGAACAAGACAATCAATTTGAGAATGAGGAAGCAATAACCAATGTTCTCTACAGTTGACAACCCTGCTTAAAACAATCAAAAGGAAATAGAAATTGAACTAAAGCTGCTATTGAAAGTAAATTATGAAAACTCTTCAAAAGAAAACTCTTGCAATTAATCAGAAATGAACAACAAATCAAATGGACAGAAAACTGTAATTAAAGGAATTAAACAACGAATCCTATTTAATAAATCTGAACAGCAACTCTAATTAATGGAAATGAACAACATCAAAGCTAAATTAACAGCAATATGTAATGAACAGCAAAGTTATATAGCTATAATGAATAGAAAACTGTTAAATTACTGGAGTGATCAGCGTAGCTCTGTAGATGAAATGAACAACACAACAACATGCTTGCGAAAAGCAGTGATCTCTGTTAAGAAATAAATGAACAGCAACGCAATTTAAATACAGTATATAAAACAGATCAATTCATTAAATCTAGTAATACGAAACAGTGAAGTAATATGATTACGATAAATATAAATGAAACCAAACCATCACACCGTAAAGATCATGAAATAATGGTACAGGAACGGCAAGTGAATCCATCGAGGTTGGGCCCTTAACCACCAGTGATCACTGCCGATAGTGCCTCAGAAAATGTGAAGGAATAATAACTCTACTTATATATTAATCATCAAATCGAACAACATTACAGTGAGTTGTGTCTTCTCACATGCGAGAGTCTACAAATAGAATTACATTTCAGAATAATACTCATTCCATCTCCCTCTCCCCCTATCCTATCCTATTCCATCATGAGTAATCCATCATCACTTCTTGAATCTCTAATTCTGAATCCTCAATTCTCCATCATTTTTCCATCCCCATCTCTGATCTCTATTTTCATTTAAATAGAGAGATCAGAGAGAAATTACAACAAAGATAAGTACAACATGATTTCTATTACAAAATTGGTTTTTTTCTAACCAATTGATCAACAAGAGCAAGGCGAATTTGGCTTTGCAGTTGAGATTTGGAGGACGGTCGAACAACAAATCTAAGAAAAGCGTGCTCAAAGAACCCTGCGTTTCTCTCAATAAAAGTCGAATTTGGGAAAACCATTATTTACAAAAGTTAATTGGGTCTGTTCTGGACAAAACCCATGTTCCAAATTTTCCAGATTCTGCTTCATTTGCTCAGAATCTCAACCGCAAAAATGTCACTTCTTATTCCAGCGAATTTCTGAGTTGGCACTTTTAATGATCAAATCTTCAATCTTGAAATTATCTTAGAGGCTAAAAATGGTGAATAATGTTACAACTAATTTATTAAAATTATCATTGATAAAATCATGCATAATCATCAATTTATTAGAAATAAAGGAGAATAAATAATATTCATTCATAAGAGCATAAATCATTGTAAAATGGATTTATATAATAAATTATAATAAATGATATGATGAAGAATGGTAGAAATGGGTGGAATAAGCATTCAAAAGTGATAATAATAATGGCATATTAATGACCCAACATACCCCCACACTCAATATGTTGCATGTCCTCATGCAACCCAAAGACAAAACCCATGTGTTACCCAAGCAATAAAAAATTTGTTCATCCTAGCTCATGAAATGGATAGAACAAATGAATTCTTCCTTAATTAATGAATATTCAATTTTAGCAATCTTGATAAAGGCATAACAATGAAGTTGCAGCAAAATATGATATAAGTGACAGCAACCTTCATTAACCATTTTCCCAAAAACTACAAACTAGCTTTTGTTGAAATGTTGCAAGTAAATTTGTAATATATGAATGCCTCTATGATCCAAGAATCAGATCGTTTTGATGCACGGATCATGAGATATAAACAAAATGGTTGTAGGTGAGAGTGCATGATTTCCAAAATTTTATGAACCAATTTATCTTGAAATTATCTGGGTATGTGTATTTTAATAATATGTCTGTGTTTTCCAAAGATCACAAGAATAGAGTTCATAGTTTTAAAAATATGTGGAAATCAATTTCTGCACTGAAATTGTATGCCTTAAATGAGAAAGAAAGTAGAAAACATCCATCATGCGTAGCAATTCCTCCCCCTCTCTGAAGAATTAGCATGCCCTCATGCAATGCTAGAAAAAAAATTAAGGTGGTTGCTACCATCTGTTGAATTCTATGCTTGGTGTAAAACAACATGGAATAAGGGAGGTGTTGAGAATGAATAAGAATAACAATGGATAATAAATAATATAAATGGCATGGTCATAAGGAAGAAATGAATGAAAGAAGCACTCCCCCAAACTGAAAGATAATATGCTACTGGAAAAAAGGGAAGTGGTAAAGATGTGGAATGAAGGATGATAAATAATGCTCAAAATGGATGTTCATTAAATTCTCCTAAATTTGTAATAAATCAGAAAATTATGCTATTTTACCTCAAGTTTTACCTCCAGAATGACATATATGGACTGGCATTTGTTGAAGCTGATGTAGATAGAGTTGGTGCTGAAAGTGATGCAAAAGGTAGAATCCAGGCAAGCACATCATGTCGGAAGAATTGTTCACGTTCACGCGTTGCTCGAGCCACTTTAGTTAGTTGCAATAATGTGGTCATGCTGCGAATAGAGTTCTGCCCATACTTGTTATTCTCCTATAAACAAATCACTATTTTGCATACAATGTTCTTGAATCCATAGTGTTAGTTTTGAATAGCAACAGATTAAGATGCATGCAAAAATTTCAATCCAATAAACTTTTGTCAAATCAACAAGTTATGGCAGAGTGCAGTAATCATAGTGCATGCAATCCCATAATGCATACATTCCCCCCTCCAATTGGAAAAGGAATTCCATGAGCATAAAGCGTATGAGAGGTGTTATGCTGACGGCAAGGTAAGGGAATGAACAATATAGCAATAAATGAAGCAGAGTACACATATCAATGATAGGATGGCGAGAGTTATGGTTATAATGAGAGTAGAGTGTGTAAAGATAGTTATGATTAAGAGATATGACGCTTTGGATTGATAATAAGTTATGCGAAAAAGAAAAAGAACAACAATATGTCAAAAAGATGCTTTACTGACGGTATTCTAGCTGAAAATGATGTGATTGATCAGAAAATAATTTCTCATGCGTACAAGTTCAAAATAGGGAAAAAAATTAAGGAAATAACTTCTCCGATAAAAGAAAAAATAAGAAAAGTGTATTATAGTAATAATTGACGATAATATATAACTTCAATACCATAAGCAGAGCCTCTACTGCCAGCAGGCATCCATAGCCTCGGCAGGGTTTCTTTTTAACCCATATGAGCCAGGATCCTCAATTTATAAATGGAGAGTTACAGTGCTATTCTATAGAATAGATCAGTGTGCTGGCGTGGTAACTAGATAACCACACTGCGATTCACTGGAATGTAGCAAAAGTGATCAGGCCGGCTCGTGATGAGACCTCCTGTTCCAAGGATAATTTGGCTATCCAATGGATCATAACCCTGGTGTGGTGGCCATAATGGGAATGCCATTTTGTTACAGCCTTATGAACATGGTAGGTTGGCTCGTAATGAGACCCCCTATCCTCCATCTGTGAACAAAATTTTGTTGTTATTACACATTTTTATGATAAAAAGAGGGAAGCTCAGTACTCCTTAAAAGTAGGGATGGTGGAAGAAGTTGAACATGTCAATAGAAAAAAATATACCCATAATCTCATTTATTACAGACAGAGAAGATTATAACCAGGAAGGGTGGAACCAGCATGGTATTAAGATGATCAATCAGTATCATGTACAACAGAAAACAATGCAGTAAAGTAGTATATAAATAATTGTGTCCCTTTTGAAAAGATTCTATCATCAAGGAGCTGTCCTGTTAAAGATCATAACGTGAATGACATTAACTCGCTTCAATAGAGTCCATAATTCTTGTCCTCATAAAAGTAGTGTACTTCATTCCATGAAAGGGAATCAGTAAAATGTGGTTGAGACGAATTAGGAATAATCCCACAAGAGGAAGAAAGGATTTCTCTCGAAAATATTCCCAAAGTGTTGCTTTTTTTTTAAGGAACAACAAAAGCACTCGAAAAGTGGTGTTATGTGTAGGGAACAACAAAGGAAATGCACACCAAAAAGCAAAAATACACACAAAAAAGTGTTGTTCTGTGTAGGGAACAACGAAAAAATACATGTGAAAAAGTGTTGTTCCCTAAGAAAAACAACAAGAAATGCGAAAATGTTGTTCCTTTGAAAAGGAACAGCAAAAATGTGAAAGTGTTGTTCCTTCGGAAAGGAACAGCAAAAATGTAAAAGTGCAGAAGTGTTGTTCCATTCGGAAAGGAACAACAAAACGTAAAAGTGCAAAAGTGTTGTTCCATTCGGAAAGGAACAAAAAAAAGTGAAAGTGAAAAAGTGTTGTTCCATTTGAAAAGGAACAGCAAAACATAAAAAAGGAACATCAAAATGAACCATGGAAAGGGAACAGCAAAATGAGCTGTGAGAAAATAACAGCAAAATGAACCGTAGAAAAAGAACAACAAAATGAACCGTGAAAAAGGAACAGTAAAATGAACCATGGAAAAGGAATAGCAAAATGAACCGTGGGAAAGGAATAGCTGACACAAAAGGTGTTTTTCTTTGAAAAAGGAACAGCAAAATGAAAATGTTGTCCCTTTGGAAAAGGAACAGCAGAAACAACAAAAGTGCATACAAATGTTGTCCCTTCAGAAAAGGAACAGCAAAATGCACAAGCATAAAATGCAAGCACGCAAAGAATGAATTAGCTGTTCACTGTATTGATGTTGAGGATGAGATACAATTTGAAGGAAGCAACACCTGAAATACAAAATATAAGAGAAATGAGAAAAGAAACAAGATTTTATTTAAAAATAGTATGTAAATAAATAAATTAAGTTACAACAGCTATGATATTATGTAAAAAAATGATCTGTTTGAAAAATGTTTTGGCCACCGTGATAAGACATGAATCTTCAAATTGAAATCAATTCTTCATTTCTTCTATTATGAATCCATTGGGTAATGAGTTGGATGAAATTCTCTTGTTTCATAAAATTGCTTTCAAAAATCACTCGTCCATAAATTTACCTTCTTTATTCTCCCAAGACCTGCAAAAAACTAGTGTCTACCTACAATAAAACATTAAATCATGGAGAAAGAGAGGTGATCGGGCTCTCCTAATCCAAGAATTATGAAAAAAAATAACAAGTAGTTACTATGTATAACAAATTCACTGAGAAAATAACACAGTAAAATTTATTTGTCACTTGTGGGAGAGCAATGGTCAACCATGCTAACCTGCAGTGTTTTAGTCACAACTTCTTTGTTTTTCATCAAAATTGAGTGATTCCAAAGCCAAATAAGAGCTAATTCAAAGGTGTATTTCCAATAGAAATATGTTTTAAAAATTCAATGATATGATATGTCAATTTTAGTTAGAACACCCTGCATAACAAAGTCATTTTCGATTACCCAGCTTAGACCAACAGTTGATATTTCAAGCATAAATTCTTCGTTTGATGTCAGAATAAAATGATTCAAATTAGAAATGAAATTAGATTCATTTATTTATTTCCAATAGAAACAGGTTTTGAAGAGAAGAAGAATTGATAGGTCAAATACTGTAAAGAACAGTCGGAAAGACATAGTTTTAAGGGTGCGGATTTACGATAGACAGTCAGTATGTTGATCATAACTTCCCCATACGATATCAAAAATGAGTGATTCCAATTGATTTGTAAAATAGATTCATAGGGGAATCTACAATAGTAATAGGTTTTAAAAATTCAAACATTTAGGCCTCCAAAAACTGACTGTCCCAACTCTGTTCCTGAGTTGCCTACTAGACACCCTGTCAATGTTTTGGTTCTAACATTTTCGTTTCAAATCAAAATTGAGTGATTCAAATTGGGTTGGAAAGTAGACATCAAGGGCTACTTAGGATAGAAACAGGTTTTTAAAATATTGCATTTTGGTCCCTCAAAACATGACTGTCCCAACTGTGTTTTCAAAAATTCCATCAAGCCCGCAAGCCAAAAAAATGTGATATTCAAGAATTTTTTCAAATTGGTGATAAAAATGAATATGAGTGTTTGTAGAACTATTATTTCCATTGTAATTCATCTACATACATAAATGAATTAAAAAAAATTATCACCGATGTTGATTTCCATAGCATGTTGCAACAAAAAACAACTAGTGTTACAAAAAAAAATGTGTTCATTTTATTTCTTTATTTATTTTATTTTCTCCACTATCCTACTCTTCTTTGAGAATCGAATATGTTTATGTATAAGAGTATTTCCAGTGGAACCATTTTAGAAATAAGGCCTCTAGTATGTACATACCCAAATCTGAAAAATGCATGTTGATAAAAATTAGGGTATGAGAAGCCAATTTCCCTTGAAAAGATGTTGTCAAAAATTGTTGAAGTATGGAGTGATGCTACAAACAAGTGATGGGGTGAAACCAATCTTCAATATATCTTTTACTTTCTTGATTTCTCATAGCCATCATACCATGAAGTTTTTGAGCTTTTAAAATGGCTTGTTGATGCAAACTAAAAGAAACCTCATTTTCTTCCATAGCTTTTACAATTTTTGCATTTGAAACATTCTGAATCTCATTGTAAGTTTTCTCTAATGGCGCATGTGAGATAGAATGGGTGGGAAGGGTGGGTAAATTTTGCAGTTCAACATTGTAAGCATGTTGTACTGGTTTATTTTGGTGAGGGTGTGGAATTAGTTGAGCAGGAAATTGTATATGGAATGGAGCATTTTGATGATGTGGTTGATTGGGTTGTGTGAATGGTTTTGATAGACAAGCAAGATATTGTGGAAAAGCTAGTGAAGAATATGGAGAATGTGTTTGTGCTACAAGATGAGGGAGAGTAGTCATACAATCATAAGGTGAACCATGCCAAGCTTGTAGACAAGATTGATGGTTATATTGACATGGCTGCCCTAATACATTAGTGTTCCATAATGGATTATGCAAGTAAGAGAATGGAGAAGAAGTGTTTTGAACCATACCTGTAGGCCATGATTTCCATGGTTTTGACCTTGTTGCAGCTTCCTCATCTCTTTGATATGCTACTTCCATCCTAGATAAGCAAGAATGAGGACAAAACACTTCATCAAATTCTTGATTTTTATGAACCTGCAAAACATCCAATTTTTCATTTAAAGAGCTAATAAAATCAATTTTCAAATAAAGCATTGATTTCAGCTCTTATGTCTCTTGTTCTTATAGCAGATTTGGAAAACAAAGAACAAACATCTCTAAAATTCTTACCATCCTTGGAGATTCCTCTTGAATACCTTATGCACAATTCACAAACATCATCATATGATAACTGAAAAACATCACCTTTTCCTATCAGATTTAAAAGTTCTAAAATTTCATCTTTGATTCCTTTAAGTAGGAATGTTTTTAAGATTTCTTTTTCCAAATGCTTATGCGTTGATTTTTGAAGGTTGTATTGAAATTGATCTACATAGTCCTCCAAGCTTTCATCTTCCCCTTGTATCATATTGAAAATATCTTCATCGGCCTTGCAATAGTCTTGGTACTTCTTCAAGAATATGTTCTTCATGTCCTCCCATGTTTGGATGCAATTCCCTCCTAGGCTCATGAACCATCGAAGAGCTGCTCCTTTTAGAGTAAGAGGAAACACTTTCAATCTTTGATCATTAGTACAATAATCATATCCTCTACAAAGTATTTCGAACTCAAATAAAAATGTATCTAGGTCTTCATTTGTTAAGCCATGAAAATTTGGTAGAGACAATGGGGGAATTATGTGCATTTGTGTCACTCCTCCTAGATCTTTGATAGGAAATTCAAAAGTAGGAATGTGAGTCATTTCTTACCATAATAGAAGATGTTCTTCATGTATTTTTTCGAGGCTCCTTCTTCAAATGTTCCTGTCAATCAATTAGTGAAATGGGTGGTGCTTACATCACCACTTGAGTGAAATCATGAGATTTGTTTTTTGAAAATTTCTATTTCTTTTTTTTTTTTTTTTTTTTTTTTTAAGTCATTCACACAAAAATTCAAACATTTACCCTAAGTTCGTTAACAATTTTGTTAGAAATCGAGCGGGGGAGCAGGGCTTCTACATGCTCCTTACGTAGGTTCTTACCTTCCATTTTTAATACCCAATTCTTTCCTAACAGGCACTCATCAGATGCACACTACTCTTTAAAAATGGCTACACTCTCCCTGGCAACAGCGCCAAAATGTCGAGCGATAAAAAGGTGTCTTTCTAACTCCTAATTACCTTCACAGTGATTGTCAACCCAGGGACGACTTTTTATTCCAAGAGTGTACTCATTCTAAGGCAGCTATTTACTCAAGAGTAATGTTATGAAAGATGTAGTACAGTGCTCAAAATACAAGAGTAAACAGATGCTCAAAATAAAATCTAATTAAAACAACAAGAAACTCAAATTCTCTGTAATTAAATCATTCACTTAAACAACCATCAATCGAGGATACAGTAGCAATAACTCATTCCTCTAGAGATTGATACAATTGAAATCAACTAGAACAATACAATCAATTTGAGAACGAGGAAGCAGTAACCAATGTTCTCTACAGTTGACAGTCCTGCTTAAAACAATCAAAAGGAAATAGAAATTGAACTAAAGCTGCTATTGAAAGTAAATTATGAAAACTCTTCAAAAGAAAACTCTTGCAATTAATCAGAAATGAACAACAAATTAAATGGATAGCAAACTGTAATTAAAGGAATTAAACAACGAATCCTATTTAATAAATCTGAATAGCAAACTCTAATTAATGGAAATGAACAACATCAAAGCTAAATTAACAGCAATCTGTAATGAACAGCAAAGTTATATAGCTATAATGAATAGAAAACTGTTAAATTATTAGAGTGATCAGCGTAGCTCTATAGATGAAATGAACAACACAACAACATGCTTGCGAAAAGCAGTGATCTCTGTTAAGAAATAAATGAACAGCGATGCAATTTAAATACAGTATATAAAACAGATCAATTCATTAAATCTAGCAATACGAAACAGTGAAGTAATATGATTATGATAAATATAAATGAAACCAAACCATCACACGGTAAAGATCATGAAATAATGGTACAGGAATGACAAGTGAATCCACTGGGGTTGGGCCCTTAACCACCAGTGATCACTGTTGATAGTGCTTCAAAAGATGTGAAGGAATAATAACTCTGCTTATATATTAATCATCAAATCGAACAACATTACAATGAGTTGTGTCTTCTCAGCAGCGAGAGTCTGCAAATAGAATTACATTTCAGAATAATACTCATTCCATCTCCCTCTCCCCCTATCCTATCCTATTCCATCATGAGTAATCCATCATCACTTCTTGAATCTCTAATTCTGAATCCTCAATTCTCCATCATTTTTCCATCCCTATCTCTGATCTCTGTTTTCATTTAAATAGAGAGATCAGAGAGAAGTTACAATAAAGATAAGTACAACATGATTTCTATTACAAAATTGGTTTTTTTCTAACCAATTGATCAACAAGAGCAAGGCGAATTTGGCTTTGCAGCTGAGATTTGGAGGACAGCCGCAACAATAAATATGAGAAAATCATGCTCAAAGAACCCTACGTTTCTCTCAATACAAGTCGAATTTGGGAAAACCGTTCTTCAATAAAGTTAATTGGGTCCATTTTGGACAAAACCCATGTTCCGGATTTTCCAGATTCTGCTTCATTTGCTCAAAATCTCAACCGCAAAAATGTCACTTCTTATTCCAGCGAATTTCTGAGTTGGCACTTTTAATGATCAAATCTTCAATCTGGAAATTATCTTAGAGGCTAAAAATGGTGAATAATGTCACAAATGATTTATTAAAACTATCATTGATAAAATCATGCATAATCATCAATTTATTAGAAATAAAGGAGAATAAATAATATTCATTCATAAGAGCATAAATCATTGTAAAATGGATTTATATAATAAATGATATGATCAAGAATGCTAGAAATGGGTGGAATAAGCATTCAAAAGTGATAATAATAATGGCATATTAATGGCCCAACACACTGAACTCCATGAAAACCATAAACATTACCTGAACAACCTGATCCATAACCAACACTGTCGAACTGTTGAAATTGAACTAAATTAACGAAGACACTGAATACTGATGATGACACTTGAACACCTGTGTAACTGAATCAACGGAATCCTCCTGGATCATAAATTGTTTAAAGGATCACTGTAAGTGGAGTACACACAATTAATAAAAACTCCAAGTTGAGTTTGACAACACAAGACATTTCACAAATGGTCACAACAAATTATGGAATGTAAATAAAATGCACACACACAGTTTGAGTGGAACCCAAAAAACAAAAAACACAAATTTATGAATAAATATGTTGGTGCATAACTTCCTTTAATTTATTTGTGCCTACAAACTTGGATGTGATAAAAGAGCTACCCTTCTCCCCATTCGATGCCTCTTTTATGCACAACTTAAGAAAACGATTCGCTTATCCTTCCCTCCAAATGAGGGAAGTCGAAAAGACACTAATGATATGGAAAATAACTCCCTAACTCTAACTCTTCGACTTACTCCAATTTTACATTTACATTAAGTATTTAGAATTCCAACAAAAATAACAAAATCAATTTTCTAGCTTAACATGTGGTCAATGCACAACATTGTCAAGCTCTGCTCCATTTCTTCATCATGAGCTCGGTCTAATGGCTCTTACATCAGACTCCTTGGGAATTAAAAACTAATGATATCATGCTCATAAGGTCCTCTACAAAGAAAATTACCTTCTATATAACTGCAACACTCATCCATATAGAATCCTCCATTGGACAGTCCTTCCACTTAACCAAAAATTCTAGATATTGTTCTCCCCTGGTGTGCTTTGCAACTCTGGTGTCCAAGATTTTCTCAACCTCTGGACCCTCTATCATGGGAATCTGTTTCATGTAGCTAGCTTCACTAACTTATCCACTGTTATCATTTTCTATAGGTTCACCTTCATCACCATCTTGATAGGGATACAAATCGGACACATTGAATATAGGTGAGATAGCTATGCCCATAGGTAACTCCAATTCGTAAGTATTTGCAGATAATTTCCTGAGTATCCTATAAGGTCCTATTTTCTTCATCTTGAGTTTCTTATATTCTCCTCTTGGGAATCTCTCCTTCCTTAGGTGGGCTAAGATCATTTCCCCTACCTTAAAGTTTACCTCTCTTCTTCTTAAATCGTCTCTTTATCTTTACTTGTAGTCGTTGTCTTATAGATTATGTTTTATTTCCTCATGTAAATCACTCATTTCCACTGCAAAATATTCCATATCAGCACTCTCTACTTAAGTTTTCCCAAATCTCTCAGCTCACAAAATCCTCTAGGATTCATTCCATAAAAGATATGAAACATACTCTTCCTTGTGCTCCTATTTGGCGAATCATTGTATGCAAACTCAATTTGAGCTAACACATAATCCCACTGCTTGGGATGCTCACCCACAAGGCTCCTCAATATGTTTCCAAGACTCTTGTTCAGAAATTTTGTTTTCCCATCAGATTGTGGATGATAGGTTGAATTGAAGTTCAACTTTGTTCCAAGCTTCTTCCATAAAACCCTCCAAAAATTCCCTATGAACCTGGTGTCCCTGTCATAGATTATACTCTTTGGCAAGCCTTGCAATAAAACAATATCACTGAAAAACAAATGAGACACATGTGTAGCATCACTAATCTTGAAATACGTGATAAAATGAGCCATCTTTGTAAATATTTCCACAACTACAAGTATGGATTCCTTACCTCGTTGCATCCTTGGTAAACACAAAACAAATTCCATAATCACTGAGTACCATGGTCTATTGGGAATGGGAAAAGGAGTATATAGTCCAACATTTTGACTTCTCCCTTTCGAATTTTGACATATTCTAAATTTTCTCACATATTTTTGCACATCAACTCTCATCTTTGGCTAGAAATAAAAATGCTCTCGCTGCCCAAGTGCCTTGTCCACACCAAAATGCCATGTTAATCATAAATTGTTCTTTTTCTTGCATCATATTCTCTCTCATTGAGAAGTGGGGGATACATAATTAATTGTTCTTGAAAAACAAACCATCTTGTAACATAAAATCCCTCCATGGGATGATATCTCTTCTCACATTGTTCTTGCATTCTTTTAAGGCCTCTCAAAAATCAACATCATCCACATACAAGTCCTTCAAATAATCAAAGCCCAAAATTTGTACATGGTACTCCTGCATGATCAAACGCCTCCTACTCAAGGCATCAACTACCTTGCTCTCTTGTCCACTTGCATGTTTCATAACAAAGGTGAAACTTTGTAGGAATTCCACCCACTTGGCATTCTTGTGGTTCAATTTGTGTTGTTGCATTTTATACTGTAATGAAAAATTATCAGATAACAAAACAAACTTCCTGGGAATCAAATAGTGTCTCTAATACTTCAATGCTTGAGCCACCACATAAAATTCCTTGTCATAAGACGAGTATTTCTACTTTGAATCATTCAATTTTTCACTTAAATATGTAACAGGTCTACCTTCTTGACTCAATATTGCACCAACGACTATTCCACTAGCATCACATATGACTTGGAAAATATAATTGAAGTCAGGTAGCTTTAACATCGATTTCTCAATGATCTTCTTCTTCAAGATCTAGAAACTTTTATCTCTTGTTGTTGTCAAACAAAATGGTTGTCTATATTTCTTTATTATTTTAATGATGGGTGCACAAATACCATTGAAATTCTTGATGAAATTCCAATAGAATATAGCTAAGCCATGAAAGCTCCTAACTTTGAAAATGTTCTTGGGTGAAGGCCAACTTACAATTGCCTATATTTTCTCTAGATCTATTTTCAGTCCATCCTTTGAAATGAGAAAGCCTAAATATACCAACTCATACCTCATGAAAGTACATTTCTTCAGATTGATCAATATTTTCTCTTGTTGCAACCTCTCTATAACATACCTTACATACCTAAGGTGTTATTCCTTTGTTCAGTGGAAAATAAAAATATCATCCAAATAAACAATAGAAAATTTACCGACAAACTCCTTCAAGACCTCCTTCATCAACCACATGAAATTACTTGGTGCATTTGTCAATCCCAATGGCATGACCAACCATTCATATAGTCTGCTATTAGTCTTGAAAGATTTCTTCCACTTGTACCCTTCTCTAATCTAGATCTGATGGTAACCACTCTTCAAATCAACCTCTGAAAAGTAGGCTTCCCCACTAAAAAAATACATCATTTCATCCATATTTGGCAATGGAAATATGTATCTAATTATGATCTTGTTGATTGCTATGGAATCTATGTACATCCTCCTTTATTCATCCTTCTTTGGACTAAGTTCTGCAGGGGCAGTACATGGACTCAAGATCTCCCTTATTAACCCTTTTTCTAACAATCCTTGAACCTGTTTCCTTATTTCCTCATTCTCCTTGGGTGTCATTCGATAAGCAGCTTTGTTCAGAAGGCTTCCTCTAGGTATTAGGTCTATGTGATGGATGATAATTCTCTTAGGTGGTAGCACACTTGGAAAATCATCTACTACAATAGCACTAAACTCATGCAACATATCTTGAATATCAATAGGTAAATCTGCAATTTCAGTTTTCATAAGTATTAACTTTGGTTTGCAGACCATCGCATAGTTGAACTCTTCTTTCTCCATTTGTTGCAGAAATTCCTTTCCTCCTAACAAAAGTGCTTTTGAGCTACTTGCCTCAGTTGTACTTTATTCCTTTAATGGTACAAGAGTATATTGTTACCATCCTTTTAAAACTTATAGGTGTTGTAATCTCCATCATGCACCACTTTCCTATCAAATTTCCAAGGTCGTCCCAAAAGAAGGTGGAAGAAATCCATTAGCATGATTTCACAAACTATCTTATCCTTATACTTGCCTATTTAGAACTCCACCTCACTCTACTCACTCACCAATAATTGGTGAACTCTCTGTGGCCATGAAAATTTATATGGCATTGGGTGCTTCATCCCTTTCAATTGAATTTTATCCACCATTTATGTGGAAACTAGATTGTCAATGCTTCCACTGTCAATCACCACTTTGCAGTACTTTCCTCCAACTTTGTAGATAGTCTTAAACAAGGATTTTCTTTGTGTTGGTTCAACAGTCTCCTTGGATGGTTTCAATAAGGCTTTTCTCATTATTATAACTTCTCTTGTCTCTAGTGCATTTTCTTCCATAGGTTCTTGTGCTTCTGGTTAAGCTACATATGAATCTCTTTGTCCTCCTTTCTCATTCTCAGGACACTCAAAATATCTATGACCCAAATGCCCACATTTGTAACAATGATAGATAGTCTCTCTACCTCTTCCTCTAACCCTACCTCTCTGGTAAGGTCTTCCTCCTCTAGAGTCACCTTCTTTCTCTTATTTTCCTTGTTGTCTTAGGTTGCTTGCATCATTATTTTGAGCTAAATTTTCCCTCTTCCAGATATCTTTCCTCTTCCTCTAGCAAAACCATGACCTCTACCTAAATTCTTCTTCATTGTTATCTTCTCTTCCATCTTCAAGGCAAACTAACATCTTCTTCCATCATACTAGAAGAAATCATGTTGATTTCATCTTGGATCTCTGGCTTCAAACCATTGATGTACCTTCTTGTTTTCTCTAGGTGTCTTTTACATAACCTGCCCTCAAATTCACCTTATAAAACTCCTCGATATAGTCTCTAATTCTCAACAGCATTTTCTTGAGGTTATTCATCTTCCTGTAGAGGGATAGCTGATAGTCCTTCGACAAAAACTTCCCCTTCATCTTCACTAACATCTAATCCCAACTCTTTATCAATGGTTTCCCTTGTTTTCTCCTTTCATCCTACACATTTTCCCACCACAATGTAGCATGACCTTTCAACCTAGTTACATCAAATTTTACCCTCTTTGTCTTCTTCAATCTCCTCATACTGAAAATAATTATCTAGTTCACTAATCCAATCCATCAAATTCTTAGCTATCAGGCTGCCATCATAGGTAGGAAATTCACGTTTTGGTCTTGAACTTGAGATTAACACTAACTTCAACAATTTAACTTTCAGACCTTCATCCACAGGTGTTTCTCTTTCTATTCCAGCTTCGTCCTTTGATCCAATATCATCTCTATCCTCAAGGTCTCCCTTCCTACTTGTCTCGATGGCATATAAACGAGTTTGTAGGCTCTGTATCTCTTCTTGGCATTCTGCATTAGCTATGACTCTCCCTCCTCGACCTTGTGCTCTTCTTGCTTGCATAGCCACCTCCTTATACCGTAGACAACAACACCAATGTCAAATGTGGCTCTACCTCAAACATGGATCTGAACTCCCTATCTTAACCATCATCAATAATATCCCAATGAGACATATATTCAACCTCATTTTTATATCTTTTATTGATAGCGTCCTTGGTGAGGTCCATCACAAATAAATATAACCAATGGAGGGTTTGCAACCATCAAGCATCTTGAAAGTGTAGAAATTTCGTGTAGATTCAAACTGCTAATTGTAATTAACTAAAACAATATACTTGAATCTAATCTACTCATCAAAAGAAATAGTTAAACGATCACGAAATCATGAAGCATACAAGATAAATAATTCAATAAACACATTACACAATGATTTCCTCAGAATATCCATAGCTAAAAACCCTTGTTATCTATATATTTCATTACTCAGAAAATATGAGAATATTACAATGCTTTGCTCAAGCCCGAGCAACCTCTACACTATCTCTAGTTGTCTCACTACTTCCTAGACAAGCATAGGCCAATACTTAACCAATTTTTTGCTTTCCCAAGTCCCTATTTTATTTCCTTGTCTCCTTGGGAATTATCCCCCTATTAACTAGGTAAATTCCTCAATATAAATTGCACAATCCTCATAGGCCTTCCTCTCACTACATGCACCACCTGTACAATTCAGATGACTATACAACTAATAGTACATTGTCTCTTAACTCCAATCTCAACTGGATGACTCTTAGATATGAAATGCATGAGTTATTTATGAGTGAATCATTAGTTAACTGGTTGAACACATGAAGAAGTACCCCCCTTTCTGACCTCCTACTAGTTCCTCCATTAGATGGAACTAGTTTAACTGACTATAACTCAGTTAAACCGAATTAATTAATTACAACTTGAAATAAACTCAATCAGGGCTCCTATAATGTAGGAGACACTCTACATGACTCAAGTTAGACCCTCAACTCGAATTAACTCGGAAAACTAAGTCAAATTAACTTAGTTAACTCATAGAAGTAGTCTTGTGGTGTAGAATTACAATTTTATTCCTGATTTAATTCAAGGACAAAATTAAATTAGAATTTTCTTGTTTCATTTTCAACACTCCCTCTCAACAAGAAAGGGATTATCTACTACCCCAGTCCTACCTCTATGGAACTTAAATTTTCCTCTTGATAGTGCCTTAGTCAATATATTTTCATCATATTCCTCTGTAGGAATGTACTCCAGCAACATGATTCTCCTCTAAACACATTCTCATAGATGGCGATATTGGATGTCGATATGCTTGGACCGATCATGAAAAAAGATTCTCAGAGAGTATGATACAACTCTGATTTTCATAGTAAATCATAATAAGATCCATCTGCTAACCAAATGACCCAACAAGGATCTTCCTCATCCAGATAGCCTTACAAGGTGCTTGACTAGCAGCGATGTACTTTTCTTTTTCTAAACTGAGTGCAACTGATCTCTGGTTCTTCTTGCACCAAGAAATTGTTGTTGATCCAATACTGAATATTCCCCCTTATGTGCTCTTCCTGTCGAATGGACTTCCTACCTAATCATCATTTTTGAAGCGTTTCATCTTCACTCCCTCTATCTATTTATAAAAAATACCAAACTGAGTGGTGCCTCTGAGGTATCTCAACACATGTTTAACTGCCTTCTAATAAGTTTTGGTTGGCTTAACCATTGCTTGACAAAGTTGGTTAATCGTAAAACAGATGTCTGATCGTGTGTTCACCCAATACATAAGTGAACCCACAAGCTGCCTGTAAATAGTAGCCTCCACTACTTCACTTGAAGTAGCATATTCCTTCCTCCAATTCCTTCCTAGAGGAGTCTCCACCAGCGTTTTTCTCTCCATGTGGAACTTCTTCAATATCTCATTGGCATACTTTCCATGAGAAACAAACAGTTCCTCATATCCTTGCCATACTTCCATACTAAGGAAATAATGCATGAGCCCCAGGTCCTTCATCTCGAATTCTCTTGCAAGATCCTCTTTGCAAGATTTTACCAGATTCTTATAACATGTTAGAATTAAATCATCAACATATAATACTATAATAAATAATTTACCTTCAACCACAATATGATAAAGGTTCACATTTGCTTCACTTTTTGTGAAGCCCAACCTAGTGAAATAGTTGTCAATCCTGGTGTACCAAGGATGACGTTCTTATTTCAATCCATACAACGCTCGCTTGAGTCTGCACACATGCTACTCTCTATTGAAGTTCTTAAATCCTTCCAACTGCTCAATGTACACCTCTTCCTAAATCACATTTGAGGAATGTTGTCTTCACATCCATCTGATGTATCTTACATTCCATCTGCATTGAAAGTGCTAGAATAGATCGTATTGAAGAGTACATTGCTATTGGAGAAAATATTTCCTTGTAATCAATTTCCTCCACCTGAGAGAACCCTTTGGACACAAATCTGGCCTTGTGCTTCTCCACACTCCCATCTACTGCTTGCTTTACCTTGAAAATCTATATGGAACTCACCACTAACTTTTCTATTGGTCTTGGGACCACTTCCCAAACACTTTTTTTGATAATGGAGTCATACTCTTTTACCATGGAATCAACCCATAATGGTTGTTGCACTAATTGTTGAATGCGGATGGCTCAATACCTACACTCCCTCTCATCAGATCCATGTAGCCAGTGTACCGATCTGGTGACCTACTCTACCTATGTTGTGATGTGGGTGCTCCCACATTCTCTCTAGCATCATGCATCAATTTTTTAGCCTCTCTAGTGTGCTTCCTTCCATCTCTGGAAGTATCTGCATGATTGGTTTCTTCCACTCTTTACTCCTATGCATGTGGCTACTCCACATCATCTTGGGGTCCTTCCTTTAGAGCTAAAATCTCCCAATCTACATGAAACTAAATCTGCCTCTCAATGGAACATCTCATGGCCTTCTCTTCATTGAACTTAACATATCTACAAACCACTAACATCCTGTGAGATGGTAGGTACACTCGATAGTTGTGAGGTGTATCAGTGTACCCCACAAATATACCCAACTCATCTCTTGACTCTAGATTTTTCCTTACATCCTTGGTAACATGACAGTAAACTGATGAACCAAAGATCCTGAAGTGTGCCAAACATTCTTTTGGTGTACTCATCCTGAGAATCTGATGATGACTTATGTTATGCACATATACAGTTGTGTTGCAAGCTTCATCCCACAGGTGAAACAGTAGGCCCTGATCATGTAACATTGATCGTGCAGCTCCCACAATACTTTTGTTCTTCCTTTTAGCCACCCCATTCTGTTGTGGGTTATGGGGTGCTATTAACTCCCTTCAAATGCCTTCTGATGCATAGAAGTTCTTAAATTCATTCGACACATATTATCCACCGGTATCGCTCCTTAGAGCCTTCACTTTCTTGCTAGTGTCTTTCTCAACAAGAGCTTTTAATTCAAAAAATTTAGAGAACATTTGATCTTTCTTATACATCAAGAAAATCTAGCACTTACGTGAGAAATCATCTACAAATATTACATAATACATGTGCTTGGCCGTGGAGGCTATCGAGAACGATCTACACACATATGAGTGAACACTTTCAAGGATCACTTATGCTCAATTGTCCTTATCATGAAAAGTGGATTTGGTGTACTTCCCCAATGTACACCATTTACATGTATCTCTATTCTATATTTCACCCTTGGGAAGTCCTATAGAAATATGTTGTGTGATATTCAAATATCCATGGTGCAAGTGACCCAATCTTTTTTGCCACAACTCACTGATGTCTTAGCTCTACATCTTCTCTTCTTTTGTGTTCAAAGCAACATAGTCATCTACATCCAATTTGTAGAAGTTCTTCACCCGAACCCTGACCCGCTTCACTTGTCCTAAGGCTATGTGACATTGGAAAGCCTTTCCTTTTCTAAATATCACATCATATCCACGATCCTCCAACATGGCAACTAAAACCAAATTCTTCTTCAACTCAAAAGATACATGACATCTTTTAATGTGAGAGGAGAACCAGACTCTAGTGCCTCTAAAAAGTATCAGTACTGATGTCAGTCACATTATACCTTCCATCATCTCCCATTTCGATATGCATCTAGAGGTCCTCCTCCTCCAAGTCACTAAAAAATTATTTGTTTCCAGTCATATGGAATGAGGCTCCATTATCTAGATACCACACACTACGCATCACATATGTCACCATGCAAGCAATGAGGGCGAAATCCAACTCGAATTGTGAAGCAAGAGCTTCACCTGCCACTCCTCCTAAGGGCTTCTTGTTGGCCTTCTTGTGAGAACACTTCGTGGCATAGTGTCCTAGCTCATGATAATGAAAACATTTAATATTCAAAAAGTCCTCCTTCTTGCCACTCTTACTGGAATGCGATTTGGAATGGGATAAATTCCCTTTCCCTTTCTTTATCTTTCTAACTAAGGCATAATTCTCCTCACCATCATGCTTGGATGAGGATCCATCTTTGGTGTTTCGTTGAATATCTTCTTACATCAAGTGAGACCCCAAACACTCCCCTTCTAGTAGCTTCTCCCTCCCATTTACTAAATCCTGGTAGTTAGGCCAGCTCTTGGGAAGACCTAGAAGTGTTAGGATAACTAGATCTTCTTTAGAAACTGTAACACCAACACTTACAAGCTCATATTGGCATTGGGTGAACTTGGTCAAGTACTTTGGTATTGTGTCACCCTTCTCCATCTTGATTTTCTTGATCTTGTCATTCTGTGCCAGCTTCATGTGGTCACTATTGTTCTAAAATAGGTTTTTCAAGCCTTCCAAATTTGATATGGAGTCTCCTTCCCATGGAGGTTTGAGACAATATGATCTTGAACTCCTTCTAGTATGATCCTTCTCGCCTTTGCAACACATTTTCTCCACTTTCCTAGATCTTGAGAAACAGTTGCTAGAGCCTTAGGAATATCTTTGTCTATGAATTCCTTCATCCCATTGTCTTCCAACATTGCCTCCATCCTTTCCTTCCAAACAATATAGTTCGAATTACCCTTAAGGGCATATTCAAGTCTCAATCGATAGAACGACATCCTACTGAATCTGAAGAATGATACTGCAAATTTGATTTCACTTGCAAAAGACAAACTCGTATTCTCCTCTTCTATAGTGATTTTAGCTCTGATACCATGTAAAATTTCCTTGTAGATTCAAACTACTATTTGTAATTAACTAAAACAATAGACTTGAATCTACTCTACTCATCAGCGGAAACAATTAAACAATCACGAAATCACGAAGCATACAAGAGAAATAATTCAATCAACACATTACACAATGATTTCATGGGGAGAGCCACATCTAAAAACCCCTTCGATCTGTATATTTCATTAGTCATAAAATATTAGAAGATTACAATGCTTTTCTTAAGCCCAAGCAACCTCTACACTATCTCTATCTATCTCACTTCTTCCTAGACAAGCCTAGGCCAATACTTATACAATTTTCTACTTGCCCAAGTCCCTATTTCCCTGTTTTTTTTTCCTTGGTAATTATCCCCCTATTAATTAGGGAAATTCCTCAATATGAATTGTGCAATCATCATAGGGCTTCCTCTGACTACTTGCACCACCTGTATAATTTAGATGATTATACAACTAATAATACACTATCCCTGAACCCCAATATCAACTAGGTAACTCTCATATCTGACATGCATGAGTTGTTTATGAGTGAATCATTAGTTAACTGGTTGAACACATGAAGCGGCACCCCACTATCTGAAATCCTACTAGTTCCTCCATCAATTGGAACTAGTTTAACTAACTTTAACTCAGTTAAACTGAATTAATTAATTACAACTCAAAATAAACTCAATCAGGGTTCCTATAATGTAGGATACACTCTACATGACTCAAGTTATACTCTCAACTCGAATTAACTGAGCCAACTAAGTCAAATTAACTTAGTTAACTCATACAAGTTGTCTTATGATGTGGAATTACAATTGTATTCCTAATTTAATTCAAGGTGTTGGGTAGTAGAAGCCCCGTGCAACGGTTACAGGTTGCAAAACTGGACATTTTGGGTAAAGTTAGGATAAAGACTCTGTTGAACGTGCGGAGCATGAATTGTAATAGGTCGATTCAAAGGGTAGTCCACCCGAAAACAATGTAAAAAGATGTAACTAGGGTCGGCCTGTACAAGGGGTCGCGGGCCAAGGGAGGGTATAAATAGAGAGAGGCTCTATGGGTAGGGGGAGAAGAATTTTGATGGCATGAAATGTAATGGGTACTTGAAGTAGAAAGATCAAAAGCATCTGTAAGTCCAAGTCGAGGGTTAGATAGGAGGTAGAGGCTTTGCAGGTGCACAGAGGATTAGAAAGTCCGCAGCTATGTGCGCGAACCCCTGCAGCTGAGTGCGCAGGGTAGATCTGGATGTATTGGTGAAGAATAATAATAAAGAAAAGTTTGCTTCTGTAATTCTGTATTATCACGCATCTGTCTTTATGGTTTATCTTTCTATATCTAGTTAATGCAAATGTGATGAATGTATGTGAATCTGGGTTCATTTTGTGCGCGAATAAATTATGTTGAGTAAATGTTTGCTTAAAGACCCTGTTGAATAGTTCTGAATCATAACTGCTTCCTTCAAGTAGAATATTGCATGAATAAGAAAATTATAATCACCCTAGATTAGCGCGAAGGTCAAGCAGTGCAGAGTTATAGAACAGTGCGTGAACCCTCTAGTGCACATCTAGACATCCCTAGGGTGTGGAAACCTGGTTCCAGCACCCTCCCCTGCTACCTCGAGTGAGACCTCAGTCCACGCTCCACAGGCTGTTGCCGAAAGGGCCAGTAGCTGCGGGATTTGTTTGGCTAAATAACTCTTCCGAACCTGGGTCAGACCCAAACAAGCCAACAAATGGTTCTGTTGCTGGGACCAGGATCTGCCTAAGGGGTGTCTAATGTGGGAACATTGCAATCCTACGAAGAAAGAACTCGAATATCGGTGGGATCTGAAGCTTCGTAAGTTCGCGGTTCAAGAAAACAGAAATTCGCGTATATCGGAGGAACAGTGGTTGGATTGCTATATATTCACAAACATACATGAGATCTTCTTCGTAACATTCCCGATAGAATTGTATGAGTGGATCACGAAGTTAGCTGATAGCGTGGGGAGGTGCAGATTAGACGAGCCCATAGTGTGGACTCTGAAACTGGTGCGAAGGCTGGAAGCCACCGAATATAGACTTGCGTGTGCGGTAGACCACTGGTTAGATTGGATCATTGGGGATTTATCACTGAATTTGCAACAGACACAACCATAAGTTACAGCGAAGCAGAAAGGCGCTTTCTCCAAGGATCGTGGGGTAGGTGCATCAAATCATTGAATACTTGGATTAAGATGTTGTTGTGTGAGAAATAGATTTTGCGCATGTATTGATGTCTGCAGTAACACGGAGCGGAAAGGGTTATTGAAGAACAGAAGGAGTAGAAAACAGCCTGTTGGTTTCTATCTCGCAAGAAAGTGAGGAGGATCTCACTAGGTTCTTACCGAGGAGTGCAGTCCGATTGATTAAGGAATGCTTCCCACTGATACCACCTCCGTCTACACTGCCACCCACTTCACCCACGTCGAGTCCATCCACACCAACACCTTCGCCACCTCCTCCACCACCAAAGGCTGGGATGGCGACCGCAATCAAGTTACCAGCATTCCAGGGTGTAGGGAATGAAGAGCCAAGTCAGTTCTGGGTTGTGATAAAATCTATATGGGATGCGCAAGGTGTAACATATGAAAACATCAAGAAGGCTACGCTGGTCAATGCGCTATAGGACCATGTGCTAACATGGTATATAAAATGCTCAATCGACCATCCAGGTGAGGGAATAGCAACAATCCAGGACACGCTGAATAAAGAGTTTGGCTGGCCAAAGTCTGAAGCCCAGTCGGTCATTAGATTGAAGGAGATAGCAATGTTGCCTGGTGAAACTCCATGGGATCTGGACCAAAGATTGAAAAGTACTATTCGCGAAGCTAACATGACTTTAACAGATGGGCAGCATTGCGCGTGGTTTGTGGCATCCTTGACGCCCTAGTTGAGGATGGCTTTGTCACAACATAAGATCTCAACCCAAGCCGAGGCACTAGAGACAGCAATGAGGTTACACATGACCCCAATACTAGACCCAGGGTTGGGAGTTCAGCAAATCCACACGCAACTTCAAAACTTGAGCTTAGAAGTGCAGAGTCTGAAGCAAGGAAGAATGTCCTGACCAGAGGTATGCCTAGAGGTGGGCTGTATCAAATGTAAGAGACAAACACATAACAAGGACCATTGTCTGGTTTTCTTGAAGTACCTGACAGAAGGAGGCCCGATGTCATTAAAGGTGGAGGTACAAGTAGGGATCAGTGCTTTTCCTGTACTCTGGTGCACAATTTGCCAGGTAGGAGGAAAGCATGCCATAGACAGCTGCCACCTATTGTCGAACTTACGACAACACCCTCAACACTTATTTTGTAACTTCTACAGAATGATGGGTCATGAGGAAAGGGATTGCCGCATGTTGATGGATCGACCTCCTACATATAGGATGCAAATAGAAATGCGTGGACAGGACCCGGCTACACCATTTGCATGCGAGGGATTCCTGATGTGCGAATGGGGCCCCAGGGGATGGGGGCTGTGGACAATTGATCTGTTATAATTGTGGTGAACAGGGAAATTACGCTCGGAATTGTGTGAATCCAACTCAGGCCTGTTGTCCGTCATGCTACTAGTTTGATCACGATGTAGTTGATTGTCCTACATTGCTCAATCAATTATAGGAAAAAGGAGTGCTCCCAACCAGCCCCACCCAGAGTGTCCAGATGATGAAAGTCGAACCTTGCACTAAAGACCCCAACATAAACATGATGCTCAGAAGCGGTGCAGCTACATGGGAAGATAAGGGGAAGAAGCTGGAAGAGGATACGTGGGTTCAGAAGGCTCTCACAAAACAACCAGAATTTGATTTGGCATAGGCAAAGGAAACCTTTTTGGAGGCTAAGAAAAATTTTGCAGAAGCATTAACTTCGGGAAGTAAAGGGCAACTGGAACTGGACTAGGAATGGTCTTTGATAACTACCTTCTTAGAAACCTGTATGAAGCTCCTAAGGGATGCTAATGTGGTAAAAGGGTTACAAGAATTAATAAATAGATGTGCTGGGGCAAATGAACTATGCCTGATCCGCAAATTGGGAAAACAAGTTTTGCGTACCGGTCGGGAGATGCGACTGACTGTCCAGATTGGTGACTATGAGATGGATCAGGTCGTGTTAGATCTGGGGTCCGACGCAAATTTCCTACCAAAGTAGACCTGGGAATGCATGGGCAGGCCTACGCTGCAATGGTCCCTGATCCAATTACGAATGGCCAACCAACAAAAGATTCTGCCTATGGGAAGGCTGCAAGGGGTTACTATGGACATCGATGGCACCAGCACGCAAGCAGATTTTGAGGTCATTGAAATCGTGGATGACAGTAATCCATATCCAACGTTACTAGGGATAGATTGGGCAACAAACATGAACGGAATCATCAACCTTAAGAAACGAAAAATGATCTTTGAAAAGAATTCTCTTCGAGTAGTGATTCCATTGGACCCAGCTGAAGGAACACATTATACTAAACCTGTGCACAATGACGACAGTGATGGGGAACTAGACTATATCTATCAGCTCACGGCACGAGATCGGGACAGGGTGAATCCAACAGTGGACGGTCAACTCTCATGGGACCACAATAGCTCTTGCACGTCAGATTCGGATGAAGAGATTGAATGATGGCAGAATCGCCTGCATGAAGTAACCACATTAAATTGCAACAGGATGGTTGTGATGGGAGCTAAAGAACCATCTGCGAAGGAAGCTTAAAAATCGGTTGCCCTGGTGAGATTGCAACTAGGTGCGCCAATATTGTCTACGGTAGCTCCCGAATGACCTTGGCTTCAGCAAAAAGGGTAGTCATACGAAAGACAAGGAGAAAGCATGTAAGTCGCGGACAGGTGTAGGCACAAATGGCCCGACAAGCTAAGTGAAGCAGCCTAAAGTGAAGCAGGTCACTAGTGCCCAACAGTAGCATCCGCAAGATCTCAAGGGGCAGCCCAGATTGCGATCGTCTAGTGACACAAACCTTATGGAAATTGTGAATATCGCAGCCTAAATGGGTCTGGAGTCAGCAATGGAAGAATGCTCAAAGGAAGCTGGGTAGCTGCAGACCCTGGGTAGGGTCGAAAGACTAAAGAGCAATATATGGGAACGGATTCAGCAGAGTGTCACACCATGGCACGCACAATACTGTAACCCCTCTGCACCCAAGGCAAATCGGACCACGTAGGGAAAACTGAGTTAGGACCCTGTTTTCATATCCTTGGAGTGAAAAAATGGCTCCCCGAGTGACTAGGTAGTGCTCACAGCCTAGGCTGGCAAGGATGTTACAATGACACACCAGCGATGCAAACACCTAACTAAGGGTCGATGCTACAGTATCAGTGCCCCGAGCAATTGAAAGAAGGTGTGGGACTATAAACAAGGTTGCAGAAAGCCAGTCCGGTGACGCATTTCCCCCCCAATCACAACAGCGTCCAAGGGACAGCGCTACCGCTTGAACCAATCCAGAGATGACCATTAGCACCCCTATTCATGACAAGGACATTACGATATGGCAGGAAGGAGTGGGCGGCGGACCTTTAAAGTGAAGGTTCCAAGACAGATCTGCTACGATCCGCGAAGAGAACGTTAGCACTACGCTAGAAAAGGAGGGAGGAAAGACATTCGAAATTTCGGCTTTATTTTACGATCGAGGCACAGCACAGGTATATTAGCACTATACATCAAAGTGGAGCAGTAAGCAGTCGGCTCCCAGACACCTCATGAGTACTATGGCCCGAACCCGAGCACAAGTCCCAGAAAAAATGCATCTGAATCCAAAAGAGCCAAAAGGCAGGAGTCGGGTGCCGGGGGTTCCAAAATCCCACGTACATCATGCAAGAAGAAGACTAAACAAAAGATAGGAACAGTTCGAGCCTCACCATGGTTCACCAAGCAATCCACAGCCAATAAGGGCAAAGTCGTTTCCACCGAGACTGATGAGGATGACGATGCTCTCCAAGAGTTGCTTGACCAGATAGATGCGCAGGCCGAGGAAGAGGTGGATGCATTCCAACTCCCATCATTACCTCCATATCTTTCTCCATGGCGAGGGTCCACCAAGTTACCCAAGGACTTAGATGTTGTGAAGGCTGAGCTTCAGGCCTCGCTTCTTCCAGATGACATAAGGTTCGAAGGCTTGCCGTTGGGATGCATTTCGAGCCTCAAGTTTGAAGATTGGGATCTGAACGACCACGATAAGTTCCCTGAGCTAGCCGAAGACATGTTATTACCATAGGTCTGGCTACTAGGTGTGGAGAAGGCGGGCATCCTCAACCTCAGAAGGCTACCCCATTACCACTGTGTGACTATTGCCACATTTGTAACTTGAAAACTACTTTGCCTGGTACATGATGGGTTCTTGTGGTTGGAAGAGCCAATCTTGATCACAGCTAACCTAATCCATCGAATAATGCACCTACCGTTGAAGGGGAATGATCCCGCTGACACCCTGGGAACCAATAGCGAGGTAGGGCTCGCCGAAGCAATAAAAACATGATATCAGCTGGAGAAAGTTAAGCGCGGGTATTTCATAGCTAGCATCAATGACCACGCCATCTGAGTGGCTACCCAACTCCTCGCTTGTAAACTCATGAGGAAATGTCGTGCAGATGAAGTACCAGCTTTTGTCATTGCATTGGCTGGACAATGTGCCGAAGGGGTGCGGTTCAATTAGGCACAATTCTTATGCAATGAATTTCTGACCAACTGTCAAGAAGCTCAGGACAAAGGTAAGACATTTCACCATGCATGGTTGCTTTTGTCAATTCTATTGGTTATAGGTGAGCTACCGTAGGATAGCCAGTTCCCCAGCATTACAGATGACCTCCCGGAGGCAGTGCGGTATATGGCGTTGGCTGGTACCAGGGATGCGACAAGGGTTTCCACAATTCACGCTTTCTGAACCTCTATGGAAGGAAGCATAAGGACAAGGATTTCTCAATGACCGCAAATGTCTCCCACGATCTATAATAATTTCCAGAGCACGGTTGAGTTCAAAGTTGACATGCATCACTTGTACATTCAAGCGTGGAAGGATCCAGAACAGTCTTGGGTTGCACTTCCATTCATGGCAACAGATGAGGTAATCTACGCAGTTTTGGCAGCATGGCCACTCGAATGGCATGCCCCAGATAAGGCCATCCTCGACCAACTCACCACGCAATAGCAAAAGAAGGACCGACAGCAGTGGCTCATGCACCTGGCAGAAAAGGCATGTCGGGAACAACAAATGGCCTCACAGCAAGACGCGGCTAAGGATCTACCCATAGAAGAGATCACAGCCGAACCAGTATTGAAGTCAGACCAGGAAATAGAGATGCAGGACCACACAGACCAGGGCAAGCGATCGTGCACACAGGACTCACCAACTGCCCGGAAAAAGTCCAAAATAGTGAAGGCTTTGGAGAAAGAATTCACAGCGAGTCCTACCACTACTAGTGCCTTGCCCGCTCTAATTACGAAGAAAATGATTGTGTTGGGGGAGATCAAGCTGCAATTGGAGGCAATGCAGGCACGCTCTCTAGGCAGAGTCCTCTTCAATGAAAATACAAGTGCAACTGAGCAGATGATGCACGCGCCCACACCGAATACTGTACAGTTACCAGCCAATGCTATCCTAGCTAAAAGCACCAATGACAACCATAGTTGGGAGTTAAATCTGACTACCCTATCCGGGGGGTCACTCTACCAACTACATGATGGTATTACTAGCAAACTCTAAGCTAGGGAAAGTCGCTCCCTTCACACTTTAAGGGAGCAAAAAGCCGAGTTAGAACAGGTAAGTCTTCAGCACACTGCCTTGGTCAAATGTTATCGGGACGTTGAACAAGCCATAACAGAAGCATGTAGCATGGTTCTGGCATTAGATATCCCCGTGGACCTTCCAGCTATTACCAAGGTTCAACACATGACTGCAGGATCCCGCATGGCCCAAGAGGTTGCCGCAAAAGTATAGGGGGAGCTTACTCAACAAATAGCAGAGCTTAGACTACAGGCGCAGCAACCATTGGCAGACCAGGAACAACATCGCGCGAAAATTCAAGCAGGCATAGAAATAATGAGGTGCGTTGTCTGTGAATATTCGGGGCTCTTAGATCAGTCGATTGGTATACTTACATCTCTCCAAGAGGACCCCACCATACAACACATAGAAGATGAGGCACGTGCACTACAACAAGCCTATGATACCACTCGTGGTGATGCATAGATGGTCGCTCTCACACAACGGCTGGCTAAAATGCGGGAGGCCCAGGCTCTCAAAGCCCAAATGGACATTGCACAACAACAAGAGGTAGAGCTTAAAGAATGCATGCAGCCTTGGCTCAATGAAGCATTTTCTGTCTCTACAACGATTGAAGGCAAGTTAGCACACATGTAGGCAGTTTTTGATTCTGAGCAGGCGAGTCCGACTAACACGGATGCCTCTGTGACTCGGGTGGAACGGGTACAACAGATCACCACAGAATTTGTTGAAGAAACACGCGTTGCGCAAAAGTTAGTAACCAAACTCCATGAGAAGCTCACCACGCTAGCCCACTGACTCGGGACGAGTCACGATGATTGTGTTGGGGCACTGTTGCGTAGCGGAAGCCCTGCACAACAGTTACAGGGCACGAAACTGGACATTTTGGGTAAAGTTAGGATAAAGACTCCACTGAACACATGGAGTGTGAATTGTAATAGGTCGAGTCAAAGGGTAGTCCGCCCAAAAACAATGTAAAAAGATGTAACTAGGGTCGGCCTGCGCAAGGGGTCACAGGCCAAGGGAGGGTATAAATAGAGCGAGGCTCTATGGGTAGGGGGAGAAGAATTTTGATGGCATGAATTGTAATGGGTACTTGAGGTAGAAAGATGGAAAGCATCTATAAGTCCAAGTCGAGGGTTAGATAGGAGGTAGAGGCTCTGTAGCTGTGTGTGCAGAGGCCTTGAAAGTCCGCAGTTGTGTGCGCGGACCCCTGCAGCTAAGTGCGCAGGGTAGATTTGAATGTATTGGTGAAGAATAATAATAAAGAAAAGTTTGCTTTTGTAATTATATATTATCGTGCATCTGTCTTTATGGTTTACCTTTCTATATCTGGTTAATGCAAATTTGATGAATGCATGCGAATATGGGTTCATTTTGTGCGCAAATCAATTATGTTGAGTAAATGTTTGCTTAAAGACCCTGTTGAATAGTTCTGAATCATAACTGCTTCCTTCAAGTAGAATAGCACATGAATAAGAAAATTATAATCACCCTAGATCAGCGCGAAGGTCAAGTAGTGCGGAGTTATATAACAGTGCGCGAACCCTCCAGTGCACATTTAAACATCCCTAGGGTGCGAAAACCTGGTTCCAGCACCCTCCCTTGCCACCTCGGGTGAGACCTGTTGGCATTTTGGCACAGGTGTGGCGCTATGATACAGGTGTTGTCCTTGATGGCAACTCTCTTTGATGATAGATCTCTGTTCAGATTACAGAATGAAGAAAAATCTCATATACACAGGTTAATTAAGTCTAAGTTGCGTATACATGCAAGTGATCTGCATACTAAGTCGCGTATACGCAGGAGAGCTAATACTAAGGAGCGTATACACGCTTATGCATGAACAGAAAAGGGCGTATATGTCGGGAAGCTTCCCTTTGGTCCGTGGTAGTTAGTCCTCGGTACTTGAGCCTATGTATTTGGACCAAAGTATCTCGACAGACGTGTTGATCCCTAGTTTCTAAGTTGACGGTATTGGTTTTCTATGGTTTGGCCCTTGGTATTGAGCAAGGCCTAAGGCTATATAAGGAGAAGAAGATCATTAGGCAAATACATCTTGAAAAGGCTTGAATATCTGAAGAAGAAAGAGATCTGGTATGCAGGTTCTGGGTTGCTTGATCTAAGCTAAGGAGAGATCACTTCGATTGATGGAAGACTAGATCTAAGGATAGATCGGGATCTAATGATTTGAAATACACTATTATGATATGGTTGATTATGCGTATTTCTAGATCTGCATACTGACGCAATGTTATGTTCTGGGTCTAACTGATGTCTGGTACAGCTGCAAGTTGAGAGAATTTATTTTTAGATCTGTACGCAGGTTGGCTTCGGTAAAAGCACGTGTATACGCTGGTTTCTCTCATTGAAGTAGCGTATATCTTTTGGAGCTTGATTTTTTGGGTTACAGTTGGATCTGACTGTTATTGCAGAGTTCTGTAGTCTGCTCTGTGTTCTGGTAACTGGTGTTTGACAGGGTTTCAGTGGTTCAGTGATTGATGATGCTAGTATTGGATGTTTTGTGCTTCAATGATTTGTTGTGAAAGTTGAATGAATTGTGGTCTTCAGATTGTAACGTTGTGCTTCAGGAATATCCAGTCTGAAAATGTATGAAAGGTGGTACCTGAAAGAAAGAAGATTGTAGGCCAGCACCTACGTACTAGTATCTTGGCTAGTACAAGAGCAAAGGGGGTTGGAGCTCCCTTCCAAGGAAGTTTGGAGAACGAGAGAAGGTTGTAGCCTTCTGCAGGTTGTAGCCTGCGTACTGGTATAAGGCTGCACCAGTACAAAATGATTGTAAACTGAAGTTTCATATTAAAGAAAGATAGAGACGACTTGCAGCAGGTGGTTTTCACCCACATTGGGTTTCCACCTTATATCATGGTGTTCATGTGTGTGGTTTTTGTGTGATCTGTTCTACTACATATGTTTACTCTTAATATGGTGAATAATGTCCTTATGCACTTAACTGAAGATAAACTGACTGAATTATAAGATTTCTGGTTATACGTTGTTTTCCTTCGACACAATTGCATGTACACGCTGGTTCACTTAACTAAAGTAGCGTATATGTTTCTAAGCATTGAAAAAGTTTTATAGTTCAGATAATACTGATTCACCCCCCCTCTCAGTATTATTTTCAACAATTGGTATCAGAGCAGGTCCTTCAGAGAAGCTTGACCGCTTGAAGGTAGATCATCATGAGCAACTACGAGAAAGAAGCATCAATCAGGCCACCGGTCTTTGATGGGACAAACTTCAATTATTGGAAGGTAAGAGTTACTGCATATCTTCAATCTCTTGGTACAGAAGTTTGGAACATCGTAGAAACAGGCTACACTTTTCCTTCAGCTACTCCTACAGATCCAGCCGAGAAAAAGAAATATGAAACAAATGTGAAAGCAGTCAATACTCTATTGGGATGCATCTCTCAATCAGAATTCATGAAGGTAATGCACTATAAATCTGCAAAAGAAATATGGGACAAAATGGTCACGAGCTATGAAGGAGACGATTAGGTAAAGCGTGCTAAACTTCAAACTCTCAGGATTAAGTATGAGACTCTCAGAATGTATAATGATGAAAGTGTGGCTAACTACTTCCTTAGGGTAGATGAGATTGTGAATTGCATGCAAAACTTGGGTGAAGAAATAAAAGAGGCTATTGTGGTTGAAAAGATTCTAAGATCTTTGTCCCCCAAGTTTGAATCTAAAGTATCTGCCATAGAAGAAAAGGAAAATTTACAAATTCTTACTATGTCTCAGCTTCACGGAATTCTAACCGCTTATGAAATGAGAAAGGGAGGTCCATCAGACAGAAGAGAAGCTGCCTTCAAAGCTTCAGGCAAAGAAGATTATTATGAAGCAAGTCACCTGCCAGAAGATGAAGAAGAGGAATCAAATTTCGTCAGAAATCTTCAAAGGGGTTCTGGAAGGTTCAGAGGTAAGTTACCTTTTAAATGCTTTGCTTGTGGAAGAGTAGGTCATTATGCTGCCAAATGTCCTCACAAAGATAAGAATGACAAGGGAAAGGAACCTGTTAAATGGAACAAGAAACAATATGAAAAGAAGAAAAGCTACTACACTCATGAAGATAGTGATGGATTTTCAAATAGCGATGAAGATGAACAAGGTAATAGATATAAACTTTTAATGGCTTTTGAAGATGATGACTACATGGATGCTATAGATGTAGAAGGCTTTTATGAAGAAATGAAAGATCTCAAAGTTTGTTTAGAAGAGAAGAGTGCTATTATTGATTCTCTACAATGTCAACTAGCTGAAAAGGAAAAACATCTTGAAAAATTGGAATGTGAGATTGTTTGTCTTAGAAAGGAGATTGAGAAAACCAAAGCAATTAATCTTAAGTTTGTTAAAGGATCTGAAACCTTGGATGAGATTATCAATGTGCAGCGATCTCCTTTGATCAAGACAGGTCTTGGATATAATGGAGAAACATCTCAAGCCTCTACCTCTAAAAGTTATCTTGATGCAGCAAGGAGAAGCGAACAAAGGCCAAATAAAAGTCATCAGGTGAATCAGAGACAGTTTACCTCAAGAACAAATAAAGACCATCAAGAAATTCGGGGACAAACTGCCTTAAACAGAAGCTACAATCAGCCACAGGTAAAATCTTCCCAATTTGCTCCAAGAATGAATAGAAGCTACAATCGGTTGGATGATAGATCTGATTATCGCAGAAGTTTCTTTAATGGCCAATGTTTTTCTTGCCATAACTTCGGTCACAAAGCAGCTCAATGTGTTGCCTACAAAACGATCATGACTAGAGAAGCTCAAAAACAAGGGAGAATGACTGAAACCATGAAAAGGACTTATAACAACTTTTCGGTTCTTGAAAATGAAGTCGAATGCTCTATTTGTAATAACTTTGGTCATGAAGACTCTGAATGCAGGAGCAGGTTCCGGAAGACAACTCAGAAGGAACAAACCTCAAATGTTAGAACATGGAGAATAAAAGAATCACAACCAGAAAGATGTGGGATAGCCTTTTATGCAGAAGGTCAAGAAAGTCTATGGTACATTGACAGCGGATGTTCGAAGCATATGACAGGGGACAAAGAAAAGCTTGAGTCATATACCGCATTAGAAAAGGGGAAGAAAGTTTCTTTCGGGAACGATATCTCTGCAGCCATAAAAGGAAAAGGTGTTGCTCCGTTGAAAGAGGAGGTCAAAGCAGGAAATGTTTTATATGTTGATGGATTGAAGCATAATCTTCTGAGTGTCAGTCAGATGTGTGATCAAGGAACTGAGGTAATATTTAGATCAAATGGATGTTGTGTTCGCGATCTTGATACAGGTGAAACAGTGATCAAAGGAAGAAGGACTCCAAATAATCTATATATCTTTGAGGAAAGACAACAATGCTACTTAAGCAAGGATGATGAACATTGGCTATGGCATCAGAGGTTGGGGCATCTAAGCTTTTCACAAATAAGGAAAGCATGCAAATATCAGGCAGTTCGTGGTCTTCCAGATATCAAAATTCCAGACAATACCATATGCAAATCTTGTCAGTTTGGAAAGCAAACCAGAACTAACTTTCCAGAGAAGGAAGGATCAGCTAGCATGCCTCTCAAGCTAGTCCATACAGATGTATGTGGTCCATTTAGGAAGAGGACACCTCGAGGAGAAGAATATCTGATATTATTCATTGATGATTTCTCCAGATTTGTTTGGTTAGGGCTCATGAAGCACAAAGATGAAGCATTCGAAAAATTCAAATCCTTCAAAGCCTTGGTTGAAAATGAATCAGGACACAAAATTAAGTGCCTCAGATCTGACAGAGGTGGGGAGTTTACCTCAAACGAATTTTTCGATTTCTGTGAAGAACATGGGATAAGAAGAGAATTCTCTACAGCTAGAACTCCTCAGCAAAATGGGGTTGCGGAAAGAATGAACAGAACAATCCAACAAATGGCTCGTGCTATTCTTGATGAATCAGGTACTCCCGCAACCTTCTGGGGTGAAGCTGCACATGCTGCGGTTATTATTCTTAACAAAACAAATGTCCGAGTAAACAGCACTCAAACACCTCATGAGCTCTGGAGTGGTGAGACTCCTTCGGTGAAGCACTTCAAAATCTTTGGGAGCAAATGTTATATTAAGAATACTGATGAGCAAATTGGCAAACTTGAACCAAGAGCAGATGAGGGCATTCTTCTTGGTTATTCTCCACATAGCAAAGCATACAAGTGCTACAATAAAAGACTTGGCAGAATTGTTGACAGCATTGATGTAGTGGTTGATGAGAAGGGATATATTCCTAGGCAAGTTCATCATGAAGACATTGAAGAAGATGAAGGCTACCCTCAAAGACGGAACGATGAAGAAGAAGAACCTCAAGAAGAACCAGAGGAGCAGACAAGAATAGAAGAGAAGACTCCATCCAGATATGTTCAAAAGAATCATCCAGAATCTCAGATTGTGGGGCAGAAAGAAGCAGGAGTACAAACAAGAAGGACACTTGCAGAAGCTTCAAGCTATTTGGCATTACTCTCCTCCACTGAACCACAAAATGTGAAAGAGGCATGCAAAGATGAATGTTGGGTCAAAGCAATGGATGAAGAACTTGAGCAGATCGAAAAGAACAACACTTGGGAATTAGTTCCTAGACCAAAAGATAAGAATGTAATAGGAACAAAATGGGTCTTCAAGAATAAAGTGAATGAAAATGGAGAAGTAATTAGAAACAAGGCCAGACTTGTTTGTAAAGGGTATGCGCAGCAAGAAGGAATAGATTTTGAAGAGACCTTTGCTCCTGTGGCAAGACTTGAGGCCATCCGAATGTTCCTTGCTCTCTCAAGTTTTCAAAACTTCAAGGTATTTCAAATGGACGTGAAATCAGCCTTTCTGAATGGAGACTTAGAAGAAGAAGTATATATTGAGCAGCCAGATGGTTTCATTCTTGGGAATGATCCAAACCTTGTATGCAGATTGAAAAAGGCTCTCTATGGACTCAAACAAGCTCCAAGGACTTGGTACTATCGGTTGGACAAATATCTTCAACAACAAGGCTTTTCAAAAGGATCAGCAGATAGCAATCTCTATATAAAAGTTGAAAATAACAAATTGCTAATTCTTGTTGTTTATGTAGATGATATTATCTTTGGCAGCAATGAAGAGACTATGAGTCAAAACTTTGCCTCGGTTATGCAGAAAGAATTCGAAATGTCACTACTTGGAGAATTGACATATTTTCTTGGATTGCAAATTCAACAAAATAAAGGAGGTATCTTCTTGTCTCAAACCAAATACCTCAAGCAGATCTTGAAGAAGTATGGCATGGAAGAGTCAAAGCCAGTATGTACACCCATGGTTACAGGATGCAGCCTCAGTGCAAATGATGAATCAGCAGCAGTTCACCAACCCACTTATAGATCCATGATTGGGAGTTTGCTCTATTTGACAGGTACCCGACCAGATATTACACATGCAGTAGGAATTGTTGGAAGATTTCAAGCCAACCCAAAGGAAACTCATCTTCAGGCAGTCAAAAGAATCTTCAAGTATCTTCAAGGGACCCAAAACTATGGCTTATGGTATCCTAGAAATACAGATCTCACTCTTCATGCTTACACAGATGCAGATTGGGCTGGAAGTGTGGATGATAGGAAAAGCACAAGTGGTGGTGCTTTCTTCATGGGTTCCAGATTAGTATCTTGGTTCAGCAAGAAACAGAGTTCGATTGCCTTATCTACAGCTGAAGCAGAATATGTGGCTGCGGCATCCTGTTGCACACAACTTCTTTGGATGATGCAGACCTTGCAGGACTTTCAAATCACTTGCACTCCACCAGTCTCTATCTTATGTGATAATACAAGTGCAATCAGCATTTCAAAGAATCCAGTCATGCACTCAAAGACCAAGCACATACCAATCAAGTACCATTTTCTTCGGGAACAAGTGCTTGAGTAGAAGGTCAAGTTGGAGTATGTTCCTTCTAAGGAACAAGTTGCTGATATTCTCACAAAACCACTGCCCAGGGAAACTTTTGAATATCTCAGACAAAAGCTGGGAGTAGTTGATGCTTCATCCTGCTGTTGAAGCTTATCTGTTCTACAGAAAAGTTGGTATACGCAAGTTACGTAAGGGATATACGCGTATATACGCCGATTTATGCTGGGAAAGTCGCGTGTATGGTGTACGCTTTTTGCAGAGAGTATATCAGCATACATACGCTGGTTTGTGCAGGATAAATTGCGTATATGGAGTTCTGAACAGCAAGGGCAAACTCTGGTTTGAAAAGGGCTGAGATGGGTATGTCAGAATTCTTCAGGCACAGTTTCAGGGGGTGCAGCAGGCACAGGTTCAGGGGGAGCAGCTTAAAAGTCTCATAAAGCATTGTTGGCATTTAGATGTTTTGGTTGTTGGTTTCAGGAGAAGGAGCTCAGAAAGAAATCCTGGTTGCTGATCTAAAAGATGTTTATCAGATGCTGCTGGTGACTTTCATAAGTCTTGGTCTAGATCTGTTGTCTCTATGTCATGTATCTCTTTTGTGGTATCTCTTTTATGGTGTCAAGGTCATGTAACGGCCTATGTTGGTTTCCCCACTATGCCTGGGATGAATGATGTAATATAATTGGTTGTTTCTGATGTGTCCCCTCTTGGTAGGGAGTATGGATGTATGTATTAAGTCTTTTGGTGATAGGAAGGTCCCTTATGGTGTATAAGTCTTGGTTCTCTTTGAAGAACATCGTCTGCAGATCGTGCCTACAGTCAGGGGGAACATGATTCAGCACAGCCAAGCAGAGGTATCAGCATGTACTCAGGGGGAGCACAGCCCTTTGCCCTTGATGACAAAGGGGGAGAATGATTCTAAGGATCTTGAGGTTGCCATCAAGTCCAAAGGGGGAGATTGTTGGAATTTTGGCACAGGTGTGGCGCTATGATATAGGTGTTGTCCTTGATGGCAACTCTCTTTGATGACAGATCTCTGTTCAGATTACAGAATGAAGAAAAATCTCATATACACAGGTTAATTAAGTCTAAGTTGCGTATACATGCAAGTGATCTGCATACTAAGTCGCGTATACGCAGGAGAGCTAATACTAAGGAGCGTATACACGCTTATGCATGAACAGAAAAGGGCGTATATGTCGGGAAGCTTCCCTTTGGTCCGTGGTAGTTAGTCCTCGGTACTTGAGCCTATGTATTTGGACCAAAGTATCTCGACAGACGTGTTGATCCCTAGTTTCTAAGTTGACGGTATTGGTTTTCTATGGTTTGGCCCTTGGTATTGAGCAAGGCCTAAGGCTATATAAGGAGAAGAAGATCATTAGGCAAATACATCTTGAAAAGGCTTGAATATCTGAAGAAGAAAGAGATCTGGTATGCAGGTTCTGGGTTGCTTGATCTAAGCTAAGGAGAGATCACTTCGGTTGATGGAAGACTAGATCTAAGGATAGATCGGGATCTAATGATTTGAAATACACTATTATGATATGGTTGATTATGCGTATTTCTAGATCTGCATACTGACGCAATGTTATGTTCTGGGTCTAACTGATGTCTGGTACAGCTGCAAGTTGAGAGAATTTATTTTTAGATCTGTACGCAGGTTGGCTTCGGTAAAAGCGTGTGTATACGCTGGTTTCTCTCATTGAAGTAGCGTATATCTTTTGGAGCTTGATTTTTTGGGTTACAGTTGGATCTGACTGTTATTGCAGAGTTCTGTAGTCTGCTCTGTGTTCTGGTAACTGGTGTTTGACAGGGTTTCAGTGGTTCAGTGATTGATGATGCTAGTATTGGATGTTTTGTGCTTCAATGATTTGTTGTGAAAGTTGAATGAATTGTGGTCTTCAGATTGTAACGTTGTGCTTCAGGAATATCCAGTCTGAAAATGTATGAAAGGTGGTACCTGAAAGAAAGAAGATTGTAGGCCAGCACCTACGTACTAGTATCTTGGCTAGTACAAGAGCAAAGGGGGTTGGAGCTCCCTTCCAAGGAAGTTTGGAGAACGAGAGAAGGTTGTAGCCTTCTGCAGGTTGTAGCCTGCGTACTGGTATAAGGCTGCACCAGTACAAAATGATTGTAAACTAAAGTTTCATATTAAAGAAAGATAGAGACGACTTGCAGCAGGTGGTTTTCACCCACATTGGGTTTCCACCTTATATCATGGTGTTCATGTGTGTGGTTTTTGTGTGATCTATTCTACTGCATCTGTTTACTCTTAATATGGTGAATAATGTCCTTATGCACTTAACTGAAGATAAACTGACTGAATTATAAGATTTCTGGTTATACGTTGTTTTCCTTCGACACAGTTGCGTGTACACGCTGGTTCACTTAACTAAAGTAGCGTATATGTTTCTGAGCATTGAAAAAGTTTTATAGTTCAGATAATACTGATTCACCCCCCCTCTCAGTATTATTTTCAACAAGACCTCAGTCCATGCTCCGCAAGCTGTTGCCGAAAGGGCCGATAGCTACGGGATTTGTTTGGATAAATAACTCTTCCGAACCTGGGTCAGGCCAAAACAAGCCAACACAAGGACAAAATTAAATTAGGATTTTCTTGTTGCATTTTCAACAAAAAGTTCAAATTCAATTCTCATACATTTGAAGTTTGAAATAAATTTAAATTTGAAAATGAAATGAAATTTGAACATTGAAGACATTTAAGTCCCTTGAAGACTTCTACAAGTGACTTCATCATAGTAATATTCTTCAGCATTTTTCCAAAAATCATCACTATGCACAAGAGAAACAATTTCAATGCCCTTGATGGTTCTACTATATCTAAGTCCCATCCACTCAAGGCCCAAAAATATCCTATTGATATTAATTTTCTCGTCAATCACATAGTGCAATGAGTTAAAGTTCATTGCAAATTAGGTGATTACGTGAGAATAGGTTCCTTACCTTCCATGTATAGTTTCATAGTCCTAAGGATATTGTAATTGCAAATATATTTAGTTTATGGATTTCACCAAATCCATAACTTCTCATATCTAGTCAATTTAACCTGTGTAATTGAGAATTAAATTTATGCAATGTGCAACACACTAAGGTCTAGAATATGGACAAATGCTTAAGCTAAAAAAATATTAATTCATATCTTATTGGTAAATGTTCTTGCTGTTATAGGCCATTTTGTCACATCCAATCAGTGAGCCTCTTAATGGGATCAATCAACATCATATTCCCCTTTGTCACCATCTTTCACAAATCCATAAGCATGTACCTTTCATTTCCCAGAGTTTCAGCCCTGAACTGCTTCATCTGAGTCAGTTTGAGGACCAATGCTCCATGTAGACCTACTGGGGTACGTTCACCAACAGGTTGCTCCACTGTGACTTGCATTGGTCACTAGCAGGTCACTCCCTTTTTCACCTACGTTGGTTCTAGAAATCCAGGAGAATGACTGAAATTCCAGAAGCTTCCCCTTCTAGGAGTTTCTAGAAGTTGTTACAACTACTTACCTTAGATAAAACATTCAGATCCTATCCTTCCCTACTTTGGAGTTTTCACCACTTAACCTTTGATCATATCCCTCCATCAAAGGTGAATCTCTTACCCTAGATTGGTAATTGGATAATAACTCCAAACTTACCCTACTTCTCTATATATTCCCAACCTTCTATCTAGTTGGGCGTTGGCTTTTGGAGAGTGATTCTGCCCTTATGTTGTTGTAGTGAGTGGTCATCTTCTCATGCATTTAGGGTGATTGGAGGTGCATATTGTGACAACCCTGGCCCAATCTTCACTAGCGTTGGAACGCACTGGTGCTTCTTCTGCACCAGCGTTGGCCCCTATTTTTGCATGAATGTTTCCTTCGTTCTTGAGCCTATTTTTGGTCAGCCTACTTCCAGCTAAACTTCACTGAGTCTTCAGTGCCTTCTGGTCTCTCTAAATCCTACTTTTGGTTTGCATTTGTGTTGTTTTCCTTTGGTAATAATTGGTTTTGATTTTTCTTTGTTCTTATCACTTAGTTACTTGCAAACTGATTGTGTTTGATTGTTGATCGCTTAGATGAATTGTTGTTTTATTCCTCATTCTGAAAAGTGTAATTGAATCAGTAATTGAACATTTGCATCTTAGTTTTCTCCATTTTGAAAATTAAGTGTGGTGAAAAGAAAAATAAAATCATTGCCATTAAGGGTTTTTTCATGTGCATTAGCATAGGAACAATTGCATTGGAAAGGAAATTGCATCATGCATATTGTTTGTTGTATATTGTGTGTTGCATCTTTATTGTTTCTTGCCTTCCTTAGCTAGATTTTCATTGAAAGTGAAAGGATTTCAATCTTCTCATGCTATATTTTCATTTTATGATATTCAGGTGACATTCATGATGAGCCATAAAACTGAAACATAATCAAATATAAATAGTAAAATTTATTGAATCAACCTAAGGAGAATTTGTAACATTAATGAAAACATTTAGAGGTCTAGGCTAGAGACGTGTTTAAGCATCGTTAAACATAAGAGTTGTCTTTGTTTACCAGCGTTACATCCCAAGGGTGAAATCATGTTCCATGTATGTGAGGTATAGGACAATACTCCATGTACCTTCGGGTATATTGGTGGTGCTCCATGCATGCAAAGTATATGTGAACTCTCTCATCGAATGGTTACACGTTAGACAATACTACTACGGACTACACTCCCATGTACCATCGAGTATATTTTGGGAATCCCCTATAGGTTTCTATCCATCCATAGGTAACTAAGTTGGCCAACTTGTACACTGTGATACACCGAACAAAAAATTCAAGGAGATTACCTGCACGTACATTAATTCCTTGGTTCGCCAAGATGTATATTGTAGTTCAAGTTTTCTTGGAAAACCCTTTTTCCTAGTTACCCCTCTTTGTTTTTGTTTGTGTATTTAATTTCTAATATTAATTAATTGACCGTGGAAGGAAATCCTTCCTGTGGAAATACTCCTTAGTAGATCTTAGGTTTATACTAATGGCAACAATTCCTGATTCTACCAATCAAGGAAGCCCTTCTGATGGGAATCTTTGTCCTTTTCCTTACTTGGAACTATTTGTGCTCCTTATAAGGCAACATTGTCCCTTCCCGAATTTACCATTGATTTACCAATTTGGTTATTTTTGACCAGTATGGTTCTGAATGTCTAAACTACTTCTCAACCGAGTTCTCCTCCACCTGAACAACATCAACCTCATGTTGATCCTAAAGTTGACCCTTTTCCTTCTTCACCTATTTTTTCTTCATCCCTTTCTTCCTCTTTGCCTGGTGAAAGTCTTGATTCTAGTAACTAGGAAGCTAAGAAGAAGAAGAAAAGGATGAAGAAGAAGAAGCAAAATAAGCAAGGGGGAAACCAAGCAGCCATTGCTACGGATGCAACTAGTATGGAGAAACCTTCCAATCAGCCCCGCAAAGTTAAATTCCCTTACATGTTATGTAAGGGTGACCACCTTCTTAGAGATTTTCCTAGTATTCCCAAGGTATTAGAAGTGTGGTCCACAAGCTCACATCGACCTTTTTCATCAGCTTCTAGAGATCATGCTGGTGACAAACCTTCAACTAGTGATAGTAAGGTCCATGGGAAAAAGGGTAAAGTCAAATTTCCTTGTAAGTTATGTGAAGGGAATCATCTTATTCACCTTTTTCCTTATATGGATGAAGCCTCAAAAGTGTTGGAAAACCTTACAGCTTCTCAGCACGACTTCCAACTAGTTACCGGAAGCTTTCTCCCAATCCTCCACTAGTTGATGAAGTGATTGATCAAAATTTGAATCTAATCAATCCCGCTCTCTCTAAATGTGAATCCCATGAGTCTGTTCCCTACCAACCATTGGCTGAGAAAATGGTTGACCTGATTCCATGTTCAGTGGATCGTACTTTTCCCATAGAGAGTAAGTATCATACTTCTCAAGTTCTTCTCGTTTCTTTAGATTCTAATGAAATTGGGGGAATTCCTCCCATTCCAATGGCACAGGGGGGAATTCCTCTTGTTCCCATAACAAAAGGGGTTAGTTCTCCCATTCCCACGGTACCCCCTCCAAGTAGCATGGTCACTTCCTTTGATTGGAGTTACCTAGCAGGATATCATCTTCCTCCTTACATGCCCTTCCAGATCATAGTACAAACTTATAATGTAGTCATACCTAGCACAATCATAAGTGAAGGTGCATATTTTAGTATTCTCTCCTCAAAACTTAGTAAGATTTAGGTTCCCCACATCTTGTGTCGTTACCCAAAGTCTGTTGGCTTTTAACAGAGGAACCAATTAACTATTAGGGGTCCTTCCTAAGTTGCCTATTTAATTTGGGAGGAAATATAGTTTATATCGATGTGATGGTAGTCCAAGGCGATTTGGATTTTAATTTACGCCTTGGGTGTGACTATGTTTATGTCATGTGAGCTCTTGTCTCTTCACTCTTTCATGTGATGTGTTTCCCACATGAAGGAATAATTGTGACCATTGACCAGCTTTCATTCATTGGTCCTAATTTGACTCCCAATCAACCAACATCCCTAAATGGTCCTTGTATGCAAGTGGTATCCCCCCCACCATAGGTAAATTATGTGGAAACTTGTTCCATGCTCGCATCTACTAATGATCTAGAAGGTGATATAGTGCATCATCCATTGGGGGCGTAGGAGTCTAATATTTCCATTGGATCCTTTGATCCCTTCCAGAGCGTTATTCTCCCATTTGATGAGAATGCCTTGGAAGCCATGGTCTCTTGGAGGGCCTGATTTGATTTTTGAGAAAATTTCATTTTTTGTGTGTCAAGATCGTTAAAAAATGAAACAATATCAGAGTAGAGTTCCTTTTCTTGTGTCAAGCTCGTTAAAAAATGAAACAAGCTCTTATGAGGATAGTTCTTTTACTATGTCAGCCTCGTTAAAAAAATAAACAGGTTCTTGTTGATGGTGTTGGACCTGCCAACATTCAGGGGATCTCCCCAATATGAAGTCCCAATTAGACCTCACACCATTTGGTGTAGGATTCCCATCCAATACGATGGCCTAGTTTCCATTTACTTAGAGATTTGCCTTAGCTCTTGTTGTTCAGCACATGAGAGTGTTATGTTGGTGTCCTAAAAAAGTGAGGTGAGTATGCCTAGTGAGTGTGTAATGTAACTTGTGTCTCGCTTCTCTTACTGCAAAGGGAGATAATAAAGTGATCCTCTAAGTGAGAGGCAATAGTACCACCTAGGAATAGACACACGTGAACCAGGAAGGTATGTCCAACATCCAACGGATTAGTCAACAGTGGATGTGGCAGTCGTTAAAACCAAAGTAAAGGGGAAAACACATACACCACCCAATGGAGTAGTCCACATGGATGTGATGATCGTTGGAAGCCGAACACAAAGATGGTCTTTCAAGTATCCCAGGGAGTATTCCACAAGGAAGTGACAGTGGTGATAACCAGTACACAAAGGTGGTCTATCTAATATCCAGTAGAGTAGTCCATAGGGATGAGACAACGGTGATAACCAGTACAGCACATTCCCAACAATTACGTACTAAAACAACCGAAATAGTTCAAATATATTAGTACAGGTGAAACAAACATGCATTACAAATTCCAAAAGAATAGTCTTACAAACATCTATAAAACATGCATGAAAATGTGTTGGCCTTAAAAGGCTTCTATATTAAGCAACAGTCCCAAGACACATTTGTGCACCATACATCACTAGTCCCAGTAGTGGGACATTGGAGCCACTCCTCTCTCCTCAAAGAATTTATTGTCTACTCTCAAGGCTATGTGGGAGGAGCCAAGGTGACAAGTCCTTCCTCATACAACAGGAGGGGTATATATAGCCAAGGGTGATGCTTGTCCCTTGTGACTCTTGGACTACCCTCATGACCACTGAACTGGCATGACTCTTCTTGTGTGTGTGTCCATTGGACTTCCACTTTACATTACATTCAGTTACAATAAATATGGCCCATGATGGTGATGTGGCTTTAACAACTCATGACACAATGACATGACACTGCTGACATGTACTGGTTGGTTGTGGTTTCCATGCCAAGTTGTTGCGCTGCTAAGTGATGGACATACTTTCAAGTGTGCTTTGTCTTCTCCTCTGCATCACTTGGTGTTGCAGTGTCTTCAATGGTCTTGATCTTATAAGATGGTTCCATGCATGTGTTCCTTTCACTTGCTGCTTGGTGTGCTTTGTTTGTCTGTCCATCTGCACATAAGTCTTCTAGCATGTGTGCTCCTTATTTATCTCATTCGTTGTCTCGCCATGATCTACCAATGTACTTGTTCCTGCAATTAAATCATGACGGGACAACATAAAATCCAAAACCTCCTAGTCTGGCATGATGCATTTTTTTTTGTGTTTCAGGCCCAGGATAGATGACAAGTTGGGAGAGGGCCCAGTAACTGCGCAGTGCACAGTTCCAGGTGACAAGGAGGGAGAACTGGTCACTGAGACTGTGTAGAGCGTAGCTCAGGCTTGGATAAGGAACTCCGGGGCACAATATTGATTATCCAGGAAAACTATGCAGAGGCCACTATGAAGAAGAATTGTGCAGTTAGAGGCACCCGTGGTAGCCCCACGGTGGGACCCTAAGGGACACCTCTACGTAGTTTCTAGAAGGAAGATAGTGCAGGACAACAAAGGGACTAGAGGAAAGGTATGCGTAGTTATGGAGAGAAGTGAGTCCCGGCTGAGGGAGGTCACTGGAAGGAAACTTCTTTGCAATTTCTAGGAGTAGCACAGGCTTAGGGATCTATGCAATGAGGGGTTCCAGAAGGCAGGAAGAAGGCCTAATGATTGTGATTGGGAAATGCACAGTTCAGATAGGCTATTAGGTAGTTTTCTGCGTAGTTTTGGGAAGGAAAACAATTTCTCACTTCTGGGATTATGGAGTGCAAATGGCCTGGAGGACAACCTCAGGCACTGCACAGTTCTAGGAGACAGAGTAGCACTAATAAGGTTTGAGACTGCGTAGTGCAAATCATTCGAGATCTAGTTAAGTGGAGTTGGTCCGTCGCGATATTTTTAGGAAAATGGCTAAGTGTGAGTAGCAAGTGAACTCGTGAGGACTCGACATTGTGATCACACACTTAGCATACTTTGAAAACATGATGAAACTAACTACTGAGACAACATAGAAAAGCATAACCCTCTATGGGACTATCTATAGATGAAAGCGATAAGTGTGACACTTGGGATAGACCTTTGGATGACCGTAATGACACTTGTGCAACAGTGCTTACAACTTTGTGTGAGAGTGTGATGGGTGTTCACTTAGCTAATATAACGTAAACACACAAAGACAAACCTTCGAAATGACCAAAACAAGATCACAAGCATGACAAAGAAATGAACATGCCAAAAGATGACAATTGGTTAAGCAAGAAAAAGGGTGAAAATGACTCTGACATAGCTCAAGGAATGAGCTCGAGTGTTTGCAACCATCAAAGGAAAAACCAAGGCTCCAAAATTTGAGTGCAGGCCAAAATTTTGGAGGGTGTTGCATCCACTACAATAGTTCCTATGAGAATAGTTATTTTCCTGTGTCAAGCTCATTAAAAATGAAACAAATCCCCTTTCAATTAGAGTCTTTGATTATATCTCATAAATTCCCAGTCAAGTCTTTCACTTGATCTCTTAAATGAACCTTTATTCCATCCATGTAGGTGCATGAAATGAAGCTTGGGGGGCATGTACCTTGAATTGAATCATTATGTCGGGGGCATGCAAACTTATTTCAATAATAATTTCCATGTATCAAGCTTGTGTAAAAATGAAACCATTCTCATTTTATCCCTTGTGATTGCTAGCCTGTTTTTCCCAGATGAGCCTTGGTTTTCTCATTCCATCGTCACCATCTTCTTGTCCAATCATACGCTTTCACTTGGTTGTTTTTACCCTTTCCTAAGGAACTGTTGCGATGAGTGGTCTTATTATCCAGCCTCTTGACCTTTACATGTTTTGAGTAATTCCATGATGATCAGAAACAATTGCTACCCTTTAAACCACTCATTCCTCTAGGAGGAGTCCTCTTTCAACTCTTTTCAGACTCCCAAAATATGAAAATATTTTTGAGCACTTGTCTTTTTGAACTTGCAAAAGTAAATGAAAAAATGTCTACTCAGTATAAGTTTAACCCTTTTCCAGACTGAGATAGACTAACTACGAAAAAAGAATATCTTAGTCGAACATGTCTAATAGGTTATCTTAGGTATTATTTTCTACCTTTTTGGACTTAAGGGGCATTTGGAGTTTTCTTTTTCGCCTCTTTTTCAAAATATTTAAACATGAAAAATATGTCGATTTTTACCTTCACTGGACTTGTTAAAACATCAAAGAGTGATGGAATCGTCGATCATGACAAGGCTGAACCACTCCTTCTCAACGTTCCTTAAATATACCCGGAGTGATTCATTCGAAGGATGAACTTACAGATCAAGCATATGTTGTCCTCCTGAAGCTTGTTAAAAAATAAAGAGGTACTAACCAGTATGGTTGGGGAAATTGGGAAGACAAGGGATTCCATTTTTCTAATGGTAGCGAGTTTCTCTTGAACACGAAACTCTTACACTTCATCTCTATGGATATTGGGTTAGTTAATTTGCTTGTATTATGGTTATCATACCATTTTCGAAGCCTCCATTTCAGTTTTGGGTCAATGCTACCAACTCCATTCAGTATCACCGATGTGTTCAAGAGAATTCATTTAGTTGATCTTTTCTAAAATTCTCTTAAGCCTTAATTTCATGTTTGCCTTTCTTGATCTAGTTCCATATCAGAATCATTATGATCATTATGTCTCAATCATGATACATGTTTCATATCGTTAATGGGGGATACATCAAGGCCCTCCTGTTACGATTCACTTCCTGTTGACATCAGCACATCATCCAGGAAGTTGACCTAGAAACACCCCTTAGTACCTTGGTGCTTGCGACAGGTTTACATCAATGGCCTTGGACCGAAATATTTTGTGTGGTGTTCGACATCAACTCATTCTTTCACACTATACGGATTGTACTATAATACCTTGAGAGTCATTAACATCATCGGTGGTTTCTCTCACATTTTCTAATAGCTTACATCATTAGCTAGTAATCAGATGGTGTCTACCATGTTCGACTCGAGCTCATTGATTCACATGGTTAGACTCATACATTGGTTGGTTGTGTGAATGAGATAGGAGACCCCGGATCTAGTTTCATCCATCTGGGCTGTGATTTCAAGAGTTATACAAAGATCACAATGTATGATGGTCATGATCATATAGACAGTGATCCATTCATGGGTCCACCAGTTGCATCTATGGACATGTCTTTTGATCATTGTACATGTTATGTTAGCTTATGAGCTGAGTATGGGTATGCCTTCCTCAACAAACAAAGATGTCATGTTCTAAATGCATGTTAATAGATGGAGCACGTCGGTTGTCCTTGATCCCTACTTTTCACAAGCTAAAGCACTTAAGTCATCAGTCATCATCTCTAACTTTACGCTTTAGGGGGAATTATGTTATAGGCCATTTTGTCACATCCAATCGGTGAGCCTCCTAATGGGATCAATTAACATCATATTCCCCCTTGTCACCATCTTGCACAAATCCCTAAGCATGTACCTTTCATTTCTCAGAGTTCCAGCCATGAACTGCTTCATCTAAGTCAGTTTGAGGACCATTTCTCCCTGTGGGCCTACTGGGGTGTGTTCACCAGCAGGTTGCTCCACTGTGGCCTGCATTGGTCACCAACAGGTCCCTGCCCTTTGCACATGCATTGGTTCTAGAAATTTGGGAGAATGACCGAAATTCTAGAAGCTTCCCCTTCTAGGAGTTTCCAAGAGTTGTTACAACTACTTACCTTGGATAAAACATTCAGATCCTATCCTTCCCTACTTTGGAGTTTTCACCACTTATCCTTTGATCATATCCATCCATCAAAGGTGGATCTCTTACCCTATATTTTTAATTGGATAAGAACTCCAAACTTACCCTACTTCTCTATATATTCTCAACCTTCTATGTGGTTGGCTTTTGGAGAGTGATTCTTCCCTTATGTTGTTGTAGTGAGTGGTCATCTTCTCATGCATTTAGGGTGATTGGAGGTGCATATTGTGACAAGGAAAGATCAAGTCAACAACTTGGAGGAGCTCTTCTACAAGATCAACTGCTACTTATGGTTGTAATCTCCTTCCATTTATAATATGCAAAGAATTCATTGTTTTCCTATATGTGATGTTGTTTTTTCACTTATTTCAATACCATGTTGATCTATTGAATGAATTATCTAGATGATATTGAATAGATATCAAAGTTCATTGGCTTGTGTTATCTGACTCTGAAGGTTCTAATTTTGGCAATCGGAGCTGGAATTAGAGCTTCCAATCTAAAGAAGGAGCAAAGTGTGCAAAGGATTTCAGGTAGGCCTCACTCCATCATCTATTTACTTCAAGGAAAAACATTGTGTTCCTTGACTCTTTGTTGTTCTAGGATAGCCACCGGCCTAGGGGAAATACTTTTGTCCGAAATTGTAAACCTTTATAACACTCACCTCCTAAATAAATTTCCTTTATTAATTCACATATTAGTTGGTCATTCTTAATTTTTTTCAAGGAATTCTTTAATAAACATATTAGTTGAGCATTCTTAATTTTGTTGGTGGAAATTCATTGACCACACAAAAAAATATAGGGAGAGAAGTGCATTGATGCCACTAATTCAATCATGGTTATGGATTTTCATTTCTAATGGAGGAACACTTGTGGGAGGGACCAATGCGAAAAAAATTATTAAGGTATTGTTCCTAGATTTATTAAGGTCTTGTTTTTTGTAGTAAACAAACAATGTTTGTCTGTACTTAAAATTTGTTGCACATAAATTTATTGTGTATATATATGATCATAGAATGATTGATTGTTACAATGAGGGCCATGCTTATATACTAGGCAAGGTGCCCATTCACAAATAGTAATTCCCTTTGGGACATGTCTTTTCAATAACTAATTATTATCTAACGTAAGTTTATGTTTGTTACATTGCCACCCTCTTAAGGGATGCTTTGTCCTCAAAACATAATGAAAAGGATTCTCTCTAGTTGTGCATGTCACTTCGACATATATAACTCATTGTGACTTGACATGTAATAAAGTTTAGCTGGTTTCTTTTCTTCATGGGTGATTTATTTATTTAATTATATATTTTATTAATATTATTTTATTTATATATAAATAAAGTAACTATATAAATTAATAAAATAACTTTATTATAATTTAATAGGATCTCTTTATCATAATCAATTAATGTTATTAATGTATTTTTCCTTTTTTTTTTTAATTTAGTTTACTTAATATAATTAAATTGAGTCCTATCGATGTGTCTCCTTCTAAATAGTGGGAATCTATTCTGAGGCATAATACTAACAAGACTTCTAGGAACAACCAAATCTATAATAAGAATTTTTGTTTCAAAAGGAAAGGTTTGTCTCTCAAGTTGTTTAGTCACATTTTAAAGCCATAATCGATGCACCTCATCAAATCCTTTGTGAACAAGGGTCACTAGAATGTGCCTCAAGGAATATGGACTACAATATCATCCTTACATTGTTGTATATTCTCAACTCTCATTCCACTTTATCTAGTGGAAGAAAAAATGAAATACAAATTTCATATTTACCGCCAGCATTTAGTGTTACTTCTCAACCATCACAATCAATTACAGGTGCACCCCTTGTACCTCCATATATCCCTGTCTTTGTCTGCATATAAAATATATTAAAGTCATTGTATCCATTCGTCTTATAGTGAGGGGCCTCTCAATCCACTCAAGCCAAGGTTCCTATCATAATGTGATGTTGGCCGAATATTGGTTGTGCTAATATGTCAGCCTAAAATTTCCAAAATTTCAAACTTTCACTCAAAAGGCGCTTCCTTCAATCCTACCCAGGGAAATAAATCCCTTTAAACATTTATTTTAAGTTAAGTGGGAGGATTTTCAAGGGTGGAGGAATTCCACAAAACCATCGAATTCAAGTTTTAATATTATAGTAAATGTGAGCCCAAAATATAGGGCAGAACCACTATGGTAAAACTCTTCAATATAACAAGAGTGTACATGAGAAATTACAATGTAAATCCATAACCTTTCAAGTAGCTCCTTAGGAATTATTCCTGGCATTTCTCCACAATAATACACAAGACCTTGGCACCTTGATTAACTCGACATGACCAAGGTCTATGACCTTGGTTCCCTAGATTTTTTTTACTGACCCTTAATTGGCCCAAGTCCTCTCAATTTTCTCACACCTCTCTTCTCTATATTTTTTCCTTCCTTAATGACAAATTTATACAAAGGATTTTGCACTAAATTCTAGTTTAGATCCACAAATTTCTCAACAGACTAACCATTATATATCCTAGATCCACTTTTCCTCAAGAGATCTAACTAACCCTATGATCTCTCTAACTCTCTCAAATATTCTTGAGACTTATCCTAATTACAATATTCATCATTCATAAATTTTCATTTTCTTAAGAAAACATAGAAAAATGCAATTAAATAAATAATTAAGGAACCGACTCCCTTGGAAGTGAAAGACCATTATCTCTAGTCAATGCATGTTTTGACTTGGAGGTAAGATGCTACTGCATCATACTCCCAAGGAAGAAAAAAATCATATTCTCTTGACCATGTGCTTTTATGTACTGATAAAAATCCTCCTAGATCCTGGAATTTATGTTGTAGTGGATCAATTCTCTGTAATGTTTCTTTTTCTCTATTGTTGTCTTCTTCATTCTTCCAGACTTCCAAACTTTATGTTGTAGTGATTCTCCTTCCTTGATGGTGTATACTTGCTTGACCCTATTCAACCTATTGTTATCCATTATTCTTTGTCTAAAATACCTCTTCTGAGGCCCTTCAAGCATCAACTTCATCATTTCTTCAATTTTGATGTCCAGTTTGTCCTTTGGTTAGCACAAGTCACTGCTTATTTACAAAACTTTGTTGTTGTCATTCTCCATTAGAATTCTAATGTATATCTCCCTTGGTCACCACTTGTGTTCCTTCATCCTTTCCAAAGATATCATATTTCTATTGGGACTTATTATCGTTGTTGTTCACTAGTTGTTGTATTTCCTCCATGGAAAAATTTCCCTTATCTTCCTTTAAACTATTGCAATCCACCATAATTTTATTTACTTCACATTCCATCTTTAGATCGTTTAGCCAGTCTTCTAAAAATTTTAGTTATGTTGCAACATTTACCATGTTTACCTCTGATTCTTTTATATGATGGTCTTTTTTCATTTTTTTTGTACCATATTATCTTCCACGACAACTTCCACTATTTTTCCAACTTTAACATCATTAGGAAGAAAATCTTCCTCTAATAGCTTCATTTGGTGTCCATCATCTCTACACACAACAAAGTTAATATTTTCTTTATCACTAGAAACAATTCTTTCATCCACAAAAAAATTATCATATTTAAAATCAATATGGCCTTTATCTTCCATCAATGATTCAACCATGATATGTTAATCCTCTAAACAATATATAAGGCTCTCGAATGGTTTCTCCTCATCATCTTCATAACTATCATTCTCTCCAAGGATTTATCCCTATTATGGTGCACAAATGTATCATGCGTCTTCCTCATATTTAGTTGCTTTAAGATTCCTTGACCAAGTTCTCATCAAATGTCTCATATTCTTCCTCAGTTTCCTCGCATAGAGTTTCTTAACTAGCCATTAAACCGATTTCACCCTAAGTTTTCATCCATAGCATTGGTCTCTTTCTCTGTCTTGAAAAAACTGCTTTATCCTATTGAAATGGCTCTTTCCAATTACCTCAGTATTCTTCTTTTGATTGTGACTTTCCTCTTAACCATTCACATAATTATCAACAGTCGTCTTCATTTTTTTCTTTCAGTGAACTCTCCTTGTCCACTTGTCAGCAACAACAAACCTTCTACATCTTCATAACAAGTCTACTACTTATCACCAATATCAGTTTCTCCTTCTTGGTATCCTTTGTTTTCTTCTCTTCCTCTTGGCAATTCTATCCACATTTTTGGTTGTGGAACTACCATTTTTACAACTTCTACCCAAACTCTACTATAAGTTGTCCTCTTTTGGTCCTTTGCAAAATAACCTTCTCTCGAGCACTCTAAATGATCCTTATCTTTCAAATGTATCAGGATTTTTCTTCTTCAATTTCTCACTTCCTCTTTTGAGAACTTGTGTTTTCCTCTCTCCTTCTTCAGAAATTCTTAATTTCTTTGTTGTTGGGGTTCTATCACAATTCCTCTTTCTCCTGAGATCTTTTCTTGCTCCCTCTTTCTCTTTCACAACATTATTGACTATTTGGTTGATATTAACCTCCCCTGCTAATGACTGCTTCAACCCCAAAACATATTCTCAAACCAGAGTTAACTTAAAACATTAATGCTAGTTAAGATCCTTTAAAGGTTTTTCCTTTTGAGAGTCTTTTGCCTCCTCCTCATGTACTCTTTTATCTGTATTCGTACTCTTAAAGAACAGCGCAATATTCTCTCCAATATTTTTCTACAAACTTATTCATAAAATTCCCACTTACAAAATATATTTTTCATCTTGAAGAAAAAAACATTCAAACTTTCTTCCAAAATTTTCGTGAACCTCTATAAAATGAAAATTAACAAAAAAACACCATTGTTTCTGAACTCGTCATCCACTGGTCTTCCTCTAGAAGTTTTCTAACTATTGCCTAGGTCTTTTATTCCTCTTCCAAACTTCATCCTCTTTTAGCTTCAAAGTTCAAAGAATTTAATACTAATTGATATTGGCCTAATATTCTCAAACTTTCAATTTTTTGGTCAAAAGGCTCTTCCTTCAATCCTAGGAAGGAAAATAAATCCCTTTATTTGTTTATTTTAAGTTAACTAGGAGGAGCCACAAGGGTGGAGGAATTCCACAAAACCACCGGATTCAAGTTTTTATTTTATAGTAAGTGCAGGCCCCAAATATAGGGCAATTCAATATAACAAGCACACGCAGGAGAAATTACAATTTAAAGTCCTTAACTTTCAAGTAGCTCCTTTGGAATTATTCTCGGTGTTTCTTCGCAGTAATACTCAAGCCCTCAATGCCTTGCTTAAATCCTACGTGACTAAGATCTATGACCTTGGTTCCCTATCTTTCCTTTTCCTGACCCTTAATTGGCCCTACTCCTCTCAATTAGCTCACACCTCTCTTTTCTATATTTTGGCCTTACTTAATTACATATTTATAAAAAGGATCCTTAATTTAATTTTAATTCAAATCCACAAATTTCTCACCATACTAACCACTATATCTCTTAGATCTGTTTTTCCTAAAGAGGTCTAACTAACCCTATGATATCTCTAACTCTCAAATATTCTCCAAACATCTCCTAATTTTTAGAAACTAGATTACTACTGAGGGGGGGGGTGACTCAATAGTGATAGCAACTATATTACTTCAACAAAAAAAATTGTCAGATTATTAAAAAGGAACACACATAAATAATATTAGTATATTATTATAGCAGTGTAACCTCAACACATAAAACCATAAAAATAAATAACATGTGCATGCACAATAAGGAACAAGTATTTCTGGTGAGAACCCTTAACGGGAGAAAAACCACCATGTTGTTGTTGTGTTGCTCTAAATCTTCTTTTACATAAATGTAATCAATATTGTTGGAAACTACTAGCTAGGAAGTCTCTACTCACACAACTCTACAAGCCACCAATTTTTGAAAGAAACCACTCTCAATGAGCCTCACCCAGCTATTATTGGACTGCCTACCACCACGGATAAGGATAAAACTCCTAAAATTCTATTTTTCTAGCTACCACCCCTATCTTGTTCAGCACCAACTAAATGGAGGCTCCCACCTCCTCAAAATTTCGAAGTCACATTTTCATACATTTTCAAAATGGACTCCAAGCTCATCAAAGCAGCAATCTCTATACCCCAATCACGATAGACCAGCAACAAAAAATATCCATATCAAATCCAAACTATCTATCACACTATCTTATGCCACTTCTTCTCCTCTCTGAACATTGATGTCTGCATAACACAAATTGAGACCTACACAAGCAAATATGAAATACAATATGCATCTTTATCCACCATGCGCTTCTCTCAATCCATCCAACCATCAACTATGATGAGAACCAAACCAATACACAACACGAATGGTAATGGAGTTCAACCTCTGTAACTTCTCATCAAATCTTATCTTTGGTTCATGCATACAACGCTCTAATATATCTCTAAAATTCTATGTGATCACGTACAACTATATCATTTCTCTCTCAATTCCCTCTCAATGGCATTCTATCACACTTAGAAAAAAACCAAACAAATAGCCTCATAGCATTCTCCTATTTTTAATTTTCTGAGATTATTACATCAGTAAATGTTATAGGTGATGGAGCACTCAACAACCATGTTCATACTCTTCAAATGATCCAGATGCATATCCTTGACTTGATCTTGCCCCTAATGAGAGTGATTCTTCACTTTAACCATCTTCTAGAAGTTAGTTAACCTTCCCCGACCTTTTTATCAAAAGTCTCAATCAGAAGCCAATGGAAAAACACATTAAAACACTTGACATGTGCGAGGAATCTTGAAAAAAAAATAATTAGAAGGGGTAATGCTCCCTTTGTTCTGCAAACCTAAGTTGTAATGCTTTCCTCTAAGCCATAACCTGAGTTATCCACATAGGTTTCCTTTAGGAGACCCTAGTTACTTGTTACCCATCACCTGTGGGTAGTGTATATAGGAGAAAAAATTTCTCATAGATTGTCCTCAGCTGGCAGCCAGCAACCCCTTGTAGCTACCAAATAGCTTGATGTGTCATTGTCTCCACCACCTTAGCTAGCCATGTGGTCTCTCACCCACTTATTTTTATTGTATGTTTGAAGGTGGGCCTCTCGACCCTGAAGGTATGGATTTTCATTGGTGTAATTTAGTAATTTTCCTTACTTGTCATGGCCACTTTTGGGAATGGGTTGGTGGGAGGATTCGATGGAAAGAGTTGGTTAGGTCTGTATTCTTGTCTCCACTACTTGATTTCGTTGTTACCCTTGTATCTTAGTCCCATTGCACCTCCTTTACTAGCCATTAGATTTAGGGTTGGCACTACATGGGAAATCATGATTTTAGTTGTGTGGTCTTGTTTCCTGACACCATATACATCGTCCCCTACCACTCATTCTATCCTCATTCATCTCTTTTCCCATATGGGTCCACATATGTCTACTAGTTCCACATAGGATCATCTTCCCCCTCCCCTTTTCCACACCTTAGTTCAGGCCTAGAACAATGTTGTGGAGGTTGATGCAGCTAAAAGGAAAAGAAAAACCATAATTTGGCCACTCTCAATAGGAAATGTACCAAAAAATGCAAAATATGATGAGGACATAAAAATTTAGCACTTGGGCAAAAGCCAAACATGAGCTCTATCCCTTATCCATGACCATCACCCTGGTTCCTATGGGCCCTAGATGAGGCCCCTCCATCATTAAGGAACCCATGATTGTCCCATCCCTTGGTGGGTGATGAACTGCCCCACCTTAAGGGGGTATCAACTACTATGTATTACACATCGTGCTCTCATCCCCTACAACCTCGAGCAGTTATGAAGAAAAATCAATAAAAGTTAAAAGGCATATGAAGAAGGGTGGAAAAACAAACCTCGAGGTAACTCATGTACCACGATTTCTCCCTCCAAAAATCACATACCCAAGTGTGGGCTTCCCTTATCATGGATACCCTTGTACCATGGTCTAGATGATTCCCCCCATCCCCACTTTGTTCCATTTTTATATCATGTGCCACCTGCCAGTTGAGGTATGTACCATGGACATGTCACCCCCATTAAAGGTTGAAACCACCTAATAGGGTCCTTGATTAACCTCTTATTGAGATTGGAGACACTTTATACATGACAAATCCCACTATGGAAGGGCATGCCACCATGAAGTGTCCCATTGATTCCATGAATTGTAATCTCTTTTACTTGATTATTCTAATGATTTGTTATATTGCAAGGCAAGGGGATAAACTGGATCTTATGCAAGATTGCAGGTGGGTCTGCATTTGGGGCTTGGTCTCCCTATACGGGGTCCTATCCCTCTAGAGGGCCACATTGACACTTGTAGGGTGAACATTGAGAACCATGGGCTTCCACCATAGTAGAGAGTACTTCATGGATCCACAGCACCACTTATTTATTACTCATGTTCCACCTTTTTGGATGATAATGATGCAACTAGTTCACCATGCCCTGCCGACTCCACGGTTGCACCATACACTAGGAAGATGTTCCAACGTGCAGAGGATGTCTCTCGTTGTAGAGGGATGGTTTTTTTCATCATCCTAGCCCTTACAGATGGTCTATAGGTATTTTTGATCCATTTGGATACCCATGAGGATATCCTTATGCCCCCATACCCACTTGGTAGCACCACATATTCTTTCTTCGAAGATAAGGGGAAAACCCCTTTCCCACTATGTTTGGACTTCATTTCTACATCATGGCACCCCTTGGGACTTCATTAGGCCTCCTCAAAGGCCCAACAACTCACTATATTGATCATTAGACCCTCTTGAAAGGATTATTATTATGTTATTGAGCTATCTGGTGGGCTTTTCACCAAAAGTATTGATATTATGCATAGTATTTTATTTTAGGGGCTCAATTAGGCCACATTAGCTAAATCTAACTCATCAAAGATTGTATAAATAGATGAGAGGTGATTTATTCTCTCATCATCCCTTGGATTTTCATTCTGATCTCTTGTGATATTTTCACTATTCCTTTTGGAGGAGGATTTTGGATGTAATGGATGAATTTTTATGCTTGGATATATCTCCCTTTTCTTGGAGCTTCATTATTGGCATACTATAATGATTGGATATACTCTTTTACACATTTAAGTACTATTTTTCGTACTTATTCTTGTTATTTACTTTGTCACATGAATGTTGCTGGGATTTTCGCTATACTAGGTCTAAATTTACTGCTTTTTTTGTGCGAAATTGTGAAAATTTAATCTTTTATGGTGCTGCATCATCTCATGTATCATGTGTGAAAGGGTGAATGTTCCTAGAGACTATTTCTATTAAACATATCTCGATAAGTCATCAATTATTGCATATTGAAGTATAAACTCCTTCTAGAAGTTTCTCTCATGCCCTAATTGCTATGTGAAACTATTTAGAAGGCTCCTTGATTGGGTGTAGCTTCTCCAAATCACAAATTTCATCTTGAATCCATCTTCCACAAAGGATTAGGCATTTATCGTTCCATAGGTGATCATTTTCAAAGAGAATTCCTCTCACCTTCCCCTCTTATTCTAGGTATAGCCTCCATAGGTCACCTAGGGAACCAATTTTCTCACAATTTATCTGTCAAAAGAATTCAATCTCTTTCCCACAACTACCTTGGTTTGTCCTCAAAAATCCCTCTAAGATTTCGATGGTGGAATCTTGAGATATTTCAAGCCCTATATCGAAGATCAATTCTTTCCCTTCGTTTACCATTAGCTAGCAACCTCATTGGGATCATAGCACTAAATCATCAAAGAAATATTCTTTATTTGATCCTCTTCCTTTCACCAATTATGTCAATTATATCTTTGAGTGATCAACTCCATATACTTGACCTAATTTTCGAGTCCACTTGGCCCTTTGTGGTCCCTCAATTTGTTTACTCCAATTCCACAACAATCACTTAGAATCCAAGCATCCATAAGGCCTTTTGAGACCAAAGGCCACCTTAAAAAGGCATACTCTCACACCCTATCCTCAATGGACCTCTTAGCCCTTCCTATAGAACCCATCACCTTGCTTCTAAAGCAATAAACCCGCTTAGTTGAGTCTCTCTTGTCAATAGTATTGGACAGTTAGCATTGTCTAGATGGTTAGCGGTTGTGAGTGTGTTGGCATTGATGTCAACTAGATTAGCATGGTGATTTGGAGTCCAGGATGAATCTCATGTTTGCTGCAGTGCTTTATAGAGAAACATCATAGTAGTAGGCTTATTGGAGAATCCATAAAATGATGACTAGAGTGATTGGTAGTCTAGGCTTAGGAGGAATCCTACGGTAGCTACAGGCTTATTGGAAAAGTCATAAAATAATGACTATGGTGAATTGGGGGTCCAAGTTCTTGGCATAATCTCTCAGTTTTGGAGCCATTTTATAGGTAGAATATGGGCTCAAATCCTACATCAGACCCTCTCTAGCAGGAATTGATAAGAATAAGCTTTCCAACAGTATATGGAAATTTGGAAATGGCCATCGGAACAAAAAGCTATTGATCGCCAAAGTAAGGAGCTTGAAGTCCTTAAGAGAAGACCAAATATTAGAACCTCAGAGCAGAGGACTAATTAGAGCATTGGTGTAGGCTATATCAAATGTTGGAGAATATCGGAACCTAAGAGTAGGCTATATTAGAGGTTGGAGGATATCAGAACCTCAAACCAGGCTATATCAGAGGTTGGAGAATATCGAAACCTCGGAGCAGGCTGTATCAGAGGATGAGGCCATCGAAATATCAGAACCTTGTAAGTTCTTATAGATTGTAATTTCTTAGAAGCATCGAGGTTGGCAAAGAAAAATAAATACAAGGAATTCAATGTAGAGCCAAGGACCAAGGAGGCTCTTTCTCTCTCCCTATAAACACATGGTCACAGTCGATTAGTCCTTGATGAAGTGCAAAATGACGTCAGCATGACATGGTAGCACGGTGGACACGTGGTAGCTTGTTTTGGCATTTTTTGGTGGCATAATGGGGAAAATCAGAGTGACATGTGTCACCACTCAGTAGGCACCACGTGGAGAGAGATGACAGAAGCATGACATCATCTATAAGGTAAGTGTATCAGAGTTTGAGGACCTCATAACTCCTATGCAAATTTCATTTGAAAAAGGTTGTGGTGAAAGGGGCTCTGATGTAAGATTGGAAGTTGGTAGTGGATTTCATAGAACCAAGGGTGTAGATGAAGCTTAGCACCTACACCCTAAGCTTCACGACACCCAGTCCTATGATGGAAATGTGGTAAAGTTCTAAGAAGAGAGATCTAAACACAATCGGGACTTTTCAATTTCGTAAGAATTGTTCAATAATAGTTACAATATGCAGGGGCCTCGATATTAACTGACACATGGTCGTGTGGAGACCAAAGAAACTAAGGGCTAAGCACCAAGGGGATAAAAGTATCAGAACTATGTGATCTCATAATGTTTCTTGTATATGAGTTACGATATGTTGGGGTTCTGAAGTAACAGTACATATAATTAAAAGGATGAATGGGTCAGCAACTAGAGATTAAACCAAAACCAACAGAGTTGGTTTATGGAGTTAGTGGGATCAGCAGAAAGCGCTGAGACAAGGGAACGAGGACACTAGTCCACAAAGAGGAACTAATGTGATGAAGAAATTTAGCTCCTACTTCCTATGCACATCTTGTAGATTTAAATAAGGAATAGAGTGGCCATTCCTTAGTACTTTCAATCTCTGCGGAGCAATGAATCAGCATGGGAAGTCACGATAGAGTGTTCAGGTGGCCTGAGATTAAATTCTTAGTATGGAGGATTACACAAGGAGTTAGTAAAGAACTCGGTAGCACATTATTATGTTTAATGTCATGAAAAAATTCAAACATCAGACACAACAGCAATAGGAGGAGCCATACTAAGGTACACTTTAGCAGTGTGAAAGTAGGCAGTAGAGACAACATTGTGCAATGTTCATTAGAAGACCAAACCATTGATTTACATTGAGCAAATGGAAAGTGTGTATTGTTGAAGTATTGAGCAGCGAGAGCAATGTGTGATGTGTAACGAGTGCAAGAGAAGAACTGAAAGGAGTGTAGCAGAGAGTCTATGTGAGAGAAGTCGGAAAGCTGAGGATATGCAGGTTTGAGCAGAGGATAGAGTGTTGTTGTATGAGACCAAGGGAGTCTATGGAACAGTATAGGACCAAGAGCAGAAGTTGTTTCTGCAACAAACCAAATTGTTATTTTTCCATAATTGTATATGCATCTATTTTCAGTTTCAAAATTGTATGAAAAGTAAAATAGTGGCAACAACAGGTAGTGGCTTGCATTAAGAAGAGGTTAGTGCCTCTTGGAAAGTAGGTTATTGCTAACCTAAGGGGGTTGGTTCTTCCTGTGAGTGGTTTCTCACAAATAAACTTATGTAATTAAGTAGGTGCTTAATTTGCATCATAAACAACAACAAATTGGTGGTTTTTTCCCTTTGAGTTTCCACGTGAAAACACCAGTGTCAATATGTGTGTACTACTCATGTGATAGATTGTATGAACATATGAATTCTTAATCTTGTTTCTCACTTTCTTTATGAATTAATGCTCTCATAAGTAACAAACAATAAAATAACTAAAAGCATATTCAACAAAAAGATTTAAGAATCTCACTATTACTGATTCATCCCCCCTCTCAGTGATTCCTTATTCCAACAATTGGTATGATAGTCACATTGCTTCATGAACAGTCTAACCACTGGAAGGTATATCTATAAGGAATCGTGTCTAGGCAAGAGAGTCAAGAGGCTTACTCAATCAGAATACCAGTCTTTGATGGGACAAACTATTCATTTTGGAAAGTAAGGATGGAAGTGTATCTTATGTCCCTGGGAGTAGATTTTTGGACTTTAGTGCTATTAGACTACAATGTCCCTGATATTCCTCCCGCTAATGCAGATGCTAAAAAAATGTATGTAAATAATGTTAAAGCCAAGAATGGCATTCTCTTTGGTCTTGTTATCACCCCAAGAAACTCGCCTAGGTTGTAAATCAGTGATGCTCAAGAACATTACAAATTCAACAATTATGTTGGATAAGGTGATGGATAAATGAAGATATGCTGCACATTTAAGCCAGATAACCACTCCTACTATGATTATCACCAGACATGGGTGAAGACCCCCAAACTACAAGGCTTTCAACTACCAATTACTCACAGTTTAAGGTAAAGGTGATGATGGAGAAGACTAATTACACCAGCAGATACACAGGACCCTGTGATGGCCAACTACAACCAGTTAGAAGATCTGTAAAACTATTGTTTAATACACAGACAGGATGACAGCTCCCTGATATTAAAACAACAGCAATCTGCAAGCAATTTCAATGAACCACTACATTATAACACAGAGGTGGGATGACAGCCCCTCTAATGTTAAACATTTACAGCACATCAAACAAATGCAAGCAGGCACAGCCTGGAACAAGAAAGAGAAGTGGAAAGTGAGCAAATGACAGCAAAAGAAGCTTGTATTAGTTGAAAATCAAGACCAGAAGCTGCAGGTCTCATAGTATTTACAGTCTCCAGAAGTTAAAGGCTACAACAAAACTATCATTCATCAAACACTCATCAACCTCATTACATCTGTGTTCTCAGTATATATGGTGTCTCATTACACAATATCTCTGCTACCCATGCGTGGAGGAGCCCATAAATGGTCACCAACCACATTTACATTCAGAAATGGGCCTCTGATACAAATCTGGTTGTGTTGTAAATGGATTTGACCCCTCTGGTGCTCTGCAGTCCTCTTTTGAGCAGGTGGCATGAAATACAAATAATACCATAACCATTGAATGCTCTAAACTCCCCAGTGGTGTCCTGCTTCATCCTCGGCCATACTGTTGATTAATTGCAGTTGCTGAACATTAAAACGGCTCAATCATGACTTTTTTGCTCATAAACAATGAAACACTGCCAAACTGCCCATTCCCGCCCATCACTGCTTCAATTTGGACTTTTTAAAAGGTTCAGGCATGGTTCATTCATCTATCGGGTCTGCCTTTCGGGTCGCAATGCATGGTTAAACTGGCCAATCCTCTATTTCTTTATATTTGAAAATACACGTAAAACTGCTGCAAAACCATGAAAAATGGCTTTGGCGGATTTGAACCATATATATATTTTATTTCTGAACCTTTTCAGATCCGAGACCCATCACAATCGGCATCTGCCATGCATCCTTTGTATTTCCTTATATTTCATTATATACAGAAAATGCGCTCCAAACCATTGAAAATGGCTTTAGCGCAGACTTGAAATTTTATCAAAAATCATTCATAATCCCATCAAGTCCGGGCTTCATCGCAATCGGCACCCACCAAGGCTTCCTTTGTATTTTATTTATACAAAGAAAATGCACAAAAAACATTCAAAATGGCCCAGGCGCGGATTTGAAATTTTATGAAATATAGTGTTGTATAACCGTCGGGTCTGGCCCATCGCATCGCAACATGACTTATGTTAAAGCCCTGCCCCTTTGACATCGCCAATAGCGATATCGGCGATCGCAAATATATATGTGCAAAAGGCCTGCCCCCTTTTGAAAGCGCCGATACAATACTGCCGATAGCGATACGCCGATGCGATATCGGCGATTGCTCATCGCAAAACATAAAAGCCCCCATTTCTTTGTAAGTCCTCCATTGCGATATGCCGACGCAATCTAGACCGTTGATCGGCCAGATCCAATGGCTAATATGAATCTTTAAGCCTGTAATTTTGATTTTGCATGGTTTTTGGGGTGTTTTTTGCCTCCCGATAGTGTATTTCCGCCCTCCTAAGGGCTTTCCTCTTGCAACTTTTTCAATCGGTGGAAGGCTTTTAGACAAAATTTGAAGATTTCAACAGCAACAATGGATCCTTTGGCATGATTATAAGTGTATTTGCAGCCTTTGAGAGTGTTTGAATCCATTTTTTATCCTTTTGCATAGCAAAGCTAACACTGGCTCCTTCTGGGGATGAGATCCTCCCTGTGAGGTCTCAAGAACCTGCAGATCAATGCCTTTCCAGCAACAAACAAATTAGCCAAAATTCCTAGTGTTCCATTGAGCATGGAGACTACTACAGCTATACTAAAAACTAATAAAAGCACAATATTTACAGCTTTTAAGGACAAAAGACCATAAATCACATAGTTTTTCAAAAACCGCCCATTAACTGGGCCATCAAAGACTGGTTCTCCTCCCATACTTTTCAGTATGAAGGTGTTGTTTCCTTGAATCTGTGAAATGATGAAAGGGCCTATCCAGAGAGCATAAAACTTCCCATGATTGCCTTTCTTTTCTTTAAATGCATCCCATTTTAGAACCAAATCCCCAACCTACAAATTATTTCTTTTTGCCTTCTTGTCAAAGACTTCCTTGATCTTTTGCTGATGTGCTGTAGCTTTTTCAATCAACTGCTCCCTGATCTGATACAATTCTGTTAAATCAGTGATTCTATTGGCCATATCATCTTCTTCATTCTGCGTTGTTTGGAGCAACTTTGCCACAGGGAGGGTGAGTTGAATTGGAAAAATAGCATCAGTACCATATACTAGCTTGAAAGGAGAGCAGCCTGTAGATCTCTTGATGGTCACTCTGTCTACCCAAAGTGCATATTTGAGCTTGGCATCCCAATTCTTCTTATTATCCTCTAACAGCTTCTTAATTATCCTGATCAGACTTTTATTAGAGGATTCTGCTAGACCATTCCCTTGGGGGTAATAGGAGGTGGAATGAAAAATTTTAATGCCCATTGAATCACACATTTCCACTAACTCTTTTGCCCTGAAGGCTGCTGCATTATCTATTATAAGCTTATGTGGGCAACCAAATCTGCTGAAAATGTTTTCTGATAAGAATTTCATGACCACATTATGATCAGCCTTCCTTGTTGGGATTGCTTCGATCCATTTTGTAAAATAATCAGTGGCAACTAATATCCACCTGTGTTGGCCACTGGAGTGTGGGTTAATTTCACCAATGAAATCCAAGCCCCACTGCTGAAAAGGTCCTTTTGCAATTATTGGCTTTAGGGGCAGGTATTTTAACTGCTGGTTACCTTCAAATCTTTGGCACTTGTCACAAGATTTAACAAAAGCAAATGCATCAGAAAATAAAGAGGGCCAATAGTACCCAGCTCTGAGAATCTTATGGGCTGTAGTTCTCCAATAATGATGTCCTCCACACATGCTGTTATGGAATTGTTGCGTAACTTTTATTGACTGTTCTCTGTTCAGGCATCTTAAAAGCACTCCAAATGGATCCCTCCAATAAAGCAAGCTATTATTGATGCAATATTTCGTTGCCTTGAGCTTTAACGTTCTTTCTTGACTTTGATAAAATTCTGAAGGAACTTCTAGCTTTAGAAGGAAATTAATTATTGTAGCATACCAGCTACATGAAGCTAGGTTCTCGGCCACTGACTGTCCTCTCTGCGATTCAGCTATTTCATGCTCTTCTATTTGACCATTTTCTGCTACAATGAATAAGAAATCAATGTCCAAAGACCTGCAATTTTCTTCAGCCAACAATTTAGCAAGCCCCTGACCTCTTACCAGCTTGGTGGGCTTCAGCTCTATGTTGAATTCTATCATTTTTGCAATCCATTTCGCTCTTTTTCCATCAGCATCAGGCTGCGTTAAGACATCCTTTATTGCAGCAGAAGGCACATATGCAACTATTTTGGAATGCAAGATGTACACTCTGAAAGCTTTCAAAGATTTGATGAGAGCATAAGCCTGCTTTTCAATAATATCATACCTTAGTTCGGCATCCCTTAGATTCTTGCTGAAAAAGGCCACTGGATGCTCTTGACCTGCTTCATCTTGCTGCAACAGGACAGCTGCAATGGTATCCTTAGAGGCGAATGAAAATAGGTGAAACTCCTTGCTATAGTCAGGGCTTATTAAAGTAGGAGCTTCCACAATAGCCATCTTAATGGACTCAAAAGATTTTCTGGCCGCATCAGTCCACTTTACCTCTGCTCCCTTTTTCAACATGGAGGTTATGTGCTTGACTAGCTCAGCAAAATTAGGAATGAACCTCCTTACAAAGTTAATTTTGCCAAGAAAAGATTGTATGTCTTTCTTTGATCTTGGGAGAGCCAAGGCCTGAATCGCTTTGACTCTTTCTAGGTCAATTTGAACACCTGCAGCAGACACTACATGCCCCAACAGTTTGCCTTCCTCCAAAGCAACTTGGGAATTTTTTGGGATTGAGTGAAATTCCAAATTTCCTGCACTTCAAAAACACCTTTTTTAAATGCTGTAGATGATCATGATGGCTGCCAGAATAAACAGTTATGTCATCAAGGTAAATTAGCATAAATTTAGCCTTTTCACCCACAAAAGCAATATCCATAGTGCGCTGAAAGGTGGCTCTAGCATTCATCAGCCCAAATGGCATTTTGGCATACATGAACGTGCCCCAAGGAGTGGTAAATGTTGTCTTTTCTTGATCATCTGGATGCACAGCGATTTGATTAAAGCCTGAAAATCCATCTACAAAAGACGTTACTTTGGCACCTGAGACTTGCTGCAACAAATGCTCCATTTTTGGTAGGGGATATGTTGGAAATAATACTGAGAGGGGGGGTGAATCAGTATTATCAAATTCTTTTCAATATATCTTCCTTATTTATACTTTGAATAATTCTTCAAATATTGATCATTACTTTGTATGTCAGAATCATAAAATAATGAGCACGAACAAGAAAAGCAAATAGTCACACAAAAGAACACCAGATATAAGGTGGAAACCCAATGTGGGTGAAAACCACCTACTGCAATATGTCTCTATCTTCTTTTAATAAGAAACTCCTTTTACAATGATTTTGTACTGGTGCAGTCCTTTACCAGTACGCAGGCTACAACCTGCAGAGAGCTACAACTCTCTCTCTCGTTTTTCAGTCTCTCCTGGAAGGGAGCTACAACCCCCTACTTCTTTTCTTTCGAGGACCACTTTTCATTAATTTTCAAACTGGATCCATGAACATCAATCAATCATCAAGTATATCTGCATCAAATAATCTCCTTTTCCCAATTAGCACTGAATCAAGTAAACACTTCTCTGACAGCTGTACCCAGAACACAGTAACAGTAACCACACACCAAATTCTGAACCCAGAATACTGCAGCAATAGACAGAGGCAGCTAGATCATAATTTAAAGATATACGCTACTTCAACAACCTGAAACCTGCGTGCAGATCTATAAAGGATAATTCCTTCTTTCAAATATTCAGACACTAATTTACCCAGATTGTCAGATTTATAGATCAAGCATGCGCCTCATATAACAGATCAAAATCATACAAAGATACTATTATTCAAGCATAAAGATTATGACCCATCAATAGAACTTATCCTTCTTTATGCGCTAAGGTTCCTCCTTCATTCAGATCCAGATCTACACCATAACCCAATCACAAATATTTCAGATCTAGCACTTATTAGATATTCAATTCATTCGATGATGCTTTGCCAAATGATCTCCTTCCTCTTTTATAGTCTTAGGCCTTCCACAATACCACGGTCCAAAACCATAGGATCAAAAAACTGTTGGACTAATACCATGAACCAACCATGAAAGTGCGTGAGATCAACACTTTTGGATGCAATACCATGGGCCAAAACCATAGGATCAAAAACTGTCGAACTAATACCATGAACCAACCATGAAAGTGCGTGAGATCAATACTTTTGGATGCAATACCACGGGCCAAAACCATAGGATCAAAAACTGTAGAACTAATACCATGAACCAATACTTGGGATCAACACTTCTGACGAGGTACCATGGTCCAAAACTATAGGTTCAAATACCAAGGACTAACTACCATGGACCAAAGGTAAGTTCTCCAACATATAAGCGCTTTTCCTTGCATGAAAGTGCGTGAACTTTTTCTCTACATGCAATACCATAATAAACCAATACCACGAACCCAATACTTGGGATCAACACTTCTGACGAGGTACCATGGTCCAAAACCATAGGTTCAAATACCAAGGACTAACTACCATGGACCAAAGGTAAGTTCTCCAACATATACGCACTTTTCCTTGCATGAAAGTGCGTGAACTTTTTCTCTACATGAAATAAACTTTTCTCTGCATAAAAGTGCGTGAACTTTTCTCTACATGAAATAAACTTTTCTCTGCATATAAGTGCGTGAAATTTTCTCTACAGTATAATTTATTATCTGAGATGAGTGGGTTTCCATCAAGTACAACATATGTATCATAATGCCAACAATCTTCTCCTTTGGACTTGATGGCAACAACAACCAATCACTCTCCCCCTTTGACATCAAGGGCAAAGGGTTATGCTCCCCCTAAGAACATGCTCCCCCTGACTATAAACCAGATCTACAAAGAAGAACCATAATCCATGACCATGAAAGAGATAGAGACATATTGCAGCAATATTCAGACCAGCATCCATGATCTCCTTCTGTACTTCCTCCATAATGCCAACAATGCATGATATGCTCCCCCTGAACCTGTGCCATTCGATCTTTGACCAATCCGCAACCCAGCACATGTACGCATATACTTCAGATGAACCTTGCGTACAACCAACAATCAGAAGAGATTCAACAACAAGATGATGCATCAACAACCCCTAGCTTTTGCCTGAGGTATTCAAAGGTCTCCCTAGGCAATGGTTTGGTGAGTATATCAGCAACCTATTCCTTAGAAGGAACATACTCCAACTTGACCTTTTGTTCAAGCACTTGTTCCCGGAGAAAGTGATACTTGATTGGTATGTGCTTGGTTTTTGAATGCATGACTGGGTTCTTTGAAATGCTGATTGCACTTGTATTATCACATAAGATGGAGATGGGTGGTGTACAAGTGATTTGAAAATCCTGCAAGGTCTGCATCATCCAAAGGAGTTGAGTGCATCAAGATGCAGCAGCAACATATTCTGCTTCAGCTGTAGACAAGGCAATCGAACTCTGTTTCTTGCTAAACCAAGATACTAATCTGGAACCCATAAAGAATGCACCACCACTTGTGCTCTTCCTGTCATCCACGCTTCCGGCCCAATCTGCATCAGTATAAGCATGAAGTGTGAGATCTGTATCTCTAGGATACCATAAGCCATAATTTTGAGTCCCTTGAAGATATTTGAAGATTCTCTTTACTGCTTGAAGATGAGTTTCCTTTGGATTTGCCTGAAATCTTCTAACTATTCCCACTGCATGCATGATGTCTGGTCGGGTACCTGTCAAATAAAGTAGACTTCCAATCATAGATCTGTAAGTTGGTTGATGCACTGCTGCTGATTCATCATTTTCACTGAGGTTACATCCTGTGACCATGGGTGTACATACTGGTTTTGCTTCTTCCATACCATATTTCTTCAAAATCTGCTTGAGATACTTGGTTTGAGACAAGAAGATCCCTCCTTCATTTTGTTGGATTTGCAAACCAAGAAAATATGTCAATTCTCCAAGCAAGGACATTTCGAATTCTTTCTGCATCACCAAGGCAAAGCTTTGACTCATAGATTCTTCATTGCTGCCAAAGATAATGTCATCTACATACACAACAAGTATTAGCAATTTGTCATTTTCAATTTTTATATAAAGATTGCTATCTGCTGATCCTTTTGAAAAACCTTGTGGAAGGGAAAGTACCCCTAGAGTCCTTTGGGCTGAGACTCTACCAGACTGAAAATTGCTTATACAAAGAAACACACACACACAGCCATCTTTTTAACTTTTAAGCAAATTCTAATGTTTTAGGGTACATACCTAAGGTCCTACGTCCGAGAAGACCGTTAGGGTGCAAACCCTTCTTGGAGTTCCCTTCTTCTTTCTCTGACCTGCAAGACAAACAAATCAAAGAAATCAACAGTACATGTATAGAAGTTTATGTATAAATCATCTTTATGCTATAAAGTTAGTTATAAATAATCTTTAAGTAACTACTTTCATAAGAATTCAACACAAGAATCTCATAAGCATAAAGAAAGATTATTCGGGAACAAAGACGTGTTTCTTTATATATAAAGGCAAATAAAGTACATATATCGGAAAGATATCACCTGAACACCTTCAGCAGGCTCCAAGCAAGCTTCCTCCCGGATTCGTTCCAGCCTCCAGCCTCCAGCAAGAGCTCCTTCCAAGTCCTACTCAATGATGATGTCAAGGATGAATAATCACCAATACACATGGAAACAAGGGTTTCCTATGCAAAATGGGGGAAGTGCAGGATGCACCAAGGACTTCAGACCTGGTCTAAGGGAAAAATCTCAGCATAATAATCTTGCTCTCCTTTCTCTCTCCCCTTGGCCTTCCCTTTGATGTCTTTTTATACCCTCTCCAAAGTAGTTTTTTAGTTAGGAGTTGGTTGGGAACAGTTGGGCCACGGGCACTAACAGGTGATCCAGCAGGTAAACCCGCGATCACCGCCCGAAAAAGAGGAAATTATATTTTTTTAAGTGTTTTAATAGATACACGCGGGTTGGGTATGACAGACCCGCGTGTACACGCGTTTAACACAGGGCAAAGTCGCGTACAGGGAATAAAACACTGTTTTTTAAATTTTTGGACCAGGTCTGGAAGGAGGGGTTGCCCTAGGCCATAAGTGCAGCATCACAAACCATAAGAGTGAGATTTGGAGCTATAACAGATGCCCCCTAATGTATGAGGTCAGAAGGGGAACAGGATGGCCGAAATACATTAAGTAAGTACAAGGAAAGGAACTCTGCCGAAAAACCGAGGAGGACTTCACCAGAATTCAGCCTGCCAAGCCACCGAAAGGAGATCAGAAAGAAACACTGTCTGAGGCGGGCATACCCATGCTCAGGAAAAGTAAAGCATGTCCGCATATCAAGTACAAGCGGATCCACTAAGTATACAAGTATAAATGACTGTAAAAATACATAATGGATCATCTGATCATAATGAGTAAGTACATGTCTGAATATCACATATAAAACTGTCAATGATGCTGAAAGATGCAACGGATCACTGAAATCAAAGACTGATCCCATAAGGTACCAACTGAACATGATGGAATAGGATGGTACTACACTGCAAACTCAGGTGCCAGCACATAGAATGTCGCCATGACTGACTGCAACATATAAGGTGGAATGGTATCAACTAGCAGCAACAGGAGCAACTGTCAAGTGAACCAATGAATGCTGATACAACCTGAGGTCTTCACCGACCGCCGTGGTACATTTCTACGCCATGGGAATAAATGATCTGAAGTCGACCATGTGAGAAATCGTTTGATTACCGGTCATTGATGTATACCGTTAACAAACGCGAGACTACTCACCGATAATGATAATGAGTGTCAAGGTACCCAGTACAATCTAACAAGTGTGAATAGATGAGCTGAAGTCGAACACCTGTAAGAATCTATCAATCAGGAGACAATGATGGTTTCCCACTGTCGATAGCGAGGAATCTGCCACTAATGACTGCAAACCCCAAGGTACTGCCAAATGGACTCTAGATCTTTGCCCCAGAGCAATGAGTCGGAGTCGATAGGGAAAGATCCGCTAGAAGGAAGGCATTAAGGCATCCTCCATCAATCTAGCGCGAGTGTAACCCGTAGGCCAATAATGTGGAAGGAATCGGACGAAAAAGATGTAGTAACCCAACCGAAAGTACGTTTCCGGCGTACACAAGATGTGGCTAGCGCACGGCAGAAACCCTCTGAACCAACCAATAATGAAAGCTGACACAGAGGCGAGGTATCCACCAATAGGGTCAAATGGAAACCAAGGTACTGCACGAATCCCAATGTGTGATAATGTATGCTGATGTCGAACACAAGGGAAACCACTCAGTCAAAGACCCATGATACTGATCGATGCTGAGCACAAGGTGACCTATCAATAATGAAAATAGGGCCAGGGTGCGATCTCTAGGTCTGCCCTCAGAGCAATGTGTCGTCGTCGATAAGGACAAGACCCGCCAGCAAGAAGTCAATGGGGACCTTCTCAAACCGGCACGAGTGAAGGACCAATATAACTGATGTGATGATAGACATGACACTGACAACCAGGGATGGCCGACTGAAAAATGAGTCGAGAGACACCGCAGAAAGGCCGACTCAGGCTAACTTCCCTTGAACAAAAGCACGACTCAATGTGACTATGTGGCAGCATATAATGAATCTGTATAAGTTCGTCATGCAGGAGGCACGAACGAACCCTCCATATGATTGGAAGAGATAACCAATCGGGGGAGAACTGACTCGATAACAAGGTTATGGCTTACCTAAGTCAAACTAGATCCCACCCATGCGGAGGAGACTTTGTTTCGAGTGCTTTGTTCAAGGGCGACACGACTGACTCTAGCTGCCAACAATAAATGGAAATAATGTCCCTGTTCCCGCTCTTTTTGGAATATTTAATTTTTTTGTCTTTTTCTGATAAGCCGGAAAAAGAATAAAAGAATGCTATGGTACAGTGGAAAGAACGAGTGTCGGTGAAACAGATGCTCTAGTTCCTGGGAAAGGAACGTTCCTATGCTCAATGCAGGGAGGTGAAAAACTGGTCAGTGACACTCAGAGGTATGTCCCTTCCACGGATCTGGGTATGTCAAGCTGCAGAGGTCAAGGGTATGCAAGGTTGATTTTTTGCAGACGTCATGGTCAAAAGTGGGCTTAAACACGAGTCCAAGTGAAGCCGGCTCTAGGCCAAAAGGTGCAAATGGTCAACATGCAATGCAGAAGTACAACTCGACACACATAGGAGCCTCTAGGGTATAAGGCCAGAACGAAGCGCAGAAGCAAAGAGGAATGAGTCTTCAATGCATAAGTCATGGCGGGACTACAGAGGACTCCCGAGCCTATGGATGAAAAATCAGCATGAGTGCCAAGTGACAACAAGGTACTAACTAGGGCACCCATGATAAGGTAGGCTCTACCACACAAGTCATGACACTTCTAAGCAATGAGAAGGTTCCGCACCATAACTTGGTGGGGTCGATCCTAAGGCCAAATGGGAAAGGAAACTGATAAGTGGACAATGCAGGCGGAAGAACCTAACCTATATGCCAGTTTCGAGAACCAATACCTGTCAGAACGGACCAACCATAAACTTCCAAAGGAGAAATCTTCCAAGTTCTGTAAACATAAATAGGAACACTAGACACGAAGTTAATACATCCCACATATAAACTCCATATAAAATCTTTGTGTTATAAGATACAAAACTTGAAAATGCGTACCTCATATATACAATATGGTACAGGGAACCACACAGCCTTGCGGCTTACGCATAACAGTTCTGCTGAACAAACCCCTTGCAGGGCTCAGGCCAAGCGCTCCTTTGGTAGTCATAACTCATGGCTTCAAAGAGTTCCTCCTGTGAAGGCAAAACAAGTTCTAAGAAATCATGAGAACTACAAGGATCAAAAGAGGGAATTAAAGGGTCCCATGTCCCTATAGGAAGAATCTCTCGGTCAACTGCTGGGACCAAGTCCCAAGAAGGAGAATAGTAAGTCAAAGGATCCTTCTTAGAAGCAATTGAACATTGAGGGTTCAATGCCACATAATTGACCCGTGGCGGGGTAGAGTCCACTTGAACACTTGGAACAAACCAAGGGGCATTCTGCAGTAAAGTCGAGTTAGGGTGGTGATTATTAGATGCAAGCTGATCAATAGTGACAATATTCCCGTTATGAGGAAAGCACATTACTCGAAAGAGTGAAGACACCACAGCATTCATAGCATAGACATAATCACGCCCAAGTAGCATATTAAAGTCTAAAGGGCTATCAACCACCATCATATCGATTAAGACAGTCTTCCCACCTAAAGTGATAGGCACTTGAGGAAGAACACCCATAGATTCACCAGGTCTTCTATCATAGGCTAACAACTGACTCTGAGCTGTCAACAACTTTGGAGAACCCAAAGCTTTCCAAGTCAAAGAGGATATAATACTTGTAGAGGATCCTTCATCCACCATACATCGATAGACATTTGTGGAATTAACCCTGACCTTTATTTGGAAAGGTGCAGCGGAAGGAAGACGAGGCTCAACAAGACTATCCCAATCAAAGGAAACACTCTTAGAACTTGGAGGGGGAACATTCGAAGAAACCGGAATGCCCCCTATACTAGAAGACTCTGTACTAGAGATCAAACAGACTCTTTTGTTAGGCACTTCACCCCCCAAAAGAGGAGTGTAATCGGCCAGCGATTGCACTGGCTCTACCACATTTTCAACCAACGGTTGATGGGATTGATGAGAAACCATATCAGATGTAGGAGTAGAAGTACTTTCAGACTCGGACCATATCCTTTGAACCTCTGGAATACCAGGGCATAAATGAGTAAGATGGTCTTCCTTGCATATCTTACAAGGGAACTTAGGTTTAAAACTTCTACGTCCAGGTTTCTTATCAACCTCCATTCCGCCAACATGACTAGCAGTGGTTTGCGGAGAGTCCTGAACATGACTTGCAGAGGTCGGTGACTCTTTGCTAGTATGACTCGCATTGACTAGACTCATGCCCCCAGCATGACTCGCAGCGACTGAAGACTCATCTCCAACATGACTTGCAGAGGTTGAAGATGAAGTGCTAGTATGACTTGCAGTGACTAGACTTGTGCCCCCAGCATGACTTGCAGCGGCTGAAGGCTCATCTCCAACATGACTTGCAGAGTTTGAAGATGAAGTGCTAAAATTATTCTTCTTCTTTGACTTCCTTTTTCTCCTCTTTTTAGATTTCTTGTTACAAGAAGGAGGGGAAGAAGGAATCCCAGATTTCTCTTTGAGAGAAGATGAACAATTAGCACCCATAAGATGCCCCTGAAATAAAGCATTCAACTGAGAAGCTTCAAGAGCATTCGGAATATTCGGAGTGGACCACAGCCAAACGGGTAGTCCAACATTCAACCCAGGAATATTCAAAGTGGCCATCAAGGGAGTACCAACGTTTCCAAAGAAAGGAAAAGCACAAGGATCCCCTTTTGGAAGGGTACCTTGGTTGGTTTCCACAGGAATATTAGCCATATCTAAGTAATCCAAAGACCCTTTCCCTTGCGGGAATATAGAAATAACTCTTCAAAGAATATGGATAAGCAATCAAAACCTTTGCCCTTGAGGAGGCAACTCCACAACTTCTGAAAGAACAACCACAAGCCTTTCAAGATCGGTAGAGTGGCAAGCCAGTCACTCAGAACACAAAGTCCAAACGTGACTAGACAAAAATACCTAAAGCCAACTATATACAAGGAGCAAAGAGCACTCACTATAAAGTCCCTAAAGAAACAGCCAGTCAAACAACTTTCAAGTATTTCCGCTCCGGGTGTTGAGGACCGGACACCAAAATACAAGAAAGCGGAGTCAGGGGCCTACCGAAGATAGTCTGGGATAATGACGGCCCAGTCCTATCAGCGAAGGTATCAGAGGAAGTTACGCTGACCTCCTAACAACAGCCTGCGCCGGTGCAAGCCCCCAAGCTTCGCAAGGGTGCCCTCCAGAAGTACTGTCGAGAGTGATACAACGTCGACCTCAGGTGCCACGGGATTCCCCTCCGCAGCCACCTATGCAGATCCCTAGGAGAGGCAACTATGGGTACCAACTCGTCGCAGAAGCCAGGCGGAACAGTCGTGAGGTAAGTTCGGACAAGTAGGAGAGGGGGTATCTCTCTTCCCTGTCTTCACAGACCCTCGTGCTTAACTCCCAGATCCGGAGTCTTCCTGGTCTCCCTAACGCTATTGGATTTACTCTCTTTAATCAGACTCTTATGTTTGACGTTTTGCGTGGCCTTGGAGAGTTAACTCTCCACTCGCCTAATCCAAGGCCCTAAAATCCTAAACTTGTTGGTGTAATAACTAAAACAAAAAGTTCTAGTGGATTTTAATTAAGCGCTTGATTTTATTAGGCTGTTCTTTAAGTCAAAGGTAACGAAAGTGAAACTTGTGGTGTTTTTAGGACGCAAAAAAGAAACTATCCTAACTACATGCACATGCACTTTTTCGTTTCAATGAAGACCAATTTCTATGAGGTTCAGATGTACTTTAAATTAAACAAAGTTTTTTGCTTTCTTTTCAAACTCCACACTCACAAAAGCTAACAAAACTATGCATGCCTAAAAGAGGATGCAAAGCTATGCTAATGCAAGAACTATTTGTGAATGCAAGATTTTAAGACTACTCTGCAAACAAAGAAGGAAAGTTGCTGCTTTACCAAATTTTGTCTTGCCACTGAAATGCTTAGATAGAAGATGATTTGTTACTAATCATTTCGTCCAAACAATAAAAACAAGTTTTAAGATAAAAAACAAAGCACTTTCACTTCGCAAAAAAGGAAATCAGATGAGAAGCAAGTTTAAGAAAGCAAAACTCAAAAACTTTCAAAAGATTTTCTTTCAATCAAACCAAAAAGTCTTTTTCAAAGGAAAAACTCTCAAAAATACTGACACCAATGATTGATAAACAAACAACCAAACACTTTTGTGAATTGACACCAATGAAATGATGAGAACTCAACAAAAATAAAATGTGTTCGAAGTCGCTTTTGACAATCAAAAGCAGCAATGAAAGTCCAAGAAATCAAAAGACAAGTTTCAAGGAAATGGTAACAAACAACTTTCCCGAAACGAAGGAGCAAATGGTCATAAAAATGATTTCGTTAAGCAAACACAAATGTCATGAGAACAAAATGGACACAAAGATTTTAAGACAATCTTCCCACTCTGCCGAAACAGAGCAATCAAGATTCTTAAACAGAAACCTTGTGTGTCAAAAATCAATGACGCTTGCAATCAACGAAAAACAAGACTAGCACTCCTAGAGAGAGTTCGAAACAAGATGCCCCCTGTTAAACAGAGAACTGTCACTGGGAATTGACTGCTTTAAACTGACCCAAACCACCAGACAGACATTCAGCCAAAAGAAAAATTATAAATCTTGAAAATTATGTGATATACGCGCCTGCAATTATTTGCAGAATGCGTGTACACGCGACTGTAACTAAGGAAACCTGCGTATACGCGGGTTTACTTAGTTCAACTTGCGTATATACGCTTCTGTAATCCAGAAAAAGTGCGTATATGAAGTGTTTCAAGAAAAATAAAAAACACAAACTGAAAAACTGGAACAGCTTGGAGTTCAAGAAAATATCAAACAGTCAGAACCAACAAACAGAGGCACTGAGCCTAGATTGGCTTGAGGACTACCCAAACTAGGAACAACAAGAATGTTGTCCCCAGCGGAGTCGCCAATTCTGGTGGAAGGGAAAGTACCCCTAGAGTCCTTTGGGCTGAGACTCTACCAGACTGAAAATTGCTTATACAAAGAAACACACACACACAGCCATCTTTTTAACTTTTAAGCAAATTCTAATGTTTTAGGGTACATACCTAAGGTCCTACGTCCGAGAAGACCGTTAGGGTGCAAACCCTTCTTGGAGTTCCCTTCTTCTTTCTCTGACCTGCAAGACAAACAAATCAAAGAAATCAACAGTACATGTATAGAAGTTTATGTATAAATCATCTTTATGCTATAAAGTTAGTTATAAATAATCTTTAAGTAACTACTTTCATAAGAATTCAACACAAGAATCTCATAAGCATAAAGAAAGATTATTCGGGAACAAAGACGTGTTTCTTTATATATAAAGGCAAATAAAGTACATATATCGGAAAGATATCACCTGAACACCTTCAGCAGGCTCCAAGCAAGCTTCCTCCCGGATTCGTTCCAGCCTCCAGCCTCCAGCAAGAGCTCCTTCCAAGTCCTACTCAATGATGATGTCAAGGATGAATAATCACCAATACACATGGAAACAAGGGTTTCCTATGCAAAATGGGGGAAGTGCAGGATGCACCAAGGACTTCAGACCTGGTCTAAGGGAAAAATCTCAGCATAATAATCTTGCTCTCCTTTCTCTCTCCCCTTGGCCTTCCCTTTGATGTCTTTTTATACCCTCTCCAAAGTAGTTTTTTAGTTAGGATTTGGTTGGGAACAGTTGGGCCACAGGCACTAACAGGTGATCCAGCAGGTAAACCCGCGATCACCGCCCGAAAAAGAGGAAATTATATTTTTTTAAGTGTTTTAATAGATACACGCGGGTTGGGTATGACAGACCCGCGTGTACACGCGTTTAACACAGGGCAAAGTCGCGTACAGGGAATAAAACACTGTTTTTTAAATTTTTGGACCAGGTCTGGAAGGAGGGGTTGCCCTAGGCCATAAGTGCAGCATCACAAACCATAAGAGTGAGATTTGGAGCTATAACACCTGTCAAATAAAGTAGACTTCCAATCATAGATCTGTAAGTTGGTTGATGCACTGCTGCTGATTCATCATTTGCACTGAGGTTACATCCTGTGACCATGGGTGTACATACTGGTTTTGCTTCTTCCATACCATATTTCTTCAAAATCTGCTTGAGATACTTGGTTTGAGACAAGAAGATCCCTCCTTCATTTTGTTGGATTTGCAAACCAAGAAAATATGTCAATTCTCCAAGCAAGGACATTTCGAATTCTTTCTGCATCACCAAGGCAAAGCTTTGACTCATAGATTCTTCATTGCTGCCAAAGATAATGTCATCTACATACACAACAAGTATTAGCAATTTGTCATTTTCAATTTTTATATAAAGATTGCTATCTGCTGATCCTTTTGAAAAACCTTGTTGATGAAGATATTTGTCCAAACAATAGTACCAAGCCCTTGGAGCTTGTTTAAGACCATAGAGAGCCTTTTTCAATCTGCATACAAGATTTGGATCATTTCCAAGAATGAAACCATCTGGCTGCTCAATGTATACTTCTTCTTCTAAGTCTCCATTCAGAAAGGCTGATTTCACGTCCATTTGAAATACTTTGAACTTTTGAAAGCTTGAGAGAGCAAGGAACATTCGAATGGCCTCAAGTCTTGCAAAAGGAGCAAAAGTTTCTTCAAAATCTATTCCTTCTTGCTGCGCATACCCTTTACAAACAAGTCTGGCCTTGTTTCTAATTACTTCCCCATTTTCATTCAACTTATTTTTGAAGACCCATTTTGTCCCTATAACATTCTTATCCTTTGGTCTAGGAACCAACTCCCAAGTGTTGTTCTTTTCGATCTGCTCAAGTTCTTCATCCATTGCTTTGACCCAACATTCATCTTTGCATGCCTCTTTTACATTTTGTGGTTCAGTGGATGAGAGTAATGCCAAATAGCTTGAAGCTTCTACAATTGTTCTTCTTGTTTGTACACCTGCTTCTTTTTGCCCCAAAATCTGAGATTCTGGATGATTCTTCTAAACGTACCTAGATGGAGTCTTCTCTTCTACCCTTATCTGTTCCTCTGATGCTTCTTGAGGTTCTTCTTCTTCATCATTCTGTGTTTGAGGGTAGTCTTCATCTTCTTCAATATTTTCATGATTTACTTGCCTAGGAATGTATCCTTTTTCATCAACCACTGCATCAATGTTGTCAACAAGTCTTCCAAGTCTTTTATTGTAGCACTTATATGCTTTGCTATGTGGAGAATAACCAAGAAGAATGCCTTCATCTGCTCTAGGTTCAATTTTGCCAAGTTGCTCATTAGTATTCTTAATATAGCATTTGCTCCCAAAGATTTTGAAGTGTTTTATCGAAGGAGTCTCTCCATACGAGAGTTCATGAGGAGTTTGAGTGCTGTTCACTCGGACATTTGTTTTATTGAGAATAACAACCGCAGCATATGCAGCTTCACCCCAGAAAGTTGCGAGAGTTCCAGACTCATCAAGCATAGCACGGGCCATTTGTTGGACTGTTCTGTTCATCCTTTCTACCACTCCATTTTGCTGAGAAGTTCTAGCTGTAAAGAATTCGCTTCTTATCCCATGTTCTTCACAGAAATCGAAAAATTCATTTGAGGTAAACTCCCCACCTCTGTCGGACCTGAGGCACTTAATTTTGTAACCTGATTCATTTTCAACCAAGGCTTTGAAGGATTTGAATTTTTCAAATGCTTCGTCTTTGTGCTTCAAAAGTCCTAACCAAACAAACCTGGAGAAATCGTCAATGAATAATATCAAGTATTCTTCTCCTCGAGGTGACCTCGTCCTGAAAGGACCACATACATCTGTATGGACTAGTTCAAGAGGCCTGCTGGCTGATCCTTCCTTCTCCGGAAGTTGGTTCTGGTTTGCTTACCAAACTGACATGATTTGCATATAGTGTTGTCTGGAATTTTGATATCTGGAAGACCATGAACTGCCTGATATTTGCATGCCTTCCTTATTTGTGAAAAGCTTAGATGCCCCAACCTCCGGTGCCATAACCAATGTTCATCATCCTTGCTCAAATAGCATTGTTGTTGTCCTTCTTCAAATATGTATAGATTATTTGGAGTTCTTCTACCTTTGATCACTGTTTTCCCTGTATCAAGATCACGAACGCTACATCCATTTGATCAAAATATTACCTCGGTTCCTTGATCGCACATCTGACTGACACTCAGAAGGTTATGCTTCAAGCCATCAACATACAAAACATTTCCAGCTTTAACCTTTTCTTTTAACTGAGCTGTGCCTTTTCCTTTTATAACTGCTGGAGTATCATTTCCAAAAGAAACTTTCTTTCCCTTTTCTAAAGCAGAATATGATTCAAGTTTTTCTTTATCACCTGTCATATGCTTCGAACATCCACTGTCGATGTACCATAGATTTTCCTGTCCCTCTGCATAAAAGGCTATCCCACATCTTTCTGTTTGTGGTTCCTTTATTCTCCATGTTCTGGTGCTTGAGGCTTGTTCCTTTGTCTGCTGAAACCTGCTCCTGCATTCAGAATCTTCATGACCAAAGTTATTGCAAATAGAACATTCAACTTCATTTTCAAGAGCCGAAAAGTTGTTATAGGTCCTTTTTGTAATCCCGATCATACTTCTTTGTTTTTGAGCTTCTCTAGTCATGATTGTTTTATATGCAACACATTGAGCTGCTTTGTGACTAAAGTTATGGCAAGAGAAACATTGCCCATTGAAGAAACTTCTGCGATTATCAAATCTGCCGGCCAAATGATCGTAATTTCTATTGTCATCCATTCTTGAAGCAAATTGAGAAGATTTTACCTGTGGCTGGTTGTAGCTTTTGTTCATCCTTAAGACAGATTGCCCCTGGTTTACCTGATAGTCTTTGTTCGTTCTTGATGTATTTCGTCCCTGCTTTACCTGATGATCTCCATTGTGCTTTTGCTCATTCCTTCTTGCTGCATCAAGATAACTCTTTGAGGTGGATGCTTGAGATGTTTCTCCATTATACCCCAGACCTGTCTTGTTTAGCGGAGAACGCTGTACATTGATGATCTCATCCAGAGTTTCAGATCCTTTGACAAACTTAAGATTAATAGCCTTTGTTTTCTCAATTTCTTTTCTAAGGCCAACAATTTCACCTTCTAACTTTTCAAGATATTTTTCCTTTTCATCAATTTGAAATTGTAGAGTATCAATGATCATATTCTTTTCTTCTATACATGTCTTAAGTCTAGAAATCTCTTCATAAAACCTATCCACATCTATAGCATCCATGTAATCATCATCTTCAAATGCCATTAAAATTTTATAGTCATTACCTCGTTCATCTTCATCACTATTTGATAGACCATCACTGTCTTCACGAGTGTAGTAGCTTTTCTTATTTGCATTCTGTTTCTTGTTCCATCTAATAGGTTCCTTTCCCTTGTCGATCTTATCCTTATGAGGACATCTGGCAGCATAGTGACCTACTCTTCCACAAGAAAAGCATTTGAAGGGTAACTTACCTCTGAACCATCCAGCACCCCGTTGAAGATTTCTGACAAAATTTGATTCTTCTTCTTCTTCTGACCCATGTCCTAATTCATAGTACTCTCCTTTACCTAAAGCCTTGAAGGTAGCTTCTTTCCTGTCAGATGGACCTCCTTTTCTCATTTCATAAGCAGTTAGAATTCCATGTAGTTGTGACATTTTAAGATGTTGTAGATTCTCCTTTTCTTCTATAGCAGAAACTTTAGATTCAAACCTAGGTGACAAAGATCTTAGAACTTTTTCAACCACAACAGCCTCTTTTATTTCTTCACCCAAATTTTTCATACAATTAATAATCTCATCCACACGAAGAAAATAGTTAGCCACACTTTCATCATTATACATTCTGAGATTCTCATACTGAATCCTGAGGGTTTGAAGTTTTGCACGTTTTACCTGTTCATCTCCTTTGTAGCTCAAAACAATCTTGTCCCATATTTCTTTTGCGGATTTATATTGCATAACCTTCACGAATTCAGATTGAGATAGACATCCTAGAAGAGTATTAACCGCCTTTGCATTTGTTTCATATTTCTTCTTCTCAGCTGAATTTGTAGGAGTAGCTGATGGAAAAGTATACCCTGTTTCTATAATGTCCCATACTTCTGTACCCAAAGATTGAAGATAGGCAGTAACTCTTACCTTCCAATATACGAAGTTTGTCCCATCAAAAATCGGTGGCCTGATTGATGCTTCCCTCTCGTAGTTGCTCATGATGTTAGATCTTCCTTCAAGCGATCAAGCTTCTTCAGAAGGACCTGCTTTGATACCAATTGTTGGAAATAATACTGAGAGGGGGGGTGAATCAGTATTATCAAATTCTTTTCAATATATCTTCCTTATTTATACTTTGAATCATTCTTCAAATATTGATCATTACTTTGTATGTCAGAATCATAAAATAATGAGCAGGAACAAGAAAAGCAAATAGTCACACAAAAGAACACCAGATATAAGGTGGAAACCCAATGTGGGTGAAAACCACCTACTGCAATATGTCTCTATCTTCTTTTAATAAGAAACTCCTTTTACAATGATTTTGTACTGGTGCAGTCCTTTACCAGTACGTAGGCTACAACCTGTAGAGAGCTACAACTCTTTCTCTTGTTTTCCAGTCTCTCCTGGAAGGGAGCTACAACCCCCTACTTCTTTTCTTTCAAGGACCACTTTTCATTAATTTTCAAACTGGATCCATGAACATCAATCAATCATCAAGTATATCTGCATCAAATAATCTCCTTTTCCCAATTAGCACTGAATCAAGTAAACACTTCTCTGACAGCTGTACCCAGAACACAGTAACAGTAACCACACACCAAATTCTGAACCCAGAATACTGCAGCAATAGACAGAGGCAGCTAGATCATAATTTAAAGATATACGCTACTTCAACAACCTGAAACCTGCGTGCAGATCTATAAAGGATAATTCCTTCTTTCAAATATTCAGACACTAATTTACCCAGATTGTCAGATTTATAGATCAAGCATGCGCCTCATATAACAGATCAAAATCATACAAAGATACTATTATTCAAGCATAAAGATTATGACCCATCAATAGAACTTATCCTTCTTTATGCGCTAAGGTTCCTCCTTCATTCAGATCCAGATCTGCACCATAACCCAATCACAAATATTTCAGATCTAGCACTTATTAGATATTCAATTCATTCGATGATGCTTTGCCAAATGATCTCCTTCCTCTTTTATAGTCTTAGGCCTTCCACAATACCACGGTCCAAAACCATAGGATCAAAAAACTGTTGGACTAATACCATGAACCAACCATGAAAGTGCGTGAGATCAACACTTTTGGATGCAATACCACGGGCCAAAACCATAGGATCAAAAACTGTCGAACTAATACCATGAACCAATCATGAAAGTGCGTGAGATCAACACTTTTGGATGCAATACCACAGGCCAAAACCATAGGATCAAAAACTGTCGAACTAATACCATGAACCAATACTTGGGATCAACACTTCTGACGAGGTACCATGGTCCAAAACCATAGGTTCAAATATCAAGGACTAACTACCATGGACCAAAGGTAAGTTCTCCAACATATACGCGCTTTTCCTTGCATGAAAGTGTGTGAACTTTTTCTCTACATGCAATACCATAATAAACCAATACCACGAACCCAATACTTGGGATCAACACTTATGACGAGGTACCATGGTCCAAAACCATAGATTCAAATACCAAGGACTAACTACCATGGACCAAAGGTAAGTTCTCCAACATATACGCGCTTTTCCTTGCATGAAAGTGCGTGAACTTTTTCTCTACATGAAATAAACTTTTCTCTGCATAAAAGTGCGTGAACTTTTCTCTACATGAAATAAACTTTTCTCTGCATATAAGTGCGTGAAATTTTCTCTACATTATAATTTATTATCTGAGATGAGTGGGTTTCCATCAAGTACAATATATGTATCATAATGCCAACAGGATAATTATCCTTTTTAGAGCATTTATTTAGATTCCTGAAATCAGCGCACAGTCTAATTTCTCCATTCTTCTTCCTCACAACAACCAGATTGGCCACCCATTTAGAATATCTGAGAGGCACTATAATCTTAGCAGCCAGCAACTTTTTAATTTCTTTCTCAACCAGAGGAAGGAGCATAGGATTCATTGGTCTCAGCTTCTGTTTGAAAGGAATAGTGTCTTTCTCAAGCGGAATTTTATGCTGAATTATATTCCTGTCATATGTTTTCAGATCACTGTACTCCCAAGCGAACACATCAGCAAATTGCCTCATTAATTTGCAGTATTCAGCACTCTGATCAGCAGATAGATTAGTAGACAGATTTATAAATTTGGGCTGACGTGGACCTCCTATATCATGCTTGCAAATTGCAGACTGATATTCTTTTTGGGCAGCTTTGTAAGGCACATCATTGTGGTCAAACAATCTCTCAAGAGGAATTAGACCCTTAGGGATATGGTTACTAGGAAGCTGGACTATGCTATTCTTGCCAATCTTATTTCTAAGTTGGGACTTGGGATCTTCTAACAAAGCATCATTATTTTGGTCAATTTGCATTTCAGAGAACTCATCAATGACTTGAAGGAACCTATTTAACTCATCATCATCATCAAAAACCTTCCAATGGTGGACATTATCAGGCAAGGAGGGTCTATACTTCATTTGTACCTCATAAACTAGTTTGGGAGGCGATGGAGGGATGAACAAACTAGCTAAAACAACAAGGGAATCAGCAAGCTGATTTTGGGCTCTAGGAATATATGAAATGCAGAAAAAATCAAAGAACTCTTTGACTCTCCATACCTCATCTCTGTAAGCTCTCAGCCTTGGATGCTTTGCTTGGAATGTTTTATTTACTTGCTGAATTATCAGATCAGCATCTCCAAACACCTTCAGATTTTTTATTCCTCTATCTTTGGCTGCATGAAGGCCCAACAGCAGTGCTTCATATTCTGCTATGTTGTTTGTCACCTGAAAAACCATCTTTAGAGACAATTGAACTGCTTCTTGTTGTGGAGATACTAGCACCACCCCCGCTCCTGCAGTCTCCTTGGTACATGCTCCATCAAAGAACATCTCCCAAATCTGACCTCCTGTATCATGCTCAGCCTGAGCTGTTGGTTTCCTGATCTGCAATGCAGCCTTCTGAGATTCTTCTATTTGGAGAATGCAAGCTCCAAAATCAGTGTCCACTGCATATATGGGATGGTTTGTAGGATTCTTCTCATCACTAATGATATATGCCAGCTGTGCTTCTCTATATAACCTCCTGCTTTCTCCTCCAAACACTGGAACAGTTGCATAAGACAGATCATTCTGCAATGTCCCACCTAGTCTCTTAATCCACCCTCTAGACAACAGCATACCAAACTTCGGAGGAACATCGGCCACCACTATATCCATCATCATACTTTTCATGGGTAGCTGGGTTAAGGTAATGGCTAGATCCTTAATTAATCCAAGGCATTTTACCTTCCTTGAATCAAAAGAGAACAAATCATGATAAGGTCTAGTGATATCAAGGCCTAACTCTTCCATGACAGTTTGGGCATTAGATTGTGGCTGGCCCCTGTGTCTAGCAGGCAATTGTGGAGGATTTTATCATGGATAGTTAATGAAACATAGAAAGATGGAAAACTATTATCAGCAGGTTCAATCATGGGTCTAAGCACAATAGCAGGCTTATCATCTTGCAAATTGACAGAGTCAATGGAGGTTTGTTTAGATTCTAGTTCAAGGACCTCAAGGATGGGTTTTCTAAATAATTCACTCTTCACCAACTCAGCCAGAGGCATGGATATTTTCAATTTCTGAATTTCTGACTCAAAACTAAAAGAAGAGAATACTTTATCAGCAGTTTTTACCTCTTGAACTGGAGCTTTGAGGGTGACAGGATCAACTGCTGGTCTTCTTTGCCTGCTATTCTGTGGCATTGTTTGAGCAGTTGCTTCTTGTGCAACATTTTCCTTGATATTCTTTGCATTGGATCTTAGATTATATTTTTGCTGCTGCTCACCAGATTGCAGAACAGCACCACTGTCCCACCTCTGACTGTTTTTCTCTTGTAGCAATGACTCTTCATATTCGGCCAATGTTAAAAATGCAGTGCTACCTTTATCTTCCAAGCAGTGAATTTCATCCTCATCTTCTTAAAATTTCTCCCCCTCCATGACTACATTTTGAAAGGGAGCTTTAACTTTATGATCTTCTTTTGTTTCTTCACCCCTTTGCATAATTTGTAACTGCTCATTTGATTTTCTGAAAAGGTTTGGATTTCTTGGAGCAAATGCATTTTGCTGCCTTGTTTTCCCTGAAGTCTGCTCGACCTTTAACTTAGAAATTTCAGCAGCCAATGACTCGATCATCTTAGTCATTTTGTCTAATTTAGGCTCTGAAGTTGAGGCAGGGGAAGAAGCAGCCTCACCTCTCAGCCTTCTTCTATCAACTTGACTCTTTAACTTCTCTGCTGCCATAATATTGGATTCCACCTCCAGGGCTGCATCTTGCATATCACTCAGAGTAGCACATCGTCTTTCTCTCAACAATAAGCAGAAATCAAAGTCAAAAGCATTGGCATATGTGAGTTTGGCGGTAGTGGGGGTAGGCTTTACCTCAGCTGGTATTTTACTATACATTCTATTAAATCTTTTATTGAAGTCAGGCAAAGACTCACCCTTTTCTCTTTTCAAGTTTCCAAACTCTGTATGATAATACAGCAAGTCCTTCTTATCTCCCCATTGCTTCAAAAATGCATCATCTAATGCTTCAATATCTGTTATGGATCTTTGGGGTAATTCTCCAAACCATTTCCTAGCCTCTCCATCAAGGCTCTGGACAAGAAATCTCATCCATACATCATTCTCACTTATATCTAAATTATCAGCATAACTGTAAAAAGCTTCAAGATGTTCTTCTGCTATCGCTCCCTCTGTTCCAGTAAATTTAGGCATATATTTTTGATATATTCCTATAGGCATGGCATTTAAAGGTGTAGGCAAGACCAAAGGTCCATATCTAGCAGCAACAATCCTCTCAATCCTAGTAGGTGCTTGTTGTCCTGCCATGTTTGGAATATGTGGAAGAATACTAACAGATGGAGCGGTGGGAAATAATGTAATGGATGGCAGAGATATTGGGATGTTTTGGACAGTATGGGAAGCTTTCTTTGGACTAAGATTCAAAGGGGAACTAACTGCACAAGGGGCTGAACAAATCTCTGAAGGAATTTCTATATTAACAGTGCTGGGCTCTAAGCCTTCAAGCTGTAATTCTTCAGTTATGAATTCATCTTTTAGAGATAAATCGGAGTTTTTAGGCTTACCTGATCCTGATGCCCCTTTCTGTGATGATTTCTTCGATTTAACAATTTTCTCAGGGTCATGCAATGGTTCAGTTGGAGACTTCTGAGGATTTCTTCTAGTATGCCTCACAAACTGAGCCAGAACTTCAATGTGGAGTCGCCAAAGGATGGTCTTCCACCAATGGAGTCGCCAGACAGAAGATTACAACAAATACTGTGTTCAAACCTTGTCTGTCATCAAAGCTTGAAACTATGTCGTTCTCCCAGGGAAGCTTGAGCTTCGATTCTCCTCTCCCCGGCAACGGCGCCAATTAATGTTATCACCCCAAGAAACTCACCTAGGTTGTAAATCAGTGATGCTCAGGAACATTACAAATTCAACAATTATGTTGGATAATATGATGGATAAATGAAAATATGCTGCACATTTAAGCCAGATAACCACTCCTACTATGATTATCCCCAGACATGGGTGAAGACCCCCAAACTACAAGGCTTTCAACTACCAATTACTCACAATTTAAGGTAAAGGTGATGATGGAGAAGACTAATTACACCAGCAGATGCACAAGACCCTGTGATGGCCAGCTACAACCAGTTAGAAGATATGTAAAACTATTGTTTAATACACAGACAGGATGATAGCTCCCTGATATTAAAACAACAGCAATCTGCAAGCAATTTCAATGAACCACTACATTATAACACAGAGGTGGGATGACAGCCCCTCTAATGTTAAACATTTACAGCACATCAAACAAATGCAAGCAGGCACAGCCTAGAACAAGAAAGAGAAGTGGAAAGTGAGCAAATGACAGCAAAAGAAGCTTGTATTAGTTGAAAATCAAGACCAGAAGCTGCAGGTCTCACAGTATTTACAATCTCCAGAAGTTAAAAGCTACAACAAAACTATCATTCATCAAACACTCATCAACCTCATTACATCTATGTTCTTAGTATATATGGTGTCTCATTACACAATATCTCTGCTACCCATGCGTGGAGGAGCCCATAATTGGTCACCAACCACATTTACATTCAGAAATGGGCCTCTGATACAAATCTAGCTGTGTTGTAAATGGATTTGACCCCTCTGGTGCTCTGCAGTCCTCTTTTGAGCAGGTGGCGTGAAATACAAATAAGACCATAACCATTGAATGCTCTGAACTCCCCAGCGGTGTCTTGCTTCCTCCTCGGCCATACTGTTGATTAATTGCGGTTGCTGAACATTAAAATAGCTCGATCATGACTATTTTTCTCATAAATAGTGAAACGTTGCCAAACTGCCCATTCCCGCCCATCACTGCTTCATTTTGGAATTTTTAAAAGGTTCAGGCATGGTTCATTCATCTATTGGGTCCGCCTTTCGGGTCGCAATGCATGTTTAAACTGGCCAATCCTCTGTTTCTTTATATTTGAAAATACACGTAAAACTGCTGCAAAACCATGAAAAATGGCTTTGGCAGATTTGAACCATATATATATTTTATTTCCGAACCTTTTCGGATCCGAGACCCATCGCAATCGGCATCCGCCAGGCATCCTTTGTATTTCCTTATATTTCATTATATACAGAAAATGCGCTCCAAACCATTGAAAATGGCTTTAGCGCGGACTTGAAATTTTATCAAAAATCATTCATAATCCCATCGGGTCCGGGCTTCATTGCTATCGGCACCCACCAACGCTTCCTTTGTATTTTCTTTATACAAAGAAAATACACAAAAAACATTGAAAATGGCCCGGGCGCGGATTTGAAATTTTATGAAATATAGTGCTATATAACCGTCGGGTACGGCCCATCGCATCACAACATGACTTATGTTAAAGCCCCGCCCCTTTGACATCATCGATAGCGATATCGGCGATCGCAAATATATATGTGCGAAAGGCCTGCCCCCTTTTGAAAGCGTCGATACAATACTATTGATAGCGATACGCCGATGCGATATCGGGGATCGCTCATCGCAAAACATAAAAGCCCCCATTTATTTGTAAGTCCTCCATTGCGATATGCCAACGCGATCTGGACCGTTGATCGGCCAGATCCAACGGCTGATATGAATGCGGATCTTTAAGCCTGTAATTTTGATTTTGCATGGTTTTTGGGGTGTTTTTTGCCTCCCGATAGTGTATTTCCGCCCTCCTAAGGGCTTTCCTCTTGCAACTTTTTCAATCAATGGAAGGCTTTTAGACAAAATTTGAAGATTTCAACAGCAACAATGGATCCTTTGGCATGATTATAACTGTATTTGCAGCCTTTGAGAGTGTTTGAATCCATTTTTTATCCTTTTGCATAGCAAAGCTAACAGGTCTTAGCCAATTAGAACTTGTAAAGGTTATGCATTATAATTCTTCTAAGGATGTGTGGGTAAATCTTAATCAGAGTCATGAAGGAGATGACAAAGTCAAGAAGGTGAAACTTGGTGAAGAAATCAAGGAAGAGATGATTGTTCAAAAAATATTAAGATCTCTTCCCATGAGATTTAATGCCAAAGTCTCAGCTATTGAAGAAATGGCTAATTTAAAGGATCTCAATTGGGCTAGCTGCTTGGTACTCTCACAACCTACGAGATGAGATTAGGAAGAGAGAATTTTGAACCTAAGGAAGCAATGCTCAAAGTATACAAAAAGGCCAAGGAGCACAAAGATCATCAAGACTTCTCTAGCTGTGAATCTAATCAGGAGTTGACTCAATTGGCCAAGAAACTAAAGTTGGGCTCAGGAAAATATAAAGGGAAGTTTCCCTTTAAATGTTTTGGTTGTGGAAGATTTGGACATTTTTCATCCAGATGTCATTACAAAGAAAGGGCTAAAAAGGAAGATGATCAGAAACTTGGAAACAAATCTCATAAATATCAGAAGAAAAAGTTCTATAAGAAAAAGGAGTTCTACTCTAAAGAGGATAGCTTAGCACCAGAGTCAGACAGCAAAAACTCTTCAGAGAATGATTCAGATAAATATTTACTTATGGTTTTTGGAACAGGCTCCAAGAAACAAATTCCTATTGACTCTGAAGAGGAATAAGAAGAAGAAGGAGTAGTGGACCTTGAAGGGGAACTCATCAGTGTTCTTGATGAGTTAAAGAAAGTAAGGAAAAATACTAAGCAGCTGTAGGAACAACTATAGTGTGTTGAATAGGGTATTTATAACTCTGATAATGAGGAGTTTGTTTATCAAAAATAAAAACTTGAAGAAGAAATTAAGAGAAAATAAAATTTAGTCCTTCTACTAGAAGAAAAACAAGGAACATGTGAGAAACTAAAAGAAGAAAACAAACAATTAAAACAGGAGCTGCTCAAGATAAGGAAGGAAACAATCTCAAAAGCATGAAAAGATGAAATTTTTTCCTTGAAAGTTAAACTAGAATAAGCTAAAGGAAAGGAAGAGGTTATTCAAGATTTTATCCATGAATGAGAAGAGAAATATCAGAGTCTTGAGGCGGAGGTTGTCTTTCTAAGAACGGATCTTGAGGGAATAAAGACAGAGAAAGTTTTAAATAAAAAAATTGTAGAAGGCACAAGGAAACTAGATCAGATTCTAAATAGCCAAAGACCCTCAAGAATCAAAATAGGTCTAGTATACTCAAGGACACAGGAATATTCTATGGGTAAGATAAACTTCAGGTCCGCGGGATTTGAAGAACTGCAAAGCTATGAAAATGAGCATCAAGGAAGATTCAATGAAGACAAAATAGCATAAGGGAAAAGAGGAGATCATCAATGGAGAATGAATCAATCAACCAGACAACTGAGGTACTGTCATGCACAAAATCATAAGGCTTCCAACAATAAGAGTGCCTATTTATTTTATGGTCATTCTTATAAGTGTCATATTTTTTGACATAAGGTTGTTGATTGTAGAAGGATCAAATTTGAAAGAGATGAGAATCCTAGATATAATAAGTATCAAAATTTTAGATCTCAAAACTCTCACCTTAGAGATAAAAATGTCTTCTCTCCCCTATTAAGTTATGTTGAATGTTTCAAATGTAATAATTTTGGGCACAAGGCAAATGAGTGCAGAAGCAGGTTTGAATACCTATCTAAGTTCCAAAATATTCAACGGACAGATATGCAAAAGGATAAGGAGAATTGGAAATGAAAAATTGAAAAGAGCTTGCAGTGTGGACTTGCTCTATCAGCACATAATCAATAAAATAGATGGTATGTGGATAGTGGTTGTTCCAATCATATGAATAGGGATAAAAGAAAATTTTTGTTGCTAAAAGAAAAGGACAGAGGGAATAATGTCACCTTTGGAAACAATGCTCCAACAAGAATTAAGGGTAAAGGGATAGTCAATCTTGATCAAAACACAAAGGCACAAAATGTGTTGTATGTGGAAGGTCTCAAGCACAACTTTCTTATTGTGAGCCATATGTGTGATAATGGCTATGATGTAACCTTTCGATCCAAGGATTGTGAGATCTGCAATATGATTGATGGAAATATAGTAGGAAAAGCAATCAGAACACACAATAATGTATATGTGTATGATGACTCCAAAGCAAGTTGTTATTTAAGCAAGACAGATGAAGTATGATTATGGAACAATAGGCTTGACCATATGAATTTTTAACTTTTGATGAGAGTCAACAAACTTGGAGTTGTGAAAGGTTTGTCAAGACTATCAAGACTAGAGAATTCAATTTGCAAGTCATGTCAATTTGGTAAGTAGACCAGGACTCACTTCAAGTCAAAAGAGTTCTCTTTGTTAAACCACTGGAGCTAATTCACACAAATATGTGTGGACCAACTAGAGAAAAATACTAAGAGGATAAAGGTACGTTATGTTCCTCATTGATGATTTTACCAAGGCCACATGGATTGTGCTCTTAAGAGAAAAATCAAAAGTATTTAAAAAAATTTAAAAAATTGAAGCTTAAGTTGAGAATGAGAAATATCTTAAGATAAAATTCTTAAGATCAGAAAAAGGAGGAGAACACACTTTAAAAGAGTTTGAATAATTATTTGAATAGAATGGCATTAAGAGGCAGTATTCAGTGTCTAGAACTCCATAGAAAAATGTAGTGGAGAGAAAAAACAGAACAATCCAGGAAATGGCTAGAGCAATGTTGGATGAAGAAGATGTGTCTCACATCTTTTGGGAGAAGAAGCACATGTAGTAGTGTATCTATCACATAGAACTCAACTCAGACCTAATAGTAATAAAACTCCCTATGAGTTGTGGAAGAGGAGACTGCATCAGTTAAATACCTCAAGATGTTTTGGATCAAGTGCTTTGTCAAAAGCAATGATAAGAATACTAGAAATTTTGACTCTTGCGTTGAAGATGTAATATTACTTGGGTACGCCACTCGAAGTAAAGGATATAAGTGTTACAACAAGCGAACAAAGAAGATAGAGGATTGCATTTATGTGATAGTAGATGAAATAGCTTCACAACCTGAGTCCTCTAAAAGAAACATGAACTCAGATGGTGAAGTAAATCCAAATATGAGGTCCTCAGATCAAGAAGAAATAAATTCATATAGTGAAGGCGAGGAAACAAGCACAACTCCAAGGCAAAAAACACCTTCTAGGTATGTATAGAAAGAACATCCTAAGAGTCAAATACATGGCGTTCAGACCAGGAGGAAAAATATTGGCAGTTAAAGTTGTGCAAATTTGGCTCTATTGTCACAGATTGAACCCAAGAATCTCAGCCAAGAAAGTGAGGACAAGTTTTTGGTGAAAGCTATGAATGAAGAACTTGACCAAATTGAAAAGAATGACACTTGGGAGCTTGTTCCAAGACCTAGAGAGAAAAATGGCATTGGGACAAAATGGGTGTTCAAAAACAATTTGAATGAGCAAGGTCAAGTAATCATAAACAAGGCTCGAATGGCTTGTAAAGGGTATGCCCAAATAGAAGGGGTAGATTTCGAGGAAACCTTTGCACCAGTAGCAAGACTGGAAGCTATCAGATTTTTTCTTGTCCTTGCCAATCATAAAAACATCAAGGTATATCAGATGGATGTGAAGTCTTCATTTCTCAATGGAGATCTGGAAGAAGAATTTTACATTGAGAAACCAAAAGGATTTATGCTCACCACGAATGAAGGGTTTGTGTGAAAACTAAAAAAGGATCTATATGGGCTCAAACAAGATCCCAGATCTTGGTACAAAAGGCTAGATAAATACCTTCAGCAACAAGGCTTTAAAAAGGGTATTGTTGACAGCAATTTTTACATAAAATCTGAAGGTGACTATCTACTAATTGTAGTACTATATGTGGATGACATAATCTTTGGTAGAGACATGGAACAATTGGGGCATCAATTCACAAAATGTATACAGACAGGGTTTGAAATGTCCATGATTAGAGAGTTGTATTTCTTCCTAGGATTGCAAATCTCTAAGTGTCCAAAAGGAGTGTTTATCTCCCAATCCAAATATCTCAAATAAACTCTAAAGAACTTTGGGATGGAAGATTGCAATCCAGTAAGCACGCCTATGGTTACAGGCTACAAATTGTGCAAAGAAGATGAGACACCACTGGTAAATCAAACTAAATATAGATCCATGATAGGAAGCTTGTTGTATCTTACAGCTTCGAGGCCATACATCATGTAAGTTGTGGGTCTTGTGGCCATATTTCAAGCCTTCCCTCGTGAAATTCATGTTTTTGCTGTCAAAAATATTTTCAAATATCTTCAAGGAACAACAAAATATGGATTGTGGTATGTTAAGAGCAAAGAATTTAAGTTGAAGGCCTACACTAATGCTTATTGGGATGGTAGTCTTGATAACATGAAGAGCACCTTAGGTGCAACTTTCTTCTTAGGGAAAGTTTTGGTGTCATGGGTCAGCAAGAGACAAGCCTCCATTTCTTTATCAACTGCTGAAGCAGAGTCTATTGTTGCTGCTACCTATTGCATGCAAATTCTATGGATGAAGAAGACTTTAAAATATATATAGGTAGAGTTAACTGATCATATTCCAATTATGTGTGATAATACAAGTGCCATCAGTATCTCTAAAAATCTTGTCATGCATTCAAATACTAAGCATATTCCTATCAAGTTCCATTTCTTAAGGGAATAAGTTTTAACCAATGTTTTCAGCCTTGAATATGTGGCCACTAAAGACCAACTTGTAGATATATTTACTAAGGCACTAGAAAGAGAACCCTTTGAATATCTCAGGCAACATATAGGAGTTGTGACTCCTCCTTCCAAATGACTCCATTTTGGAGGGTGTTGACAGCTACACAACATGTGGGATCAGTGGAAGATTAGGCTACAGTGATTTAGGGGGAGTTTTCAAGAAGTATTCTTTGTCATTGATGCCAAAGGGGGAGAATATTACTGGGGCATTGAAGAAGATCATGCTTAATTTCAGGGGGAGCTTATGGTGTTTCCATCAATGCCAAAGGGGGGGATTGTTGGAAAGTTTTCATTGTCTGGATGGTTAGTGGTTGTGAGTGTGTTGGCATTAATTTCAACTGGATTAGCATGGTGATTAGGAGTCTAGGAGGAATCCCATGGTTGTTGTAGTGCTCTGTAGAGAATCACCATAGTAGTAGGCTTACTGGAGAAGCCATTAAATGATGACTAGAGTGATTAGTAGTCCAGGATCAGGAGGAATCCTATGGTAGTTGTAAGCTTCTCTTAGAGAATCGTCACAGTAGCAGGCTTATTGGAAAATCCATAAAATGATGACTATGGTGAATTGAAGGTCCAGGTTCTTAGCATCATCTCTCAAGTTTGGAGCCATTTTATAGGTAGTATATGGGCTCAAAACCTAAATTGGACCCTCTCTAGCAGAAAGTGCTATGAATAATCTTTCCAATGGTATATGGAAAATCCAAAAATGGCCATTAGAATCAAAAGTTCTTGATCACCTAAGTAAGGAGCTTGAAGTCCTTAAGAGAGTATTGAATATCGAAACCTCATAGAAGAGGACTGATCGGAGCATCGGAGTAGGCTATATCGAAGGTTGGAGAATATTGGAACATCGAAGCAGGCTGTATCGGAGGTTGGAGAATATTGGAACCTCAGAGATATCTATATCAGAGGATGAGGCCATCGGAATATCGAAACTTCGTAAGTTATTATAGATTTCAATTCCTTGGAATCATTGAGGTTCGTAAAGGAAAAGAAATACAAGGAATTTGGTGTAGGACCAGGGACCAAGGAGTCTCTTCCACTCTCCTCTTGATAAACACATGGTCGCAGCTGATTGGTCCTTATGAGCTAAAGTGGAAAATGACATTAGCATGACGTGGCAGTACAGTGGACATGTGGCAGCTTGTTTGGTATTTTTGGTGGCCGAATGGGACAAATCAGAGCAACATGTGTCACCACTCAAGAGACACCACATGGAGAGAGATGACGAAAGCATGACACCATCTCGGAGGTCGTCATATCAGAGGTTGAGGACCTCGTAACTCATATGCAAATGGACTTTGAAAAAGATTACAGTGAAAGGGGCTCTGATGTAAGATTGGCAGTTGGTCTCGAAGTTCAAAGAACCAAGGGCATATATGAATCTTAGCATCCAAGTGAATTCCCCCAGTCACGAAACCTAGTCTTATGATGGAAATGTGGTAAATTTCTAAGCAGAGGGAGCTAAACACAATCAGGAATTTGCAATTTCGTAAGGATTGTTAAATAATAGTTATGATATGCATGGGCTCCAATATTAACTGGCACATGGCTGTGTGGAGACCAAAGAAACTAAGGGCTAAGTGCCAAGGGGCTAAAAGTATCAGAATTGTGTGATATTGTAACATTTCTTGTATATGATTTATGATATGTTGGGGCTCTGATTTAACAGTACAAAGAATTAAAAGGATGAATGGGTCGGTAGCTAGAGATTAAATGAAAAATAAAGGAGTTGTTTTATGGAGTCAGTGGGATCGTCATAAAGCATTGAGACAAGGCAACAAGGACAATGGTCCACAGAAAGGAACTGATGAGATGAAGAAAGCCAACTTCTAATTCCCGTGCATGTCTTGTAGATTTAAATAAGGAAAAGAGTGGCCATTCCTCAGTACTTTCAAGCTCTGTGGAGCAATGAATAAGCATGGGAAGTTACGATAAAATGTTCAGGAAGACTGAGATTAAATTCTCAGTAAGGATGATTACACATGGAGTTAGTGAAGAACTCGACAACCCATTCTTATGTTTAATGCCATGATAGAATTCAACCATCAGACACAACAGCAATAGGAGGAGCCATACTGAGTTACACTTGAGCAGTGTGGAAACAGGCAACAAAGACAACATTGTGCAATGTGTAGCAGAGGATCAAAACCACCAATTTCCATCGAGAAAATGGAAAGTGTGTATTGTTGAAGTGCTGAGCAGCGAGAGCAGTGTGTGTTGTGTAACAAGTACAAGAGAAGAACTAAAAGGAGTGTAACAGAGAGCCTGTGTGAGAGAAGGCATAAAGTTGAGGATATGCAGTTTTGAGCAGAGGATAAAGTGTTGTTGTATGAGACCAAGGGAGTCTGTGGAATAGTAGAGGACCGAGAGCAGAAGTTGTTTTTGCAACCAACCAGATTGGTATTTTTCCATAATTGTATATGCCTCTATTTTTAGTTTGAAAATTGTATGAAAATTAGAATAGTAGCAAGAGAAGGTGGCGACCTGCATTCAAAAGAGGTTGGTGCCTCTTGGCAAGTAGGTGCTTGCTAACCTAAGGGAGTCGATGCCTCCTTTGAGTGGGTTCTCACAAACAAGCTAATATAATTAAGTATGTTTTTAATTTACATCATAAACAACAACAAATTGGAGTTTTTTTCCCTATGAGTTTTCACGTGAAAACATCGGTGTCAATATGTGTGTGCCACTCATGTGCTATATTGTATGAACATATGAATGCTTAAGTTTGTTGCTCACTTTCTTTATGAGTGAATTCTCATAAGTAAAAAACAATAAAAGAACTAAAAGCATATTCAACAAAAAGATTTAAGAATCTCACTATTACTGATTCACCCCCTCTCTCAGTAATTCCTTATTCCAACAAGGCCTATGAATCACTTCTTTACCTTATCATTGACCATATATTCTCATGATTTCTCATACACCAAAACTCCTCCCATTTGTGAAAGTTTGTAAGGAGCAGGGAGCCTTAGTTGAGGTGACAGTGGGCTATCGCTCCATTGTTTCCATTGACCTAGTAGTTTCCCTTTAGGATCCCCTCCTAGGACCTCTGTCAATTTGAGCGGTAACATTTTCGTATTGTTTCTAGGGACGAAGAAGGTATATCTCCCTAGTGAATCATTGAGGAATTGATTCATTGAAGAAATTTAAAATATTCCTCTAGTGACTCCATTCATTGTCCAAACCCCTAGTTTGCTCGAAGGTGACAACATTCCTCCTATAACTAGGGTTGCTTCAAGAAGGGGAGAACAAACTCCATCACATATTAGAACTGCCTTTCTCCCTGAATATGAAAAGGTCAATGACACCACCCCAAAAATGGAAATTGATTCTACCACTGACCCAAACCAATACCAACCCAAAATGACTAAATGTGAAAGGCACTTGGTTAGTGTCTTTTCCCCTTTGAAATTGAGTAATGACCCCAAAATTTTACCTGAGAAATATAATAATTCATTTCCCAAGTTCAAAGGTGATGCTACCATAAGTTTCCATGACCATGTCGAAAAATTGTATTGGAACATGTCTCCTAGATTGATATTTGATGAGGATATGCTCATGATGCTTTTTCTTTGTCTCTTGGAGGACAAGCAAGATAATGGTACCTTGGTCTTCCCCCAGGATGCATAGAGGACTCCGACCAATTTGATGACATGTTCATAATAAGATGGTCATGTAATGTACAAGGAACCTTCAACATTGAGAAGTTCTATCAAATAAGTAGGGGAAGGAAAGACATCCGAGAATTCATCTGTTGTCTTAAGGGGGCCTGACCCAGGTTCAGATTTGTTCACGCCAACCAACAAAACCCTAAAGATTGGCCCTTTCAGCAACAACCTGCGTAGTGCAGGCTATAGTCTCACCCAAAGCAGTATTGGGGTATGTTAGAGCTAGGTTTTTGCATCCTGAGGCCCGTGTGATGGTCGTTCGAAGGTTCTTATAGCTTAGATTTGCCTTGCACATATCTATTCCTTCCGACTATCAACTACTGCAACTTTATCGAAATTACCTTCAGATCTTCGCGAAGGTACATGATCATACTTAATTTGCATAAAAGGTATAGATTCATTGTTTTCGTGCAATAAATCATATCCCTAGATCTGCCCTCGCGTAGATCTACCTCTTTTCGAATAGTTAATTACAAAAAATCTATCTAATTCTTCGTGAAGGTATTTAATTACTTTTATCACGCATAAATATTATAGATCCCACAGTTTCACACAGAAAATACACTTTAATTCATAGAAAACATATCATTGAACAAAGATGCATAAACTAAAATAGAGATAAGAAACAAGGCACAAATGCAATAGATTCGGTCCAAAACAGACTTTATTAGATTTAGCATTCTTACAGGCTCTTTCCACCCTACGCACCCAGTTGCAGGAGGCCACACACTCAGCTGCAAGAGCCTTCCCCTTTCGCCTAAGTACAGGAAACAGACTTTTCATGCCCTAGCACCTTGCCCTTCTACCTCAGGCTGAGAAAGGCAAGATCTAGGGTAACATCAAACCATGCTTAACCTGGTAGCTAGCCCTGCCAGGTTGGGAGAGGGCTGTCTCCTTGTCAATCTCAGGAAAAGATGGCCAATAAAGCTTGAGATGGCTGATGTAATGACTGATTTTAGGCTAGGTATGTGTATAGAGGTGTTTGATTGAATTTGATGATGTTTTGTTGGCTCAAATGTGAAAGGAAAATTTGGTTCCGGGGAATGAGGCTCAGTTTTGCAGAGATCTCTATTGGGCAAGGTAGGCAAGTGATTTGGTACTTCAAATTGAGTGAGATGGAGAGATTTTAGACAGGTGAGGAGTTGAAAATGGCATGAAAACTTAGGGATCCTTTTCAAACAGCTGAAAACATAGATAACTAAACAAACCCTAGGTAGAGCACTGCACTTTCAATGTATTCTACCTTTCTCCTTGTTTGATTTAGTTAAGATGAAGCAAAGAGAGATAATGGCATACATAAAACACATGTAGACTTAAAATTACAAAATCAAACACAATACCAAAGCAATATGCCACAAGAATCCCATAAAGTGCTGCAAACCCTGGTCTATTCCTTTGCCAAACTGCTGAAATGAGTATAAAATGAAGCTCCAAGCTTTTCCAAAAGTCCAACCCTTGCCAATGACTGAAAAATTAAAAGATATAGGTAACCAAAAACTCATCCTAGCCTCTAGGGGTTGAGCTCATAATTTTAGGAGCTGTTCCAACAAAATCTAAACTGAGAACTAAAAAGTAGGCAATGGAACAGCTTGCCTCTAAAAACTAGGAAACTGATTCATTCAGTTGCAAACTACCTTTTGATGGATGAATCTACCTCTATGGGTGAAAATTTAGCATAATCACATCAAAAGCCATCAATTCACATTGAATTACATCATGATTTTGACTATTAGAAATAGAAAAGTCAAACTGTGAAAAAACTAGGTGAAAAACAGAGTTTTTTAACCAAAATGAGCAAATTTCCTCCTATGCGCGGTGTTGATTTCCCTATGCGTAGCGCCTTTTTGCAGCTGATTTTGGAGGCCTTCACAGTGTCCAAATTAGCTCCGAGTGGGCTTGTTGGAAATTTCTACCTGTCTACACTCCTGAACAAGTGGAATTTCTAAATTTGGCCTCCATTTGCCCCTCCAAAACTGAGTTCTCTGAGCACTGCTTCCTGTGTGTCCAAAAAGGGGGAGAAAAGTCATTTTTGAGGTGTTTTTGACCTTTTTGGAAGCTCAAAACCTATCAAACTTTCTTGGCCATTTGTGGGAATTCATATCTTTCCATGAAAAATCTAGAAATGTAGAGTTTTTCTCAAAAGGAGGTCCCTAGAAAAAGCGCGCGCCAGGTGGTGCGGCACATCAGGCAGAAAAACCTGTTTTTTAGGCCAAAATTTTCAAAATTGCAAAAAGTGTCCCAAATTTCTTGAAATTTGGGCTGAGTGTCCTTCATCAAGTGTTGTGTTGGGCCAAGGAAGCCTCAGCCAAGATCTGAAGTCTATCTTTCTCTTTTCGCTTCCTTGATGCCTTCTTCAACTTGGCCTTCAAAATCTTGATTCTTGCTTTGCACACCTTGTTTCTCGCCAAGTAATGATGTGCCATGTGCCTCAACATAGTTTTCTCTCTGTTGGCCTTCTCTAGCATCTTTTCCAAGTGGATATTTTCCCTCTCAAGCCAAGATTCACGATCAGCATTGATTTCTTGTTCAAGTGATGCGAGCTTGACTTTCCTCTTCTTGGCAGCTTACCGGTTTTCTCATATGTTTTGGAGCTCCATAATGGTTTGTTGATCCTCTAGCTATTTTTTTCTTTGCTCCAGATAATTAATGATCCACTTGGCTCTATCCAGGTTGAGAGACAAATGTTGAATGTCATCTTGCTGCTCCTGATTGATCTCTCTAAGCTTTGAGCTTTGTCGGCCCAAATCGGTGTGTTATAGACATTTTTGGGCACTGCAACCCCAATCATAAATGTCAATAAACCAAGGGCTCTTAAGTCCCTAAAAGTGTTGTTCCGACCCCTAAAGGAACGATGTCAACTGATTACATCTTCTCCCAGAAGTTCTCCATGAAAAACTACTCAGAACTGGTCAAAACTAGACCATTTCACCTGCTCCATAGGCAAAGTGCACTGCATCCCACCTAAATACACACAGTGGGTGCGATGCATTTCAAAAATCCCTTCTATGGGGTGCGATGGGCGAGAAGGGACAAATGGCAGGGTCAATCCGCAAGGTGGAGGAGCATGGAATCTTCCAGAAACTTCTCCTGTGACACTTGCCTCTCTGAATTCGACCAGGGATGAGTAAGAGATCATCAATCTCCAAGTGGAATCAAGAACTATCAGAGAGAAGACACTAATCAACTCTCAAAAGCTGACTCACCTCCCTTGCAGACATCTATATATGGATCCCTCATCCCAGAGATCCAGAGGCTGGAATTTTGTATCTTGTGAGGAAGTGCTGCTGGTTTCTTGGTGCAACATCATAGTGTTGGGTGATCTAAGTTTGTCATGAGGTGAAGAAGGGCTTCTTGCTGAGAGGATGATGCTAGGTCAGAACTATTGGTTGTAACTCTCTTGGCTCTTTCTTGATTATCAATAAAGCTATTCAAGTTTTCCTCCATACTCTTGTATGATTTATGTTTTATGCATTTGTATGGTCAATTTACATCTGATCCTAGATTGTTTATGATAATAGATCTATGTTCTCGTATAGTGTTGTGCTGCTTTGATTCTACAGGTACTCTGTGAAGCTGGGTATACAAGGAAGCAAGTAGCAAAGGACTATCAAAAGAGAGAGGAATCGAGCAAGGAACCAAGCGCAAGACAGAGGTTGGTCTCCTTTATTCTTCTCTCATCTATCTCTCATAAAGGAAAACGAAAGTAGTCTTTACTTTGTTTGTTTCTAAGGTAGCCACTAGCCTTAGTGGGATTAGCAGTTCTGCATAGACACTATTCCCGGTAACAAAATGGCGACTCCGCTGGGGAGCGAGTAGATTGTTTGTTTATCTACATTTGTTTACTTTATAAACTTACAGACGGAGCCTGAAGTTGAGCCAGGTAGCCTTCGAACTGCATTTGCTATGCAAATGCAAAGTAGATAAATGCCGCTTCAGTCAATCTCCGGGTTTTGTTTATGAATTAAACAATTGATTTACAAACTCTCTAATTTCCCTTGTGGTGGCTCTAGTAACCTCCTTAGATCTACCCCTGTGATTGATTTACTGATTACCACTTGCTCGGCCAAAATCCCTGAACTGAACTGCAAACTGTGACCCGGAACCCAATCAAAGTCTCATCCCTGGTCTAGCGCACTGTCTGTTCTGTGAACTTCAAATGCAGCGCACTTCCTGAGTGTAGTAGGTGCGCTGCATTTCAGTTTCACTGTGTTACAGGTGCGCTGATCAGACAAGGCCTTGTTCCTAAATTTTGGTTTCTGTGCTCATTCTTTTCAGATCTATTCAGGAGTTTTGTTGCCTGTAGTCAGTACACCTCTGTTTGAAACCCCTTTCCTTGCTGTTATTTAGCCTCCATTGTGCAAAGAACTGCAAATGTTTTTATGTATTTTTTGAGTCATTTTCAGTTCTCCTTTACAAAGAAGTAGCGTAATTGTATTGTCGTTTCTTGATTTGAAAGTGTCGCAAGTGTCGTTTTCAGTCATAGAAGAGAATCTAATTGTTCTTGATAGTCGATTATCCTGTTACTATTGTATTTGATCTGAATTAGTAGTTTTTCTAAGTGTCGAAAGCAAGTTTTCAATTCCAAATCGCAAAGTGTTGTCATTGTCCTCATTTTGTCTTGAAAAGAAACTTGTTAGTAATTGTCGCTTTGAAAGATAATTCAGATTTGCACATTAGCTTTCTTTTTATCATTCACATATTAAGAAGGCTGAAAACAAATACATGCATGTGCATTTGCATTTAGACTGTTTGTTGGTTTGATTTAGGACAGTGCATATAGTGTGTGCTCTTTGCTCTTTGCTGAAAGAACGCCATCTCTCTTTCCTTAGTAGCTAGGATTTTCATTTGCCAAAAAGAAGATTAAATGACTGTTTATCATCTTAGATTGCATTTTAGGAATTGTACATTTACATCACGCGGTGAACCTGAAAGGAAAATTTCTTAAGCAAGATCAACTATAAAATAAATTTAATGAATCTAAAAATGCTTTGGAACCTAATGCACAACATCTAGAAGTCTAGGCTAGAGACGTATTCTGGCGTCGTAAAGCCTGGTAACTGTTGCTTTCACTGTTGGTTGGGTGATTCCTCCACTTTGAGACAATAAGTGCCAGTACGAACTTGTGCTCCCATGTACCGTCAAGTACATTTTGGGAGACCACAATAGGCTTAATCCTTTATCCATAGGAAGCCGTGTCTGCCGCCCTATCGATCGCAATGCACTTAACACAGCATTCGGGAAGATTGACTGCCGTACCGTAAAAAGTATTCTGCAGTTTTACAATTGGTTTGGTAATCCCTCTGTCTAGATTTCCAGAGCAGTCCCTTTCGTTCCTTTTCAGACTCCTTAACGGAAAAGGTCCATCTGAGCACTTGTCACTTCAGGCTCATTAAAAATCGAAGGCGACTAATGTCATCTTTTGTTTTTTCTCGACTCTTAAAAATTGAAAAAACAAGTTGTGTCAAAGCGTCTAAAATTTATTTTAAACGGAATAATTATCACCTTTCCTACGTTGGTCTTAGGTTGAGGAAAATGGAGTCCACCAACCAAGGAGTTCCCCTTGGAGTAAATCCTAGTCCCTTCTCCTCTTGGGGAGATGTTGGTGCACCCCATATGGCCACATTGTCGCTTCCAGGATTGACAATTGGTCTGCCCATATGGCTCTTCTCAACCTCCGTCGTTCAGAACACCGCGATTCCTGAACAATTGAGTCAGCAACTAAACGATTCCAGAGTTACCCCCCAATCCTCTACTTTGTCCAATTCTTCTTCTCCTCCTTCCTCTTCGCTTGATGAAGCTGGTAAAGCCAAAAATCAAGTACCTGAGAAGAAGAAGGAAAAGAAGAAGAAAGAGAAGAAGAAGAAGGAGCCAAAGGCGAAAAGGGGCAACCAAGCATCGTCTAGTGAAAATCCACACACTGCACTGACCAGGCCTATATCGCCATGTGTCATTTGCAAAGGAGACCACTATCATCGAGATTGTCCTTGCATCCCTCGGATCCTAAGGGATTGGTCTCCTCGTTTGCACAACCCGATGTCGTCAACCTCTGGTGATCATGTTGAAAGTACACCGTCAACTAGTGAAAGTGAAGCCCCTGGACAAAAAGGAAAATGTAAATTTCCTTGTAAACTGTGTGAAGGTGATCATGCCATCCACCATTGTCCCTTCTTAGATGAGCCTAAAAGAGTTTTGGACGACCGTTCGGTTTCACCGTTACGGCTTCCTCTTGGATATAAGAAACTCTTGCCGAGTCTATCACTAGTTGAAAATCCGGCTGACACGCCCTTGTGGTCGGCCAAAGTGTCTATCATTGAAGATGAACCATCTGAATCCACACCAGACGAAAGTCAAAAGGTCGAGGTGGCAGTTGACTCGGTCTTGCCTTCAGAGGTTCCATCTTCAGATGATACAATCATCAAAGAGAATAAGGATGACACTGTCCAAATTCTTTTCGTAAGCACAGACTCCGATGAACATGGGGGCAGTCTACCCGTTCCTTTACCGCAGGAAGGAAGTTCGTCAGAGTCATATCCGGCCGTCTATTCGGTCCCACCTCCAAGCAACCTAGTTGTTTCCTTTGACTGGAATCTACTAGCAGACCCCGTTTACCGGCTAGTGTACCATTCCGAATCATTGCTAAAGTATATAGAATGGTCATGGGCGGTACCATCATAGATGAAGGGGCTTCTGTGAGTATCCTTTCCTCAGCTGCTTGGAAAGTGCTTGGTTCGCCATCGCTTTTGCCTGAGATGAGAAATCTAACAGGCTTTGACAAAGGAACCAGTCGACCGTTAGGGATCCTTCCCAATGTGCCCATAACATTGAGAGGGAAAACCGTTCACATAAACGTAATGGTAGTCCAAGGACCCCTGGATTATAATCTACTCCTTGGACGAGACTATATTTATTGCATGGGAGCCATTGTCTCCTCACTCTTTAGAGTAATGTGTTTTCCGCACGAAGGAAGAGTGGTCAAGCTCGTAGACCAGCTTTCATTCCCCAGTTCACGCATAGCAAATAGTCATATACCATCCCTAAATGGTCTTTTCACGCAAGGAATGTCTCATCAATCCCCAGTCCGTCTGCCTGATGAGCGCAAGTGATTCGGGGGACATGACTAAAACCCAGGGGGCATGCACCCTAGTCTGCTTCGGCAAGAGAACCTTGGGTATAGGGTTGATTTCCGCGAAGGATATATGACTAATCTGGCAAACCCATCGTGACAAGAAAATGGGAACAGACTGGAATAAGATACCTTCGTTAAGGTTATGTCGAGTGACACCACTCCCCTTTGCCTATTTCGATAGGCATCGCTGAGAAAGAATTTTATCCACTATGTGGATGAAAATTTCTTAGTAACCTGGAAATTTTTCTCTATACCTGGGGGCATGCAAACCTTTTGGCATGCAAGCGAAGAGCAACCATTTATCTTTTTTTTTGGATTGGTCGTTTCCTAACTTGCATAAAGAAAGGATGTGGGGCAAAGCTTTGAAACAATGCCGTTTTTATGAGACATCCTTATTATGCGACTGGATTAATCGAGCAGTTTTAGCACATAGTTCAAGCTCGTTAAAAAATAAACATAAGTCATGAGCAAATGTTTCTTCCCGCATTTAAGCTCATTAAAAAATGAACAGGTAAATAACCATCGTGAATGTAGTACTTCAGCCTTTAAAGCCTTGGTCGTGTTCTCATCATCACCTCCACTCTGTATTGGCCGATCATTCACCTCCACTTGATTGTTTACCCCTTTTGAGGAATAGCTGCGAAGAGTGATCCTGTTAGCCATCCTTGTAACACTGTCGTGATTGGAAAATTCCAAACCTTACCTGGAATCAGCTGCTACCCGAATTTATCACTCGTTCCTCAAAGACGAGTCTCCTTTAAGCTCTTTTCAACTGACTCGTAAAATATGAAAAGATTGCCGAGCCATTGGCCTCTCCAGCTCATTAAAGTGACTGGAAGTGCTATCCCTCCTTTAGATTTTAATCTTTTTGGACCTGAGGGATTATTACACAAAAAGATCGAGCGCTTGTTTTGTTCGGCTCGTTAAAAGTATCGAAAATTCATCCCTTCTGTATTATTTTATACTTTTTCGGACTTAAGGGATTAGATGACGAAAAAAGATTTTTTGAAGTTTCCTTTACGTCCCTTTTCAGACTCTCTAAAATTGAAAAGGACCGAGTTATCTTTGTCGTTAAACTCGTTAAAACCTAATAGCGACAAACTTGTCCATAACAGACAAGAACGAGTTTCACTATCACTAGGCTCGTTAAAACATAGCGATAGGTTTCCCCGAAGGGAAAATTATAGAACAAGCATATGTTATCCTCCTCAAGCTTGACAAAAATAAAGAGGTACTGGTCAGCAATGACTGGGGAAAAATTGGGAAGAAAACTTGAAGAAACTTTATTGGTAGCAAGTCGCTCTTGAACATGACACTTTCACTCCGCATCCACGTCGGGTTGGGTTGTTCCATTCACTGGTCACATCACCATGGTTCCATCACACCATCCACATTTGGGGTTAATGTTACCAATCCATCATGTCAGTGTCACCGATATGTTCAAGAGAAGCCACTCAGAGAATTCACCTGTGTCTCACCCACTACAATACATCTTCGCTCCATTCTTTCATGACCACCACCCTGAACCATATATCACCAGATTGTTTTCACCTCTATTAAAATCATTTGCTCCATTCCGTGTCATTGATGTGGGATTCACTAAGGCCCTCCTATGACGGATCGCTTCTTGTCGACATTAGCTCATTATCCAAGAAGTCGATCTAGGAACAACCCTTTCAGTACTTTGAAACTTGCATGCCTCAATGGCAAGTTTCTCACTTCCGGCGACAGGTTTACATCAATGGCCTTCGACCGAAAGATTTTACGTGGTGTTCGACACCAAGTCCTTTATTCACACCACGTGAATTGTACTGTAGTACCTTGAGGGTCATCATCATTATCGGTGATTCCTCTCGCGCCTGTTAACAGCTTACATCATTGGCTGGTAATCAGGCGATGTCTTTCCATGTTCGACTCCAGAACATCTCTCACATGGATTGACTTGTACTTTGAGTGAAGATCGAATGAGATTGAAGACCCTGGATCTAGTTTCATCCATCCAGGCTGCGATATATATTCAGGAAAATAAAGACATCAAATGTACATCATTGCTGCACAGATAATCATCCAATCTAAGGGATGATGGCTCTACCAGAATCATCAGTCTACACTCAGACGATTGTCTGTCCTATGTACATGAAAATGAATTTATAAAGCTGAGCATGGGAATGCCCACCTCAGCTAGATCATGAAAGTATTATGAAGATAATGTATTGTATTTTATCTTATTACAGTTCTCCTTCCAGCTTGAAAGAACTTCAGATCCTCATGATAAAGCATTTCACCCGACATCAACAAATTTACGACCTCATGCTTTAAGGGGCAACTGTTATAGACATTTTTGGGAACTGCAACCCCAATCATAAATGTCAATAAACCAAGGGCTCTTAAGTCCCTAAAAGTGTTGTTCCAACCCCTAAAGGAACGAGGTCAACTGATTACATCTTCTCCCAGAAGTTCTTCATGAAAAACTACTCAGAACTGGTCAAAACTAGACCATTTCACCTGCTCCATAGGCAAAGTGCGCTGCATCCCACCTAAATACACACAGTGGGTGAAATGCATTTCAAAAAGCCCTTCTATGGGGTGTGATGGGCGAGAAGGGACAAATGGCAGGGTCAATACGCAAGGTGGAGGAGCATGGAATCTTCCAGAAACTTCTCCTGTGACACTTGCCTCTCTGAATTCGACCAGCGATGAGTAAGAGATCATCAATCTCCAAGTGGAATCAAGAACTACCAGAGAGAAGACACTAATCAACTCTCAAAAGCTGAGTCACCTCCCTTGCAGACATCTATATATGGATCCCTCATCCTAGAGATCCAAAGGCTGGAATTTTGTATCTTGTGAGGAAGTGCTGCTGGTTTCTTGGTGCAACATCATAGTGTTGGGTGATCTAAGTTTGTCATGAGGTGAAGAAGGGCTTCTTGCTGAGAGGATGATGCTGGGTCAGAACTATTGGTTGTAACTCTCTTGGCTCTTTCTTGATTATCAATAAAGCTATTCAAGTTTTCCTCCATATTCTTGTATGATTTATGTTTTATGCATTTGTATGGTCAATTTACATCCAATCCTAGATTGTTTATGATAATAGATCTATGTTCTCGTATAGTGTTGTGCTGCTTTGATTCTACAAGTACTCTATGAAGCTGGGTATACAAGGAAGCAAGTAGCAAAGGACTATCAGAAGAGAGAGGAATCAAGCAAGGAACCAAGCGCAAGACAGAGGTTGGTCTCCTTTATTCTTCTCTCATCTATCTCTCATAAAGGAAAATGAAAGTAGTCTTTACTTTGTTTGTTTCTAAGGTAGCCACTAGCCTTAGTGGGATTAGCAGTTCTGCATAGACACTATTCCCGATAACACGGTGTCATCATCCTGAATAAGAATGAAATATATCTACTGCCCTCCTGAAGGCCCCTCATCATGTAATGGCTGCTTGCCCTTGTCCTGTACCTGCTCTGCTGATGGAGGAAACGATACCCCTTCCACCCCGGATGGAGATAGTACTCGTTTTGTTGCTGCAAACAACCTTCTAGTGCCCTTTTGATAGGTGACAAACATTAGCACACTAGTGGTTTGTGTCTCATGAATCTCCTACTAATGTGAAGGTTCTCCTATCTCATGAAAAACTACTAGGGGTACTTGAGGACCTGTAAAGACCTCATGTGAAATGAAATCCTGCCATGAGATGTTCTGTAAACCAAGCTGATGCAAGACCACAATTTTGATTAGTGCGAAATGATATACACTGTTTAACTCCTACTGAGGAGGCTTCCTATGCACTAACGTGGTCATCTTCTCAATGTTTCAGCAAATAAAATAGGGAAGATTCATCATTCCCACCCTAGTGAAGTGCATCAACAATCTGATGTGATAGGCATATAGGCGAGAAAACCGGCCCTCACAGCTGAAATATTTAATTATGAGTTTCATCAAGGGAGCATATGTGTCCTTCAGATATCTGAAGGGAAAAAATCTACTGAGATGCCTCTGATAACCAGCCTTGATGTAAGGCTCATAATGCTCTCTATCAATCTGCTGCCTTTTATTCCACTGCTCACCAACATTTGGAATGCCAGTTGCTTGAGAAATAGTCTCGGGTGTCAAGGTGAATGTCACACCTGCCAAAGTGACTTGACCATTATGAAGATGGAGCACAAGCAATTTGGCCAACTCATGCTGGTACCGGACTTTCTCTACCAACTGACAGAACTGATAATAAGATTGGTGTTGAAAACATGTGACAGCAAGAGGACAGGCCAGCAGCTTGGCAAGTGATGTAGGCTCTTCTCATACATGTTTACCACCCTTGTGAGGTCTCCTTGGTGCATGCATTTCTCTAGAAGAATCACCGAGTGTCTCCACATCTCGATCATAGGAAGGATCTGACTCCATGTTTGCCAATGTTTGAGTTTTCTTAGATCAGTATGAAGAGATTTATGGTGTCTTTAGATTTTTTTCTTCCAAATATATGAAGGACTGTGGAGGGACAGTGTATGAGGGGATTTGGGAATATTACTAATAGGATTTTGGGGAATAGAAGGGTTTAGGGACAGTAATTAGGCTTTGGGGCAGCAGTTAGGGTTTGAGAATTTTTAACTAGGGGGATTTAGGAAATGGGTTGATGAAAATGTAATGAGAGGGAGGGAATTCAAGAGTGAGGGAGTGAAATGGCTAGGAGTGAAATTGGCAGCAAAAAACACAATTTGTAAACCCTATACAATTGTTTTTGACCAAAATTGCAAGGAGGTAGGGTTTCAAGTTTTTCTCATTAAATCACCATAAACATCAAGAGAAACTCATTCACTGATCATGGAGGAATGTTTGACTTACTTGAACCCCTGAGGATTGAGCAAATTTGGCAATTTGGATGAATTTGTGGGTGAAATCAGGCTCGATACCCTGTGCGCCGTGCCACAAACCCAATGCGCCGCGCCTGTGTAATTTTTACACTACAGAGGGTGGCCCAATGCGCCGCGCTAGATGGATGCGCCACGCCCCTGAAACTTGCCCAAATTGCTGCAGTTTTGCCTCCTTTGAGATTTTTGACCTTTCTCTTGTTAACTCCTTCCCCTTTGGATGCAAATGAGCTTTTTGAACATGACAAATGGTTTATATACAAAATATTTTAATTTTTCACTTATCAAAAACCCACTTTGTAATGTTTGCATTTGACTTGCTTTTAAAACTCTGTTTTTGCGCAATTTGTTTTATTGTTGCCTTTAATGAACTGAATGCTTTGATTTTTTTGTTTGCCTTGCAGGGGATGGAGTTGCTGAAGCTTGGCAAGGTGACCAGGGTTTCCACTGAAGTTATTACATATGAAAAAACTAAAATTACATCAAATTTATACATAAAAACATAAAATACTATGTTTTTCCTCAAAACAAGGTTTCGAGGAAAAAACAATTACTGAGCATGTGATTATGGAAATTATTATTACTGGAAACTTTATTTGACCTCCTCATGCACCTGCTGACTGTTATTGAGCATTTTGAAGACTTTATTGACGAAACCCTAGACCTAATGAGACCTAAAACCCTAAAAATGACTTTTGCAGATTTAAAGACAAAAATTGACTGCAGATGATCTAGATGAATGAAAATGGGCCAGCACATGAGGGAAAATGTATAATAAGCCACTACCATCTGATGATCCATGACCCTAATGGAATACAGCTGATTGAGTGAGACGCCTAACATGCAATGCAACAAGAGAATTTGATCACTGACGGAAGGATGAAGATACCGACACTAACACATGACCATGTCGAAAAATTGTATTGGAACATGTCTCCTAGATTGATATTTGATGAGGATATGCTCATGATGCTTTTTCTTTGTCTCTTGAAGGACAAGCAAGATAATGGTACCTTGGTCTTCCCCTAGGATGCATAGAGGACTCCGACCAATTTGATGACATGTTCTTAATAAGATGGTCATGTAATGTACAAGGAACCTTCAACATTGAGAAGTTCTATCAAATAAGTAGGGGAAGGAAAGACATTCGAGAATTCATCTGTTGTCTTAAGGCAGACTGACCCAGGTTCAGATTTGTTCACGCCAACCAACAAAACCCTAACTATTGGCCCTTTCAGCAACAACCTATGTAGTGCAGGCTACAGTCTCACCCGAAGTAGTATTGGTGTATGTTAGAACTAGGCTTTTGCATCCTGAGGCCCATGTGATGGTCGTTCAAAGGTTCTTATAGCTTAGATTTGCCTTGCACATATCTATTCCTTCCAACTATCAACTACTGCAACTTTATCGAAATGACCTTTAGATCTTCGCAAAGGTACATGATCATACTTAATTTGCATAAAAGGTACAGATTCATTGTTTTCGTGCAATAAATCATATCCCTAGATCTGCTTTTGCGCAAATCTACCCCTTTTCGAACAGTTAATTACAACAAATCTATCTAATTCTTCATGAAGGTATTTAATTACTTTTATCATGCATAAATATTATAGATCCCACAATTTCACACAGAAAATACACTTTAATTCATAGAAAACATATCATTGAAAAAAGATGCATAAACTAAAACAGAGATAAGAAACAAGGCACAAATCCAATAGATTCGGTCCAAAAAAAACTTTATTAGATTTAGCATTCTTACAGGATCTTTCCGCCCTACACACCCAGCTGCAGGGGGCCACGCACTCAGCTGCAGGAGCCTTCCCCTTCTCCTAAGTACAAGAAACAGACTTTTCATGCCTTAGCACCTTGCCCTTACAATGATCTTCTATCAAAATTCTGATAGTTAAACTCGCTATGACTCAACTATATATAGCCTTTTCATTACAATACCATTGCCCGCAGACCATGGGTGAGTCTCAAAACTGACCTATCACCTACCCATACAAGGGGCTAAAGCCCCTTTGACTCTTACTTAGCTTCGTGCTCTGCTTCCATGTTTCGTGGAATCTTTACATTATTTAATAAAACTTATTAAAAAAATTGACTTAACTGTCAAAAATTGACCCTAGGGACCCTATCCCTGTTGAGATTTCAACAAGATGATGGAGCTTAGTGAAAAGAGTCGCCTTCACTAAGTGGGCCCGTAGGCAAATTATGGTGCAAGTTCTATTTTTGGATCACAGCAGGATGATCACAGCAGGAATGACCATAGCAGGGATGATCACAGTATGAGTGATCACAGCAGGAGTGATCACAGCAAGAGTGATCAAAGTCTATTTTTAGACTAGCTGCCCAAAATAGAAAAGTCAAATATTATTGTCTCGTAATAATATTTGGACTATAAACTTGATCTTATTCTCTTGGAGCACTTCAGTTTGAGCTACAGATGTGGCACATGCAGCTGTCAAAAGGAAGTACGCTTTTCTTATGAGTCAGTTGAGTTGTTGCATGCATGACTTTAGTTAGAACTCAATCAGTTGAGTTTGGTGGAGTTGATTGTGGAGTTGATGGAATTGTGTTCAGTTTGACTTGGTTAAACTAGTTGTAATTAGTCTAACTACAAATAGACTAATGATGAGTTGTTAAACTAATTATTAACTCATAATGCAACTATAGAATACATCAGTTAACTCAGTTACATGTCAGTGCATGTTCAGTTCAGCAGGGACAGGTGTTAGAGGATCAGATTGCTATCAGTTGTGACTATAGTTGTGCATGAGGATTTGCACAATCAAGGGATTGAGTATGCCAATGAGTTTACTCATGTATTTGCCCAGTATTATAGCCTTTGCTCACGTCTTTCACAGTGTGAGTGATTCTTTGGAGGTGAAATACGAGTTTGGTAAACCATTCTCATTCATTCTTGAGCAGGTATTGAGCAGTGGAGGCAGGCAAGCAGTGGAATAGATTTGGAGATCAGATCTTAGCTGTATTGTGTGCAACAGGTGGAGCTGGTACTGGATTGCTTGTGATAAGCATTGTACTTTGTAATGTTACATGGTCTCAATCATTAATATACAGATAGTTGGGGTTTTTAGCGAGATGCTTTCCCCGGGTTACATACTGTGTTAATGTGTGAATGCTCTTGATGTTTTATTGTTATTGATGCTGCTATATTGATGATCAACGTAGAGGAGCTTATGTATTGTGTATGTATTCCACAATAGTACATGATCAGGATAATCTCCATTGAATATGTGTTTAGTATTCAAAATTTCTACATGGTATCGGAGCTGTTGATCATCAGATCTACTATTCAGGAAGTGTTTACATTCTATTTCTCCAGGCAAAGCCTGTAATCGGGCCAGGTAGCCTCTGGATTCATCCTTCCTTTGGAAGGTGAAATATCCAGTAAAAACCCATACAGTCAATCTCTGTACGAGAAATATTTTTTTCTCACGAATCTTAGATCTGAGGCGGTTGAGTTGGTTGCTAGTGGAATTCGAATTTGCAGCAGTGTTTTCTTGGTGGCAATGCAGCAATGTCTTTCAACGGATTGCGATTGGAGTATGCTCTTGAGGGCAGCTCAAACTATATTGCATGGAAGGACGGGATGGAGGCATTATTGGATGATAACGGGCTGAAGGAGTTCATAGAGACGGATGTCCCAAAGCCTATTGATGCTACTCAAGCTGATGCTTGGCAAAAGAAGACTGCAAAATGTCGAAGGATTCTATTGGAGGGAGTGAAGGATCACATTGTGTCCAACCTTCATGGAAATGCCACTCCATATTTGATGTGGAAATCATTAACAGAATTATTCCAAAGCAAGAGCGATCAGAGGAAGCTGGTGCTCAAAGATAAACTAAGAAACATCAAATGTGAGAAGGGTGACAGTATGCCCAAGTATCTCACGAAGTTCACTCAATGTCGAGATGAGCTGGGAAGTGTGGGGGTTACTGTCGATGATGAGGGCTTGGTGAGCTTGGCTCTCCTTGGTCTTCCAAAGACCTGGCATTCCTATCAAGACTCTGTCAATGGTCGGGAGAAATTGCCAGGATGGGAAAGACTATGGTCAGATCTTGTGCAGGAGGAGATCAGGCGAAGTACCAGGGATAGATCTTCATCAAAGGGAGCTGATGAAGAAAATTGCACTTTGGCTGCCAAAGCAAAGAAGGGGAAGAACAAGAAAGCTTCTCAGTCTGGTGTGAAAGGTAAGAAGCAGGATATGTCCAAGGTGAAGTGTTTTCACTGTCACCAGCACGGACACTATGCCACTAATTGTCCGCAGAAGAAGAAGAACAAGCAGGCTGTTGGATCTTCAGCAGAAGAGGCTCTAGCCTCGCAGTTTGAGCTTGATTTTTCATTGATCGCATGCTTGGTTTCAATTGTGATTGGATCGGTGTGGTTCTTGGACAGTGGTGCGTCTTTTCACATGACGAGAGATAGAGATTTGTTCTCTGATCTAGAGGACAAAGATCTTGGAGTGCACATCGAGATGGGCGATGATGGTAGATACAGTGCGACCGGTATCGGTACCATTTCCTTTGAGAGGGAGTCTGGTAAACCCTTCGTATTGAAGGAAGTCATGCATGTTCCAGGATTGAAGAAGAATCTTATCTCAGTGGCGATGTTAGAAGACAAGGGGTATGATGTTGTTTATAGGGAGGGAAAAGCTTTCCTACGCAGCAAGACAACTGGTGAGACCCAGAAGATAGGGGTTCGATTGAGGAACCTTTATCAGTTGCATGTAGATGGATGCACAGCAATGGCAAGCAAGGAAAAAGGATTGGTGAGCCAGGATGATGGCGAGTTGTGGCATAGGAGATTGGGTCACCTTCACCATGGAGCCTTGAAGATACTATAGCAGATCACTACAGGGCTTCCTAAAGGCACACTTGCGCAGTCAGATCATTGCAAGGGGTGTACTTTGGGGAAGTTTGTGAAAGCCACCTTTCACGAGAAGGATAGTCGCACCACGACGATCCTTGAGAGAATTCACACATACGTGTGTGGACCTTTCTTAGTTGCTTCGACAGCAAAACATAGGTATTATGTGATTTTTGTTGATGATTTCTCTCGTAAGTGCTGGATCTTATTCATGCAGAAGAAGAGTGAGACATATTCAAAGTTCTGTGAATTCAAAGCACTGGTCAAGAAGGAGTCGGGGAAGAAAGTGAAGGCTCTTAGGAGCGATAATGGTGGTGAATACATCTCAGACGAGTTCAAGGATTTCTGCAAGGCAGAAGGGATTCGTAGAGAGCTCATAGCTCCCCATAACCCACAGCAGAACGGGGTAGCTGAGCGAAAGAACAGAACGATCGTGGGTGCTGCACGGGTGTTGTTGCATGATCAGGGCCTACCCCTTCACTTGTGGGGGGAAGCATGCAATATAGCAGTTTATGTGCAAAACCGTTGTCCTCACAGGATACTTGGCATGAGTACACTCGAGGAGGCTTATTCTAGTAAGAAGCCTGATCTTTCTCATTTGAGGATTTTTGGTGCTAACGTTTACATGCATGTGACGAAGGATGCTAGGAAGAAGTTGGAGCCGACCGCAGAGGTTGGGATATTTGGGGGTACACTGATACGCCCCACAACTATCGTGTGTATTTTCCAGACAGTGGTAAAACTGTTGTGCAACGGAATATAAAATTTCAGGAGGAGAAAGCCATGAAGTGTTCACTTGAGAGGGAGCTACACTTGCATGCAGATGAGGAGCTATTAGTTCCTAAGGATGAGCTTCAGGATGTGGATCAGCCACAGGACGAGGTTCATGGAGTGGAAGATACCACTCATGCAGCGCCAACCATCAGAGGGCAAAAGCTCTTGACAAAAGCTGAGCGACTGGCTCAAGATGCAGAGAAAGTTGTAGGACCACCTATAGCCCAACGCAGGCAGAGACAGTCACCTGATCGGTACACTGGATACATGGCTCTTATGAGCAAGTGTGTTGTGACTGAGCCATCCTCTTTCGAGAAAGCTATGGAGGATCCCACATGGGTAGACGCCATGGTGGAAGAGTATGATTCTATTGTCAGAAACAGTGCATGGGAGATTGTTCCTAGACTGGAAGGGAAATCAGTGGTGGGTTTGAGATGGATCTACAAAGTTAAGCAGGCAGCTGACGAGAGTGTGGAGAAGTACAAGACAAGATTTGTTGCCCGAGGCTTTTCACAGATAGAGGGGATCGATTATGAGGATACATTTGCACCTGTCACAAGGTATTCTTCCATACGGATGATTCTTGCTCTCTCAGCGTAGATGGGATGGCACATTCATCAGATGGATGTGAAGACTGTGTTCCTTTCTAGAGGTTGGAGGAAGGAGGATGCTACTTCAGCAGAGATAGTGGATGCCACTGGTTACCAGCAGTTGGTGGAGTTGCATGTGTGCAGACTCAAGAGAGGCACATCGAGATATGGATTGGATGAGGTGAAGCTATATGGCTTCATGGATGCAGATTGGGAAAGGAGCTCAAGAGGCCGAGTATATGGCAGCAAGGGCATCAGGTACCATCATATTAGAGATTGTGTGCAGCGGAGGATCATGTTACTTTCGTACATTCCAACGGAGGATCAGGATGCTGATATTCTGACGAAGGCTCTCACTAGGAGCAAATTCGAGTACCACTGAGGCAGGATAGGGGTTGCTGATAATCCATATCTTGTCGAGAGGGAGTGTTGAGATTGCAACAAGATGATGGAGCTTAGTGAAAAGAGTCGCCTTCACTAAGTGGGCCCGCAGGCAAATTATGGCGCAAGTTCTATTTTTGGATCACAGCAGGGATGATCACAGAAGGAGTGACCATAGCAGGGATGATCACAGTATGAGTGATCACAGCAGGAGTGATCAAAGTCTATTTTTAGACTGGTTACCCAAAATAGAAAAGTCAAATATTATTGTCTCATAATATTATTTGGACTATAAACTTGATCTTATTCTCTTGGAGCACTTTAGTTTGAGCTATAGATGTGGCACATGCAGCTGTCAGAAGGAAGTACACTTTTCTTATGAGTCAGTTGAGTTGTTGCATGCATGACTTCAGTTAGAACTCAATCAGTTGAGTTTGGTGGAGTTGATTGTGGAGTTGATGGAGTTGTGTTCAGTTTGACTTGGTTAAACTAGTTGTAATTAGTCTAACTGCAAATAGACTAATGATGAGTTGTTAAACTAATTAACTCATAATGCAACTATAGAATACATCAGTTAACTCAGTTGCATGTCAGTGCATGTTCAGTTCAGCAAGGACAGGTGTTAGAGGATCAGATTGCTATCAGTTGTGACTATAGTTGTGCATGAGGATTTGCACAATCAAGGGATTGAGTATGCAAATGAGTTTGCTCATGTATTTGCCCAGTATTATAGCCTTTGCTCACGTCTTTCACAATGTGAGTGATTCTTTGGAGGTGAAATACGAGTTTGGTAAACCATTCTCATTCATTCTTGAGCAGGTATTGAGCAGTGGAGGCAGGCAAGCAGTGGAATAGATTTGGAGATCAGATCTTAGCTGTATTGTGTGTAACAGGTGGAGCTGGTACTGGATTGCTTGTGATAAGCATTGTACTTTGTAATGTTACATGGTCTCAATCATTAATATACAGATAGTTGGGGTTTTTAGCGAGATGCTTTCCCCGGGTTACATACTGTGTTAATGTGTGAATGCTCTTGATGTTTTATTGTTATTGATGCTGCTATATTAATGATCAACGTAGAGGAGCTTATGTATTGTGTATGTATTCCACAATAGTACATGATCAAGATAATCTCCATTGAATATGTGTTTATTATTCAAAATTTCTACAATCCCAACATCATCCAAAAAAATTATAGGATAGTCATGGATATCCCTGGTCATTTGAATCCCCCTAATGCTAGCATACTTGATAAATTCATCAAATTTGTTGGTGACCACCTAACCTATGCCTTTAGGAATAAGAAACCGCAAACCTTGGCTGAGGCTATAGAAATAGTGATGGAAGTTCAGGAAAACTTTATGAATTTCCAAAATGGATGTTAATGACCACCCCAAGGCTAAAGTAGAAGTCAAGAAGGAAAAATCCAAAGATCAACATGAATAAACCCTTCTCGTACTTCTCAAAAAAAAATGGAAAATCTCAGCAAAGAAATGAACTCACAAGATAGGATCTACATGAACAAACTTACTGCCTTGGAAAGGGCCCAAAAATCTAGCTATATCCCAAATGGGAAGCCTTTCCCTAAGAAGGAAAATGAAGAAGAAAAACCAAGCTCATCTCAAGTCCCTAACACTTTGGCTCCAACTAATGTTGTTGAACAAGATTCATCCTCCGAAGATGAGAAAAGTGATGAGGACGAAAGTGATGAAGAAGAAGTAGATGAGCAGGCTAACCTTATAGAATCTAAATCATTCAAAATTTTTCTAGGGGGTTCATATATTCATCCTCCCATTAGTGAATTCACCATCAAAGAAGAAAAAGAAGATCTAATCCTTAACGTTGATAATAGTGGAAGATTCAAAGGGGTTCAATATTCACGAAAGGAAAACAACAAAGACCCCACAACCTCCAAGAACCCAACAAAGATGACTTAATTCCCAATAAGGTCCCTCCTAAAGATCCTCTCCATGAAGACCCCCCTAAAAAGGATCCTCCTAAGAAAACCAATCCCAAAAAGGATCCTCAAAAGAAAGAGACCATCAAGAAAAAGGATAAGCGAAAAGAGGTCAGACTTAACATTGATCTAGAGGCTACTATAGGGAAAATGATTGTAACATTTCCATTAAAGGAGATTGTGAAGCTTCCCTGACAACAATGGAGAATTAAGAAAGCCCTGGGCTTTGAAGAGGATGAACTCCCCGAAGCATTGCAAAATATCCGTATTCCCGATCTAAACCAAGGATATGAGCCATTCATGCTTACCTTAACCATAAATAACCTTTTATTACATAATTGTATGTTCGATTTACGGGCTTCTACACATTATGCCATTAAATGTCATGAAGAAATAGGGTCTTAGCATCACTCGAAGGTATAAAAATGTGTGGGTTTTTAACTCCAAGATTGTGGAAGTAGAGGGCCTCATAAAGGACCTTAAGGTTTCTCTAGTTGTGAACCCTGATATATCATTACTTATGGATGTTGTGATCATAGATATCCCTAATGTGTGGGGGATGTTGCTATCAAGGAAATGGGGAGCCACTATTGGAGGTCATCTCCCAAATGGACTTGTCATACACCACTATTCCACAATATGATGGACCCCCCTTTATTCTTTATAGAGAACCTGCATACCCTACTCATGTGGTCAAGCTAGGACTGATCCCATACTACTAGACACATGAGATTGAGAAGCCTTCTCCCATTCTCCCTTCACAAAAATTTTGTATTCTCAAGCAACCAAATCACAAAGAAAAGAAAAATTAGAAGCCTAAAAGGGAATACTAGGTTGGGGATGTGGTCTTGGTAGATAAAAATCCAATGCCCATCGGGATTCATGGGAAATTTGGGGAGGATTATTACTACATTGTCTAATTTAATGAAGAAATTTGGCCACAACCGGTCAAGTTAAGTCGTATCACCTCTTTCCTTGATACTTGACATCGTATTATATGCATGTTAGGGTAGGATGCATTGCATATTGATTTTCTCATTAGAACTAACATCATATAATATTCTCATGATAGATTAGTTTCATTTGCACTTTAATTTATTGTTTATATGTATGACCTAATACTAAGCATGGGTGGTCATAAGACACTAAAAAAACATTTTTTTTGTGTGCTTGGTCTTTGATATGTGTAGGTAATAGGTCTGTGGTACCAAGAGATTATTGGTGTTCTCATGATCTCCCATTCGAGTAGCTTTGTGCAATTATTCAAGAGCTCATGTCCTAGTTGGAGCCAGATGTTACCCACCACCTGTGGGTAGTGTATATAGGAGAAAAAAATTCTCCTAGATGGTCCTCAATCGGCAACCAATATCCCCTTGTAGCTACAAGATAGCTCGATGTGCCATTGTCTCTATCACCTTAGCCAACCATGTGGTCCCTTGCCCACCTGTTTTGATTGTATGTTTGAAGGTGGGCCTCCTGACCCCAAAGGTATGGCTTTTAATTGGTGTAAATGAGTAATTTTACTTACTTTTCATGGGCACTTTTGGGCATGGATTGGTGGGGGGATTTGGTGGAAAGAGTGGGTTAGGTTTGTATTATTGTCTCCACTACCCCATTTCGTGGTTACCGTTATACCCTAGTCCTATGGGATCTCCTTTACTGGCCATTAGCTTTAGGGTTAGAACTACTTGAGAAATCCTGATTTTGGTTGTGTGGTCTCATTTCCCGACACCATATACATCACCCCCTACCACTCATTCTAGCCCTATTCATATATTTCCCATCTGGGTCCACATAGGGTCAGCTTCCCCTCTCCTTGTACGCACCTTGGGTTAGGCCTGGAACGATGCCCTGAAGGTTGATGCAACAAAAAAGAAAATAAAAGGCATAATTTGGCCACTCTCAACAGGAAATGCACCACAAAATTTAAAAGATGGTCGGGACTTAAAAATTTAGCACATGGGAAAATTCCAAACATGAGCTCTACCCCTTATCCATGGCTATCACCCTAGTTATTATGAGCCATAGATGAGCCCCCCCCCCATCATTAAGGAACCCATGATTGTCCCAACCTCTGGCAGGAAATGAACTACCCCACCTTAAGGGGCCATCCAATGCTATATATTACACATCCTGCTCTCATCCCCTAGAGCCCCAAGGAGTTATGAAGAAAAATCAATCAAAGGCAAAAGGAATATGAAATAGGGTGGAAAAACAAAGGTTGGGGTAACCCATGTACCATGATTTTCTCCCTCCCACACTCACATACCCAAGTGTGGGCTTCCCTTATTATGACTACACTTGTACCATGACATGTGGTCTGGATTATCCCCCTGATCCCCAATTTGTTCCAGTACTATATCATGTATGAACTACCACTTGAGGGATATACCATGGGCATGTCACACCCTTTAAAGGTTGAAACCACCTAATAGGGTCCTTGATTAACCCCTTATTGAGCTTGGAGGCCCTTATACATTTCAAAGCCCACTATAGAAGGGCATGCCACCATGAAGTGCCCCATTGGTTCCATGAATTGTAATCTCTTTTAATTGATTATTCTAATGATTTGTTGAATTGGAAGGCAAAGGGACACACAGATCTTATGCAAGATTGCAGGGGGGTTTCCATTTGGGGCTTGATCTCCTTCTATGGGATCTTAATGCTCCAGAAGGCCACATTGGCACTTGTAGGGTGAGTGTTGAGAGACATGGGCCTCCACCATAGCATAGAGTACTTCATGGATCCCCATCACCACATATTGATTGCTCGTCTTCCAACTTTTTGGATTAGGATGATGCACCTAGTTCACCATGCCTAGTCGGTTCCACGGTTGCACCATACACTAGGCATATGTTCTAGGGTTTAGAGGATGTCTCTGCCACAAAGGGAGGGATTGTGTCATCACCCTAGCCCTTACAGATGGTATAGAAGAATTTTTTATCCATTTGGATACCCATGAGGATATCCTTGTGCCCCCACACCCACTTGGGAGCACCACATGTTATTTCTTGAAGGACAAGGGACCAACCCCATGTCCACTATGTTTGGATTCCATTTCTACATCATGGCAACCCTTAGGACTTCATTAGGCCTCCTCAAAGGCCCAAAAACTCACTTTATTTATTATTCGACCCTCTTGAGAGGCTTCTTAATATGTTATTGAGCTATTTGGTGGGCTTGTCACCAAAAGGATTGTTATTATGCACATTATTTTTTTTAGGGGCTGAATTAGGCCAAATTAGCTAAATCGAACTCATTGAAGATTGTATAAATAGATGAGAGGTGATTCATTCTCTCATCATCACTTGGATTTGGTTCTTATCTATCGTGAGATTTCTCTATCCCTTTTGGAGCAGGATTTTGGATGTAATAAATGAATTTTGACATTGGGATATCTCTCTCTTGTCTTGGAGCTTCATTATTAGCATAATATGATGATTGGATTTACTCTTTTGCATATGTAAGTACTCTTTTCAAGCTTATTCTTGTTATTTACTTTGTCACGTGAATTTTGTTGGGATTTTCACTATACTAGGTCTGAAATTTACTACTTTTCTTATGCGAAATTATGGAAATTTGATCTTTTATGGTGTTGCATCATCTCATGTATCATGTGTGCAAGGATGAATGTTCCTAGAGGCTGTTCCTATTGAACACATCTCAATAATTCATCAATTATTGCATATTGAAGTATAAACTCTTCTAGTAGATGCTATCATGCCATAATTGCTATGCAAATTTGTCTAGAAGGCTCCTTGATTAGGTGTAGCTTCTCCAAGTCGCAAATTTCATTTTGACTCCATATTCCTCCAATATTTAGGAATTTATCCTTCCATAGGCAATCATTTTCAAAGAGAATTCCTCTCACCTCCCCCTCTTCTTCTAGGTCTAGCCTCCATAGGTCACCTAGGGCATCAATTTTATCATGATTTATCCATCAAAAAAATTTATATCTTGCCCACAACTGATTTCGTATGTCCTCAAGAACCCCTCCAAATTTCATGATATTTCGATGATGGGATCGTGAGATATTTCAAGCCCTAGCTCAAAGATCAATTCTTGCCCTTGGTTTCAAATTGGCTAGTAACCTCATTGGGATCATAAAACTAAAACATCAAAGAAAGATTCTTTCTTTGATACTATTCCTTTCCCCAATTAGGAAAAGTACATCCTTCAGTGATCAATTCCATATCCTTGACCTATTTTTTGGATCCACTTGACCCTTTGTGGTCTCGCAACTTGTTGACTCCAATTCCACAACGATCACTTATAAGTGAAGCATCCATAAGGCCTTTTGAGACTAGGGGCCACCTTGACAAGACATACTCTAACACCCTATCCTCAAAGGCCCTCTTATCCCTTCCTAGAGATACCATCACCTTGCTTCTAAAGCAAGAAACCCATTTAGTTGAGTCTCTCTTGTGAATAGGCATAGGAATCACTCTTTACCTTATCATTGACCATATATTCTCATGATTCCGCATATATCGGGACTCCTCCCATCGGTGAAAGTTCATAAATAGCAGGGAGCCTTAGATGAGGTGTTAGTGGACTATCACTCCATTGTTTCCCTTGATCTAATAGTTTCCCTTGAGGATCCCCTCCTAGGACCCCTGTTAGTTTGAGTGGTAACATTACCCACACAGGTTTCCTTTAGGAGACCTGAGTTACCCTATTTTTAGCCTTTCTATTCCATCTAATTAGATCTAAACTTCAAAGACTTATTTATATACTTCTTGAAGCACTTCCTAACCTTGTAAAACCTCTAAAAATCCATGAAAATCCTCAAATGCAAAAGCCTCAAAACATGTTCTCTATAAGCATCAAGGAATCAACATAAAACTCCATCTTTTCAAGTACCTATGCATCCTCCTACAACTCTTCTGCTATCTGCTACAATCTTTCACCTCATTAAAACAAGCATAGAACTTAGTACAAGGTCATCAAACTCATGACTACATGGAATAAATCAGGTGACCTCCATCTAGTAGATTAGCTTCAAGAATGAAAATGAGACAACATGGCAGCTATCTTCAAACCCTTTAACACCATGACAAACTTATGCAACGCCATGCCAACCTTTTGAATACAATGACAACATTATATACATTAGGAATGCATCAATACAAATATATGAGTCATAATATCCATCAAGTGACATCAATGGAAATAATAGCATGCCAACAAACTCCCCCTTTGCCAATGATGTCAACCTGAAACTTCCCTCTTTGAAGTGAACTTTTGGAGCTGACCACATACAAAACTCTCTCCTTGATCTAAAAATCACTCGTGAGTGATCTCAGTTAATTAATTTAATGAAGGCATTACAAACTCATGTGCTGGTGTGTTTCTATGTTATCTTAGGCAACGGATCGATCAGATTGCAAAATACACAGACACTGGAAAATGGAAAACAGTAAGAGAAACACAGTAAGCAAATGTAAGAACACAACAAATTAATAAAGATTTCACCCAATCCTCTTAGGCTACGTCTCTAGTCCAGCTTTCAGTGGTGGCCTTCTTTTAGTGTGTCTTTGAACAGAGTTTTTACAATGAGGAGCTCAATTTGAGTCTCCTGAAACAGATGATGCTTAGTAGGGTGGTTCTTGGATTCCCCAAGCCACTAGAGTTCATAGACTCCCCCTTACCAAGTCTCGACCTCAACTGGTCTTAATGGGATGAGCCCATTTTGGTACTCTGTTCTCGACAAATATCCTCATAGGGATTGCTTGAACCTCTCAAGCCTGGTTTTGTCTGCTCGATGCTACCTTAACTCTGCAGGTAAGCTCGGCTCTCTGTTCTCTGCTTCACTTTCTGTTCGGTTTCTCTAGCTCACTATCTCCTTCTTCCTTTGCTATTGTCTGTTCATGGCCTAAGGCCAATTTGTCCCTTTGACTATTCGCTTCCTCTTCCGCCTCTTTGGATCACCTGATGTTGTTCACTTGGAATTCCCTGCCTCTGCATCTTCGCCACTGCGTAACGTCTCCCAAGGAAGTTGCCACTTGTCCTTTCGCGAAATGCACCAGCTCTTCCTCAAATGGTTTGGTATTTCGATTACTCTATGTAATGATTCATCCGCCAACTCAGCGGTCAAATCGGACTTCAAACTTTTATATGCCGTAGCTTATTTCTCCGCTAAATCCAGTCTCCCCATCAGGCGCACTCTCCGCCGTTAGATCCGGGGCCTCCAAATCCTACGGTTATCGCTCTTATCGTGCAGTTGACTTGCTCAGATGCTAGCCTACGATGAGAGGTAGTTTTCTCTCTCATCCATTGGACACGCATCGTTTGCTATATGGCATTGTTGGGTCTCCTGACAATTCCGCTTACCACCCAAAACGCCTCCGATATTCCACCGGTTTTGGAGCGCGGGTTTTGGAGTGCGGGACCCACCTTTGAGTTTAGCGCTTTTCCATGGTTTTTGGCTTTCCTTGTGACCAAGCGCTCGGGGCTATTCCATTTCGAGGGTTTTTTCCCAGCGATGCATGATTTAATCTGCGCATCAGAAACGGCCTCCATTTTCTAATCCAAACTTCCTAACTGCTAGTTTGCATCCTACGTGGTCTCCATGGGCCTCTGTCAACGTGCTTTGATTGAGGTCCTCCTCATTCCTCGCTGGCTACAAACTACCACTATCCAAAGGTCCTTCCTGATAGCTCTTTGTTCACAAGTTTTTGAAGTCCGTCACGATTTGATACAGTCATAGGATTCTGATAATTTTCCATGGATCCAATTCGGATCACGGCCTTCCCACTGAAAAAGCTTTTGGACCACCAAAAGTTGGTTTTCAAGCATTGAATAAGTGAGGATACAACTATCTCACTTGTCCAATCTCTATCCACTTTTCACTGCTCGGCTTTGAACCCTTGAGCCCAAATCTGAGGTACTCAACATCTCCCCTGCGTGTCGTTCTCACCTTCCTGTCTAGAACTATGTCTTCCTACAATTCATTAAGATATTCAATAACAGGTCATCAATAGAAGACAATTGACCCTGTTCTTCGGGATCCTCAATTAGTAAAGGTTCAAACAATCTCAAGCAATTTTTATTCACGACTGAGTAGATGTGCATGTAAGCTGGTAGATCAAGGTGAAAAGCATTCTCACCAATTTTCTCAAGTATCTTGAAGGGTCCATATCTGATAGGCTTTAGCTTTTTACCTTCACCTTGCATTCTGTCCTTGCTGATATACAGCCATGACTTGGTCACCAACTTGGAAACTACGCTCCATCCTATGCTTGTCATGCTTTGCCTTGTACTTGGCTTGGCCCTTTTCCAGCTGTTCCTGTACTGCCTAGAGGATCTCTTGGATTTGTTCAATGAACCTAGTTGCCCTGTTCACATCACTGTGTCCCTCAACTGTTGTGTCCTTACCAAAGACAAAATCCAAAGGAGACCTTGGTGTGAAACCAAAACAGGGCTCAAAAGAAGATCTTTGTGTAGAAGAATGTTTTTCTCGGTTGTAAGCATGTTGCACATAACATAAATGTTCATCCCAAAGCTTAGGATGTTTGCTGCAATATCCTCTAAGCAACTGGATCACTGTCCTGTTGACTACTTCTGTTTGGCCATTAGTTTGTGGATGAAAAGTTGTGCTTTTCTTCAGTTTCGTGTCCATCAGTTCCCACATATTTGACCAAAACTTTCCCACAAATTGGGTGTCTCGATCAGATACAATGGAAGTGGGTAATCCAAAATGAACCCATACATGTTGAAAGAACAGTTTTGCAGCTTGTTCAGCTGTAATATGTTTATTACAAGGTATCAAAATACAAATTTTGCTGAACCTATCCACAACAACATATAGATAATCATGACCTCTCCTAGATTTAGGCAGTCCTCCAATAAAATCCACGGAAACACTTTCCCAAGGGTGAGAAGGAACTGGTAATGGAGTGTACAAGCCTAGTTTTCTATTGTTGGGCTTGCTTTTAGCACACATAGTACACCCTCTTACATATCTAGAAATTGTCTCGTTCATTTTTGGCCATTAAAAAAATCTTTGCAGCTATGCAACTGTTTTACTTACCCCAAAGTGACCCGATATTAGAGAAGTGTGTGCTTCTCGAATTATCTTTATTCTTTCAATTTGTGGAATGCATAGCTTCCCACAATGATATAAGAGCTGGTCCTTTACATGATAATCCAATTCCTCTACTCGTATGCCTTGACTTAAAGTTTCATATACATCTTTGAAATCTATATCTTGAGCATATTGTTCAATGTAGCTCTCATGTAACACAGAATTATGCTTAAGTATAGTAGATGCATTTATAATGGGTCTAGATAACATATCTGCAACTTTATTGTGTATGCCCTTTTTATATCTGATGACTAAATGACACTGTTGTAGAAAACCCATCCACCTATAGTGTTTTGATTGCTGCAACTTAGTTTGGGAGTGTAGGTATTGAAGTGGTTGATGATCAGTATGTATTACTGTCTCTTTGCCCATTAAGTAATGTTTCCACTTTTTCACACTCTATACTAATGCATACAATTCTTTATCATATGTGGGGTAGTTAACTACTGCAGAATTAAAAGTCTCAGAATGATAACATAGGGTTCGTGCTGTATCAACACTGCTCCCATGGCATAGTCACTGGCATCCGTTTGGATCTCAAATGGTATTTGAAGATCAAGAAGTGCTAGTATTGGTTCTGTATTAATCTTTTCTTTCAAGGTGTTGAAGGCTTTCTGCTGTTTGCCTCCCCACTGAAACACCTTGTTCAATCCTGTTAAAGCATGTAAGGGAGTTGCAATTAGAGAAAAGTTAGAAATGAACTTTCTCCAATATTGTGCTACTCCTAAGAAGCTCCTAACTTCTGTAGTAGATTTTTGTTTAGGCTAGTTTACAATGACTGCCACCTTAGAGGGATCTATCTTCAATTCACCACCCCCTACTATATGTCCCAAATAATTCAAAGATGTTTTGCCAAATTCACATTTTGAGAGTTTAACATAAATTTTTTCTCTTCTCAAAACATCTAGTGTCTGCTTAACATGCTTTAAATGTTCTTCCCATGTTTTGCTAAATATTATAATGTCATCCAGATACACAATAACAAAATCATCAAGAAAAGGTCTGAGTACATCATTCATTATTCTCATGAAAGTAGCAGAAGAATCAGTTAAGCCAAAAGGCATAACCAGACACTTATACAATCCTTGCTTTGTTTTGAAAGTAGTCTTCCATGCATCTTGTTCTGCAACTCTGACCTGATGGTATCCACTATGCAAGTCTAACTTGGAAAAATAAACAGCTTCTTTCAATTGATCTAAAAGATCATCTATGCGAGGAAGGGGATAACAATTTTTTATTGTTATCTTATTCAGTGCTCGGTAATCAATGCACATTCTCCACGAGCCATCTTTCTTTCTCACCAAAACAATTGGTGACCCACATGGTGATGTGCTAGGTCTGATGAACCCTTTCTCGAGCAACTCCTACACCTGCTTCTTGATTTCAGCATTCTCTAAAGCGGACAACCTGTACCTTCCAATGTTAGGCAATGGAGCATCTTGCTGCAAATTAATTTCATGCACTATTTCCTTTTTGGGTGGCAGACCTTTAGGTTCTTGAAACAAGATATCATACTCTGAAACAAATTTTTCTAAATCAGCTTGTTGTTTAGCATCACAAGCCTCAAATACATTGGTTTTATCATGTTTCTTTTCCTTTACAACCATCAGTAAGAATTGTTTGCATGAATTTATCATTTGTTTCATCTGCCCTAAGTTTATGAGAGTATAATTATTCTTGAGCTTATGAGCTCTTACAAAGTATTTGATTCCATCTTTAACGAGTAGATACTTGTTCTCAGCTCTATAGAAGATAGCTTTTCTATCATACAAGTAAGGACTTCCTAAAACAATTCCACATATATCCAAAGGAATTATGTCTAACTCAAGCTCATCTACAAATGTGACCCAAAAGAAAACTTAAGTTTGCATTGTCTAATCACTTGTAGTTGTGCTTTATCACTTAACCATCCTAATGGGTATGGTTTCTTGTGAGGTGTAGTCAGTAATCCCAACTTCTTTACAATTGCTTCAGAAATTAAATTTACATGTGAGGCCCTATCAAACAAAGTATCAATCTTTTGATGTTTGGACATAACTCGAATATGGAAAAGCTCATGTCTTTTTCTCTCATTTTCTTCATCAAATAGTAGATTGTGCAGAATTACTAGTAGATGCTTTAGAATTCTTACCTTTTATACTTGTGGCTGCAATAGTTATTTCATCTCCTGAGTCTGACCCCAAATCTTTCTGAATAGCTGCAGTAGTCTTCTTCTTCTTGCCCTCGAACTTCTTAGGCCTCAGCTCTGGATGCAGAATCCAACAGTGCTCATCGTCATGCCCATCCTTCTTACAGTGAGTGCATGAAGACTTTCTCTTCTGTGTATTGTTAGCCTTCCTTGCTTTCCATTTCTGTTTTCTTTTCTCCTTATTCTTTCTTGCAGTGGGTTCGGATGAGCCCCCAACTTCTGGATTTCCATTCTTTCCTCTAGCTTCTAGATGAGTAGCTTGAACAGATACCTCATCTCTACTAGTGGGATTAAACATGAGGATAGTGTGCCTCATGTAGCTATGTATACCACCAATGTACTTCAACAGAGTCTCAGGTGAGTCTAATGAGATTCCTAGAATCAATGCTCTCTTCCTAAATTCTTGGGTGTATCCTTGTACACTTTCCCCTTTCAACTGTCGAAGATTTTGACAGTTCATCATGGCTTGTTGCATGTAGGCCAATGGATAGAACTGCTTTTTGATTGTAGAAACAAATTCACTCCAAACAGAGATAGTCTTACCATGTCTCTTCATGTCAGCTTGGAACCTGCCTTCGTACCAAACCAAGGTAGTGCCTCCAAGGCATAGGCTTTCCAGCTGAATCTTGCTCTTTTCTAAATCGATACTCTGCACTTTACAATAAACATCAATTTGTCTGATCCAATTGTCCAGATTTTCTGCATTCAACTCTCCATCATATATAGGTAAATAAAATTTAACATCTAGCTTAATCAAAGATGCCTTATTTTTATGTTCAGGGCTATTAGGAGGTGTGAGAAAGCTTTCCTCTTTCCCTTTCCCTTTTGAGTGGTCATGGAGGAGAGAATCATCTTCTCCTTTGTCTTTTTTGAAGCCTGATGAATCTTCATCCTTATGTTTTCTAAAGTCCTTATACATTTCCTCTACCATGGACCTTATGGCTAGGAAACTATCTATAAATTGAGGGTCTAGCCCCACAAAACCTTCCTTTGACATTGTCTTCCGAGGATAGACTCTCCCAATTTCAGGATTAGTTTCGACCAACTCTCCTTCTCCTAATTTGAGCTTTGATCTAGTTAGCATTCAAAAGCTAAATCCAACACAAGCTTGTCTAACCTTACAACCTAGAGCTCTGATACCACTTGATCTAAAAATCACTCGCGAGTGATCTCAGTTAATTAATTAATGAAGGTATTACAGACTCATGTATTGGTGTGTGTCTATGTTATCTTAGGTAACGGATCGATCAGATTGCAAAATACATAGACACTGGAAAATGGAAAACAGTAAGAGAAACACAGTAAGCAAATGCAAGAACACAACAAATTAATAAGGAGTTCACCCAATCCTCCTGGGCTACATCTCTGGTCCAGCTTTCAATGGTGGCCTTCTTTTATTGTGTCTTTGAACAGAGTTTTTAAAATGAGGAGCTCAATTTGAGTCTCCTGAAACAGATGATGCTTAGTAGGGTGGTTCTTAGATTCCCCAAGCCACTAGAGTACACAGACTCCCCCTTACCAAGTCTCGACCTCAACTGGTCTTAATGGGACAAGTCCAATTTGGTACTCCGTTCCCAACAGATATCCTCACAAGGATTGCTTGAACCTCTCAAGCCTGGTTGTGTCTGCTCAATGCTGCCTTAACTCTGCAGGTCAGCTCGGCTCTCTATTCTCTGCTTCACTTTTTGTTCGGTTTCTCTAGCTCACTATCCCCTTCTTCCTTTCTTGTTGTCTTTTCATGGCTTAAGGCCAATTCATGCCTTTCACTGTTCGCTTCCTCTTCTGCCTCTTTGGATTGCCTACTACTGTTCACTTGGAATTCCCTACCTCTGCGTCTTTGCCACTCTGTAACGTCTCCCAGGGAAGTGGCCACTTGTCCTTTCATGAATTGCACCAACTCTTCCTCAAACGGTTCGGTATTTCGGTTACTCTGTGTAATGATTCATCTGCCAACTCAGCAGTCAAATCGAACTTCAAACTTTTATATGTTGTAGCTTATTTCTCTACCAAATCCAATCTCCCCACCGGGCGCAATCTTTGCCATTAGATCTGGGGCCTCCAGATCCTACGGTTATCGCTCTTATCACGCAGTTGACTTTCTCAGACGTTAGCCTACGATGAGAGGTGGTTTTCTCTCTCATTCGCTGGACACGTGTCATTCATTGTATGGCATTGTTAGGTCTCTTAACAATTCTGCTTACCGCCCAAAAGGCCTTCGATATTCCGCTGGTTTTGGAGCGCGAGTTTTGGAGCGCGAAACCCGCCTTTTAGTTTAGTGTTTTTCCCATGGTTTTTCGACATTCCTTGTGATCGAGCGCTCGGGGCTATTCCATTTCGAGGGGTTTTGCCCAGTGAAGCGTGAATCGCGCATCAGAAACAGCCTCCGTTTTCTGATCCGGACTTCCTAACTGCTAGTTTGTGTCTTGCATAGTCTCCATGGGCCTCATTAGTGCGCTTTGACTGAGGTCCTCGTCGTTCCTCGCTGGCTACAAACTGCCACTGTCTAGAGGTCCTTCTTGATAGCTCTTTGTTCACAAGTTTTTGAAGTCTGTCATGATTTGATACAATCATAGGATTCTGATAATTTTCCATGGATCCAATTCGGATCACTCCACCTTTGAAATTAATAGCAAGGGGCAAAACATATCAAAATCAAGCATTATGCCTTCTCCAAAATAAACATGTTCCTCCTCTACATGCAATGGGCTCCATTAACCAATTCAAAAACTCCACTCAACATCATATGCAGATGATAAACAATGGGATGCATGGATAAAATATTAAAGCAATAACAAAACTCCTCCATTGATCTCATAAGTTAAGAAGATGTGCAATAAACTCCCCCTAGACATGAGCTACATCTAATCTACAACACACTAAAGCAACAATACATTTGTCCTATCAAGAGTAGCAGTAAAATTTGGTCATCTCTATAGTAGCAGCAATAAATTTTGACCATCTATGAAGAAAAAACATGTACATCCTCTATATCGGCACCTCCACATTATACCATCTAGATATTAGCAATAGAAAACTCATACATCAACAACAACAACCTCTATTTGTTCATCTCTAGTAGAAACTACAAACCATCAATCCTCTGAAGTAACAACTCTTCCCGATATTTGTGCAAATAGGAACATACTCCCCTAAATGCAATCATCTCCATGACCGATTGTATTATTACCACTCAATATAGCAAGGGTCCTAAGAGGGGTTCCAAAGGGGAAACTACTAGACCAAGTGGCAACAATGGGACAAGGATCCATTGTCACTTCGATCGATCTCCCCTGCTCTTTATGAGATTTCACCGATGGGAGGAGTCTCGATATAAAGGAAATCACAAGGAGGCATAATTTAATGATGGGATATATAGTGATTCCTAAATCCCTTTCACAAGAGAGACTCAAATAATAGGCTTACTTACTTAAGGGGCAAGGTAAGGGGCTTTGTAAGAAAGGCTCAAGGGAGACTTAGACCTAGGGATTAGAGATATTCCTTAATGAAGAATGGCATGACCTAAGACTCCTTTACAAACAAGGTTTCTAAGTGGCCTTGTGAGATAAGGAATGATGGAAATATGGGACCACAAAGAAGCCCAAGGGAACCCAAACGACACCTAGGTTTTCGAGGTAATATTCAACCAAATGTCTAAGTCAACTAACGGGAAAAGAGGGATCAATAATAGATCAAATTTCATTGAGTTTTCAAGTAAATAAACCCCTTAAAATTCTACTAACATAAGGAGACCTAGGCCAAAATAGTTTTGGTGCTAGGGATTGATTTTTCTCCAAAACCAACTGTGGGATTGCCCTCAGATTTGAAGGGCTAAAAGAGGATACAACAACGCAGTCCTCCACCAGCTCACACCTCAAATGGATGGCTCTAAAGAAAATCATTTGATGCCCTAGTCAAGTTGTCTAAGGGTTAGCGAAAAATCAAAGAAAAGGTAATAAAGGTTTTAGGGGTGATCAATAATGGATTATGGATTAATGCCTTTCTTTTTGGAATAAATGGAGTCAAATGACCTTGACTAAGGAAACTTCGATGCTTCAAGGAGACCTTAAGGGACCTTGCTATCCTAATAGAAGATGGGAAATGAAAACCCTTAAGAATTTTATACTTCCAATACAATATCAAGATGGAGTTTCAAGGACTTAATTACACAATTATTCCCCTAGGAACATTCACTCAATCTTTGTCAAATGAGTAACACATGCAAAATTCCCAACAATTTTCAATGCTCCAAGCACTTCGCATTAATTAGGGCATATCCAATTACAACAAGAGAAAATTCCATGCATTAGACATTTATTATGACATAAATAAGCATCATAAATCACTTACAAGGTAAAGAAAGAGTATATCCATCCATCCAATATGAAAAATAGAAGCTCCAAGAAGAAGTGTGAAGTTAATCCAAACATCAAAATTCATTTAAAAGCTCCAAAATTCATCCAAATTGCAGGTTTGAGTTCTTTAGGGGATACAAGTCCAAATCCAAGTGATGATGAGTGATCAAATGATCCTCTCTTACATTTATATGATCCTCTAAGGGATTAGAATATCCTAACTTAGCCTAATTATTCCCCTTTAATAAAATAATGTGCGAAATAACAATACTTTTGGTAACAAGCCCACCAAATAGCTCCATAACATGAATAATTAGCCTCTCAAGAGGGCCAAAATGATATAAAGGTAGCTAGAATGGTCGTTGGAAGGCCAAATCAAGTCCCTCATGTGACATAATGAATAGGAGGGCTCCAATAACAATGATGAAGGGGGTGGCCCCTTGATCTCCAATAAAATGACCTGTGGTGCTCCTAAGTGGTTGTGTGGGCACAAATAATATCTTCATGGGTCTCCAACTAAATCGAATGGGTCTATGCTCCATTTGTAAGGGTTGGAACAATGATGCAAGTCCTCCCTTGTTTCCCTAGGTGAGACAAAACACCATTTGGGCCCTGGATCAACTTTTGAGTGTGTGGTGCAAGTGTGTAACTGGCTAAGCAAGGTGGTCTAGGTGATTCATCACCATTGAAAAAGTGATACACGAGCAAGAAATAATTGTTGCTGAGGATCCCATGGTGTGGCTATCTACTCTCTGTTGCAGTGGAGGCCCATGGCTCTTAATGCTCACCCTATAAATTCCATTAGGACCCTTTGGAGGGCTTGGATCCTGTATAGGGATACCAAACCCCAAGATGAAGACCCTTCTACAATCTTGTATAAGACCCAATGCATCTCCTCGATTTCCAACACAAAAATTAATTAGTGCAATTGGGTAAATGAGCTTACAAATCATGGAACCAAGTGGGCACTTCATAGTGGCATGCCCTTCCATAATGGGCTTTAGAATGTACAGGTGTCCCCAGGTTCAAGAGGAGTTTAAGAAATGACCCTATTAGGTGGTTTCAACCTCTAATGGAGTGACAAGTCCATGGTACATATGTCACATGGTAGGTTTCATGTGAAATAGTGAAGGAACTGAGTGGGGTAATAGGGGAGGCTCGAAGCCACATGCCAAGGTACAAGGGTACCTCTAATGAGGTAAGCTTACAATTAGGCATATAGATGTAATAGGGAGAAATTTTGGTACATGAGTTACCCCGTCCTTTATTTTTCCACCCTTATTCATATGCCTTTTTCATTTTATTGATTTTTATTTTTATAACTGCTCGGGCTCTAGGGAATGAGAGCATGATGTGAATGATACAGCAATGAATTCCACCCTCAAGGTTGGACAGTTCATCACCCACTAGGGGTTGGGACAATCATGGGTTCCTTAATGATGAAGGGGGCTCATGTAGTCGGTCCTAGGAACTATAATGTTGGCCATAATGATACGAGTAGAGAGTTATTTTTGGTTTTTTCCCACATGCTAAATTTTTATGTCCTGGCCATCTTTTGCATTTTATGTACATTTCTTGTTGTAAGTGGCCAAATTATGCTTTTAACTTTCTTTTAGCTTCATCAACCTTTGGGGTATCATTCCAGGCCCGACACAAAGTGTGGACAAGGAGAGAGGGACACTAACTCCTTGTGGACCCAATGGACCAATGTGGACCCAGATGGGAAATATGTGAAAAGGGGCTATAATGAGAAGACGGGAGTGATGTATCTGATGTCAAGAAGCAATACCATGCAACGAAAATCAAGGTTTCCCATGTAGTGCCACTCTTTAAGCTAGTATCCAATAGAGGATATCCCATGGGATTAGGATATGAGGTTAACCACCAAGTTAGATAAGGGGAGAAGAGTACAAACCAAACCTATTCTTTCCATCGAATCCCCTACTGATCCATACCCAGAAGTGTCCATGATAAGTAATAAAAAATACCCAACTACCTAATGAAAGCAATACCTTTGGGGTTTGAAGGCCCGCCTTCAAACATGCAATCATAATAGATGGGCTAGGGTCAATAATGGTTGGCTCAGGTGGCGAATATGATGGTACATCGATCTATCTGGTGGCTATAAGGGGCTGCTAGCTACCGAATGAAGACAATGTATGAGAAAAAACTATCTTATAGGTGTCACCCACAGGTGGTGGGTAACATCTAGCTCCAACTGGGATATGATCTCCGAGTAGAGTGAATGAATCCACTCGAACGGTGACATCATGAGAACACCAGCAATCACTTGGGACCGTAGACCTGTGATATGCACATTATAGACTAAGCACACGGGGCAGCATGTTTTTGTGGTGTCTTATGATCGCCCATGCTTATGTTAAGAAAAATAAATCAACAAGAAATAAAATCTAATTCTAAATTCAATTCTAATCTAAATGTACCTAATCTAGCATGAGAATATAATATGATGTTAGTTCTAATGAAAAACCAATATGCAATGCATCCTACTATAGTATGCATATTATATTATTTGAATTTTGTGTAATCATACAGCCAATGTAACCAACGTATCATTAGATCAATATAATAATTCTTACCTATATGATTACTTATGCAACAAACCCAAAATCCAACATAAAAACAAACACATGGAGGATGATGCGGGTGGGAGGCGGGAAAATATGATATCCATATGATGTAGAAAGGAATCCTAGATGAGGGGAAGGATATTAATTTAGAGGTTCGGATCCTTTCCTGTAAGCAAAAAATGGAATAATGAATTACCAAGTTCAATAACTCCCTATCATGATCATTTTTCATAACTTCATGCTTCATAGTCGCCTCTAGGTCATGATGGGAAGGAAAGGGGGACCCGAGACAAGGAGAGACATAACAAATAGATTTCCTAACATTATGGTCACATTGAAAAGGGCCAACATTTGTGTGTTCACATTCTTGATGGTATAACTAGGGAGAAGGGATACATCTAATGAGTGGCTCTTCCTCAATATCATACTCAGAAGGGGGGAAGGGTTCACCAATGTTGGTCATGGTATGAGAAAGGGAAAAACAAGGGCCATTGGTATCTTGGAGAGGGAAAGGGAAATAAGGCTCTTTTTAGGGTCATCGTAGGTATCATAAATGGGGCCAACTACTTCTAACAGATCCTCCTTCTCAATAATGTTAATAAGTATGTCATTATGAGTAGTTCCCTAAAGAAAAGAAAGACCAACCTCAACCTCATCGTCTTTTTCAGTATCATAAATAGGGTCATTGTTGAAATGATGGTTAATATCCCATTTTCCCTCATTTATGTAGACGAAATCATAAATTTTAACCTCACAGGGATCCACAATATCCATATCCTATAACACCCTTTCATGAATGAGAAACCCTATTTCATGATGTTCCTTGTGGGTGTGAATGGGGATTTCATCAATAGCATGCTCATTCTCGACTCCCAAATATACATCCTAAAGATCCTCCATGGGTTCTTCATTTGCTTGGTCATCACGATTTTCCTCATAATCATTCCAATCATCCAATTCATTGGATAAATCTGTTGTGAATTCTACTATCTTTCATTGACTAGTTCAATCAGGTTATTGAAAGCACAAGCATAGTGAGAAAACTCAAAGAGACGGTCAGGATCTTTCTCATAAGCACATTGTATTAGGTAGATCTCTTTGCTCTTCCTACTACAATACTCAAATATGAAATCCCTATCTTTGTGCTCAATTAAATACTCATAATACTCAGTAAAAAAATCCACACTTTCCTGTAATTTTTGGAAGTCTTCATTATCAAGTTTATTGCAAGGAAAACCAAGGACAATCTCTCTTTGACAATGAACCATATTTCATGATTTTTCATATTAATAGATAAAAATTGATATTCCGAGGTGAATTTAAAAGACTTAATAGATGCTTGCTTCACCCTACAAGCATTAATCTTGAATTTCAATGAAGAATTAGGGCTTTGATCTTCTAATGGAGTCGCCAAGAATGATATATCGATAATTTCGTATGGGAACAAGACACATGTCTCAAGTCCCCGGAAACGATGCCAAAAGTGTTACTGCTCAATCTAGAAGGGGTCCTAGTAAGGGTTCCAAAGAGGAAACTATTAGACCAAGTGGCAACAATGGGACAAGGACCTACTATCACTATAGTCGATGTCCCCTACTCTTTACGGACTTTCACCAATTGGAGGAGTCCTAGTATAAAGGAAATAACAAGGAGGGATAATTCAATGATGGGATATATAGTGATTCCTAAATCCCATTCAAAAGAGAGACTCAATAATAGGCTTTCTTGCTTTAGGGGCAAGGCAATGGGATTTATAAGAAAGGCTCAAGCAAGACTTAGACCTAGTGATTAGAGGTATTTTTTAATGACTAATATCCTATACCTAAGACTCCTTTAGAAACAAGGTTTCTAAGTGGCCTTGTGAGATAAGGAATGATGGAAATATGGGACTACAAAGAAGCCCAAGGGCACCCAAATGAGACCTAGGGTTTTGAGGTAATCTTCAACCAAATCTCTAAGTCAAGTCAAAGGGAAAGAGGGATCAATAATAGATGAAATTCTGTTGCGTTTTCAGCTATAATAGACCCCTTGAAATGTCACTAGCATAAGGAGACCTAGGCCAAAATAGTTTTGGGGCTAGGGCTTGATGTTTCTCCAAAACCAACTATGGGATTGCCTTCAAAATTGGAGGGATAGAAGACGAGACAACAACACAATCCTCCACTAACTCACACCTCAAATGGATGGCTTTAAATAAAATCATTTAATTCCCTAGTTAGGTTTTATAAGGGTTACAGAAAAATGATAAGAAAAGATAATAAAGGTTTTAGGGGTGATCAACAATGGATTATTGATTAGTGCCTTGCTTTCTAGGAGAAATGGAATCAAATGACCTTGACTAAGGAAACTTTGATGCTTCAAGGAAACCTTAAGGGACCTTGCTATCCTAATAGAAGATGGAAAATGAAAACCCTAAGAATTTTATACTTCCAATACAATATCAATATGGAATTTCAAGGACGTAATTACACAATTATTCCCCTAGGAACATTCACTCAATATTTTTCAAATGAGTAACACATGAAAAAATCCCAACAATTTTCATTTCTTCAAGCACTTCCAATTAATTATGTCATATCCAATTACAACAAGAGAAACTTTCATGCATTAGAAATTTATTATGAAAACAATAGGCATCATAAAGCACTTACAAGGAAAATAAAGAGTATATCCATCCATCCAATATGCAAAATAGAGGCTCCAAGAAGAAGTGTGAAGTTAATCCAAACATCAAAATACATTTAAAAACTACAAAATGCATTCAAACTACAGGTCTAGGTTCTTTAGGATAGACAATCCAAATCCAAGTGATGATGAGAGATCAAATGATCCTCTTTTACATTTATATGATCCTCTAAGGGATTCCAATGGTCTAATATATCCTAATTATTCCATTATAATAAAGTAATGTGAAAAATAACAATACTTTTGGTGACGAGCCCACTAAATATCTCCACAAAATGAATAATTAGTCTCTCAAAAGGGTCGAAATGGTAGAAAGGTAGGTACAAGGGTCATTGGAAGGCAAAATCAAGTCCCTCATGTGCCATAATTAATAGGAGGGCTCCATAACAATGATGAAGGGGGTGGCCCCTTTATCTCCAAGAAAATGACCTGTGGTGCTCCCAAGTGTTTGTGGGGGCACAAAGAATATCATCATGGGTCTCCAACTAAATCGAATAAGCTTGTGCTCCATTCGTAAGGACTGGAACAATGATGAAATCCCTCCCTTGTTTCTTGAGGTGAGAAAAAACCCTATCTGGGCCTTGGATCAATTCCCAAGTGTGTGGTGCAATTGTGTAGTCAGCTAGGCAACATGGTCTAGGTGCATCATCATCATCGAACATGTGGGACATGAGCAAGAAATAAGTGGTGTTGAGTATCCCATGGCATGGTTATTCGCTCTTTGTTGTAGTGGAGGCCCATGGCTCTCAACACTCACCCTATAAATGTCATTAAGACTTTCTGGAGGGATTGGATCCTGTATAGGGAGATCAAACCCCAATATGAAGATCCATCTGCAATCATATATAAGATCTAATGTGTCTCATTGTCTACCAGTACAACAATTCATTAGTGCAATTGAGCAAATGAGCTTACAAATCTTGGAATCAAGTGGGAAGTTCATAGTGGCATGTCCTTCCATAATGCGCTTTAGTATGTATAGATGTCCCTAGGTTCAAGAAGGAGGTTAAACATGGACCATATTAGGTGTTTTCAACCTCTAAGAGAGTGACAATTCCATGGTACATCCGTAAGATGGTAGGTGTCATGTGAAATAGTGAAGGAATAGAGTGGGGTAATAGGGGAGGCTCCAAGCCACATGCCATGGTATAAGGGTACCTCTTGTTGGGCACAGCCCAACTTGGTCCAAATTTTGGGTCAAAGACTGCGCATTTTGAGGAGCAGAGTGAACAAATCCAACAAAGTTATATTCATCATGCGATGTTTTAGCTGCTTTAGGGCAGGTCAAAGCCCCTTATTTTGTAACGAGTATTCGGTATTAGTCCATTGTTTTTTCGGATCCATGGTATGTGGACCGTGGTCTTGTAGTAAGAAATTTTATATAAAGAAGATGTAATACTTTGTCAAATATGATGATAATATAGAAGAAATAAGCATAGATTGTTCTTATTCTCTATCTTGAGTCTATATTTTGGGGAAGGCTCCACAACTGAGTGCGCAAAGGCCTTGAAGAGTCTGTAGTTGAGTGCGCAAACCACCTGCAATTGGGTGTGCAGGTTAGGGAAGAGCATGTATTGAATATCATTATTAATAAAGAAGAAGTTTTGGCGAAGTATTGTGTACCTTTCTGTGTTGATTCTCTATTGTTATTGATATCGTTATGCATATTTTTTACTAAATTATGAGAAAGAATACATGTTATACTATTTTTTGTTATGTCTATGTGTTAAGAATCATTTTGTAAGATTAATCATCAGCGCGAAGTTATTCATGTACGCGAAGTTGTAGGAAGGTAGAAAACATAAGTAAATACATGGACACAATAGCACACATATCCCTCTGGCTGTAGAAACTTGGTTTTGCAACCTCCCATAACCTCTTTGGGTGAGACTACGATCTTCTTGTCGGTCATTGCCGAAAGGGCCAGTGGTTGAGGGTCATTTTGGTGCAAAAAACACCGTGAATCTAGGTCAAGCCCCCTTAAATAAAAAAATGGTTCCCTTGTCAGGACTGGGATCTACTTAAGGGATATGTTTTGGCGCCTGTCAAAGAAAGAAATCTAGGAGTGGGTTGAACAGAAAGAAAGAGAATTTACAGAAAAAGAAAACAGAAACCCTTGATTATCAGCTGAAGATTGGTTGCAGAAGTATATCTTCGAAGAGAAATACGAAATCTTATTTGGTTCGTTCCACATTGAATTGTATGAGTGGGTATCTAAGTTGACCAAGCATAAGACTTGTTTCAAGAATGACGAACCTAAGGAGTGGAATCTTGAATTGATACGATGACTCAAGAACGTCAGTAACAGTATCTCTAGGGTTGTTGATTTCTAGATCGATAGAATTTTGGGAGGATTTATCACTGAGTTCACGATAGACACAATCGTGTCATATAGTGAAGTTGAATGAAGATTTTTCAAAGGACCACGAGGTAAGTTCTTAAGATCTTTTAATCTCTGGATTAAGATGTTATTGTGTGAAAAGGGGATTTTGTGAATGCAATCAGATTAATGTTTGGGCAAAGAGGAAATAAGCCTAAACCAAGGTCTACGCGAAGTTGAAAACGATTCAGAACACATCCAAAGAATTTTATTCAGACCAACTATAGCCCCTTATTAGGAGGATCTGAGAGTGAAGAAGAAATAATTAACCATACAACCCCATGACATTCCCCTGTCCATCCTGAAGGCACGTCGAAGTTAGGAGATGAGAAGAACCAAGGCATCTTTGGGATCCCCCATCCATCCACCCCCCTTTCACCCCATCGCCCTCCCCTTAATTCCCCTACACCCCCACCCCCTCCACCTCCACCTAGCCCCTGAAGAAGGAGAATGGTCGATGACATTAAGTTGCCTATTTTTAGAGGACTGGGATCAGAGGATGTTGATTAGTTTTGGTTTGTAGCTAACGTAGTATGGACAACAAGACAAATCACTAGTGACGATGTAAAGAAGGAACAACTCATCATGTTGTTGCGAGAAAGAGAGCTAACCTGATATATGAAGTACTCTATGACTAACCCGACTTCTTCGTTAGATGAAATTAAGAAATAATTGGTGTCAGAATTCATTAAGTCGAAATCAAAATTAGAGGGCCTCATAGAGCTAAAAAAATCAAACAAATAGTGATAGAATCTATGTGGGAGTTGGATCAGTGATTCAAGGTGTTGATGGGTCAAGTAAGCTTTGATATACCCCCACAACAGCATAAAGAGTGGTTCATAGCCGTGCTACTTCCACATATTAGGTTACCTTTGACATAGCAAAAGATCGCAACTCAAGCTGAAGCATTGGAGATTACGATGAAGCTGGAAGCTTCGCCGATTGGAGATACTCATGCAACAATACAGCAGATACAAAGTCAGCTAGCCAATCTAATCTTGGATTTGTGGGACCTCAAGAAAGGTAAAGAAAACATATCAAAAGTATGGTGTACAAAATGCAAAGCAGAGGGCCATTATAAGTATCAATGCCCTGTGTTCAAAGATTATATTGCAAGTGGAGCACCTAATCCAGTAAACCCAAGTCTGTGGTGTGATATTTGTAGAACGAGAGGCCAACATCGCTATGAAGATTGCTACCTATTACAAAATTATGTACAGACCCTGAAGTAGTTTGTTTTGTAACATCTATAGATCAGTAGGCCATGATGAAAAAAAATTGTCGAAGTTATGACTTAGTGATGGAGCGCTCTGCTGATACTTATAGATTGCAAGATGAGGAACATACACACAAGGATAAAGGCCAACACGCTAGTCGAGGAGGACTTCAAGGATGATGGCGAGGGAAAGGGGGAGCATTTGGTCAAGAATGTGGCCATATTATATGTTACAACTGTGGGCAGGATGACACTTCGCAAGAGACTGTCAAAACCCTACGACAACCTACATTTGTTGTAAGTATTTTGATCATGTGATAGAAGAATGCCCCGTCCTTATTGCAAAGATGTAGGAGAAAAGAAACCAACAACCTACATGATATAGATTTAAACAAGAATGCAACAAATTACAGAAATAACCATATATACAAAGATGCAGCATAAATAATACTTCATTTCATTAATGTAAAATACTAAAATATGCTTACAAACAAAAATGGAAATAAACCAGCTAGGGCGATGGTAGCTTATCTCTGAGAAGAGATGTGGCGGCTACATGCCTCTGAACTGTCTTACAATGAGGCTCAAAGGCTTAGTTATTGTTGAGAAATAATGGAAAACCCTAAACATCCAAAACCTAAACCTAGGAGATGAAGTGCCAAACTATGGGCCTCGTTTTGGGTAAATTGGTACACCAACTTCCCGGGGTCATAACTTTGGCATATGATCTTCATTTGACACACACAATGCCTCGTTAGAAAGATCTATCTAAGGACTACAACTTTGGGATGAGAAACATTGGTCCATGTACCCATTTTGCTCCTAGTTTTCCCAAAAAGTGTCGTTTAGGGCCTCAAAACGGCTTCGGAAGTTCACGACCTGAAAAATTGCCAAAAATAGTAAATTGTGCTACAAATAAGGAAACTGAAAAACTGAAAGAGACAGTTGTGGAGGCCCAAGTGGGATAGGAAAGTGACCACAAACATCCACCTGGATCATTCCTCCCCCCTTAAGAAGCAATGGTCCCCATTGCATTGAGTTCCTCCATGAGATGAGGAAACTTCTGCTAAACTTGGTCCCTGGTGAGTTTTTCTACAACCTCTGATGTGTCCAGTAATGGTGGGAAGCATGGTCGAGGGTGATCCACATTGAACACTCAGTGAAAGTGAAGGAATGGGGGAATGTTGTTCTCCAAAGCATTGTTTCCCACAACCTTGGTAATGGTGTAAGGACCATATCAGAGTGGTCTGAGCTTCTGATGGGCTCTTGTAAGGCATTCTTTCTGCAGATGCAACCAGAATTTGTCACCCACTTGAAACTTGTGTGGTACCTGATGTTGATCATGTCGCTTCTTGTACTTGGCATTTTCCAGAATGAAGTGGCGATAGATCAGCTCGTTGGGTAGAGGTGCTCCGGAAGACAGATCAGATGAATGCTTGACTTGACAATGCAACAGTACCCCTGTGGGTGAGGAGAAGATGTCCCTGTATTCTTTCATGACCGTATCCACTTGCTTCTACCACGTGGATGAACCCTTCCCGGGGGCCATGTATGTGGCTACAATCTTCCCCTCACTTTGAGGGCAAACTAGACAGAAAATAAATTTCCTAGTCTGGGAGATGATCTTACTGCCTTTCTTAGCAGAGATCAAAGAAGTGGCAGTAGGTGGGGCTACCTCCGGTATCCTATATAATATATTACACAAAGAAATAATAATAGCATGAGGCCTTGACTCATACACAGCATGTCGCTTCCACAAGTATGGTTGACCTAATAATACATCACAAACATCAAGTGGTGCAACATCACACAATACCTCATCTGTGAAGGGCTTGATGTTCTAGGGAAGGCGGCATTGTTAGCGAACTCGGAGATCACATCCTTGGTGAAGCCACCCGATGTTGTATGGTTGCGGGTGTAGTATGGTTGGTAGTCCCAACCACTTCATGACCTCTGCTGAAATGAGGTTCTTTTGGCTAGCACTATCGACAATGAATTGCAGCAGCAAACCCTTCACCCACATTTGTGAGTGGAAAAGACGCTCCCCCTCCTCTGGATCTTTGGGCTCATTCTTCTGGACCTTGGCAGTGGAAACAGTGGTGCTGGGCTCCACATCAATGATTTTCTTCCCTTCATCATTCTCCTTGTCGAGTTTTGACTCAGGGTCGGAACATGCATCTGATTCTGAAGCCTTCAACTCGGCCACCAACAACTGCTTGGTCTGACTCTCACTTGTGTTGTGAGTGGGGCTCTTATGGAACTCACACTAGTTTCTTGTGTCCTTCATTGACTTCATGGTGTTGTTCTTTTCTTGCGGCTTCGATGGGTTGTCTTGGTTCACCCTGCCTTGGCTTTGTCCTTTGTTCTTCGGATTCGCAGATCCAAAGTCTCGCTTCTTTTGTTTAAACTTCTACTAGATCTTGACAGTGTATCAGTATGTCATGCCGAGCAAGGTGATGTTTAGGAACTCCATCTTGTCTTGGATGTATCTATGTAGGAAGCTATGGTATTTGAGTACCAAATGAAGCTCAGAATCCTTGATACCCAAATTTGTGCGAAGGGCATGAAAAATATTTGTGAACTCTGACACATCTTGGTCCCTTCCCTGCCGCAGCATGGTCCACTTTATGGATTTATCCTCATAGCTTTTGATAGGGTAGTACTGCTCCTTGATGGAATCCCAGAATGAATTCCAAGTGGGTGTGGCTAAAATTAATGAGCCCGTACTTTCATCCTTCTACTTGCAGTAGGTTTCCCACCAATCCTTGACGTGGGGGGCTGCTTTGAGAAGTGCAAAAGTGATATTTTCCCGAATAGAAAAATCATGAACAGAAAAATAACAATCTAGCATCTTTAACCATTTATCTACAGCATTTGCGTCTACCCTCGAATATGGGGATTTCAAAGTTAACTTGTACCTTAAAGGGTGTGGCATTTCCAGAGTAGCTGTTGGAATCAGATGCATTGCCCTTGGGTAGACGCTGAAGGATCTGGGAAAAGTTTTCCATCATTGCGTTCCTTTGTCGTTCGAGGGCTTCTTAGAGCAAGATTTTGATAGGATCTCCTACCCCCTCATCTTTCTTTTCATCTACCATGGGAGGCCATCGGGATTTGCAAGGCTAGTCTTGCAAAGGTTCGACCAATTCAAGCCCTAACTCCTTATATCCTGACCTCGTTGGGAACATGCAAAGAAAAATAGAGAAAGAGCAGACTGCTCTGATACTACTGATCTAGATTTAAACAGGAATGAAACAAATTACAAAAATAACCATAAATACAAAGATGCAGTAGAAATAATACTTCATTTCATTAATGTAAAATACTAAAATATGCTTACAAACAGAAATGGAAATAAACCAGTTAGGGCAATGGTAGCTTATCTCTGAGAAGAAATGTCGCGGCTACATGCCTCTGAACTATCTTACAATGAGGCTTGAAGGCTTATTTATTGTTTAGAAATAATGGAAAACCCTAAACATCCAAAAACCTAACCCTAGGAGATGAAGCGCCAAACTATGGGCCCCGTTTTGGGTAAATTGGTACACCAACTTCCTGGGGTTGTAACTTTGGCATACGATCTTTGTTTGACGCACACAATACCTCATTAGAAATATATATCCGAGGAATAAAACTTTGGGATGAGAAACATCAGTCCATGGACCCATGTTGCTCCCTGTTTTCCCAAAAAACGTCATTTAGGGCCTCAAAACGGCTCCAGAAGTTCAGGACCCGAAAAAACTGCCAAAAATAGTAAATTGTGCTACAAATAAGGAAACTGAAAAACTGAAAGAGACAGTTGTGGGGGTCCAAGTGGGATAGGCAGGTGGCCACCAACATCCACCTGGGTCACTACAGCAAATATCCAAATGATGACAGTTGAGCCAAGGCAAGATCAACCGTGCATCGGCATTGTAACGAGAAGTGGGGCTACGACTAGAAATGATAAAGCTAATGGGAAAAATGACGTTGAAGCCACATGGGTAAGAAAAACTACTGAAAAATCTCCTGCATTTGATATCCTAAAGGAAAAGCAAGTATTCATGGAGGCAAGGCAAAGCTTTATGGATGATGGAGCCTCAACCTCTACCGCGCAGCCCACTTAGAAGGATAACTGCGAGATAGTACCAGTTGCGACACAAGATGTGAATCTAAATATCTTGAAGTCTTTTCTACATACTTGCATCAAGTTGTTGAGAAATCAGAAGGTCATAGGGGGATTGCAACAATTGATAGACTCTTGTGCTCCTAAAGAGGTACCACAGAGTAGGATGCTTGTTGTGAATAATCTTCATAGACATAAGAAGTAGACTAGAAAAGAAATGAGGCTTACAGCACTGATTGGGAAATATGACATGGATTAGGTTATCTTGAATCTAGGATCTGATGCTAATGTACTGCCAAAGAAAACTTGGGAATTGATGGGTAAAACGAAGCTACAACGGTCAGCTATACAACTGAAGATGGAAAATCAACAGAAGCTCATCCCTCTAGGAAGATTGTCAAGTATCAAAATAGATATTAATGGAGTGTGAACTACCACTGACTTCGAAGTGATTGAGATTGTGGACAATAATAATCCCTACCCGTGTTGCTTGGATTGGATTGGGCATTTGATAACATAGTTGTAATTAACTTGAAGAAAAGGCAAATGATGTGAAAGCAATAATATGAGAGTTATTGTGCCATTAGATCCATCGGAGGGAGAAAGATATACTGAACCTGTCAGAGAAGAATAAAATGCGAATGACGTCAACAACATTTAATATATAACAACAAAAGAAGAAGTATGGATTAACCCTACTGCAGATGGAAAACTGAATTGGGAGAAAGATAGTTCCTGCACTTCAAATTTAGAAGAGGAATTGGAAAATTGGTAGAACAAGTTGCATGAAGTGTCTACAAGGCAATGTGCAAGGATCACTAAAGTAGTGCGCTGCATGACAGTTGAGGTACGTGATTTACCTTTATATGATGGTTTGGGTGATGTAAATACTTTATTTAGAGATTATGAAAGATGGGTACCCGAATGTCAGAGACTATTAGCTTTGGATCAAGCACTGAGGGCTACTCCTACTAGATGGTGGGGTACTCATAAGAAAAATATAGGAGATTGGAAAAAATGTAGAAGGTTGATGTGGGTAAGATTTGGACAAGTAGAAACAAATCTCATAGACAAGTATGATGTTCAGAATGATCTTAGAGACCACATACAGCTCTGTATGGAAGCTTGGAGAGAAATTCTGCGAGAAGAATGGGTGTTGGCTTCATCCATACCTTGGAGACAATTCCTCAGAGTTGGCATCTAGAAACCGAGCTTCGACATGGTACTGCTAGCTGGGCAGAAATGGTTGATGGATTTATAATGACATTCAGATTTGAAGATGATTGTCCACATATAGATGCAGCTCTGAATATAGTTAAGAAGAATATTTTTCAAAATGAAGTTCCAGTTATCTGGCAACCTGATTGAGTTACGCAGATATGTAATGTAATGGAATGATATAATCTCATTGCGGAGGAGGATGAAGATCCTCGCAATATTGACATCAAAGAGTCAGAATTTCACAGTGAAGTAAATGGACCTAAGATAGAGATGACTAATATAATGAAGCCATTGAAGATGAGGAAGGTGAATATAGGGTCAGAGGTTGAACTGAAGTATGCAACAATAGGATATTGCTGGGATGAAGACACAGTCAGCAAGATAACAAATATATTACATGAATATTAGGAGTTTTTCCCTACTAATTTTTTAGATATGAAGGGCATATTAGGAGATTTGGGAGTCATGAAGATTCCTATGAAGCTGGATGTGAAACTTGTCAAGCAGAGACCTTATAGATTGAATCCAAAATAAAAGGAGAAGGTGAAAGAATAATTATACAAAATGTTAACAGCTGGGATAATTGAACCTGTTGAAGAGTCTAAATGGGTAAGTCCCATGGTGGTTCAGGAAAAGAAGGCAAAAGGGGAAATCAAAATTTGTGTTGACTTAAGGAAATTGAATGATGCATGCCTACATGACCCCTTCCCTACACCATTTACAAATGAAGTATTGGACAATGTAGGAGGACAAAGGGCCTATTCTTTCACAGATGGCTTTTCAGGATACCATCAGATCATAATTGCACCAGAAGATAGACATAAAATGACTTTTGCTACAGAGTGGGGCTCTTATCAGTACACGATGATGCCTTTTGGATTAAAGAATGCACCTGCTATATTTTCCAAAGTTGTAATTGTAGCCTTTAAGGAATATATACACAAGTTTCTGGAAGTATACTTCGATGATTGGATAGCCTTTGGTCTATTAAAGAAGCATGTGGAAAGATTAAGGTTGATTATGGATACATGTAGGCAGTACCAAATCTCATTGAAATTGAAGAAGTGTATCTTTTGTGCACCAATTGGTATACTGTTGGGACATGTAATTTGTAAACAAGTTTTAATGGTGGATCTCGTGAAGATCGTAGTTATTGTGAACCTACCAGCACTAAAAAAAAGTGAGACAATTGCGCACGACATTGGGGCATACTGGATACTACAGAAAAATTATAAAGGGGTACACAGATAACTGCATCGATGGAAAACTTTCTGAAGAAAGATGTGACTTTTCAATGGAGCAAAGGGTGTTATAAGAGCTTATACGTATTGAAAGAGAAGATGGTAACTATGCCTATTCTAGTTTTCCTAGACTGGAAGAAGGAGTTCATGTACATGCTGATGCATCTTGCATAGCATTGGGTGTGGTGCTAGTGTAGCCAGGAGCAGGGGAAATTGATCATCCCATAGCATTTGCAAGAAGGAAATTGTCCAATGTAGAAAATAACTATAGCACGACAGAAAGAGAGGGATTAGTTATGGTGTATGCATTACAAAAGTTCAAGCACTACTTGTTGGGGGTGCATTTCAAAATGTTCATTGATCACTCCGCGCTGAAATATTTGGTGAATAAGCCTGTTTTAGGAGGAAAGATTTGTCGATGGTTGTTATTATTCCAGGAGTATGACTTCGAAGTTATAGTAAAGCTAGGGAAATTGAATGTTGGACCTGATCATCTATCAAGAATAGAGACAGGAGAAGAACCCACAAATATCGAAGATAACCTGCCTGATGCACAAATATTCGCAATTAGAGTTGTAGATAATCACTTCGCGGATATTATTCAGTTTCAAGCCACAGTAATGGCGCCTGCGGAGTACACTATGAAGAAAAAGAAGGAGTTGGTCGTTCAAGCAGTTGATTTCTCGTTGATTTCTAGACACTTGTACAAAATGGGACCAGATGAAGTACTGCACAGATACGTCCCTAAACATGAATGATAGAGTATTCTGACAGAAGCTCATGGAGGAGTTGTAGGAGGGAACTATGCAGGAAAAGCCACTACATAGAAAATCTTGAGAGTTGAGTTATGGTGGCCCACAATACATAAGGATGCAAAATAATTATACCAAGCATGCGATGTATGTTAAAGAACATGAAAGCCATCTAGAAGAGATGAGATGCCACTAGTGCCACAGTTGAATTTGCAAGATTTTGACAAATAGGCGATTGAATTTATTGGACCTATCAGTCTACCAGGAAATAAAACTGGTGCAAGGTATATAATCACTTCAACTGATTGTTTGGCAAGATGGGTTGAGGCACAGCCAGTGAAGGATTGCAACACAGAAAATGTTGTGAAGTTCATCTTTGAATATATACTATCCAAGTTGGGTTGTCCGAAAATCTTGATGAGTGACCCATGTACACATTTCTTCAACAAGACCATTGAAGCACTAACTGAGGAATTCTAGGTTTATCACGAGAAGAGCACTCCTTATCATCTTCGAGCAAATGGAATAGTGGAATCTTTCAATAAGATTCTGGAGAATGCATTGACCAAGGTATGAAATGTGAACAGAGATGACTGAGATTTGAGAATTCCAGCGATGTTGTGGGCATATAGAACAACATGCAAAAAATTGACAGGGAAAACACCATTTAGGTTGGTAAATGGATAAGAGGAAGTTATGCCTATGGAATACATTGTGCCAAGTTTGAGAATTTCATTTGTCATAGATATGGCAGACCCTGACATTATGAAGGAATAATGTCATAGATACTAGCTCTAGAAGAAGATAGGTTTATAGCAAGGTTTCGTCAGCAGGTACAAAAAGAAAGGGAGAAAGCCTAGCATGACAGGCATATCAAGAAAAATACATTCAAAGAAGGAGATCTTGTATTATTATATGACAAGAAATTCGCAAAGTTCTCAGGAAAATTTAAAACACATTGGTTAGGACCATATATCATCAAGCATGTCATGATGGTGGTGCAGTTCAGCTTGCGAACTTGAATGATTAGTTGATTCTGGGATGAGTGAATGGTAGTAGATTGAAGATATACAAGGATGACGTTGTCCCTGGAACTTCACACTGAAAATTGAAGGGAAGGAAGTCTTAGTGCCACCTGCAGTTGAAAGTGGGCGCAGGACTATAAACTACTCTGCAGAAAGGGACTTCGTCAAAGGAAGATTACTACGCAATATTTAGGAATATGACGAAGTCTGAACGAGCTACGACAAAGAAAAGGTGATTTTGCCACAAGGAAAGGTTCATCGAAGTTGGCCAAAAATATGATCGTTGGAAGGAAAAAGCTACCGTTAAAAGGAAATTTCCATTAAGGGACGCGGGAAAAGAGCATTTATGAAGCATAGTTGGTTGTATCTAGCCCCATACCTGCATTAAATGAGAAAATCTTGAAGTAATCATGAGGATGGAATTCAAATTTGTTATAAAAACCACATCCTACACCACATTTGACACTTTGTTGTCTGAAGAAGTTGATAAATTACATAGAAGAGAGCTATTGTATGTCTGAGAGGAGTTTTGAAGAACTTAGTGGAATATTTAGAGAGAAAGAAATAGCAAATATTATGGAGGCACAAGGAGTGAAGATACCCATGTCCCCAAGATGCCATAGGTCACCGAGAAAGCAGGTACCCATAGAACCACAGCCACAGAAGAAGTAGGAGAAGAGACCAACTAAGGTCTCTGGGGCAAAACTTAGAACATCCCCGAGGAGGAAAACACAGATGGAAGTCCACACTAAGAACAAAGAAGATAAGGGGAATAAGTTGGTGTAGAAAGAAAATAAGTTGATATAGCAGAAGGTGCCTCATCATATCAATGATAGCAAAGAGGAGGATGAATTTCAACACATGCAAATAGAGGATGAAGAGATTCCCACTGTGCTCCCACCTTACATGCCACCAAGAAAACCAAACACCAAGCCAGTTAAGGAGCACAAGGATGGAAAGTTGGGCGTGTCCACTCTGTTGTTGTTGGAGGAAGTAACGTTTGACAAAAAAGTGTTGGGTAGGATCCTCCAGCTAAAGATGGAAGACTGATACTTTAAGGATCGAAGCAAATACCTTCAATTTGAACCGAGTAGATAATGAAGCAGGTTCGATACCCAGAAAGTGGAGTTATAAGTCTGGAGTCGTTCTAGGGGGTTGCAGGATTGTACAGAGCAGGCCTCTTGAATATGTTGAATGTGCCACACTTTGTTCGAAGCATAGCCAGTACAATATGTGTGTGGCAGCTCCTCGCACTGGTACATGATGGATGCATTTGGCTGAGGACAAGGATCCCAATTGATGACATGTTAATCAGAAAAATCACAGTGTTTCCCCATCAAGGAAAATACCCCACAAATGAATTTGTGGACAAGAATAAGGACAAGGAGATGGAACAAATGATGAAGGAAAATTTTGGCTAAGTGAAGAAGTCACGGGGATATGACATCAATTCCATTGATGACTAAGGAGTGTGTTTTTCCACACACATCTTGGCAGGAAAGATAATGAGGAAGTGCAGGGCCAACAAGGTGCATGTAGTTGTAGTGTCTTTGGCTACACAATGTAGCATAGGAGTCCAGTTTAACTGGGTTTCTTATCTGTACGAGGAATTTTCAACAGGCTACAGGGAAGCACAGAAAGAGGGGAATTCATTCCACTACACTTGGTTGTTAATACTCATCATGTTGATTGCGTGGAAAGAACCAGAAGACTCACAGTTTCCATCTATCGAGGTGGATGTTTGTGAGGCAACGAGGTATTCCTCCCTTTGGTTTACTAAGGAATTGATGTGTGCAACAAAAAATAGGATTTTCTTTGTGGTGATGGCAATGGATCTACACATGGTGGTGAATCAGCATCCAAGGCACTCGCCTAGTTTGTCTAAGAAATATTGTTACATTGTAGATTTCAAAGAAGACTTCCATAAAGCTTATGTGAAGGAAATGAAGGACCCAAATAAGACATGGCACCCATTTTCATACTTAGTAACTGAAGACAATTTTCTCGCCATAGTAAAGCAATGGCAGGAAGAATGGATGACTCCACCTAGTGGAGTGGTTGGAACAGAGAAGGGTGCCCTGCAGGATGTAGCTACAAGTGGAAAGGATGCAAAGGTGGAAACAGAGGAAAAAGCAACTGTTGCAAGCAACAGGAAAAAGCATAAGGCGGATAAGTTCAAGTGCGTAGAAACGCCTATCCTCACTAATGGAGACATCGATGAGATAAAAGAGAAGGTCCAGGAGATCACGGCGGAGACCTGGGACAGAATTGATGATTGATATAGAACAATATTTACTGAAGTATAGAAGGACATCGTGGAGCTGAAGGTGTTTCTGCAAGTAGAAAAAACAACCAGAACAAAGAGCTCAGTCACTGCAGGTAGAGCAAAGAATAGAAATGAAATTTGGGATTAGAATTGTGTAGGTGCCAGCTGGGGCACTTCACTCGTACTCATTGGAGGAAAAAGAACAAGTCAAATCATGGAAGAATATCAACATAAATATTTCTACACTACTCATTCAGATGTGGCACAAAATCCATCAAAGTTTAACAACTAAGTTGTAGGAGCCGGAATAGCGAACCTCGGCGATGACAATGCAGACAGAAACGGATAAAGTTGCACTAAAGAAGTCGTTGGAGGAGTGGCTAAGCAAAGAGATGAAGCATATCAGTGGCAAGAAAAGTTGGAAAAATCCATTGAAGAAAGTTGTAGCACAATCCCGGATGTGAAGGTTCATGAGGAGGAACCACCAGTAGAGAAGGTCGTGAAGCTCACCCTCGTGATCAAGGAATTGAAGGATACACTGGCAAAGATAAAGTTCAAGTATGAAGTGCAGATATCAGTGTTGAAAATAAGGTTTCATTCAGCCACACCACCAAAAGTATGGGAGCAGAGGTAGAAATATTTAAAGGCATCATTAAAATGTATCTCTGACATAGTGGTAGACTGCAGGAAATTATTGGATGACTCGAGGTAGATTTGGACCTCACTACAAGAGGATCCAAACATCCAAAAGATCGAAGAGAAATTATAGGCGAAGCAGAAGCATTGTGACAAAATCTTGGTAGTTGTAAAGACTCTACCAGTATTACAAAAACTCACTAGTATTACTGAAGGGAAGAACCTTCAAAAGTAGATAAATGAGCTTCGGAGGAAGGAGAAAATTTTGCAGGCAAGGACTCAGTCATGGCAGGATTATGCCCTTAAACTATTGCAAGTAGTAGACGAAAGGCTCAAAGAATTGAAGAAAAGGGAGGCAAAAATACTACAGAAGGCTATTGGCCCAACTACAAAGGCATTGTTGGAGGAAACGCGCAAATAGGATAATCAATTGGCATAGACAGTCCAACAGTATAATGCAGTCTACTATGGAATTGCAGCGAAAATCAAGGGAACTGAAGCTAAGTGACTCGGGACGAGTCATGGGTGAGTGTTGGGGGAATGTTGGGCATAGCCCAACTTGGTCCAAGTTTTGGGTCAAAGACTCTGCATTTTCAGGAGCGGAGTGCGCAGAGCTGACGAAGTTATATTGATTGCGCAGTGTTTTAGGGGCTTTAGGGCGGGTCAAATCCTCTTATTTTGTAACATGTATTAGGTATTGGTCCATCGTTTTGTCAGATCCATGATATGTGGACCCTGGTATTGTAGTAAGAAAGTCTATATAAAGAAGATGTAATACTTTTTCAAATATGATGATAAGATAGAAGAACTAAGCATAGATTATTCATATTCTTTGTCTTGAGTCTGTATTTTGGGGAAGGCTCCACAATTGACTGCATGGAGGCCTTGAAGAGTCTGCAACTAAGTGTGCAGACCACCTACAGTTGGGTGCGCAGGTCAGGGAAGAGCATTTATTGAAGATCATTATTAACAAAGAAGAAGTCTTGGCGAAGTATTTTGTACCTTTCTGTGTTGATTATCTATTGTTATTGATATCATTATGCATATTGTTTACTAAATTATGCGAAAGAATACATGTTATATTGTTTTATGTTATGCCTATGCATTAAGAATCATTTTGTAAGATTAATCATCAGCGTGAAGTTATTCATGTGTGCAAAGTTGTAGGAAGGTAGAAAACGTAAGTAAATACACAGATGCAATAGCGTACATATCCCTTTGGCTGTAGAAACCTGGTTCTGCAACCTCCCATAACCGCTACGAGTGAGACTACGATATTCTTACAATTTGTTGCCGAAAGGGCCAATGGTTGAGGGTTTTGTTGGTGCGCAGCACACTCTGAACCTAGGTCAAGCCCCTTTAAACTAACACCTCTAATGAGGGAAGCCCACACTTGGGTATATAGATGTAGGAGGGGGTAATTGTGGCACATGAGTTACCCCAACCTTTGTTTTTTTGCTCCTCTTCATATGCCTTTTTCCTTTTATTGATTATCCTTTTTATAACTGCTTGGGCTCCAGGGAATGACAGCATGATGTGAATGATATATCAGTGAGTTCCACCATTAACGTTGGGGAGTTCATCACCCACCAAAGGTTGGGACAATCATGGGTTCCTTAATGATGCAAGGGGATCACATAAGAAGCCCTAAGAACCAGGGTGATGGCCATAATATTAGGGGTAGAGCTCATGTTTGGATTTTTCCCACATTCTAAATTATTATGGCATGGCCATCTTTTGCATTTTATGGTAAGTGACCAAATTATGTTTTTAACTTTGTTTTTAGCTGCATCAACCTTTGCGGTATTGTTCCACGCTTGACCCAAAGTGTGGACAAGGGGAAGGGGAGGCTAACTCCTTATGGACCCAAATGGGAAATATGTGAAAAGGGGTTATATGATCGAAGGGAAGTGATGCATGTGATGTTGAGAAGCAGGAACACGCAATCAAAATCGTGGTTTCCCATGTAGTGCTACTCCTAAATCATGTAGCCAATAGAGGAGATCCCACGAGACTAGGATATGAGATTAACCACCAAGTTAGAGAAGGGGACAAGAGTACAAACCAAGCCCATTCTTTATGTCGAATCCCCCCACTAATCCATGCCCAAAAGTGTCGATGATAAGTAAGAAAAAATACCCAACTATCTAATGAAATCCATACCTTCGGAGTTGAAAGGCCCACCTTCAAACATACGATCATAGCATATGGGCGGGGGCTGATAATGGCTGGCTTGAGTTGTAGAGATGATGGTATATCAAGCTATGTAGTGGCTGCAAAGGGATGTTGGTTGTCGACCGAAGACAATGTAGGATAAAAAAATCTCCTATGGGTGTCAACCATAAGTGGTGTGTAACATGTGCAATGATCTATATCATTGTCATTACCTCCTTAGCGCATGCAAGAGATCATAAACTATCCAATTAACTAAATGCAAAATGATGTACAAGGAAATACCAAAATCCCACATATAGTTGCAACAATCTCACTCTAATGGATGCCCAACACCAAGAGCATTACATATATAGGAAAACAATACAAGCAGCATTGTTACATGGCTTAATAATTGTACACACACATGTTTACATGGCAACATCAAAATACTCAACATAATTCATGCGTAGGACACTCGAACAAATAGATGTCAAGACTCATGACAATGACTTCATGACCCTATATAGACCCAATGCTAAGAACAACAAAGTTACAAGGCTATATCTTGCACTCTATGATGTTGTTGTGGTAAAAACACAAACCCCCCACCCCCCCCCCCCCCCCCCCCCCCCTATTATTCACTTAATTCTCATTATGGGGACCCTTTGATTGAACCTTGGTCATGTTGCTTTCTGATTTTATAAGTTTGGATTGCTTCAATGAGTTTGATATGTTTTTTTCTTCCTATCAAAATCATTTGATCTCATTTGGTTTTTTTGTTTGTAAATGGCGCCTAATTGAATATTGGATATTTTTCGCTGCCTTGGCCTATTAAAATGTATAAATTGTACATTGCTTTTATTTCATAAATTTATTTATTTGTAGATAATTAATTTTCAATTGTAAATATTTTGTAAACATTTTATTTAATTCATTACATAGACCCCGACACCAATACCAAGTCTTATATTACAAAGTGGTCTTTATATTATGAATTAGCTTACTGATAAAAGCATAGGAAGACCTATTTAAAAGAATGCATATATCAAATATAATATCGGAGGAATTCATTTAACATACCCAATATTCAAAGTCCAATTCATAAAGTGGCTCTTTTCAATAATCAAATGAATAGATTAAGTTGCCATATAACTTCCAGAACTATATAATAAAGCAATTGTCGGAAGACCCACATTCCACGTCATTGTTTCCGCTCCCACATATCGGAGGTAGTGCATATCAGAGATTTCCTTTCGAGACACTTTTAAAAAACTCCAACAACACTCCCTCTGATCCCCTATAGTGATATTCCAATCTCATCAATATGTCGATACAACATATCACTCCGATATCGGATAGTGATATAACCTCCTGCTCCGATCTCTAATAATCTCTCCATCGTCGATATTCCAATGTACCTCCCCCTCTAACTTCCAATATCTTCCAGGCTCTGATATCCGCACCTGATATACCTATTAACTATGGTCTAATCATAACATCATATTTTCCCCTTAAATTGGAACTTTTTATATGGTAACAGTCATAAAGCCTTTGATATCTTAAACCTCTGATTTCCGATATTCCTCCAAATTTGATGAGAATATAAACAGCGGTTTAATGTTGATATCGTGTCTGCTCCTCAATGGGACTTATTTACATTGCAAGTTCTATATTATTGCCATTGTTAAAAGTTTTGATATCCATTTCTCTGATACCTGTTAACATCTTCCACTTGTCACCTCCTATGGACCATTGTTATATAAATTTTAAAAGGCATGATTTATATGGTTTTGGGGCATAAATATAGTTCTTCACATTTTATGGTTTAACTTTGTTTTTCGACATTTAAAAAAAAATCGTTACAAAAAAAAACTAATTATTTTTTCTTTTTACAGAGAATCCTTCATGGCCCACGATGATGAATAGATCCAATCAATATTTCTTAAGAAACCCCTCCAAGTGGAAAATGTTTTTTTTAATAAACATAAGTTGTTGAAGCAGTTGAATTCCACCTATCAATTCGAAACAAGCTGGGAAAACTTATCAGAGAGAAAACTAAACTGGGAATTTTTCTCAACTATGGCCATCTACATTTGGCCAAAACCCTAACCAAAGGAATCATTTTGTTTTATTTTCTTTTAATTAACTCAGTTTTTGATAAATAGAGGGGGAGTGTTAATATTTCCAATATGTATAAATACACATCTCTGATTGTGAGAAAACGATTCAAAACCAAGAGAAAAGAGGCAGAGTAATACTAGAGCTTACAACTTGTTTGTATGTAAAGAGTTGAGACTCATTTGCAGTATTATAGTGACGTCGGATCCATCTATGCGGAAAGGGAATCGATCTAGAGACAGCAGAGGACCTTCACTATTGTAATTCTCTGATGTTTTATGTAATTGATTCATTTTTATAATAATATTTATTTTTGTAATCAGATGTACAACACTATTGCTTGCTCTATTATTGAAAATAAATTCTTCAAATTTCAAATTCATTTCTGGAGTATGAGTATGTATGTGGCTTTTCATCACTACCATTGACTGTTTACTGAAATGCTCATTTAGAATCTAGTCAAGCTATCTTGCAGGGTTAATCGGAAATGAGTTTTCAAAACTGGAACTTGCATAAAGACAAACTTTTATCTCCTTGAGCTACTAGCTATCTAATAGTTTAAAGTTATAGTTGTCCTTCATTTCTACATGTCATTTTATTAGAACTATTTCAGTATTATGGCATGAATATTTCATTTCTTATGCATATGTTTATTAGGATTTGGGGTTATTTACAGTCAAGTGTCTAGTAACAAATTATTAGGCATCTAGTTGTTCATAATTGTTTTAATGAGGATTAGATCTTGTGAACTATTTCCCTGGTCTATTTCCTTTATCTCATTTCAATTCCAACATGCTTCTTTTCCCATCCTTTTAGCTTGCTCTTGATTGAGATAAGGACTAATCCTTCCTTCAATCGAGATAGGTCTGGGATTAAATGCATCTTAGATTATACTTTGCATTTAGTTCTACTTTCTGCATCCTAGACGTTCCCTCATACATGGTTAGTATTTAGAGTGGTTTGGCTGGGCCATAAAGTTAGCTTAAGGATCACTTTCTTGCCTAATCAGCAAGAAGAGTCGATCTGATGTCTCTTCTCTATTGGTAGGTGAAAGTCATACTTTATGCTAGTAGAGATAGAGAGAGGGTAACTGGACCCAATTGAACCAGACGGAACCACCATTTCAACGAAAAAGGAGCTGACTTAAGTTCCCGGTTGGGTGGTATCCCTTAAAATGTTGAAAGGTCATTTGTCGATTAACATTTTTGGCGCTAAAAGGAGGGCATGTTTTAAATTGTTTGCTAAAGTTTATTAAAGAATTTTAAAATTTGAATTATGGGTTCCTCCAAAAAACCTCCTTTGAGATGCTTTAATGTATCACAATCAAACACCACTCCAATCAAGGATTAAAAACATTGTCAAAGGTAAATTTCAATGGTAAGTCTTCTGCCTTTATTTTCCTTTTTCAGTTCATTTCAAATTCTCAAAATTTAATATTGATGAGGTTGATCTTGGCAAGATTTTTACATGTACCTTAATAGGTCAAGCAAAACACTAGTGTCTTTCACTTCTAGGTGCCTCGGTACATAGCTAGGATGAGTTTGCAGTGATGTTCCCTAAGGCTTTTCAACGATACAACTACAAAATGGTGTGCAAACAACTACTTGAATTGCGTAGGACCAGTGTTGCGGGGGAGCGCTCCCCCCCCACCCCCCCGCCCCCTGCTCCCGCTCCCAATCCGCGCTCCGGGTAGGAGCGGGTCGGGAGCGCACTCCTGATAAAAAAATTTGTGCTCCCTGCCAATTTAGGGAGCGACATCAGGAGTGTCGCTCCCGGAGCAAATATTTAACGCTCAGGAGAGATCAGGGAGCGATCGCTCCCAAGCATTAAATATTCACTCCGAGAGCGAATCGACGGGCGCCGGGAGCAATCCAGGGGAAAAAAAGCTACAGACGTGAAAAAAATTTCCAATTTAAAAAAAAAAAAAAAAAAATTGTTTTAAAAGCCCAATGGGGAAAACAAACATTTCTTTATCACTTGAATGAGAGCAAGAGCAAAGGAGCGAGGAGAAGCAAGGAGCAAGTGCCGATGAGCGAAGAGCAAGCCTGTAGAGAGGTAAGTAACTTAGTAATTTAGTTAGTTTAATTTAGTTAGGTTGTAATTTAGGTAGTTTAATTTAGTTTATTAACTAGATTTAGTAAAAAAATTATGAATCTAAATTAAATTAATAGATTAAAATTATTAAATTAATTTGCAGATTCAAAAGCCTACAAATATCAAACATCATGGACCTGGCTATATTTCTTGGGATTTTCCTCTTCTTGGTCCCTTTTATGGTTATTATGGTGCTGGAGAGTAGGAAACGGAGGGGTCAAAATGAAGATGGGGATGAAGAAGCTGGACAAAGTGGATTTGATGAAAACCCCGGTGAGGAGGAGCTGGAGGAGGGTGAACATGACTCTCAAAAAACTAAACAAGACCAAACCCCATTGTAGAAATATGTTAACAGGCCTGAAGCAGGGAAAGGGGGTGGAACCACTAAATTTCATTGCCCCCATTGCAACAATGATTACACAAGTTTATACACCTATGCCAGAAAACACCTCTGCAGGAAAAGGCCATGGGATGGAGACAAAAAAATAGGAATCAAAACTTGTCCAGCAGTGTCAGCAGTGGATAGAGCCAAATACATAAGGGAAGAGGAGGAAGCCCAATACAAATCAAAAAAATCAAGGGGTTTCTTTGAACCAAGCTCACAATCACAAGCGCAAAGAACTCCTTCAGCATCCTCCCAAGGCAGTGGATATGGAGGCACAGGGTCATCAGGTTTAAGGTATAGAACCATATCAGATTTCCTTGATGAGGGGTGTAGGAATGATGTGAATTCAAAGGTTTACAAGTTTCTCTATGCATGTGGGATACCATTCAATGTTCTTCGCTCACCTTATTGGCACAAAATAGTTTCTACTATAAATGATGCCCCTAAAGGATACAAAAGCCCTGGGTATGACAAGGCAAGAACCGTTGGACTTGATCATGAAAAAGCAAAAATATCACATTCTTTGAATAGAATGGCAAGTTCTTGGACTGACCATGGGGTGTCCATTGTATCTGATGGATGGACAAATGTAAAAGGCAAGCCATTGATAAGTGTTCTTGCTGTGTCTGTTAGTGGTGCCATTTTTCTAACTGCACATGATTACTCAGACAAGTTCAGGACTGGCCTCAACATTACAGAAACATTACTTGAAACAATTGACCGTATTGGGCCATACAATGTCATCCAAGTCATCACTGATAATGCTCCTAATTGTAAGGTAGCGGGAGCAATTATTGAGGATAAATACCCCAACATATTTTGGTCTAGATGTTTGGTTCACACACTGAACCTTCTGATGCATGATGTTGTCAAGATCAAAAATGCACAATACCAATGGATTGGTGATTTGTACAAGAAAAGAAAACAAATGATATAATTTATTACAAATCATAGCAATAAACATGGCCTTTTCCACAATCACTCGAGATTGGAGTTGTTGAAGATTGCGAAGACCGGATTTGATAGCTATTACCTCACCTTCAGGTGCCTTTTGAAGGTAAAACAGTCATTGCCTAGCATGGTATCAAGTCCACATTGGTAGGTATTAAAGGAAAGGGCTACAAATGCAGCTGACAGGCAAGGTTTTAAACTGGTGGAGGCCGCTCTTGATGGTCAGTTTTGGACAAGTGTGAGGCAAGTGTTGGATTTCACCAAGGCCATTTATCACATGATTTGGTTTGCAGATATAGACAAACCAGTGGTTGGCGAGGTGTATGAGCAGATGGATACCATGTTGGGGTAAATAAAAGATATTGTTCATAACAGAGATCCCGACTTGTACAAAATGATTCACGATTTTGTGTGTGTACGGTGGAATAAACTTAATCTTCCACTACATTGCTTGGCGTATATCCTTACGCCAAAATACTACTCTACATCTTGGTTGGGCCAATCTACACCAGGGGGTGCGATTAGGACCAAACCCCATTTAGATGCAGAGGTAACTAGTGGATATTTGCAAGCATTGGAAAAGTTGATACCTGACAGGGAGGAATGTGTAGCTGTGCGCCTTGAAATAGGAAAATACTTCAGTGGCACTGGTTTGTTTGGTACCTTCCATGAAATGGAAGACAGAGACAGATTTGATGCTCTCACATGGTGGGAAACATATGGCGGCAATGGACTTTTGCCAAAATTGGCATAAAAAGTTCTATCACAGGTTGTGAATACTTCTTCTACAGAGAGGTGTTGGAGCACCTACAGCTTCATACACAATGTGAAAAGAAACAAACTCAATGAAAACTGAGCAGAAAGATTGGTCTATGTGCACTACAACTTGAGGTTGTTGAGTCATTACTGTGATCAGGCTTATGAGGATCCCACATATAGAATTTGGGACAATCGCCTAGAGGATGAAAATTTGGAGGATGGTATAGTGCATCTTGAAGAACTGGAAGAGGAACTTATAAGGGATGAAGATGAAGCAGCTGCAGCTGCAGCAGCCATGCCACCTCCACCTCCACCATCCAGTAGCAGTGCTCGAGGTCCGAGTCTTGTTCCTTTGTTGTCGCCACCTCCATCTACACCCTCACGTGGAGGGCATGTGCCTTCTAGTTCTAGTCGTCGGTCTGTGCGAGAGATTCCTAGAAGACCACCACGACCTACTTATACTCCTGGAGAATCTTGTGGCAAGGGCCACATGTAGATTTACAGTTTACTTGTCTTTTCTAGTTTCTATTAGTTTTCATAACTGTTGAGTCTTGAGTCCTTGACTCTTGACTCTTGACTCTTTCATATCATAATGATATTTTTTGTAAACAATATATGACTGTGACAATGAAAATTTGAAGTTTGAAGTTGGCAATTATAACTCATTGGTAATGATTGTGAATTATGAATATGATGCTTCGTGAAAGACTAAAGTTGTTTCATTTCATTTCATTATTCATGTTTCATTTTATAACATTTCATTGCATGTTAACAGTTAGAGGTTAGGACTTAGAAATATCTAAGATATTACTTCTTGTAATGGTTAAACTTAGCTTACAAGTACAACTTTGGTGATCAATGATGATAAATGTTATATATTGAATTTTCAATTTTGAAAGCTTAAAGTTGAAACTTTAAGATTGCATTTGATGAATCATGATTCACGAGACTCAATATGTGGCAGTTGTAATATGTATTTTACTAACTTGTGGACATGGTTGATGAAGATTATAATTTCTAGATCATTGATGTGATATGGTTCAATAATCAATCTATGTTTTTTATGTTTTTTATATCTAATTCATCATTCTACATGTTTTTGTTGACATATATGTATCAAAATTTTAAAAATATAAAAAAATATACATATTTTTAAAAAATCGCTCCCGGATTTGCTCCCAAACCGGGAGCTTCTAAAAATGGTCGCTCCCACTCCCAAGTAACACTGCATAGGACAGAAGGTGAGCCCTTGGATAAATTTTACGTTAAATTTAAATTGACATAAATGTGCTTGAAATCAAATGACTTACTTCTTGAACATCAATTAACAAGTTGGTTTAATTATTTAATTTCTCTTCCTTGTAATTCTAATGAAGAATCACATGCCAAGGAAGACACTAATAAAGTTATCTATGACAACAAAAATATTGAACTTGGTTCTTCTTCATCTTCAAAAATTGTTTTAATTGATTCCCAATCCTCAAATGAATCTGTTTTTGAAAGTGAAAAGGATAACAGTTCAAACACTTCCTCTCATAGTCATAATGTTTTCAATGATTATATATCAACTCTGATATCTCAATCCTACAATGATAATGTACCTTCTTGCCTTTTTAATCTTGAGGATAATAATGATTTTAAATTCATAATCATTTGTAAAAAGGAAATCTCTGTAAACAAACTTCCACTATGTTGTAACATAATTTGTAACATAGATGTATATTACAAATTACCATTCTCTCATTATTTTCAATTTATTTCTTTGTTCAATTTTAATTTTGATTTTTTGCACATTCTACGTTGGCATCTTGAGCAACAAAGTTCCACACTCTCGTCAAATGCATTAATTATTATATGCTATAATCAATTTCAAAATTTCAATCATCTATCTCAATTTATTCTTAGGTTGACGTTCTATCTTATGATTGGACAATTGATTTTAGATTTCCAAATGCATTTTACGCAAATAATAACACTCGAGAGTACATCTATATATTTTGACAAGCCATGCATTCTTTTCATAAATCTTCCTCATTGTTATCTACTCGATTATTTTGAAAAGAAGATTTCTGATTTTTCTCTCTTTACAATAACCTTTCATTTGCAAAGATTTAACATTTGATATTGGTTTGTTGTTTCCTCTTTCTTTGAATTATTTTCAAACATCTAAATCAGATCTTTATTTTGATGATCCTATAGACAAATATTTGGAAGAGTTTCAAGGGAAGTATTTTGTAAATAATTTTATTTTTATTTTTTCAATTTTAAAAGTATGCAATGTGCTTCATTTTTGTTTTAATGTTTCAGCTACAGTTTTATTTTTGTTGACATTTGTTGTTTGCATGCATGCATAAATAAAGTTGAGAGCATTGTTACACTGGAAGTTTGATTTCACCTAGTCTTAATCTACTTTTAAGATTAGAATTAGGGATAGATTATATTTCTTTTTGTTAATGTTTTGTAGATTGAATAAAAAGATGATTTTTAAACATTCTTAATAAATGCATGGAAGAAGATGAAGATAAATGAGATAAACTCATTACCAAATTCTTCCAGGTATGCATCATCTGATTGTTTTATTTCATTTTGTTCTTATTTTCCTTTAGTTGTTTCTTCCTTATGTTTGTTTGTCTTCCTGCAAGTTTTCTTTGGAATAATTTGGGAGATCAATAAAGCAGTTGTGAAAATTTTAATGAGGATAATTGCGAAAAATCATTCAGGGCAATTTTATTTCTCATTTCCAAAGCTTTCATTTATTATGAAAGATTGATTATGAAGGCTTTATATTTTGTTTGGAAGTCAAACTTATAAAAGAAATTAACCTTGTTTGAACTTTTATAAGAAATTTTCTTTCACATCTCCCCATTAGATTAGAAACTTATTTAATGAATAACTAACCTACTAAGTGTTGGGTAACTTAATTGACTGTTAAATTACTTGTATTTATATGTCAATCCGGGTACGTGAGCTTGCAAAGTACACTACACCGTATGTGCTATGAGATTAGATTTCAATATTTATGCATAACTTAAATGAATTGGAAACTTCAAAAGGAAATTAGATTCTTTAATATAAGCTATGAAAGTACTAAGTTTTTGGAAAGGAAATTAATGTTGAACTAAAAAAAACATAAAGATTATTGATCTACGAAAACATGAGATTTTATCTTGAAAGCATGGAGATTTTATTCTAAAACTTACAAACTTTAATCTATGGAATCATGAACATTTTAATCTAAGAAAGCATAACATTTAATCTATGGAAAGCATGAGTTTTTAAACTTTGATAAGCATAAACAAATAATCTATGTAAAACAAACCATTCATGAGAATATGAAATAAATGGAAAACATTTATACTATTCTCACATATTTCCAAGGGGCCCTCCTTAGGAATGCAAGGTGTTGAAAACTCAGATCAAGGGAAGAGATTTAAATCACCAATTTCATTCAAAGTTCCGTTGTATTAAAAAAATTACATTCAATGAAAAAAATAGAGTTCTTCTCCTTCAATAAGCAGCAACAATTACAAATTAAGATCATCCTTGACATCTCTGATCATCCCTCCTCTCATCAAAGAGACTGCAATTTATAGAATTTTGAGACAATTAACAAACTCATAATTTTCTTGCTTGAGTTTTGGTCATGAGATCAAATCAAATAAAATTTCATGGATTTTTGGATCAAAGATCAACCCAGATCTGATAAAACTTATCTCTATGCCACGAATTTGCTAAATAATAGCTCGTTCAGGCCTTTTTTTTTTACTGTGCATTAAATGAAAAATTGAAAAATTGTATATCCACGTAATCTGCAAAATAAGGCTCCAAAGAACTTCGAAAATCTCTCAAATGGTAACGAATTTGAGAAAACTATTGATAGAAAGCCTAATTGGGCCCACGCTGAACAAAACCCATGTTTTTGTTTTCCAAAATATTCTTTCATTTGCTCAAAAAACGCGTTTGAAGTTGACTAGTAAAAACTGTTGTGCTTTTCCCTTGATTTGATGCTGGAGGTCCACACGTGCGAGCTAGGTGGAATTTGACCAATACAAATCCATATTGGAGCTTCTAGAAACCAATTCCAAGTGTCATATTTCCTTCTAGAGTGGTGCTACTACCTCAACCATGGAGATACGTACGGAAACTTGACAAAACTGCAGCAACTTGAACTTGCTAAACTGTCATTAGTAAAACCATGCAAAATTCTTCTTAATTCATTAAAAATAATTGAAATAATAATAATAAACAATGTAAACATGTATGTGTGAATTTGGTGTGTTTATGAAGAAATGTGGTTAAAAATGATGACAATGGGTGAATGGAACGATGCGAAAATGGATGGTTTCATCAACAAAATCATGACAAGTTGGAGGCCCAACACTAAGCATGACAACATTTACATGCTTGGCATTCTTCTTAACAAGAAATGTAATTTCTTATGTCAAGATCATTCTTTTTACTTGTTTAAGTTGAGTATTGTTTATCTTATGATTTGTTTTTTGTGGTTGATTGTTTTTGGGTTTTGTTAGTTTCTCTTGGCTCTTGACTTTGGATTTGAATTAATAACATATCACTTTTGTCCTCTGCAATCCCTTGAGTGCCAATTTGACTTGTTTCTCGGATTGATTTAAGTAATATTACCAAGCCTTTTTAAAGATTTCCTTTTAACCCAACTTTGGTTAATACTTGGGAACTTTTTCCTCCTATCTAATGGAATCCATTAGTAAAAGGAAGAATAAAAGGAAGATCATTAAACTATTATTTTTCAGGCTCATATTGAAATTCCAACATCATTATCTTCTATTAGTATTTGAATGTTATCTTACCTTAATACACATAAGAAAACTACTTTACAATAAACCATATCCTAAAACAGATACTAAGGTTACAAAAGAAACACATAAGTTTAGTATTCTATAACACTTCCATGTCATCCCCATCTCTTAAGGAGAGGAATTGTCTCCCCATCTATTAGCACAAAATATCAGAGTATAAATTAAAGTTGTGTGAAAAACCTGAGTTATAGGGGGTCTCTGTAATGAGCCGACCTACCATGATCATGTGCTTTGATTGTTATGACATTATCATATCTGCTCACCAATCCAGGATAATGGCTCACAGCACTTCGTTGTAAGACGAGGTATCATCACAAGCCATCTTGTTCATGACTATCAACACTTTTAAATTACATTGTCATATCTGGTCACGCCAGGACAATGGTTTTCAAATTTATTAATGAAATATGTCTTCTCTGAAATACTAAATAGTAGATGGCATACCGACATTCGTTTGGGTTAAAAAGGTAACCCTATCGAGGCTATGGATGCCTGCCAGTAGTAGTGGCTCTACCCGTGACAATGAGAGTTCATCTTTCTTACTAAACACAATGCTAAAATTTTGACGTTTAGGTTATGTTGTAATTAATTAATGGTTATTATAAACATGATCTTAATCTTATGATTTCTACAAGAGATGTTCAAAATGATTAAACATTGTTTTGAGGGGTTTCATAGAGTATGAATCTTAGCATTTTTTATTTTATTCAGCCTTGCTCCTTTTCCTTTTAGGATTTCACTGATAATAAATCAGAGATAACTGGTTCTTCCCAGTGTGTCGTTGTTGTTGGGGTAAAAACACAACCCCCCCATTATTCACTTAATTCTCATTATGGAAACCATTTGATTGAATCTTGGTCATCTTGCTTTCTGATTTTCTGAGTTTGGATTGCTTCAATGAGTTTCATCTGTTTTTCTCTTCCTATCAAAACTCATTTGATCTCATTTGGTTGTTTGGTTTGTAAATGGTGCCTAATTGAAGATTGAATAGTTTTCGTTGCCCTAGCCTATTAAAATGTATAAATTGTACATTACTTTTGTTTCATAAATTTATTTATTTGTAGATAATTAATTTTCAATTGTAAATATTTTATTTAATTCATTACATAGACCTCGACACCAAGACCAAGTCTTATATTACAAAGTGGCTTTTATATTATGAATTGGCTTAATAACAAAAGTAGAGAAAGAGCTATTGAAAACACTGCATATATCAAATCTAATATCGGAGCTTTGATATCAGAGGAATTCATTTGAAATCCCCGATATTCAAAGTTCAATCCATCAAGTGGCTCTTTTCAATAATCAAATGAATATATTAAGTGGCCATATAAATTCTAGAACTATATAATAAAGCTGTTGTTAGAGGACCCACATTCGACATCATTTTTTCCACTCTTGCATATCGGAGGTATTGCATATCGGAGATTTCCTTTCAAGACACTTTTAAAAAAATCCAACAACACTCCCTCTTATCTTCAATAGCGATATTCCAATCCCGTCGATATGCTAATACAACATATCCCTCCGATCTTTGATAGTTATATAACCTCCCTCCCCGATCTCTGATAATCTCTCCATCATCGATATTCCAATGCACCTCCCCCTCAGACTTCTGATATCTTCTAGGCTCTGACATCCAAACACAATATACATATTAACGATGGTCTAATCGGAACATCGCATCCGCCCCTTACACCGGAACTTTTTATACGGTAACAATCATAAAACCTCCAATATCTTAAACCTATGATTTCTGATATTCCTCCAAATTCAATGAGCATGTAAACAACAGTTTAATGTTGATATTGCGTCCACTCCTCATTGGGACTTCTTTACATCACAATTTTTATATTATTTTCATTGCTAAAAGTTCCAATATTCATTTCTCTGATACCTATTAACATTTTCCATTTGTCACCTCCTATGGGTCGTTGTTGTATAAAATTAAAAAGTCGTGATTTATATGGTTTTGGGGCATAAATATAGTTCTTCACATTTTATATTTTAAGTTTGTTTTTCGACATTTAAAAAAAAAAAAAAAAAATCTTGTTACAAAAAAAAAAAAATTATGCTTTCTTTTGACAGAAAAGATTCCATGGCCGATGATAGTGAATATATCCAGTCAAGATTTCCAAAGAAACCCCTCTAGGTGGAAAAAAAAAATTAATAAAAGTTGTTGAAGCAGTTGAATTCCACCTATCAATTCGAAACAAGCTAGACAAACTTGTCAGAGAGAAAACTAAACTGGCCATTTTTCTCAACTGTGGCCATCTACATTTGTTCAGAACCCAAACCAAAGGAATCATTTTGTTCATTTTCTTTTAATTAACTCAGTTGTTGAGAAATAGAGGGGGACTATTAATATTTCCACTATGTATAAAAACCCATCTCTGATTGTGAGAAAAGAATTTGAATCCGAGAGAAAAGAGGCAAAATAATACTAGAGCTTACAACATGTTTTTGTAGAAAGAGTTGAGACTCATTTGCACTATTGTAGTGAGGTCGGATCCATATGTGCAGACAACGAATCGATTTAGAGATAACAGAGCACCTGCACTATTATAATTCTCTGATGTTTTATGTAATTGATTCATTTTTATAATAAGATTTATTTCTGTAATCAGATGTACAACACTATTGCTTGCTCTATTATTGAAAATAAATTCTTCAAATTTCAAATTCATTTTTGGAGTATGAGTATGTATGTGCCTTTTTAGCACTACTATTGATGGTTTACTGTTCACTTATATGGGCCTAACCCAGGTTCGGAAGAGTTAGTTAGCCAAACAAATCCCGCAACTACCGGCCCTTTCGGCAACAACCCTGGAGTGCGAGCTGAGGTCTCACCCGAGGTAGCAGGGGAGGGTGCTGGAACCAAGTTTCCGCACCCTAGGGATGTCTTGGTGTGGTCTGGAGGTTTTGCGCATTGGTTTACAGCTCCGCACTGCTCGGTATTCGCACAAATCCAGGTTGATTATATCTTTCTTATTAGTGCATTATTCTATTGGACAATGCAGTTACAAATTAACAGGGTCTTTAAGCAAACATTTAACCAACACAACTGATTCGCGCATTAAAATGAACCCAGATTTACATTCATTCATACCATAAGCAGATTAAATTAAACAAATATTATGAAAGTTAGATTCGCAACAGCTCAGAAGGAACACAGAATTTCAAAAGAAACTTATCTTTATTTCCACTTATCCTCAATACATCCAGATTCGTCCTAAGCACTCAGCTGCAAGGGTCTGCGCACACAGCTGCGGACTTCCCAGACCTCTACGCACATAGCTACAGAGCCTCTATCTACTACCCCAACCCTTGACTCAGACTTACAGACGCTTTCAAACTATCTTCTTCTAAAACCCATTACATTTCATCTTTTTCAAAACCAGAACTGCCTTTCCCTCATAGAGTCGTGCTCTATTTATACCCTTCCTTGGCCCGCGATCCCTGTACGGGCCAACTCTATTTATATTTCTTTACATTATTTTCGGGCAGACTACCCTTTGACTCAATCCTATTATACTTCACGCTCCACATACTTCGGAGTTTTTACAATAATTTAATCCTACTTTTTGGGCTTTTTGCCCCAAAACTGTTACGCGGGACCTCCGCTACCCAACAGTCCCCCAACACAATCATCGTGACTTGTCCCGAGTCACTCGCCGACGCGGCTAGACGCTCTGCCTTGGCTTCACGATTCGCCTTCCTTTGAGTGGCACTTTTTGTCCTGTTGCTCCTTCATTGTCTCCTGCAATGCTTTGTTCGTCTCCTACTTCAGTGTTTCTACCACGTCTCGCAACCGATGATGCTCATTATACTCTGCTCAGTTAACACAGAACACCCCCTCATAGGATTTTAACGTGAGCAGGGGAGCCACATACGGGACCTCCTAGTACCACCGCAGCCACTTTCGACCTTCGTATCTTCTCTTCGCACCGTCTGTTGCATCTTGTGTTGCAATTTTGCAAGACCCTGGCTATTGTCCGCAAGATCCCAATCTTCGAGGGACATCAGAGACGACTTATTAACTGCATATCTACCCATGGTCATCGTCTGTCCATCCTTTCGTTGTTTTGTTGTAATGCGTCGACCTGTCCCTGGGCAAGGCAACGGCATCCGAACCAATTCTGCATCGTGTTCCTTCTTTTCCGGTATATCCCCTACTAGTGATGTTGTAGCTTGCGAGACGCCCGCAGCGGTCAACACCATACTCCTTAGAGAGTCCTACTTCTCCATCGGCCATATCACTACCGTCGGGCACATGCCTTGTGCAAAGATAATGAATAGCTTCATATGTGTTTCCGAAGTGTAGGCCACCCTCAATGATTTATAAGCCATGAAAATTTCAAATTCACTGCTTACCACCTGTTCCAGCGCGTATAAACTACTTGTGTAAAATTTTTGCCAGCTCATTTCATCTCTGGCTCGTACTGTTTCTCTTAATTTCCCGTCGCCCGCTCCCTTTTGCCATAATGCAGACATCTTGTCATGAATAGTGATATCAACGGTCATCATTCCTTGTAATAGCGCATCCGTGTGATCCTTTTCGCGCAACCGCGATCCTTGTGTTTGGTCAAATGTACGTGCACCGTAGTACTCGCGCATCTGTCCCCCAGGCTGCTTTATCGTCCCACGCTCTCTTCCAACTGGGTGGAGCGGTGAGACTATCCTCTCTTCGGCTAGTCAGGCGGTCGGCCCGCCCGTGTAGAGCTTTAGGCGACTGCCATTCACTCTGCTTGGGAAGGGGTCTCCATTGAGTTTAGCCAGCTAAACCGTGCCCCCATCAGTAACTTCTTTGATGACATAGGGTCCCAACCAGTGCATGCGTAGTTTACCTAGGAATTTTTCGAACTTACTGTCATAAAGCAATACTAGATCATTTTCCTTGAAGGTGCACACCTTGATATGGTGATCATGCCATGCTTTCTCGCACTGTTTCTGTACCTGCTGATGGAATCTAGCCAGAAAGCGTTCCTCCTCCAACACAGGCTTATTCACTAGGTACTTGAGCGCAGAGTGATCAATATACATCTTAAAATGTCCTCCGAGTAGATAGTGACGGAACTTTTGGAGTGCGTATACCATCGCCAATCCCTCCCGCTCAGTAGTAGAGTAATTCTTTTCTGCTTTGGACAACCTGTGGCTTGCAAACGCAATCGGGTGATCAATGCCCTCCGCTCCTTCTTGAGTGAGTACCGTACCCAACGCGATACATGACGCATCGACATGTACATGAAATTCAATGTCCCACTTTGGAAAGACCAAGATAGGGGCAGATGCCATCTTTTCCTTAAGCGTTTCCAGGCTTTTGTTACATTCCTCGTTCCAGCAATATGTAGCATCCTTCTTCAGTAACTATTCCATTGGAGCCGTGATCTGGGCATAGCTTTTTATAAACTTTTGGTAGTAGCCCGTGTGTCCTAATGTAGCGCATAGCTACTTTACACTTCGTGGTGCTTGCAGATTTAGTATGATAGCGATCTTTGTCAGATCCACCATCAGTCCTTGCTTACAAACCACATGGCCCAGCAAGTTCCCGAAAGGGATGAGGAAAGTACACTTTTTTAGGTTGAGCGCAATCTGGTGCTAACAGCAGGTATCTAGCATCAATTGTAAGTTCGCAACATGTTTCTTAACCAAGCCAAATACGGTCCAGTCATCAGGTAGACTTCTAAGAACTTGTGGATAAATTCCTTGAACGCGGCTACCACAATACGGGAAAATATTGCCGGCGCATTCTTCAGCCCAAAGGGCATTATTGTATACTGAAAACAACCCCATTCGGTAGCAAACGTTGTCTTGCTCTGATCCTCTGGCACGATCTTGATCTGATGGTACCTGGAGAACCCGTCTGTGAAGGAGTATGCTTCCTACCCACCCACATTTTCTAGTACCTCATCTGTAAAGGGTGTTGGAAATGGATCGTTAACACAAGCATCATTGAGCTTCCGCAGATCTATGTAGATGCGAATCTCACCCTTTTGTTCCTTCTCCTGTACAACCATAGGGCTTACCTAATTAGACTCCTCGACTGGTTCAATAATGCCTGTTGCCAGCATCTTGTCCAATTCTTCGCGGACCTTTGCTTTTTATTTTGGATTCAATCGGTAGGGTCATTGTTTCACTGGCTTTGCATCTAACTTCAAAGTTATCTTCATCATTCCTAAGTCTCCTAGAATCCCTTTCAGCTTTGTAATTTTTGTAGGGAATAAATCTCGGTATTCTTGGAGCAATTCGATGACCTTTTCCACCGTGGCGTCGTCCAAATAGTCCCCAAGCATAGCATATTTTGGCTCATCCTCTGTTCTGATATTCACTTGCTTTGTTTTCAATGGCGTCATGATGTCTGGATCTTCTATCTCAGGGCCACGCACCTCACGACTCCCTTCGGATTCTGGTATATTGATGTTACGCGGGTCATCCTCATCATCTTCTACTTGTACATTGTAACATGCCAAGGCCTGGCTCAACTGTCGCGACCAGTCTAACGACATGACTTCTTCTAGTTCGGCGGTGTTCTAAATATGGCGGTTTTTATCAGCTGTAATGCGTCGTCCACGATATCCATCCATTGGTCTTCAAAAAGAAATGTCAACAGAAACCCTTTGCACAGGATATCCCACTCTCCAGTGCCATGTCAAAGCTCTGTTTCCGTATACCAGTTCCGTGGAATGACATCCAGGGTATGATAAAATAAGTGCACCCATTCTGGTTAAGGCTCTGCACCATAAGCTTTGGTCCATTTGGTCAGGTGCAGGCATGGATCATCTCGGCCATCGTATTTCTCCATTATTCATAGCTCTGGGTTCCCAAATCTTATCTGCATCATACGCTTGCAACTTCGCCAATTTTCAAAGGTCCCTTCATGGGTGTCCCACCATCGTGTCGGTGTCGCGCGTAATGTCCATTTTAGCGCATCAAACCATTGGTACTCTAGTACCACGCTTTCGAATTTAACCAGGAATTCATCCACTACTGTCAACCCATCATACATCGGTAGCTCGCAGTTTTGAGCTTTAATGCAATACAACGATTTTGTCATCATATTGCAGTGTAACGTGGTTACCCCGTTCACCCTGTTTCGCCATCGCTCGTCCTCTTCATCTAAATCGCTGGTGCATGAGCTGGTGCATGAGCTGGCGTAGCCTCGCGAGAGTCTCCACTCCTCCTTCGGCCTATTTGCAGCAATTTTGTAGATACAATCCAATGCATCGTCCTTTTCTTCGTTGCGCATAGGTTTTATGTAGCGTGGTCTGTCTGTTGGATCTAGCGGAACGACTACACGGAGCAACTTCTTCTCAAATATCATCTTCCTCTGTTTAAGGTCAATAACCCCATTCATGTCAGTGGCCCAGTCTATCCCTAGCAATGCAGGGTATGGGCTACTTTTGTCCATGATTTCAATAACTTCGAAATCCGTCTGGGTACTTGCGCCATCAATATCTACTGTAATTCCTTGCAGTCTTCCCATGGGCAAGATCTTCTGTTGATTGGCCATCCGCAATTGGATAGGAGACCATTGTAGTGTAGGCTTACCCATGTGTTCCCAAGTCTGTTTAGGCAATACGTTTGCATCTGAACCTAGGTCCAGAATGACCTGATCCATCTTGTAGTCGCCAATCTGTGCTGTTAACCGCATCTCCTGACCCGTCCGCGATGTGTGTCTTCCTAACTTCCAGACTGTGTGAGGTTCACCCCATCCTATGCATCTATTAATCACTTCCTGTAACCCTTTAACTGCCATGTTGTCGCGAAGCAGTTTTATGCATGTCTCTAAGAAGGTAGTCAACATCGAGGGATCCCTAGCTAGCTCAGGTCGATCCCTACTACCTCAGGTAGAGATGCCTGTGAAGCTTTCCCTAGCTTCCATATTGTTCTCCCTATTGACTGCTCCTGTGGCTGCATCGCTCCGCACTACCATGTTTACTATGGGTTCGTCGTTGCGTGGTTTGGATCTCATCATCTGCACGTTTTGCGTTGTTGGCGAGGCGCTGCCTTCTTGTCACAAATCTATGCTATCAGCATGGGGTAGTCTAGCAACTCATGATTGAATTGCTCATAATAAGGACATGATATTCGAGTTGGATTGGTACAATCCCACACATAATGTCCTAGTCCTCCACAGTTGTAACAGATCAGCTGCCTGCGACCCCTTCCTATTCCCATTCCTCCCCGTCCTTGACCCCGTCCTGGGAACCCACCGCACGCCATTGCCACGGCTGGATCCTGATCTCGCACCTTAGTCTGCATTTTGTAGGTAGGTGCCTGGTCCATCAACATTTGATAGCAACGGCAATCTCTTTCTTCGTGACCCACCCATCTAGAAAAGTTGCAAAAGAGATGATGGGGGGTCTAGTTGTATTTTGGAAATAGATAACAATTATTAGTGTTGTGCTTTCCTCCTACCTGACAGATTGCGCACCAGAGCGGGGCGATCGTGCTCGGCCCTACCTGTGCCTTTGGTCGCAATGGTGTCGGTCCCCCCATGACCACAAAATTCATCGAGACCGGCCAGTGATCTTTATCGTGTCCCTGGATCCTGCACTTTATACACCATACTTCCTCCCGAACTTCCAAACGTGGTGTCTGTTCCTGTTTTAACTTTTGTGTTTCCAAACACAAATTTTGGACCTGCGCTTGGATTTGCTAAAATCCCAACCCTGGGTATTGTACCAGGGTTTCGTGCAGCAACATTGCTACCTCCAACGCTTCTGCCTGGGTTGAGATTTTTTGTTGTGACAAAGCCGACTTCAAATATGGTGTTAATGATGTGACGAACCAAGCGCGGTGCTGTGCATCCATTAGGGTCATGTTGGCCTCACGAATGGTGCTTTTCAACCTCTGATCCAAGTCCCACGGGGTCTCACCAGGCATCATTGTGATCTCTTTGAATCCTACAACCGACTACGCTTCTGACTTTGGCCGACTAAACTCCTTTGTTAATTCAGTATGGATGTCCACTATCCCCGCCGTTGGGTTGATGCTTGAATACTTCATGTACCATGTTAGCGCTCGATCCTGCAGTGCACTGACTAAGATGGATTTCTTGATATTATCATCCGTGACTTGCTACGCGTTCCATACTGATGTTAGCACAAACCAAAATTGTTCTGGGTCTTTGCCTCCTGCTCCTTTAAACACAAGTAACTGGATCGTGTTCGCCATAGTTACCCTTGTTGTACTATCGTCCCTAATCCTTTTGATTTTTCAACGTTCCTTTCTATAGAGTCCCTGTGTTTCACACCAGACACCCCTTATGCAGATCCCAGTCCCGAAACGGAACCATTTGTTGGCTTATATGGGCCTAACCCAGGTTCGGAAGAGTTAGTTAGCCAAACAAATCCCGCAACTACTAGCCCTTTCGGCAACAGCCCATGGAGCGTGGACTGAGGTCTCACCCGAGGTAGCTAGGGAGGGTGCTGGAACCAAGTTTCCGCACCCTAGGGATGTCTTGGTGTGGTCTGGAGGTTTCTAGCACTGGTTTATAGCTCCACGCTGATCGGTATTCGCACAGATCCAGGTTGATTATATCTTTCTTATTAGTGCGCTATTCTATTGGAGGATGCGGTTACAAATTAACAGGGTCTTTAAACAAACATTTAACCAACACAACTGATTTGCGCATTAAAATGAACCTAGATTTACATTCGTTCATACCATAAGAAGATTAAATTAAACAGATATTATGAAAGTCAGATTCACAACAACTCAAAAGGAACACAGAATTTCAAAAGAAACTTATCTTTATTTCCACTTATCCTAAATACATCCAGATTTGTCCTGCGCACTCAACTACAGGGGTCCGCACACACAGCTACGGACTTTCTAGGCCTCTACGCACATAGCTGCAGAGCCTCTATCTACTACCCCAACCCTTGACTCAGACTTACAGACGCTTTCAGACTATCTTCTTCTAAAATCCATTACATTTCATCTTTTTCAAAACCAGAACTGCCTTTCGCTCATAGAGCCGTGCTCTATTTATACCCTTCCTTGGCCCGCGATCCCTGCGCGGGCCGACTCTATTTATATTTCTTTACATTATTTTCAAGCGGACTAGCCTTTGACTCAATCCTATTATACTTCGCGCTCCACATACTTAGAAGGTTTTATAATAATTTAATCCTACTTTTTGGGCTTTCTGCTCCAAAACCATTACGTGGGACCTCTGCTACTCAACATTTACTGAAATGCTCATTTGGAATCTGGTTAAGCTGTTGGGTCTTGAAAATGTCATTCATTTCCATTACACTTTCACTATTATGTCCATTATATCACCTCCATTTCACTACTATGTCACCACATTCATCCCACTTTCATTATCATTGGGCCACATTTATGTTTTTCCAAACTTTATTAATTCTAAGCCTTTTTAAGTGAATTTGTGGTTGAAAATTAGAAAATAATGTGCATATGCTTATACCTAACAAGTGGGTTGAGATTGTTGACATGTGTAAGTTAAAAGGAGGCTTCTAGAAGACCTTTATGTGGCACTCTAAGGCCAAATTCGAATTTGAGTGGAAAGAATCATGGGATCATGAGGATATGTATCACATCTCCTAATTGTATTGAAACTCTAAGAAGACATGTGTCTTATCAGTTCCTATTTTGATTAGGACTCTAGAGGTAGAGGGAGAGATTCATGGACTCTCATTAATGAGATGGCTTCTCATATTTTTGTATAAATAGGAGATCCCTCTCCTTCATTTGTGAGCATGTTAGTCTTAGCTTAACTTGGAGTTTATAGTTCTTCCTTGATGGCTTTTGAAAGCTTTGGAAAGCTTTGTTGTACTTTGTAATTTTGAAGAATTTAAATAAAGCTTTGATGTTCTCAACATGGAAGGAGATGTGAAGTAGATGTCATAGAGCATATTAGAATGTAAGGTAGAGTAGATTTTATTTTGTAATTTTGCTTTGATTTCATTCATGTATGTCATTTTATTGCTTTCAAGTTTGATAGTTTAGATTTTCCATTCATGCAATTTTAATTCATGCAAGTGTGTTCAACTGGTTGATTGCAGATTAGTTTTTCTTTACATATTTTTGCATCAAATAGTAACATGAGATTTGCCTCTCTGTTAAACTTTTTCTTAAGCTTTTCAATTTCAATTATGCTTTGATTTCAATCTTATTTATTTGTTGTTGTTAGCTAGTTTAGCTATCAAATTCTTCATGTCATTTGACGTTATCTCTAGAGCCATGGATTAACCCCAAAAAGATACTTGGCAAGCTATCGGATTATGAGTGAAGTGATTTGATTTTACTTTCATCTCTGCGATTAGATATCAAGTTCTTCATGTTATTGACGTTATCTCCAGAGCCATGGCTTAACCCCGAAAAGCTACTTGGCGAGCTATCGAATTATAAGTGAAGTGACTTGATTTTACTTTCATTTGCAAGTAAGTAATTTAGATATCAGATTCTTCATGTTATTGACGTTATCTCCAAAGTCATGGCTTAACCCCGAAAAGCTACTTGGCGAGCTATCGAATTATAAGTGAAATGACTTGATTTTACTTTCATTTGCAAGTAGGTAATTTAGATATCAGGTTCTTCATGTTATTGACGTTATCTCCAGAGCCATGGCTTAACCCCGAAAAGCTACTTAGTGAGCTATCGGATTATAAGTGAAGTGACTTGATTTTACTTTCATTTGCAAGTAAGTAATTTAAATATCAATCCTTCATGTTATTGACGTTATCTCTGGAGCCATGGCTTAACCCGGAAAAGTTACTTGGCGAGCTATCGGATTATAAGTGAAGTAAATTGATCTTGCTTTCATTAGTCTGCAATTTTTGGTTTGTTTGAGTGCAATAGTTTAAATTTTATTTCTGTAATTAGATGGGTAGCAGAGACAGTGATTTCATGATCAGTATTTCATCTTTTGTTTGATTTAAGTAGCTGCATATTTACATTCATGTTTAAGTTTTAATAGCATGTTTTGAGATCTTTTGAAGTGCTAAGTTTTGGAAGTTACCATAAGGGACATAAACCTTGTCTTGAAATCTACATCCATACTTAACCTTTAAAAATATTCTTAAGACCTTAGAATAGGATTTCCATTTGCGTTAAACACTTTAGGAAACCAACAAGAACAAAACCCCAAAAACAACATAAACTATAAAACAACGAAGTAAGAAAAAGGTTAACTAAACACATATGGTGCACCACACTTCATCAGTTTACGATACCCAGATTGATAATTTATGTAGAGCAATTTAAGACGTTAAATTAACTAGACATTTTGGCGCCGTTGCCGGGGAAGTGTAATTAGAAGACCTTATTTCTTACATCTAAAAAAAATTAATAATTTCTTGAGTATGCTCTCCTCCTGCACTTTGTGTGATCTGGAGGATCAGAAAAATGATTGTTTTGTAAAATAAAAAAAAATGAAGCAAAATAAACTTCATCATTTGAATTGATTCAAAAAAAAACTATAAAAAAAAAAAATGAAACCAACTGCTTTGATAGGTTCAGCTGTCCAAGATTGACTGGTTATGGTTTGTAGTGGTTTTCAAAACACTGTGTCTTGTTTTAATAAGATTCTGCAAATTAGCTGCGAAATGCAGTCTGATTCCGCAGCTAACTATGAATTCTACAACCAATTTCAAGGTTTAACAAGTTACAGACATCCAATGAAGAAACCGACCACATGGGCATCTTCAGAATTGTCCCGACATGGATCCTATCCTAGTCACCCAGCCCAAATTGATAAAAAATCAGCTTAAGACCTCAATCAAAGTCCTGTTTTTAGTATATTTTACTTGAAGTCTTTGTTGCCTGAAATTGAAAATCATTAATCATTCTTATAAAATTTCACAATTTCAAAAAAAAAAAAAAAAGGAAACAAGCAATGGCTATCTCCAATTCCAATTTCCATTGTGGCCTTAATAAGAAATCTGCATTCCTGTTTGAGCTTTGGCCTTGAAACGAACCTGCAAAAACATTTAAAAAAATAAAAATAAAAATAAAAATAATTTGTAAAAGCCTTCACTTCTCTAGTTGTTTGCCTGACTCTTGTAATCAGCAGCAGCAGGCCAATGTTAGTGAAAATCTTCAGCCCTTTGTAAGCAACCCATTTGCATTCATCTGGATCATGTATCTTACTCATATGGAGAGCTTTCAATGGATTACAGAAATTGCTAAACAAAACTAATAGGAAGATTGTTGCTAAGGTGCAAGACGGCCTGCCAAGCCACAAAGAAATCATTGTTATTTTTCTTCCAGATTTATCTACATGCTTTCTTTCTTCAGGAGAGTTGGAAGGGTCAGTATTTAGAGCATGAAAAGGTTAGAATTGAGAGAGAGTGTGAAGCTGCACTGCAAGTGAAACTTCTGTTTTTTTTCTTTCTTTTTCAATCTGGTATTTCTATGCGGATAGTTAACAGAGCAGAGAGAAAAAAACACAGTTTCAGATTATAAAATGCAAACTCGGTAAATAAAAAAACAGTGTGTTATTTAGGAAAAGTCTGATGGACAGTTGCTATCTCCAAGCGCATAAAATCAACGCAAAGCTCCATGTGGTAGGTTTTCACTGTGGCTGCTCATAATACTGTTGCAAGAATTTTCCAAGACGCTCATGAACCTGCAAATGAAAAAAATTCAACCACAGTAATCCACAAAAATGCAAAACAGAGAAAAACATCAAACTTCAAATGCACGATTTGCCCAAATGGAGACGAATTTGAGAAAAATAAAACATGGGATTTTTCAGCAATAGGGTCAATTAGATAACCCAGAAATGGTTTTAAAAAATTTGCAGCGGTTTGGGAGAATTTATCGGTTCTTTAAAGCCTCTTTTTGCATGCCGCGTGAGGAAAAACGATTTTAATTAAATGAACAGAGTGTTGTTTTAACACGGCTTGCTTGAGGAAGGGAAATCTGATTTGGGAACTAATTATACGGTGGCATTCAATCCTGATTACACCATGCCTCTTGTCTTTAATGCTAATGGTCTCATGCAACCTCTGTGACTATATTTCAGTTTAACGACCGACAGCAGAGACGTATCCCAATTGAATACGATACTTCTCCAAGCACCTATTTAACGGTTAATTCCATCACTTGAACCAGTTGGATATGGCTCTTTTACATCCGTATTATTCTGAGCTTCTCTCTTACACCTCCGCAACTTTCCTATGTATACAAGCACTTCGATTTTTCATTATGTTTCCGATTTTCTCTGTTTACATGGGCAGCCACTCCATTTCACAGTATCTTCTACACTCTGTTTTCACGTATTTCATGCATACAACTTCTCTGCTTTCGTGTATGTATAGCCATTTTACTCCATACTCATAGTTTCTGTCATTCCATATCCATATTTTTTTTTAACCAGTTGTTCCACTGTACATACATAGTCTTCTTTACATAGTCATTTCTCCAACAGTGAAAGGAAATTTGAAAAATAGTAGAGAACAGAGGCTCATGAATGATTGGTCCACCAGCAGTGATCTTAGGCTCTATCTCCTTGGTACTTGGCTGCATAAAATCTCTTTTCCAATAACTTAAATCGGAAAACTGATGGTTGACTATCTTTTAGCTATAGAATGCAACATGATTCCGCAGCGAACTGGCAATTCCACAGCCATTTTCATACTTCTATAGGTTATAGGTGTCAAGAGACGAAACGAACCACATGGGTAGCTGAGAAAATGTCAGTACATGGATGGTGTCCTATTTATTTGATCCAAGTCAATGAAAGAGACCCCGGTCAAAGAGAATTCAAGGTGTGTGTTATCACTAAGTCGCCGCATGTCAAGAAAAAATAATAATAATTTTGAATCAATGGAATGAATAAGTTATTTGCTCACTTTTCTGAAGGTATTTATTAATTTTGGACTGATGATGAAAGAAGAACGGCTAACTTGTTATTCAAGATTTTTAGCTACAGAAATTGTGCACATTCCGCAGCTAAAGTCCAATTCCGTAGCTAAACATCAATTTACAGCTGAAAAACCTCATTGTTCAAATCAACCTAACTTTCTCATACAAAATCAGATTTTGATGATTCAAGTATCGTTGGAAAGATCTCAACAAGATCTACACAATGAGAAATCCATCATTAGAGTTTGAAATGGTAAATAATGAAATAAATTGTTGAAAAGAAGCAACAGTCAACTTGGGGTACCAATTCCAAAGCAGGTATAAATTCTTTTGAGAACTTGTTTCATTAATACAAATTCTTAGTTTTGTATGTAAATATCATAACTAGAGATATTGATCACCTCTCTCCTTTGATAAGCTTACATTCCATTGCAGAAGAATTATTAGTTTTTTTTGCAGGTTCTAGAAGGAAGGACAAATGACTACAAGAGAATGGTGTCCCTTTAAGAGACCAATTTGTTTCATAAGAGGATGATTAGCAACAAAGAGGAAATATGCTGATGCAAAATCAGATCCAAACACTTGAAAAACTTTCAGATACTATTGTCTCCATCACATCCATACTTCATAATAAACCATTCACTTTATTTCACTCCATATTTTCTAATTACATTCAAATACACTTTCCATCTCTTTTTGTCCATTCATAACCCACAAATAAAAGCAAGAAGCTCATTCACATGCTTATTGCCCATTACCATTTCTGCTCTCCACTGCCATCTTCCATTTTCATCTTCCCTTTTCTGTCATTTTCATTCCGCAAATAAGCCCTGCTTCAATGCAAATTATTGAGTCCATAGTCCTTTGAGTCTAAGTTCCTTGTAAAGACACCTTGAGGCTTGCATGCCTTAATGGAAAGTTCTCATGCTGACAAACAATGGGAATACATTAATGTCCCTTGTTCATCAGATCTTCTAGGTGACTCGACATCGGCAAAAATATTTGTACCTAGCAAGATGTGTTTGGGCATCTTGACTCTCATTGTCATCAATGGTGAGAGTTCTCGTGTTAACTAGTGGCATCCATCAATGGCCACTAAGTCAACAATTTCCTGCTATGTTCGACATCAGAACATCTTTTCACATATTAGGAATTGTGCCAATGAGTTTTGAAGACATGAAGAATATTATTTTCAGCATTTTGGAGCAGATTCAGCAAGTTTTAGTAGAGCAATAAAAAGTCATCTTAACTCTTTATCCATGACTCTTCTTGTTTAGCCACTTGAAGAATAATATGATCAAAATTTTGCAGCCACCACACATACAACTCATCCATTCCAAAGGGTAAGTTAAGGTACGTCATTTTCTAACTTTTGACCATAGAATTCCATAAAAAGCTAGAATGATAATTGTTGGAAAAACATTTCTCTTCCTCATTTCATAAAATTTCCAATACCATCAGTTGGGGGGGAATACATTCATCTTCATATTTTTCCATGTCCATTCAGGAGCCCACATACTTCCAACATATATTAACTATTACATTGTTATTATGAGCATACAATGGCTTTTCAAAAAAAAAAGTGCTTAAAAGATAAATTGGATACAAACAAAATCATGGTTGTCACACAAGAACCAACCATCATGCAATCCAATAAAGATATACTTTGCAACAATAATCAAAATATCATTATGCAAAGTTCAAAGATCAAGATAGAATGCAACAACAAAAAAATTGATTGTAATACAAGAACCAACCATGTTGCAATTCAAGTAAAACACTTTGCAAAAATATGAAGTTATCAAATGATATCATGCAAAGTTAAGTCAAAGCTCAAAGATTAAAAGAATTAATGTAATATATATTGCATGAGGACATGCAATAACTTCAGTTGCGGGTATGTTGGGTCTTGAAAATGTCATTCATTTCCATTACACTTTCACTATTATGTCCATTATATCACCTCCATTTCACTACTATGTCACCACATTCATCCCACTTTCATTATCATTGGGCCACATTTATGTTTTTCCAAACTTTATTAATTTTAAGCCTTTTTAAGTGAATTTGTGGTTAAAAATTAGAAAATAATGTGCATATGCTTATACCTAACAAGTGGGTTGAGATTGTTGACATGTGTAAGTTAAAAGGAGGCTTCTAGAAGACCTTTATGTGGCACTCTAAGGCCAAATTCGAATTTGAGTGGAAAAAATCATGGGATCATGAGAATATGTGTCATATCTCGTAATTGTATTGAAACTCTAAGAAGACATGTGTCTTATCAGTTTCTATTTTGATTAGGACTCTAGAGGTAGAGGGAGAGATTCATGGACTCTTATTAATGAGATGGCTTCTCATCTTTTTGTATAAATAGGAGATCTCTCTCCTTCATTTGTTAGCTTATTAGTCTTAGCTTAACTTTGAGTTTATAGTTCTTCCTTGATGGCTTTTGAAAGCTTTGAAAAGCTTTGTTGTACTTTGTAATTTTGAAGAATTTGAATAAAGCTTTGATGTTCTCAACATGAAAGGAGATGTGAAGTAGATGTCGTGGAGCATATTAGAATGTAAGGTAGAGTAGATTTTATTTTGTACTTTTGCTTTGATTTCATTCATGTACGTCATTTTATTGCTTTCAAATTTGATAGTTTAGATTTTCCATTCATGCAATTTTAATTCATGCAAGTGTGTTCAACCGGTTGATTGTAGATTAGCTTTTCTTTACATGTTTTTGCATCAAATAGTGACATGAGATTTGCCTCTCTGTTAAACTTTTTCTTAAGCTTTTCAATTTCAATTATGCTTTGATTTCAGTCTTATTTATTTACTGTTGTTATTTAGTTTAGATATCAAATTCTTCATGTCATTTGACGTTATCTCCAGAGCCATGGCTTAACCCCGAAAAGCTACTTGGCGAGCTATCGGATTATGAGTGAAGTGATTTGATTTTACTTTCATCTCTGCAATTAGATATCAGGTTCTTCATGTTATTGACGTTATCTCCAGAGCCATGGCTTAACCCCGAAAAGCTACTTGGCGAGCTATCGGATTATAAGTGAAGTGACTTGATTTTACTTTCATTTTCAAGTAGGTAATTTAGATATCAGATTCTTCATGTTATTGATGTTATCTCCAGAGCCATGGCTTAACCCCGAAAAGCTACTTGACGAGCTATCGGATTATAAGTGAAGTGACTTGATTTTACTTTCATTTGCAAGTAGGTAATTTAGATATCAGGTTCTTCATGTTATTGACGTTATCTCCAAAGCCATAGCTTAACCCCGAAAATCTACTTGGTGAGCTATCGGATTATAAGTGAAGTGACTTGATTTTACTTTCATTTGCAAGTAGGTAATTTAGATATCAATCCTTCATGTTATTGACGTTATCTCCGGAGCCATGGCTTAACCCGGAAAAGCTACTTGGCGAGCTATCGGATTATAAGTGAAGTAAATTGATCTTGCTTTCGTTAGTCTGCAATTTTTTGTTTGTTTGAGTGCAATAGTTTAAATTTTATTTCTGTAATTAGATGGGCAGCAGAGACAGTAATTTCATTATCAGTATTTCATCTTTTGTTTGATTTAAGTAGCTACATATTTACATTCATGTTCAAGTATTAATAGCATGTTTTGAGATCTTTTGAAGTGCTAAGTTTTGGAAGTTACCATAAGGGACATAAACCTTGTCTTGAAATCTACATCCATACTTGACCTTTAAAAGTATTCTTAAGACCTTAGAATAGGATTTCCATTTGCGTTAAACACTTTAGGAAACCAACAAGAACAAAACCCCAAAAACAACATAAACTATAAAACAACGAAGTAAGAAAAATGTTAACTAAACACATATGGTGCACCACACTTCATCAATTTACGATACTCGGATTGATAATTTATGTAGAGAAATTTAAGACGTTAAATTTACTAGACATAAGCTATCTTGTAAGGTTAATCAGAAATGGGTTTTAGAAACTAGAACTTTCATAAGGATAGACATTTATCTGCTTGAGTGTTAGCTATCTAACAGTTTAAAGTTATAGTTATCTTGTTTTTCTACGTCATTTTATTAGAACTATTTCAGTATTATGGCATGAATTTTTTGTTTTTTATGCATATGTTTATTAGGAGTTGGTGTTATTTATAGTTAAGTGTCTAGTAACTACTTATTATGAATTTAGTTGTTCATAATTGTTTTAACAATGATTAGATCTTGTGAACTATTTCCCTAGTCTATTTCCTTTATCTCATTTCAATTCCAACATGCTTATTTTCCCATCCTTTTAGTTTTCTCTTGATTGAGAGGAGGACTAATCCTTCCTTCAATCGAGATAGGCCTATAATTTTATGCATCTTAGATTATACTTTGCATTTAGTTCTACTTTCTGCATCCTAGAAGTCCCCTCATATAGGAGTAGTATTTAGAGTGGTTTGGTTGAGCCATAAAGTCATCTTAAGGATCACTTTCTTGCGTGATCAGCAAGAAAAGTCGATTTGATGTCTCTTGTCTATCGGTAGGTGAAATTCACACCTTAAGCTAGTAGAGATAGAGAGAGGGTAACTGGAACCAATTGAACCAATCAAAACCACCATTTCAATAGAAAAGGAGTTGCTTTAAGTTCCTGACTGAGTGGCCTCCTTTAAAATGTTGAAAGGTCATTTTTTCTGATCAACAGATGCATAGATGGTTGAAATAAAATGAACCTTTACAATGCATGACATTCACCATGGCTCATCTCTATGCATGACATAAACAATTACATGGCATATTTGATTAAAAATGTGTGCCTTACATAATAGAAAGATAATGATAATACATATAACGTGATAGACATGTGTTAGCCTCTCCAAATCACCAGCCATAGATGAAAATCGCATCAACAACCGTCAACAATACATAGCAATGCTTAGTGGACCAACAACAACATATATCAGCAGCGTCATGAAGGTTATTTTCAACATGAGAGCCCTCATATCAACATCACCAATAATCATGCACTATATATCATCCCACTGGAGTTATACATGGAAGCAACAATAATCGTCATAGGAGCATGAACTTCTGCAAGAAAATCTAAACTTCCAGCAACAACAAACATATAATGATACAGTGGTAAAAACAAACAGCAAACATCCTCATAAATATAAGCATCATACACCCCATGGCTCAACATTATGAAGCCATACTTCTGCAACATGGCAAGCTACAACACTAGATAGCATTTCATAAACCAGTGAGGATATTTCTAGCATCAAATGTGTCTATACATCACAATATTCTTCATGCAAAAACTCCAACAATAGCACCATCATAGAAACCCTAAGTAGATCTCAATCATCAATAACATGGGTAAGTGGCCTAGCAGATAGTATGACAAATGAGCAACAAACAACCACCATGTGCAACAACAACAACAACATGAAATATATCCATCATGATCAACTCCTAGATCTTATGCATATAGGTTGCAATTATCTAATACTAGAATAATGCAAGCAGTTATAACCATACACCACCATAATACTAATCTCCATGGCACCAACACATACATGAAATCATCAATCCAAAAACACATTTTTCCTAAAGCTAATACAAGCCAACACTCTACAAGTCTATTGGAAACAAGAATTCTCCCCATGAAAGTGTGATCATCCTTCACTCCTTGAAAACTCACTCTATGAGGAGTCCAAGCTCTAAATTCTTATCACAAAACTATAAAAAGATCCACTATCATTAGTATAAATCATTGTAGTACAAATTAGGTCAAATTCAAGGCTGTCATTTCCTCTACGTTATCATAATAATCAGCATACAACTACTCCAAGGCTAACAACAAATATATGTAGCTAATATGAATGATGAAAAACTAAAAATAAGAATAGATCATAAATAAAACTTATACTTGAAGCCTCCTGAACTCCCCCTGAGCCCATGTATCACCTTCCGAGTACAAAAATTTGTCATCATACAATCTCCCTGATATGGATGCACCTCCAATGGTCTACATGTAACTCAAGATGCAGCCATATGCTCCCTTTGAGACCATGTCAGCCTCAGTTTTTTATGGGAGTCTCTTGCTACTCCTTTGTCCTCTAAACTTTGAGGGGTTGATATCTTTCACGTCGATCTCTTCCTGTCCTCTTGTCTGGCTTACTTTGCATGTTCCCCATTCTTTGACTGGATGGTGCTAAGAACCTTGGAATCTTGCAATCTTTATCCACATGACCAAGATTGTCACATATGTAGCACCTCATATGACAAAGGAACGAAGGGAAGGACTCAAATCTCTTAATATTTCTTTTATTCCTCTTTTCATGAAACCTACATTCAATAGCCTTGTGGCAAAAACCAGTGCATGAGTAGCAATAACCATAAAAATGATCATTATACCTGATTTTGGTTGAACTTCGTGAAGGGGTAGTCATCTTTGCTTATGTTATGTAACCAACGCACAAAATAGAAGAAAAGATAGATCAACGACTTCAAAATTAGCCTCTTTTGTTAGAAAATTATATATTACGGAGCAATGGAACACATAAAATATTGCAAAAATATAAACACAGAAAACGCATAAAACAAGAGAGACACAGATATACGTGGTTCACCCAGTTTGGGCTACGTCCATGGAGAAACAACCAGTACTTCCTTTTATATTATCCAGCAAACTGAAGAGATACAACCTACAGTAGATCCGTTGTAACACCCTCTTTTCTCTCAATCTCCTCTCTCTTCCTCACTCAGAATATAGATATACATAGACGCAATACAATTCCCTCATATATAGTGAGGGGTTACCTTCAAAACCCTAAATTAAACATAACTTCTACCGTCAGATCATCCGCCTAATGAACGGCCCAGATTGACTAGAAACTACTAGACTTTTACAAGGCAATTTTAAATCTATTTTTAGCTTCGAGGGCGCTGCCCTCGAACCCCTGCCGGGGTACCGTTGGCCCCCGGACCCTCCAACCAGGGGGGATAAGCCCCCCCACACCCCCCCGCGTGGAGGGGTGTACAGTCTTCCTGGGGTATACATCTGGTTAAAACCTTTGAATACAGAAGATAATCAGGCTCCACACCCAACAATCTCCCACTTGGAGACTGATTATAGCAACTCCACCGCTGCTTCATTTGCTAGACAATAACTCCACTTTGGACCTGGTTGTTTCTCATCTTCTTCATCATACTTGAAGACCAATTGAAACTGAGTAGATTCTCAGTTTCTCCCTGGTTACAACTTTTGTTAACATATCTGCAAGATTCTGGCTAGTGTGTATCTTTTCCAACTTCAATTGTCCATCTTCCAATGCTGACCGTATGAAATGGTACTTGAGCTGTATATGTTTAGTCTTGGAATGAAATGCAGAGTTCTTTGCAAGATGTATTGGACTCTGGCTGTCACTGTATAACCTGCCCAACTCCTGCTTCTTGCCCAATTCATCCAAAAACCTTTGTAACCAAATCATTTCCTTACTAGCCTCTATAGCAACAACATACTCTGCTTCTGTTGTTTAAAGTGCAACAACACTTTGGATTTTTGAAACCCAACTGACAGTTGTTCCACCTATAGTAAACACATACCTTATTGTACTCCTCCTGTTATCTCTATCACCTGCCATATCTACATCAACATATCCCTGTAGAGCAATGTTTGAACCACCAAAGCATAATGCTTGATTTGTGGTACCTTTCAAATACCTGAGAATCCACTTCACTGCCATCCAATGTTCTTTTCCTGGATTGTTCATGTACCTACTTACAACTCCCACTGCATGTGCAATATCAGGCCTTGTGCAGACCATTGCATACATTAAGCTTCCAACAGCTGATGCATATGGAACTTTAGAAATATGAGCCATTTCTTCCTGAGTCTTGGGACACGCCTCCTTACTTAATTTGAAATGGCTAACCAAAGGTAGACTAACTGGTTTTGCATTCTGCATATTAAACCTTTTCAACACCTTTTCTATGTACTCACTTTGAGACAATGTTAATTTGCGATTCTTCTTGTCCCTAGTTATTCTCATACCAAGGATTTTTTTTTGCAGCACCCAAATCCTTCATTGCAAATGAGTTTGCCAATTTCCTTTTGAGCACATTTATTTCCTGCATGTTAGAACCTGCAACAAGCATGTCATCTACATACAATAACAATATAATATAGCTGCCATCATTTTGCCTTTTGAGATAAACACAATGACCAGAGTGACATCTAGTATAACCTTGTTCAAACATAAATCTGTCAAATTTTAGATACCACTACCTTAGACCCTGTTTTAAGCCATACAAGCTCTTCTTCAACCTGCACACTAGTTTCTCCTTCCCTTTTACCTCATATCCTTGTGGCTGCTGCATATATATCTCTTCCTCCAAATCCCCATGGAGAAAGGTTGTCTTTACATCTAACTACTCAAGATGCAAATCTTCAGCTGCTATTAGACTTAAAATGGCTCTGATTGAAGTCATTTTAACAACAGGAGAAAATATTTCATCAAAATCAATACCTTTCTTCTGTGCAAACCCCTTCACCACAAGTCTAGCTTTGTACCTCTGTTTTCATCCATCTTCTTCCTTCAGCCTGTAAACCCATTTATTCTACAATGTTGTTTTACCTGCAGACAACCTGACTAAGTCTCAAGTCTGGTTATGTGCTAAGAAGTCCATCTCTTCTTTCCTGGCTTGCTCCCACTTCTTCCTAGTTTCTATCTGCACTGCTTCTTCATAACATTCTGGTTCACCAGAATCAGTGAACAATACATAATATAATGAAGGAGAGTATCGTTTAGGGGGTCTACTTATCCTGGTAGATCTTCTAACACCACTTTCAAGTGTTTGAAGTGCTTGTTGTTGTTGTGGTTGTTGTTCTAGCTGTTGATCATTATGATTTTCAGGCACCATCACTTTTCCTGTGATATCGTCAAGCACTGTGTATTCTCTATTTTCTTTTTCTTGTTTCTTTTCCTGCAACTGATTCTTATACAAGACCTTTTTCATTGAATATTACATCTCTTCTCCTAATGATTTTGTGATCTTCATAATCATATAAGCGATAACCAAAATCATTAACACCATATCCAATAAAGGTACATTTCTTTGATTTTGCCTCAAGCTTTGTTTTATTTTCTTTGTTAATGTTTGTTGACACCTAATCCTTGTGATTGGGTAAATATATGTAAATAAATAAATGAGAAATATGAACAATCATCGGGAGATGAACTGAACAGTCTCTCCCTCATGTATATAATAGACCTACCTGATGGAATAGAAAACACGAATCAATTTTTGCTTTGTGGAGTTACTGCCTGGCCTGACATGGTATCAGAGCCAGCTCCTTTTTTTAGCCTTTATGTCTTTGTAACCCCTGGTCTGCTCCACTGCTCCCCATATAAGTCAGTGATTGAGTGTCTGTATGCCTATTGCCCGCGTTCTGTCTGCCATACCTGCGCTCTCTGTCCATAAACGTTCATAAATTCGTTGCCCATATAATTGTTGGTGTCAGTTGTCAATTGTCTGACCTTTTCTGTCAAGCCTGCTACTATTACGTTGCTCGCCTTGAATGCTACTGCCTTTCTCCTAAACAAACCCTATCAGACAGCGCAGCGGTATCGGTGTAGAGGAATTCATTCTAAATATCCATTAGTCGTAAATAATCGAAATTTTTTGTGGACCGAGGCAGCAGTTCCATCTATGTCAAGTGAAATTCGATTTCAAACCATGGTGATTTGCTGTATTTTGAGTGAATTTTTTTGATAGTCAGATGTGATGTTGTGTGTTTCAGGAGAAAAAATAGAGTCTGCTTAAGTTTTAGCCTAAATTACAAAAGCGGAGAGGTATTCTCTTCGAAAATCAGCACTCGAACTTCAGTTTGACATGCAGTTGAGTATATGTTTGAAGTTGTTAAATATGGTTAAAGCTTTCGTTGCAGCAAGTCTCGGAACTTAGGCGGCGTGAGATCAGCAGGCTTCTTCAACAACTTGCCCACACACCGTTTGCTGAGTCTCAATTTTGATCGTTGGACGCTTCTGTTGTTGTGGTGTTGCAGCAGCTAGCAAACTGCTCCACCCCTTTGTCACTTGATTTCTTGCTACTCCAAAACTTGCTCCAGCAACAGATGCAGATCCATTCATTGTTGTGGATGCCAAGGACGCTGTTGATTTCCAGCTATATTTTTGTATGTAGCTGGGGCCAAAGTCTATTCTTACAATGGTGCCATATAGTTGAACGTTGGCCTGACATGGTATATAGTTGAATGTTGGCCTGAGGACACATCCAATAATTCCAAGATAATTTTCTCAGCAAGCATTTTTTAATTGTAGAAGTAGCATAATTGTTCTATTGAATTATGACAGTACGCAATGCCAGTGGCAATATATAGTTCACAATCAGAGCAGAGAAGGTCTTAACATTGTGAAAGCAAAACAACATTCAGTAACATTTTATTATATAATCCTATATTGATATGGCAGAATGTTTGGTGGAGGCAGAATGTCCATGATGCGTTGAGCTCTTTTAAAAGGAGGCCGTATGGTATGAAGAATTGGACTTGTGTGCTGTGTATGCATTGATTTTTTATTGGTAGCCGTGTACGTTTTGAAGGTCATTTTTTCTCTGTGTATTGAAGTTGTGATGGCCGTGATTCAATGGGTACATGAAAACCTTGTGTTAGAAGTTTTAGTGGATGATAATGCCCTTTGAGAATGCCCTTTTGAGTACATTTTTACTGTATATTGGCAGAAATATTATTTTTTCTATCAGCAAAATTTTTTTTTACAGAATGCATTCAATCATATCCATGGTAGGAATAGTTCTCACTGGCAAGGAGAACTATCCTGAATGGGCCCGGATAATAAAACACACCCTCATTTTCAATGAGTTGTGGAAAGGAGTGTGTGTCGGAGAAGGAGACAATGACCCAGTACAGCCTACCTCAGACAAAGAGCTCATTATTTGGGAAAACAAGAATAGCAAAGCTTATGCATTAATCGCAGCATCTGTAAATGAAGAGGTGAGTCGCCATATTTCATCATATTCAACTACCTTTGAAGCCTTACAAAAGCTGAAAGAACTCTATGACTCACATTCTGCACTTGAAGTTGTTCAACTCATGATTAAACTCTTCACTCTTGAACTGTAAAATAATGATCCTCTTGCTCTTGCATCTGAAGTAAAGTCTATAATGCATGATATCAAATCCACTAAGGTTGAATTGGATATTCCTCTTATTGCTTTTCTCAAGGCACTTTATCCTACTTACTCCAATTATCTTGAGTCATTGCAAGCAAATGGAAATCTCAAAGATATAACCTTTGACTCTCTTGTGAAAAAGTTTGTTGAAAGCGAGAAAGCTTTTGGAAAGAAGACAGCCCCTGAATCTTCTGAAGACACTGTGTGCCTTTCTCATAAAGAAAAGTAGCCTACTCAAGATTCTACAAGAGGAAGAGGTGGACGAAGAGGAAGAGGAAGATATTTCAGAGGTAGGGGGGGCAGACATTCTCAAGGAGAAAAGGTAGATTTGCACTACATTCGTTGCAAAAGAAATGGATCACATGATGCCTCTACATGCAAGCTACCATGGGACAAAATTGAGCAGAAAAGAAATCAACAGAAAGGTAAAACTGATGATACAAACAAAGGTAAAGCACCTAAATCGCTCACTATGTTGAGGCACAATGTAACATTGGAGTAAATGAAGATTTGTTTAATGCTTCCCTTGCTTCTTGGAAAAATGATTGGTTGCTTGATTCAGGAGCAACCTATCACATGACTCATAGAAAAGATTTTTTTGAAGATTTTACTGACAATGTTGATGGAGCAGTATACTTTGCAGATCAATCAAAAATCAAGCCATCAGGGCTTGGCACAATCAGGCTTAAACTGCGTGGTCTTCCAGACTTTCTTCTGGATCATGTTCTATATCTCCCATAGCTCAAGAGAAACTTGCTATCCTTGGTCCACATCCGCCAGCATGGTCACTCCATTCATATGTTTGATGGCAGGCTTGAGGTAAGAAAAGGATCTGACCACTCACTTGTCATGAGGGGAATAGAAGAAGAAAGGCTTCTCAAACTGCAAGAAACCTCTTCTCATGCACAACATTTCTCATACAATTCTCATCATGAAGAAGGTACACTTCCATCAAGTTTATTATGGCATGCTAGATTTGGACATTTGAACTATGACAGTCTCCGCTTGTTGAAGAAAAATGGTGTTGTTGGTTTGCCTACAATTCCTAGGAAACTTAAGCAATGTGATGCTTGCATTCTAAGAAAGCATAGCAAACAGTGTTTTCATGATTCACATTCAAGAGCACATAGGAAACTTGAACTCATTCATTCAGATTTACGTGGTCCAATACCTGTTCCTTCTGCAAATGGAAATAAATATATCATGACATTTATTGATGACTACACCAGAATGTGTTGGGTTTATTTATTGAAGAACAAATCTGATGCTTTTCAAACATTCAAGAATTTTCATAAATGGATTGAAAATGATGCACAATCTCATATTGGGTCTATTCACACTGATAATGGAAAAGAATACACATCAAATGAATTTGAAAACTATCTTCGCCAACATGGGATCAAACATCAAACAAATGTGCCTTATAATCCCCAACAGAATGGTGTAGCTGAAAGAATGAGTAGAACAATCTTAAATATGGTACGATCCATGCTATTCTTAAAAAATGTAAAGATAATGTTTTGGGCTGATGTTGTTCTATGTTATGCATATATAAAGAATAGATGTCCATCTAATGCTATAAGAAACAAGACTCCTTATGAAATGTGGTATGGACATGTTCCTTCGGTAAAACATCTCAGGGTCTCTGGTTCCACCTGTTATGCTTTGATACCAAAGGTACATAGAAACAAACTTGGTGCTAGAATTCATAAGTGTATCTTCCTGGGATATTCAAACACCTCCAAAGCATACCGTCTCTATGATGAAGTAAATAAGAAGTTTGTTGTATCTAGAGATGTAATCTTTCTTGAATCATCCAAAACTGACAATGTTGTTGAGTGGCCACTTGATCGCTTGGATAGATTCGCAAAAACAAAATCATTTCAAGAATTTGATAATCAAATTCTACATCTTGGAGGGGGGATTCCTATACTAGATCAACATGTGGAATCTTCTTTTGAAGAACACTCTCCCCCGCATGAAACTCCAACAACGGATGATGCATTAAGTGATGTAATTGATAGAATTGGGAGACTCAATCTTGATTCAGTCCCAACTCAATCAACGGAGCAGTCTGGACCATCTCAGAAAGGTCCCCTAAAGTGGCTGACAAAGACACTTGAAAGTGTTCATCCTGATGAAGTTGGAAAGACAGGAACCAGAAATTCAAACCGGCAAAATGGAGGTGATGTAGATGACTCTAATTCACCTGTTGATATGGATGTTTCTTATGATTGTGAATTGAACTTGTCTACAAATTTTGAACCAACTTCCTTCAAAGAAGCTGCTTCTCATGATGAATGGAAAGAAGCGATGCAAAAGGAGTATGATGCCCTCATAAAGAACGACATTTGGAAGCTAGTTGATCCTTCATTAGGAACCAAACCAATTGGCTGCAAGTGGGTCTACAAGAACAAGTATAAAGCTGATGGCTCACTTGACAAGCACAAAGCTAGGCTTGTGGCAAAAGGTTTTGCACAGAAGAAAAGGGTCGATTATGAGGATACTTTTGCCCCCACAGAAAAATGGACTACCATCCAGACACTTTTTGCACTAGCAGCTCAGAACGGTTGGAAAGTCCATCAAATGGATGTAAAAACTGCTTTCTTGAATGGAGATCTAAAAGAGAATGTTTTTATGTCCCAACCTGAAGGATTTGCTATGAAAGGACATGAACATAAAGTATGCAAACTTGTGAAGTCCTTGTATGGCCTCAAACAAGCACCGCGAGCCTGGTATGAAAAACTAACTGAGCATCTTCTAAAACTCAATTTCAATCATTTTGATTTTGATGATGCAACTTTATTTGTCAATAAAGTTGGCAAACAGTTGTATATCTTGTGGTATATGTAGATGATCTTTTAATGACAGGGAACAATGAAAGCTACATTGCATCCATAAAGAAGGAATTGGGGAAAAGTTTTGAAATGACTGATTTGGGCTATATTCATTACTATCTTGGCATTGAAGTAACCCAACATCCAAAGTCCATATTTCTTTTTCAAAAGAAATACATTGGAGATTTTTTGAACAGGTTTGGCATGACAGAGTGCAATCCTCTTACTACTCCAATGGAACAAAACTTAAAGCTCACATCTATTGAAGGAAAAGAATTTGAGGATGCAACAAAGTATAGACAGTTTGTAGGAAGTCTCAACTACCTAACTACTACCAGACCAGACATTTCATTTGCTGTTGGAATCCTTTCCAGGTTTATGCAAAAGCCTTGTGAGGGACATTGGTTTGCTACAAAAAAGGTTCTAAGGTACTTGAAGGGAACTCAAGACTTTGGAATCAAGTATACACAGGTAGACGACTTCAGCTTGATTGGATACTCTGATTCAGACTTTGATGGAGACAAGGAAACTGGAGTATCAACTTCAGGATATGCTATGAGTATTGGATCAGGATCTGTCTCCTGGAGATCACGCAAACAATCAGTTCCAACAGATTCCATAACAGAAGCAGAATACGTGGTAGTAGTTGAAGCAACAAAAGAAATTGTGTGGCTCAGGAAAATTCTTGAAGATTTGCAGGTAAAACAAGTACAATCAACTCCACTCATGATTGACAATACCTCTGCAATAAAGTTGGCCAAGAACCCAAAGTTGCATGATCGAACGAAGCACATCAATACTAAATATCATCTGATTCGACATCATGTTGAGGCCAAAACAATCCATCTCCGTCATTGTTACACAAATAAGCAAATTGCAGACATCTTCACCAAAGCGCTTGGAAGAGAAAAGTTTGAACGATTCAGAACGATGCTTGGACTCACCAACATCCCTTCAGATTAAGGGGGGGAATGTTGACACCTAATCCTTGTGATTGGGTAAATATATGTAAATAAATAAATGAGAAATATGAACCATCATTGGGAGATGAACTGAACAGTCTCTCCCTCATGTATATAATAGACCTACCTGATGGAATAGAAAACACGAATCAATTTTTTCTTTGTGGAGTTACTGCATGGCCTGACAATGTGGACAAAAGCTTCACAACCAAAAGTCTTTAAAAATGAGTAGTTTATCTTTTTACTTGTCCATGCCTCCTCTATAATACCACCATCCAAGGAACTTGAAGGCCCTCTATTTATTAGATAAACAGCAGTATCTACAGCATCTGCCACAAATTGTAAAGGCAATCCTGCATGCAATCTCATGCACCTTGCATGCTCCATGATTGCTCTGTTCATCCTTTCTGACACACCATTTTCTTATAGTGTTCCTGGAATTGTCTTCTCTCTACGAATTTCATTCTATGTCTGTCATACTCGTCGGCTTCTTTGTCTTTCCGCTCAATGGTAGGTACAGATCTCTCTGATACAGATAATCTTCCATATGCATCTTCCACAGCTGGTAGTTTTGGCCATTGAATTTTTCGACCCTAAACCTACTATCTTCCGCCATTGCTCCCACTCGAACCAGGAACCCTTCTCTCCTGTGAGTTTATCAGCCAAATAGACCTTCGGCTCTGATACCTTTTGTTAGAAAATTATATATTACAGAGTAATGGAACATATAAAATATTGCAGAAATATAAACATAGAAAATGCATAAAACAAGAGAGACACAGATATACGTGGTTCACCCAGTTTGGGTTACGTTTACGGAGAAACAACCAGTCCTTCCTTTTATATTATCCAACAAACTAAAGAGATACAACCTACAACAGATCCGCTGTAACACCCTCTTTGCTCTCAATCTCCTCTCTCTTCCTCACTTAAAATATAGATATACATAGACGCAATACAATTCCCTCATATATAGTGAGGGGTTGCCTTCTAGGGTGAAAAACCATAAATTAAACATAACTTCTACCATCAGATCATCCGCCTAATGAACGGCCCAGATTGACTAGAAATTAATAGACTTTAACAAGGCAATTTTACATCTATTTTTAGCTTCGGGGGCGCTATCCCTGAACCCCCGTCGGGGGACCATTGGCCCCCGGACCCCCCAGGTGGGGGGGATTAGCCCCCCGGACCCCCGGCGGGGGGAACAAGTCCCCCCCGCATGGAGGGGTGTACAGTCTTCCTGGGGTATACATCCGGCTGAAACCTTTGAATACAGAAGATAATCAAGCTCCACACCCAACATCTTCGAAGGGGAAACCTCCTTTACATTACACAAATGAATAATTCTTGGATGATACAAATGACAAAACCTATATTCTATATATAGGAGTTTAAGGGGTCACAATATAATCAAAGCAGACATAACAATAATAATATAAGGGCACAACAATAATAATAGTGGGCTTCTATGGGGCACAATAATAACAATATGGGGACAATAGGGGCCCAACAATAACAATAAGAGCTATAATGACAATAGTAATGGAGGAATCACTAGTATTATAGGGACCTAACATGCCCCTCTCCTTCAAAAAAGTGTTGTCCTCAATGCTTGAGTAGTTATCGATGCTTCTATATAAAATTCTCACCCTCCCATGTGGAATCTTCAGCGGGTAAGTTCTTCTACTTAATGAGATACTCCAAAATTGATTGATTTTGTAGCTTTCGAGTTCTTGTAGCTGTAACTAAGTTGGTTTCTCCTTTATGCATGTTGAGATATTATTTGAAAAATGTGGAATTTTGGTTGCTCTTCAACTGAGTGATTTTCTTCTCTAAATCTCTTCTTAATGAAAACACTTCAGCTTCTAATCTCTCACATTGATCCTCCTTTCTATGTATTTCTTCCTCATTCCTTCTCTAACTTGCCTCCCTTCTTCCAACTAGGTTTTTAATTTAATAATTTCCTCCTTGAAGACACATTCCTTCCTATCAAAAATTTGGAGAAGCCTTTTCAAATCCCTATTTTCTGCTGAGAGTTTCTCAATTTCTGCAAATGTTTCACTAAGTTTTATATTCAACTGGTTTCTCATTTTCTTCATCATTTTTCAAAATTTCTATTCGATGAAATGCATGCAACTTATCCCATATATGTTCTAGATCTTGGGGGGAGGCCCCCAAGATCTAAAAAATTAAAATGCCAGAAAAAATGAGATTGATCTGGATCTTGGGGGGAGGCCCCCAAGGTCTAAAAAACTGAAATGCCAGAAAAATATGATTACACATAGTGAACAAAACCACCAAGAAACGTTTTATTAAAATAGATAATAATTGTAAAAAGATACGTTGTAGTGGATCATCTCTCCTTTTACAAAATGTGACTTGTTATTATAGTCCTTTTTAGTTACAATACTTCGAGTAAATTCCATGGGTGGGTAAATACCATGGGTGAATGAATACCATGGGTAGATGTCACTTACAATACCATGGGTGGATGAATACCATGGGTGGATAAATGCCATAGGTATATGCCACTTACAATACCATGAGTGGTTACCACTTTCCATTCGGATCATTCCTCCCCCCTTAAGATGCAATGGTCCTTGAAGCTCCTTCTTGGGAAACCTTTTTTGAATATGAAGAGCCACTGAAGAGAAGGATTTTGTGTGGTTAACCCATAACCATGATGAACGAAGATCCGAGGATAGAGATATCCTGTAATGTTTGTGACCAACTATGATACTAACAGTGTACGACCTAGAAAATGGACTTCGCTGAAGCATGGGTTTATGAATGACCCATAGCCATGACAAACGAAGATCCGAGGATAGAGATGCCCTCTCATGATTGTGACCAATTATGATATGGACTATGTGTGGCCTAGAAAATGGACTTCGATGACAAGGGTTTTGTGCGGTTAACCCGTAACCTTAGGTTTGTAGCTAACCCATAACCGCAATGCTTTTCATTCTTCTTGGTAAAATCATGGTGGATTTTATGTTAGATTCTCCTATCTAATGAGATGTTGTAAAGGCTTCTTTCACATTATCGACATCTTGTTGCAACTTTGTTCATAACTTTTTCTACAGGGGATGAAATGAAATTTCGTCAAAGACCCATTTGAGGTATTGAAAATATATTTCCAGTGATATAAGACACTTGAACTTTGATGACCTATGGAGTGAGAAAATTATTCTAGAAACTCATAGTACGCGTAGTCGTGCAATGTTCCAGACATGTGTAAATTTAATTGTTCATATCTCTCAAACCGAGAAAGGAAATCAAATCCTATAAAAATCCCATTTGAGCTAACGGAAAAATACTTTCAAATGAGCCATTTTGAAACTTCTTAAATTCTTTTTGGAGGTTGTAGAACTTGCATGAATTTTGTTGAAGATTGTTACAAAATTTTGAAACTAAAATATGCGTCAAACCCTCATTCCCATGGAGTCATAACCTGAATCTGATATCACTAATCCAGATCCTGGGGGGAGGCCCCCAAGATTTGAAAAATTAAAATGCCAAAAAAAATGAGACAGATCTGGAAATTGGGGTGAGGCCCATAAGATCTAAAAAATTTAAATGCCAGAAAAATATGAGAACGCGCAATGAGCAAAACCACCAAGAAAATTTTATTAAAATAGAGAATAATTGTAAAAAGCTACATTGTGGTGGACCATCTGTCCTTTTACAAAATGCGACTTGTTACTTATCGTCTTTTTTAGTTACAATACCACGAGTAAATTCCATGGGTAGGTAAATATCATGGGTAGATGTCACTTACAATACCATGGGTGGATGAAAATCATGGGTGGATAAATACCATGGGTGAATGAATACTATGGGTAGATGCCACTTATAATACCATGGGTGGATGCCACTTTCCATTCGGATCAAGATCTCTCTTGCAGTCTTGAAATTCTATATTTTCTCAGAGTCTCAATCGTGAAGGTTATCATACATTACACATCTGGTCTATGCATCCAATAGTTGATCTTGATTTGAAGAGGTTTTATCATCATAGCCATTTATCATCATTCTCCACACTTTAAATCCTCGAGTAGAAATTTCTGATTTCACCTTTTCTCTCCATCCTAAAAAATTTGAGGCATTGAGTCATGGAGCATCTTGAAAATCCATGATTTGTCGAGATCCACCTTCTAGTGAATAAGCTACAACAAAGGCTTCGACTCTGATACGAATTGTTAGAAACTAGATCACTACTGAGAGGGGGGGATGAATTAGTAATGATAGCAATTATATTACTTTTAAAAACTTTTTATCAGATTATCAAATAGGCACACACATAAATAATATTAGGATAATTGAATATAATAGCAGCATAGCCTCAACACATAAAACCATAAAAAACAATACATGCATGCATAATAAGACACAAATATTTCTAGTGGAAACCCTCGAGGGGAAAAAAACCACCTTCTTGTTGTTGCATTGCTCCCAATCTTCATTAACCAAATCTTCTTTTACATTAGTGTAATCAGTATTGCTAGCAACCACCAATGAGGAAGTTTCTACTCACACACTCTACAAGCCCCCACTAGCTGAAAAAAACCACTCTCAACGAGCCTCACCCAGCTACCATTGGACTATTTGCCACCACGGATGGAGATAAAACTCCCAAATTATTTTTTTTCTAGCCACCACCAGCAAGGAGCTATGACCCCTATCTTGTTCAAAACCCATTGAACGAAGACTCCCACCTCCTCAAACTCTCGACACCACGATTTCATACATTTTCAAACTAGACTCCAAGTTCATCAAAGCAACAATCTCTAAAGAACAATCATGATAGATCAGTAGCAACAAATATCCATATCAAATCCACACTCTCTATCACACTATCTTCTGCCATTTCTTCTCCTCTTTGAACACTACTATATGCAGAACACAAACTAGGACCTACATAATAAAATATGATATACAATATGCATCTACAGCCACCATGCACTTCTCTCATCCATCCAACCATCAATTGTAGTGAGAAAAAAAATCAATATATAGCACCAATTGTGATGGAGTTCAACCTCTGCAACTTCTCATCAAATATGATTTTTGTTTCCTGCATACAACACTCTGATATATCTTTGAAATTTTGTGTGAGTAGGTACAACTATATCATTTCTCTCTGAATTCCCTCCCAATGGCATGCTCTCACACTCTCAAAAGAACCAACCAAATAGCCTCATAGCATTGTTCTATTTTTAATTTTCTAAGATGATTAAATTAGTAAATGCTACAAGTGATCGAGCAATCAACAAATCTGTGTATACTCTTGAATTGATCTAGATTCATCTCCTTGACTTGCTATTTCCACTAACTTCACTTAATGAGAGATATTCTTCACTTTAACCATCTTCTAGAAGCTAGTTAATCTTCCAGGACCTTTTTATCAAAAGTCTCAATCAGAAACCATCGGAAAAACATAATAAAACCCCTCAGATGCGCGAGGAATCTAGAGAAAAACACCTATAAGGGATAAATCTCCCTTTTTTCTGCAAACTTGAGTTATAATGCTTTCTTGTAAGACACATCCTGAGTTACCCACATAGGTTTCCTTCAAGAAACCCTAGTTACTTTGTTTTGAGCCCCTTTCTTGCATATGATTAGCTCCAAACTTCTATAACTTGTTTATCTACTTCTTGAAGCACCTCCTAACCATGTAGAACCTTTGAAAACCCATGACAAGCCTCTGAAAACCCATGGCAAGTATTTGATAACCATGAAAAAATCCTTCAAACATGTTCTCCATAAGCATCAAGGCATCAACATAAAACTCCACCTTTTCAAGTACCTATGCATGCTCTTGCAACTCTTTTGTGATCTATTACAATGTTTTACCTCATGGAAACAAGCATAGAGCTTAATACAAGGTCATCCAACTCATGACTACATGGAATACATCAGGTGACCTCCATCTAGTAGGTTAGCTTCGGAAGTGAACATGAGGCAACATGGCAGCGATCTTCAAACCCTTTAACACCGTGACAAACTTCTACAACACCATGACAACCTTATAAATATAATCACAACATGACATACATTAGGAATGCATTAATACAAACATATGAGTCACAATATCCATCAGGTGACATCAATGGAAACAACAACACGTCAACACTAATTACAATATCCATCACTCATATTCATTTTCTTAAGAACTTCACAGGAAATACAATTAAATAAATAATTAAGGAACCAAATCCCTCGGTAAATGAATGACCCCTATCTCTAGTCAAAATGTGTTTTGACTCGGAGGTAAGATGCTCCTACATAATACTCCCAACATAGAAAAAATTCATGGTCTCTTGACCATGTGTTTTATGGACTCATAAAATTCCTCTTAGATTACAGACTTTATGTTGTAGTTGATCATTTGCTTTTCCATGTTGTTGTTTCTCTATTCTTCATTCTTCCAGGCTTCCAAACTTTATGCTACATTTCTCGTCTTTCCTTGTTGATGTAGACTTACTCGTTCATTTGAAACTTGTTGTCATCCATTCTTCTCTATCTACAATAACCCCTTTGTGGCCCTTTCAGCATCAGTGTCCTCATTTCTTCAATTTCGATGTCCAATTTGTCCCGTGGATGGCACAAGTCACTGCTTCTCTACAGAGCTTTGTTGTTGTTGTTCCCAACTAGCATTCTAATTTTTATAGCTCCCTTGGTCACCACTTGTATTCCTTCATGATCTGAAAATGGAATGTACTTGTTTAAGGGTGCAAGGTATCCATTTCCCATAATTGCAAATGTGAGCTATACTGTCCAAGTGACCTCTGAAAATGTGAAAACTTCTTATTTTTTATACAGAGATAGACTGTAGGGGCATTCACCGAACATGTCACCTCTAAAGAGAGGATGAGTTCCAGAGGCTACCTGGCCCTCTACAGGCTCTGCCTAAAGAAATAACGAACTAAACACTTAGAAGTCTTTGACATACACATACTTGAAGTTTGATGTCTTGCGGAATAAGACAAATAACTTTCTGCAGCTGAATAGGTGATTATGTGTGTATGCAAGTTATGTATATTTGTTGTTTAACACTTTATATCAGTTTTGTTTAGCATATCATCTTCAGCAAATAAAGACATCAAAATGATAAAGCAGTTCACCGCTTCTGGGCTACATCTGCTGGACCAAGCCTCTCAAACTAGGCTTGTCCTCTTGTATTACAAATGCTACAAAGGCTAATACAAGAATATGAGTGTCTCTAAAGACATATCTGACTGTAAATACAGAATCAGAAGATAGAAATTAGCTAAACATGCTCTTTCCCAAACACTAAACAGTGAAATTGTACCTTATACAGTACTTTCCCCAATTGGCCCTAATGGCCCTTTAATCTTGCATGGAGAATTTTGAGGTGAAGATGACTTCAATTGGTTCTGAAACCCATGCCATTAGACTCAGAAGGTCGAAAATAGTAGACATAGGCTTTTGAATCACCAAAAATGGATGAACATAGCCCCCAAACAGCTCAAGCACTGAAATGGCCCTAGTGGCCCTGAAAGCTTCCCTGAAGCTAAATAGTGAGAAGAATGCCTCAACAGGAAAAACGAGCTGTAGAAATGGATTTAGAATGCTGAAAAACTTCAGGAATGACCTTCGTTCCACATTCACTGGCTGCACAATTCCCAATGCAGCTCCCAAACTGATTTGGCCTTGGTGGCTCCTGGAACTTCCATGAAGCAAAATCACCTGCAAACGACCTCAGATGGCTATGAAACCTGTGCCAATGGCTTCAGAAGGTCTAAGAGACCCAAAATCAAAAAAAAAAATCGTCCAAAAAGGACTTTCCTAGCCAAAGTTATGGCTCATTAAAGCTTCTCCAATCTGCCCTAGAAAAACTCTAGATAAAACTGGCTAACTGCCAGATAACCCCGACAAATAGGCAATTCTGCCATTTTTGGAGCGCTCCGCCAAAAATCCGCCAACTTGACTGTCAGTTAAAGGCCAGTAAATCCCGCATGTGACCAAAAATCTCGAGCTAGTGGTTTGCATTGGAGTTCGTGTCAGCGGTTAAGGGTTTAGGCCCACGGTTTTGGACATGTTGGTCACATGGACGGGGGCTGGCCCCCTTCGGGCCCCGCCCAATACCAAAAGCAAACCTTTGTTCAATTCGTTACGCATACATTTCAAATCTGACCCTTGTGGTGTGTTGGTAAGGCGCGGCATTTGCGTAGAGCGGGTCGTGGGTTCAAACCTGTCCGTTGCCAACATTTTAATGCATGCCAAAAAACTGAGCTAACGTCATGATGATGTCACCCGGGTCACGTGGCGGCTTCCGGGCTTGCCACGTGGCAGCCTGGCATTTGCTGACCAAAACAGAATATTCCATGGAATATTCTATTTTAAATTTTTTTTTGAACAAATTCAAAATTTCAATGTTATTGGGCAATTCTTCTTTTTGGCATAACTTCCAAATACGGAGACCATTTTCTGAACCGTTTGCAACACCGGAATCAGGAAGATGAGCTCTATCCAGTCATTCAGATTCAAACCAGTTTTGAGCACTTTCATTTTTGACCATTTTACGACACTTGGTCCTAAGCTCCTAATCACACCTCCCAAATGAGAAGGCTTTTGGTCCCCAAAAGCTTACTGAATCTCTGAACTGAACTGTACAGCACTTGAGGAACAGAAATATCCTCTTCTGGTCAGCCAAAAGAGCATACTGATGCCAAAATGTCCTGCCTTATCAACTGTCACGATGCCCATCCATGGCACCTCCGCTCCAAAAGAAGAGCTGCCTCCCAAATGAGAAGGCTTTTACAAAGATGAAACACTTCACCATTTCTCCTCTTTACAATCTTTGGGATCAAATTAATTTTTTCCAAGTCAATATTACATTACATTGATGGCTAAAAACAAAGTAATCAACCCTTCAAGTTAATCACACATACATGTTTAAAATACAAGGAAATCATCATGATCCCTGTGCTCATGCATATCAGTCTCATGCATGCAGTTTATCCTTCAACTTTCTCTTAAATACAATCATAAATACAATATCCTCGATCACATGTACATGTACTTTCAAAGCTGAAATGAATATAACTTTCGTTGCGATAGAGTGAGTCTCATACTCAGCTTTTCCATCCTGCAACTTGCATTCCCTTAACAAAGAAATGCATTCAATCAAAAGACATGCAACTTTAATTGGATAAGAATTCTAACCATTTCTTACCAATCCATTTCAAAGGCGCTTCCTTTAACTGCACATCAATATCAACATGTGTATCATCTTGACACATATCAATGATGGAAACTTCCTTCCCATTCTTGCCATACTCTTTCTCCAATTTCTTCAAATTTCGTGGAAGCATTCTTGGATTCAGAGTCCAACACCTTTTAGCAGTATGTCCATGCTTATGGAAATAAGTGCAACACATGTTCATCTTCTTGACAGCATGATTTGCATTGTTCAATGGAACTTTGGCTTCTTGCCTCCTTTCCTTCAAAAGTTTCCTATATGTTGCCATTATTTTCCAACATCTAGAAACACTATGGTTGACCAAACCACAAAAAGAACATGTAATTCTTTTCCAATGCTTATGTGGAAATTTTCCATGCTTTACATGATCAAAGGAAATATGATTGAAATCAGATTTATACATTTCTCTTTCACCTTCATTACCTTCATAAGGAGGTGAATCGAAAGAAGAAGAAGCTCCTTTTGGAACACCATCAATCCCTTCAATGGTTTTAGAGCTTTCACAATTCTCTTGTTCAAGTGCATTCTTATGCACACCTTCTTCTTGCAAGACATGTTTCAAACTATTGCATTCATCAAGGATACAACCTTTACAACCTTGAGATAGAGAACCTGAAATGAAACTCCTTCTAGGAACTATTTCAATTACCTTCATGGCTGCTTTGTAACTTTCTCCATAAGATTGTCCATAGCCAAGACCCAAATTCTTAGGCCTTACCTCAACCATTATTGGCTCAACTATACCCTGTGCATGTTTTCCCAATCCTTTTCCTTCATATCCCATTTTGGACATCAACTTGGACCCTATGCCTCTGGTATGTTTCTCAAAAGAATCAACATAAACGTTCTTATAAGAATTTGAAGACAAACTAAAATTGTTTACCTCTTCTTCAAGCTGATACTTGGCTAAAGCTTCTTTAGCAACAAGGAGTTGTGTCTCCAACTCATGCATCCTTTCCAGCTTCATGTTTGCAATACAAAGTTGGCCTTCCATTTCCTGCAATTGGTCAGAAAGCAACTGCTTCTCTTCCCTCATGGAATTCAACTGCTTTTGAAGTCTAGAGCTCTTTCTTTCATCCTCATACATTTCTCTCACCATATTCATCATGATGAAAAATTCTTGCTTCAAGCCTTCATCAAAGAATCTTGTGAAGGAGGATGATTTTTAGAACTCACTTATGGAAGTTGTCATTATAAAAATGAACAAAAGAGCTTCAGCAAACTCAAACAAGAAGTAGTTTACAGAATAATAAAGCAGTGAATCTTCAACACTGCTTAAGACACCTTTCAAGCTACACAATCAAGCTAGTGATGTCAGTCAAGCAAATCTAGTGCTCTAATACCATCTGATCTGAAAATGGAATGTACTTGTTTAAGGGTGCAAGGTATCCATTTCCCATAATTGCAAATGTGAGCTATACTCTCCAAGTGACCTCTGAAAATGTGAAAACTTCTTATTTTTTATACAGAGATAGACTGTAGGGGCATTCACCGAACATGTCACCTCTAAAGAGAGGATGAGTTCCAAAGGCTACCTGGCCCTCTACAGGCTCTGCCTAAAGAAATAACGAACTAAACACTTAGAAGTCTTTGACACACACATACTTGAAGTTTGATGTCTTGCGGAATAAGACAAATAACTTTCTGCAGCTGAATAGGTGATTATGTGTGTATGCAAGTTATGTATATTTGTTGTTTAACACTTTATATCAGTTTTGTTTAGCATATCATCTTCAGCAAATAAAGACATCAAAATGATAAAGCAGTTCACCCCTTCTGGGCTACATCTGCTGGACCAAGCCTCTCAAACTAGGCTTGTCCTCTTGTATTAAAAATGCTACAAAGGCTAATACAAGAATATGAGTGTCTCTAAAGACATATCTGACTGTAAATACAGAATCAGAAGATAGGAATTAGCTAAACATGCTCTTTCCCAAACACTAAACAGTGAAATTGTACCTTATACAGTACTTTCCCCAATTGGCCCTAGTGGCCCTTTAATCTTGCATGGAGAATTTCGAGGTGAAGATGACCTCAATTGGTTCTAAAACCCATGCAATTAGACTCATAAGGTCGAAAATAGCAGACATAGGCTTTTGAATCACCAAAAATGGATGAACATAGCCCCCAAACAGCTCAAGCACTGAAATGGCCCTAGTGGCCCTGAAAGCTTCCCTGAAGCTAAACAGTGAAAAGAATGCCTCAACAGGAAAAACAAACTGTAGAAATGGATTCAGAATGCTAAAAAACTTCAGGAATGACCTTCGTTCCACATTCACTGGCTGCACAATTCCCAATGCAGCTCCCAAACTGATTTGGCCCTAGTGGCTCCTGGAACTTCCATGAAGCAAAATCACTTGAAAACGACCTCAGATGGCTATGAAACCTATGCCAATGGCTTCAGAAGGTCGAAGAGACCCAAAATCAAAAAAAAAAATCGTCCAAAAAGGACTTTCCTAGCCAAAGTTATGGCTCATTAAAGTTTCTCCAGTCTGCCCTAGAAAAACTCCAGATAAAACTGGCTAACTGCCAGATAACCCCGACAAATAGGCAATTCCGCCATTTTTGGAGCGCTCCGCCAAAAATCCGCCAACTTGACTGTCAGTTAACGGCCAGTAAATCCCGCATGTGACCGGAAATCTCGGGCTGGTGGTTTGCATTGGAGTTCGTGCCGGCGGTTAAGGGTTTAGGCCCACGGTTTTGGGCATGTTGGTCACATGGACAGGGGCTGGCCCCCTTTGGGCCCCGCCCAATACCAAAAGCAAACCTTTGTTCAATTTGTTACGCATACATTTCCAATCCAACCCTTGTGGCGCGTTGGTAAGGCACGGCATTTGCGTAGAGCAGGTCGTGGGTTCAAACCTGTCTGTTGCCAACATTTTAATGCATGCCAAAAAACTGAGCTGACGTCATGATGATGTCACCCGGGTCACATGGCGGCTTTCGGGCTTGCCACGTGGCAGCCTGCCATTTTCTGACCAAAACAGAATATTTCATGGAATATTCTATTTTAAATTTTTTTTTTAACAAATTCAAAATTTCAATGTTATTGGGCAATTCTTCTTTTTGGCATAACTTCTTCATACGAAGACCGTTTTCCGAACCGTTCACGGTGCCGGAATTAGGAAGACGAGCTCTATCTGGTCATTCAAATTCAAACCAGTTTTGAGCACTTTTATTTTTGACCATTTTACGACACTTGGTCCTGAGCTCCTGATCACTTCATCCTTACAAAGATGGCATATTCCCATTCGGACTTATTATCATTTTTGTCCACTATTTGTTGTATTTCCTCCATGGAAAACTTGCCCTCATCTTCTTTTGAACTATTGCAACCCACCACAATTTCATTTATTTCACACCCCATATTTGGATCGTTCAAGTAGTCTTCTAAAAATTTTAGTTTTGCTGCAACATTTTCCATGTTTATATCTAATCCTTTTATCTGATGGTCATTTTTCATTTCATTTGTACCATCATTATCTCCCACAACAACTCCCATCAGTTGTCCATCTTTGACATCTTTAGGCAAAAATTCTTCCTCTAGCAGCTTCATTTGTTGTCCATCATCTCTGCACACAACAAAGTTAATATTTTGTTTATCATCAGCAACAAGTCTTGCATCCACACACCAATTATCAGATTTAAAATCAATATGGCATTTATCTTCCATCAATGATTCAGCCATCATATGTTGATCCTCTAAACAATACGTAAGGATCTCGAATGGTTTCTCCTCATCATCTTCATCACTATCACTCTCTCCAAGGATTGATCCATATTATGGTGCACAAATGTATCCTACTTCTTTCTCATATTCAATTTCTCTGAGCTTCCTTAACCAAGTTCTCATTAGATGTCTCGTCTTCTTCCTCAGTTTCCTCACATACAATTTCTTAACTGGCCATTGAACAAGTTTCTTCCTCAGTTTCCATCCATATGGCTAGTCTATTTCTCTATCTTGAAACCACTGCTTTATCTTGTTGAACTCTGCTCTTATCTTAGCCATTTCTTTCTCCATTACTTCTTTACTCCTCTTTCCAATTACCTCAATATTCTTCTTCTGATTGTGACTTCCCTCTAAACCTTTCACATAACTATCAACAATCATCTTCATTTTTTCTTTCAATGAACTCTCCTCATCCACTTGTGAGTTGCAACAAGCCTTCTCCATCTTTGTAACAAGTTTGCTACTTGACACCAATTCCAAGTTCTCCTTCTTCGTATCCTTTGCTTTCTTCTCTTCCTCTTGAAAATTCCACCCACATTCTTAGTTATGGAACTACCCTTTTGACAACTTCTACCCGACCTCAACTGGAAGTTATCCTCTTTATGGTCCTTTGGAATAGAACCTTCTCTTGAGCACTCCTTCTCCTCAACTTTCAAAGCTATCATACTTCTACTTCTTCAATTGCTCATTTCCTCTTTTTATAACTTGTGTTGTCCTCTCTCCTTCAATAATTCAATTTCTTTGGTGCTCAAGTTTTGTCACAAATCCTCTTTATACTGAGATCTTTGCTTTCTCCCTCTTTCTCTTTGGCAACATTGTTGACTATTTGGTTGATGTCAACTTCCCCTTTTGATGTTTGCTTCAACTTTCAAACATATTCTCAAACCAGAGTTAACTTAAAACATTAATGCAGGTTAAGATCCTTTCAGGGTTTTTCCTTTTGAGAGTCTTTTTCCTCCTCCTCGTGTACTCTTTTTTCCATATTCTTCCTCTTAAAGAACAACTCAAACTTCTCTACAATCTTTGTCTGCAAAATTCTTCATAAAATTCCCACTTCACAAAATATATTTTTCATCTTAAAGAACAAAACCTTCAAACTTTCTTGCAAAATTTTTGCAAACCTCTATAAATGCAAATAAAAAAGTACCTTTGTGTTCCAGAACTCTTCATCCACTCATCTTCCTCTAGTAGTTCCCTAACCACTACCTGGGTCTTCTACTCCTCTTCCAAACTTCATCCTCTTTTAGTTTCAGGGTTCAAAGCATGAATGCTCTAATGCCAATTGATGCCCTCCTAATATTGGTTGTGCCAATACGCTGGCCTAATATTCGCAAACTTTTAAACTTTCAGTCAAAAGGTGCTTCCTTCAATCCTACCCAGGGAAACAAACCCCTTTAAAAATTTATTTTAAGTTAAGTGGGAGGAGCCGCAAGGGTGGAGGAATTCTACAACACCATCGGACTCAAATTTTTATATTATAGTAAATGTGGACCCCAAATATAGGGAAAAACCACCATGGTTGAACTCTTCAATATAACAAGTGCACATATGAAAAATTACAATGTAAAGTCCTTACCTTTCAAGTAGCCCCTTTGGAATTATTTCCAACGTTTCTCTATAATAATATTCAAGCCCTCGACGCCTTTATTAACTCCTATGCAACCAAAGTCTATGACCTTAGTTCCCTGGATTTTCTTTTCCTAGCCCTTAATTGGCCGTGTTCCTCTCAATTAACTCACACCTCTCTTCTCTATATTTTGGCCTTCCTTAATTATAGATTTATACAAAGGATTTTGAATTGAATTCTAGTTTAGATCCACAAATTTCTCCCCAGACTAACCATTATATCTCCTAGATCCACTTTTCCTCAAGATATCTAACTAACCCTACCATCTCTCTAACTCTATCAAATATTCTTGAGACTTCTCATAATTACAATATTCATTACTCATTCATTTTCTGAAGGAAACATAGGAAAATACAATTAAATAAATAATTAAGGAGCCATCTCCCTTGGTAAATGAAAGACCCTTATCTCTAGTCAAAATGTGTTTTGACTCAGAGGTAAGATTCTCCTACATCATATGGAAAGAATTATATCATTCTCATTACCCACCACCCAAATATTCAATCCAACTGCAACAACTTTTGGCACAAGAGAGATTTCTCCACATTTCATAAACTGAAGCGTCATTGGATGAAAATGGAAAATCCAAAATCGTGAACAGGTTCACGGTAAAGAGGATATTCAGAAATCTCCTCCCAATAAAGGAACCTAGCCTTGACAACAACAGGACCAGGATTGAGCACGCGACATTTGGTGAGAATGATCTCATGTTTTTTTTCGACTATGAAACATGTGTCATTGTTACTCCCCTCATCCTTTGTATCAAAAACCCAAGTGCAAGTGGTTCGAAGCACAACTACTCCCTACACAACCTTTTTTAACGTATTTCTCCACTTCTCTGCCTTCTAAATGAGATACCATTGGGCATCATCAAACATACTAAGTGGTTTATTATCTAACCACTTCACCCATGCATATTGATGACAGAAATATATGGAATTGTCTCCATCGGTTAGGGGCCTTATAGTTACCAATGTCTTTGAAATATAAACACTTCAAACCTTAATAGTTTGCTCGCAACTAATTTATACAGCTGCCATATGTCTGGCACCTTTAAGTATTGATTGAGAACCACCAAATTCTTTCATAGAAAATCCAATAGCCACTTCCTCTAGTGTCAACCAAATATCATATTCATGTTTCTTGTACATCAACTACAGATTATCACCTAGCTACTATGAATTGAGACTAAACTTTTGTGATAGGCCTCCTAATCCAGATTTTGACAAATATTATAGACATATTTGTGTTTCGATCTTTTAAATTGACCTTCTTCTACCTCAACTTCATCAAGTGGAAAATGAAAGGTAAACTTCACATCATTGTCATCAAAAGTAGGTTCAGACTCTGCATTAACAAGGGATTGTAAATTGATTCTAGTATATTTAAATTTTTTTCATCTCTTTGTGCTTCTTCTACAACACACTTCTCATAGGATGCTTTAAGAGAAATATTTCTCCTTTGAAGCAAAATCCACTTCCTATCCCACAATTATATTGCCCCCAACGCCTTGTACCTTTTTAATTTAGGTTTTTCATCTTTCTTTGCATTGTCTATTGAATTATGTTCTTCATCTCTTGAATTATGTTCTTCATCTCGAAGCAAATTAACGCACCTTTCTTTCTGATACATAACAATAAATGGAACTCATAATTTCTGATCATGAAACATTTGTAACACGTTGGAAATTTTCTAGACAACTTATTACCTGTCTAGTACGTTATGCGGTAATGTCCATCTTCATTGGTACAACTAATGAGCCAAATGTGTGTTCATATATCCATTTTGCCTCAGGTTTTGTACTTTCATTGTGTGGAACTGGACTTGATATCTTTTTAGACAATTGAAACAGTTTCATTACATCGGTTTCACGAATGCGATCATCCTTTATTGTCATGTACTTATCTGTCAAAACACGTGGCTCAAACTCATCCTCTTTGACATTAATGTTAGCTTCTATTGTAGGTGTTGAATCCAGTGTTTTAATATTCTCCAACAATTTTCTTATTGTTTTTTTTTAATTTCCCATAGCAATTTTAGAATCTCACTTAATTCTTTGGAATATGTCCATGATTTGGGACATAAAAATATAGTGAGATGGACCATGTAGCGATTAAACGACCAAAGGGTTGAATAGCTCTAATACCATTGTAGTAAACAAATAATACATGTTTGTACTTAAAATGTGTGATACGCGCGCACACACACATATATGATAAAATGATTGGTTGTTACAATGAGGGCCATGCTTATATGCTAGGCAAGGTGCCCCTTCACAAATAGTCATGTCCTTTGGGACATGTCTTTTCAATAACTAATTATTATTTAACATATATTTATGTTTGTTACATTCTTAGTATCTATTGGTCCATCACTCGTGATGGTTCAACCCCATTATGAACAATATTCAACAAATACATGGACATTGGCAATGATTTCTAATAACAACTCTATCCCAAGGCTCTAAGGTGGCTAAGATTTGAACCTCCAACTTGCGACAACGATTACATTAATCATAAATTCCCAAAGGGATTTTCGCATAGATAAATACAAAATTGAAATAGTAATACAAATTGGCAATCGGATGCTTTCCTTAAATATAGACATTATTTTCCCATACTGTGCCATCCAAGCTAGGTTGGGAATTACCATGTGCTATGTAGAGGAGGAAGAAACATTTGGTTAAAAGAGTTTGAAATATGAGGAAGAAGCAATATTTAATCAACTGTATTCGAAAGACGTAACAAAAAAAAACATCTTTGCCTTAACATAGTAGATTCAATAAAGAGAGGTAACCCTTTTGTATTAAAATAAAATTGGTCAAACTCTAAGGGGGTAATGTTATTTTTTCATTTATTCTTCGTTACTTTTAGCTCAAGGATCAAATTGGCTCATGTTTTTTGGCCATCCTAAACCGGATTGTAGGTTCAGTTTATGAAAGGGCTCAACCAAAAATTCAATCATCTACTTTGCAATTGGCTCCCCTAATGACCTAAATCTACAATTAGGTTAGAATGAATAATGTTTAGTACTAATGTCATCATTGAGGATGTGGGCAGTGAGGTAATTGAATCTATATATGCCACCACAAGGATTACTGAATTGATATGCCACCAATGATGTGAAAATGTGGTATTTAAATCCATTTATCCATCTAAGTTTGGACTAATGTGATCACCAAAGATGGGAAATGTTGTGTGCATTTAATTCTATGCATGTCACCACTAAAAGAGTTTGCCAAATTTTTCATTTAATATTTACTAGTTTTGAAGCATTTTCCAAGTCCTTTCAGAGGAATTCTCAGCAAATCCTTTGCATTTTCACCATTTTGGTTCAATGTTTTGTCATTATTTACCATTTTGGTTTAATGATTTGTCATTGTTTAGTTGGAAAGAGGGTTCAATGTTCGTTATTATTGATCCGGAATTATGCAGGAACGCAACATAATACATATATAAATATAAACACAGAGACGTAGCAAAAATAAAATATTTCATTAATATTAAAGAATTGGAATACGCTTACATACAAAATGGAAATAAACTAGCTCGGACGATGGTAGCTTATCTCTAAGAAGAGATGTGGTGACTACATGCCTCTCAATTATCTTAAATGAGGCTCGAAGACCTATTTATTGTTGAGAAACAATGGAAAATCCAAAACATCCAAAAGCCTATCCCTAAGACATGAAGCGCCAAAACTATGGGCCCTATTGGGGTAAATTTGTACATTAACTTCCTTGGGTCGTAACTTTGGCATATGATTTCCATTTGACGCATATCTCATTAGAAAGATCTATCCGAGGATTATAACTTTCGACTACAAACATTAGTGAAAGACTTACATTTTCCCTTTTTCCAAATAAATGTCGTTTAAAGCCTCAAAACGGCTTTGGAAGTCCACGACTCGAAAAACTGCCAAAAATAGTAAATTGTGTTACAATTAAGGAAACTGAAAAACTGAAAGAAACAATGGTAGGAGTCCAAGTGGAATAAGCAAGTGGTCACCAATATCCACTTGGATCAATCCTCCCCCCTTATTAAACAATGGTCCCCATTGCGTTGAGTGCCTCCATGAGATGGGGAAACTTCTGCTGAACTTGGTCCCTGGTGAGCCACTTGCCTTGGTGCAAGAGTTGGCCAACTTTGACAAACTGATACAGTTGGATTTTTAGCTGGCGAGTGTTCTTGATTTGTGTGTCCATGATCCAATCATTTGTAGCATGTTCCATGGAGTCTGGGTTTAACTCTGTTGCTGTGAGATATTCTACAATCTCTGGTGTGTCTCGTAATGGTGGAAATTATGGTCAAAGGCGGTCCACATTGAACATTGGGTGCATGCCCAGGAATAGGGGAATGTTGAGCTCAAAATCATTATCTCTCACAGCCTTAGTAATGGTGTAAGGCCTATATCGGAGTGGTCGGAGCTTCCGATGGGCTCCGGTAAGACGTTCTTTATGCAAATGCAACCAAACTTTGTCGCTCACTTGAAACTTGTGTGGCAACCGATGTTGATCATGTCGTTGTTTGTACTTGGAATTGAACTTCTCCAAGATGTCATAAACCTGTTGGCGGATGTGTTGGACGTATTTAATAAATCTGGTTGCTTTATCAGTCTCGGACAATATATGTGTGGATTATGTCTATGTAGTCGCATGAGGAATGGCAACATCAATCGGACATAATCATTGAAATCCTAGACCCACTTGAAAGGGACTGCAACTAGTCGAGCTATGGAGAGCTCTGTTATAATTGTATTGTACATAGGGAAGACTCTCATCCTAGGTTCGTAGATGCTTGGAGTTGTACATGCAGAGTATGTGCACTATCATCCTATTGACGACATCTATCTAGCCATCAGTTTGGGGATAGAATGCAGTGGACTTGGTGAGCTTGGTGTCAAATAATTTCTAGAGGCTTGACCAAAATGTGCTCAAGAACTTGCTATTCTGATATGATATAAAAGTTTGTGGGATCCCAAAATGTACCCACACTCGTTCAAAGAAGAGTTTGGTAGTGTTCTCTGCGGTGATACACTTCTTGCAGGGTACCAATATAGCCATCTTAAAAAATTTGTCCACGGCCAGAAATACACAGTGATTACCATGCTTGGTAGAAGGGAGGCCAGAGATATTGTCCATGAAGATGGATTCCCAAGGTTGGTTGGGAATACACAGAGGAGCATAAAATCCTTGCTTTTTGATGGTTGGCTTGACAATAGCGCAGGGAGTGCAGGATCTGATATATTTCCCAACATCATGACAAAATTTTGGGCAATAAAAGTACTTTTGTAGTACAACCACAGTTTTCTCCACACCAAAGTGTCATGCGACTCGACTGTTATGCGCCTCCCAAATCAGCGTGGCACACTCGCTTGAAGGAATACAAAGGTGGCCCAGGTAGCATAATAATGTGTCTTAGAGGTGGAAATCAAGAACTTTCTTGTCATATACTAGCATCTCGTATGTGGAGGCAAACTCTGGATCATTTTTGTATATTTGTGGCCATCCAGAGGTCTCGTGGCCACAAGAGTTTAGGACAGTAGTTAGTGCTGCAATTGGGGGGTGGCTGAGGCACTCTTCAACATGATTGGTGTTGCCCTTTTTGTATTTAATGATCAAGTGGAATTGTTGCAGATATGTAGACCACTTCTGATAACGATCGTTCTATAACTTCCCTTGTGTCTGTATAAACTAAAGAGGTTGGTGATCAGTGTGGATGACCGTCTCCTTCCCCATAATGTAATGCTTCCATAGCAAGCATGCACAATGGAATACATCTCTTTATCATAGGTGGGGAACTTCAGAATTGTATTAAAAAGTGTCTCACTATATAAGCCATTGATGCTCGTGCTGGGTGAGGACTACACCAATAGCATAGTTGGAGGCACATGTCTCAATTTCAAATGGTTGTTGCATGTCTGGCAATGTGAGTATCGGTGCAAAACAAAGGCGACATTTCAACTCAACGAATGCCTTATGTTGGGACTCAGAGCAGGAAAGCTTTGATTTTCCTCCGCCCTTGGTAATCTGACTCAAAGGCCAAGGATATGGGAGAATCCCAACACGAACCTCTAATAACAATTTGTAAGGCCCAAAAAGCTGCGAAGCTCTCTTAGAGTGGTCAAGGTTGGTCAATCTCGGATGACTTGGATCTTAGTCGGATCTACATGTACGTCTCGTTCATCTATGATGTAACCAAGATATTGGACTTGGCTCATTCCAAAGATGCATTTCTCCAATTTGCCACACAGTTTGTGTAGCCACAAGGTTTGAAGAACCTGTGAAATGTGTTGCAAGTGTTCTTCCCAACTCTTGTTGAAGATGAGGATGTCATCCAGATAAAAAGCGACAAATGAATTGGTGAAGGGTCGTAAGATGTCATCCATTAGCCTCATAAAAGTAGCAGGGACATTTGTCAACCCGAAGGGCATAGCCAACCATTTAGAAAAGCCTTCCTTGGATTTAAAGGCAGTCTTCCATACATCTGTGGGCTCTATTGGACCCTGGTGATAGCCAGACTTTAGATAGATCTTGCTAAAATAATTGGCCCCCTTGAGTTAGTCCAACAGGTCATCAATCCATGGGATTGGATACCTGTTCCTAACAATGATTTTGTTTAGTGCCCAATAATCAATGCAGAACCTCCAGATCCCATCCTTCTCTTGTACAAGTACAATCGAGCTCCCACAAGGCGAGGAACTTTGGTTGAATGTGCCCTTTTTGCAGCAACTCCTGCATTTGCCACTTGATCTCTCCATTTTCTAGAAGGGAGCAAAGATATATCAGCTCGTTGGGTAGAGGTACTCCGAGAGTCTAATCGATCGATTGCTTAACCTAATAGTACATGGTACCCCTGTGAGTGAAGAGAAGATGTCCCTGTATTCTTCCACGACGGTATCCACCTGCTTCTGCTATGTGGAAGAACCCTTCATGGGGGTCATGGATGTGGTCACAATCTTCCCCTTACTTTGAGAGCGAATGAGAAAGAAAACAAATTTCTTAGTCTGAAACATGATCTTACTGCATTGCTTAGCAAAGATCAAAGAGATAGTGGTAGGAGAAGCTACCCCCAGTACACTGTATAGCTTATTACCCAAAGAAATAATAATAGTGTGAGGCCTCGACTCATATACAGCGTGATACTTCCACAAGTATGGTTGACCTAATAATACATCACAAACTTCAAGAGGAGCAACATCACACAATATCTCATCCGTGAAAGGTTTGATGTTGTAGGGAAGGCGGTGTTGGAAATACTGAGAAGGGGTATTACATAGCAATGAGCAATTTTAAATCTTTTTAGAGCATTAGTTAATCTTCAATTATTATTAATGTTTATCCAGTGACAACAGTAAACAAAAAAACACAATAGGCCCAATAATTTTACGTGGAAAAACCCCTCTAGGTCAAAAACCACTGAACGTTTTTCTAATAAATTCTTTAATCTTCAGCGCCAACTAAAATGAAATTTACAACTTCCTAGAATTCTAGAAAAGCATTTTTCTCCAGCTCCCACTGCAAGAACGCCCCAACGCCCTGGTTTCTTTAGTAGTCAACTGAATGGATGCCCCAACATCTTAGACCAACCTACCACCTTGAAGTGTTCACATGCTCAAACTTGTAGGCGACTTCATGCACCTGCCTAACACCTCCATGCCACCCTGTAATGATCAAAAGCAAGACAAGAGTGTAGACTCTCGTACTAGGGACAATGATACACGATACAATATGATTTACAATGATTTTCTTGTACTTGACCGAACACCCAATCACACTATGACTTGCAACCCAACCATGACACCATGAAATCATCCCAACGGTGGCTCCAATACCTCCCAACAATGATGGCTCTTTCTGTGAGTGAACACTTCACGCACATCTGTGAGTGGAAGAGATGCTCCCCCTCCTCTAGATCTTCGGGCTCAATCCTCTGGATCTTGGAGGTGAACACTTCACGCACATCTGTGAGTGGAAGAGATGCTCCCCCTCCTCTAGATCTCCGAGCTCAATCTTCTGGATCTTGGAGGTGGCAACAGTGGCACTAGGCTCCACATCAATAATCCGCTTCCCTTTTTCATTCCCCTTGTCGGGATCTGACTTTGTGTCAAAACATGCATCTAATTATGAAGCCTTCAGCTCGGCCACTAGTAACTACTTGGCTCGACAATCACTTGTGTTGTGAGTGGCACGCTTATGGAACTCACACCATTTTCTTATGTCCTTTATCTTCGTGGTGTTGTTCTTCGCTTGAGTCTTCAACGGGTTGTCCTGAGTCACCATGCCTTGGCTTTGCCCTTTGTTCTGTGGTTTGGAGGTGTCTTTCCCTTGCTTCAGATTCACAGATCCAAAGTCTCACTTCTTCTGTTTAAACTTATGCTCGATCTTAACAGTGTATCGGTAGACTACATAAATGAAGAGATGTCTAAGAACTCCATCTCATCTTGCATGTATTTGTGTAGACAACCGCAGTACTTGAGTCCCAGATGCCGCTCATAATACTTCATACCCAACTTCATGCAAAGGGTATGAAAAATATTTGTGAACTCTAACACATCTTGGTCCCTTCCTTGTCGTAGTGTGGTCCACTTTATGCACTTATCTTCATAGCTCTCGACAAAGTAACACTGCTTCTTGATGGCATCTCGGAAAGAGTTCAAAGTGGGTGTGGCTAAAAACAGTGAGGGTTCCCTCTCATCATTTTGTTCACAGTGAGTTTCCCACCAGTGCTTGATGTGGGGAGCGGCTTCAAGGAGTGGAAAAGTAATATTTTCCCTATTGGAAAAATCATGAACCGAAAAATACCCTTCCAACATATTTAACCATCCATCTACAGCGTTTGCATCTATCTGGCCTTCAAATATGAGAATATCAAAGTTGACTTGTACCTTGAAGGGAGTGATGCCTCTGGAGTGACTACTGGATGAAGATGCATCGTCTATGGGCATCTGCCGAAGGATCTAGGCAAATTTTTCCATCATCACGTTCCTCTATCGCTCAAAGTCTTTTTCAAGCAACATTTTGAAGGGATTTCGTACTCCCTCATCTTTCTTTTCTTCAGCCATGGGAAGTCGTCGGGGCTTGCGAAGTTGGTCTTGCAAAGATTCAACCAATTCGAGCCCTAACTCCTTATACCCTAAGCTCGTTGGGCACATGCAAAGAAAAACAAATTCAGACTTATGCAGGGACACAACAGAATACATATATAAACATAAAACACAGAAATGCAACAGAGATAAAACTTCATTTCATTAATACCAAAGAACTGAAATATGCTTACATATAGAATGGAAATAAACTAGCTTGGGCGATGGTAGCTTATCTCTAAGAAGAAATGTGATGCTACATGCCTCTCAATTGTCTTTCAATGAGGCTCAAAGGCCTATTTATTGTTAAGAAACAATAGAAAACCCTAAACATCCAAAAACCTACATCTAAGAGATGAAGCGTCAAAAATATGGGCTTCATTTGTGTAAACTAGTACATCAACTTCTCGAGGTCGTAACTTTGGCATACGATTTGCGTTTGACATGCACGATACCTCGTTATAAAGATCTATCTGAAGACTATAACTTTCAACTGCGAACTTTTTTCCAAAAAAAACGTCATTTAGAGGTTTAAAACGACTCCCAAAGTCCAAGACCCGAAAAACTGTCAAAAATAATAAATCATGCTACAATTGAGAAAACTGAAAAAATGAAAAAAACAATGGTGGAGCTCCAAGTGAAATAGGTGGGTGGCCACCAATATCCACTTTGATCAATTATCTTCTCAAATTAATCATTATTATGAAATGGAATAGCTTTCTCAAATTATACATTATTATGAAATGGCACAATGTTACTGAGTTATTTTGTTAGAAGGGTTTAATGTTCGTTGTTGTCAATGTTTGTTATCTTCTCAAATTAATCATAATTATGAAATGGCACAACTCTATTGAGTTACTTTGTTAGAAGGGTTTAATGTTCATTGTTATCTCTTGAGATTAATTGATTGTGTTAACCATCAAAATAGTTGCCATAAATCCTAAATAACTAACAATAATAAACAAATAACGAACTGAAATGAACAAGTGGAGAGAAGGCATTAAAACTACCTCAAAATGTGAAAAATCACTTGAAATTGTAACAATCACTTGCTGAGCAAAACCTTGGAATACACCCATTGTTTTGATACCCTAAAAGCATCAATGGATGGCCAACGAGTATGAATAGGTGCCCTATAAGCATCATTTTGTCCCTTCTATCCAATGGATGGCCAACAAGCGCCAACAGATGCCCATCATGTCCCTTTGTTTTGTTTGTCGCAAAAAAAATAACTCAATCACACACGGGTGAGAGTCAAATTCAAATTAACCTCAATCTCAATTTGACTCCTCATTAATTGTGTCAAACTCACACTGAGTTGAACTTGAAATTGAACAACCATGAGTTTGACTCGTAGTCCAAGAAAACAAAACCCTTTTCAACTTAATCCAGGTTAAACTTGAGTTTCAACAAGTTTGACTTACAACTCATGTGACCTTGGTTAGAATTTCAACAAAATTCAATGAAAAAGCTTTTGTAAAAAAGCGATAACTAAAAACAGCAAAAATCAACGCATAATGCACATGATTGATTCAAACAAAATGCTATGGGGAACAATCATTGTAGAAAGAATGAAAAAGAGAGAACACAAGTTTTCCCGACACGCTTCCATGTATATAAACCTGTAATGATATGGCTCCCTCTGATGGAAACCTCTAATGGTTACGGTTATGGGTATGGAGAGTTGAAAGCTCTAAAGCACATTATTAATAATAAACATTAATTTGAGGACGTAAATTATTGACCATAAACACTAATTTGAGTAACTATAAAGACCAATAGCACTGGAACTCATCAATAATAGAGCTCTTGAAATTAAAGGATTCAAACAAATGGAAAAAGTACTGTCACATCAGAAACTTTATAATATCCCAGGTATATCGTATGTATCTAAAATGAAAGAAAAAATTTGAATTCAATTCACTGAATGGCAAGCCCGTGCCTTAAGAAGAATTAAATTTCATTCCAATGAATCGATGGCACACTGGGGTCTTTTAAATATCTTCTCTATAAAGAGAAATATTGACAAGAAGGGCAACATACACTAATTCGATGTACAAAGAATATTCTCAATGTTGGCAGAATATGCCAGCAACCATTGTTGCTGATTGGAGCAAAGGATGGTCATCTAAATTTTAAAAATTCTTGGTAAATTGACTTGAATTATCTCTCGATCAAAATCCCAGTGAACTTTGTGGTGAAAGCAACCCACGAGAACTTTCAAACCTCTTATCCCGTAATCCTAGTGAGTTTTGGGGGAAGCAACTCATGAAAAGTTTCTACCCTCATAGAATAAAAAGATCGAAAGAAAAAATCGGCAGAGTTCACGGCACACAAATCTCCGTAAGTGTTAAAAATCAGTATAGGACTTCAGGGCAAAGCATATGATGGCATTCACTGATGACAACTGTAGAAACGTGGGTATGTTGGAATCCAAAATCGAAAACATTTAATATGTTCCTCCACATAAATTAAAGTTTCAAAAATTTTATTTACTAAAATAATTCTCTTATGTTTTGACTTCTGAAGACGAATATTAAAACTAATTATTCATAGGCAGGATTAAATCATACGAATCGCAAGTCTATCACGTATTTCAATTGCAAATTTTATTTAAAGAAAAATTATTGTTTTAAAAATAGACTACTTTGAGGACTGAACACTTTAAAGTTGAAATGAAAGACTGAAATACGCAGCATACTCTATAACATACGGCTAAACCTCTCTTCAAGGTTAACTCATAGAGTAAAAACTAATGGGCTTCCTAGCATTCATCTTTCTTGAATGATTTAGCCACTGAGGCTATACTCTTGCTACATAAGACTAGTTTGAACCTCTCAGGCCGCACAGAATGAATACTGGACAAGTGCAGAGTTAATTTAGACTTTGAATCTTAGAGAATATGAGCACTTGATAAAGTGCAGAATTCATTTAGGGCTTGAATCTCAGAATCTGAGCACTTGATAAAGTGCAGAATTCATTCAGGGCTTGAATCTCAGAATCTGAGCACTTGATAAAGTGTGGACTTATTTTAGGCTTGAATCCCAGAAGATATGAGCACATAATAAAGTGCAGAGGTAGTTTTAGTGCTTGCTTATCAGAGAATATGAGCACTGTAAGTACAAAGTAATCTTCAGGGGTTAAATCTCACAGGTACAAAATGTTAAATAGTAATATCAAAAATATTATTCGATTTTATTTTAAAGAGTACGTAGATATCGTCTATTTAGCATTAGTGCTTCCAAGTCTCTAAATAGGTTATGCAGATTTCAAAGCTACAGTGAGAATTAATGTGCCTAATACGCATGGAATTCCTTCACAGCCTTCAAGCTTGATCAGCACAAAATCAGCATAATAGCGTATGCTCTACATGCTCCATAACTTTGACAGTGGTGCCTACATCCATGAGTGACAACAATGCTCATCAATTCAAAGCAAACATAACCCCTGTCAAAGAAGATGAACTGCATTCATGTGTGAGAAAGTTAGGACTGTGCTTGAAAATTCAAATCTAACATGATTCATCTAAGAAACAAGTGAGACGCTGACCTCCTGAAAAAATTAGTGCGAACTGCACTTGCACGTATGCACGTACACAATTGCATGATTCGCTACATAAATTTTGGCCAACGGATAATCTTGAAATTTTGGCCAATTTCAAGATTTTCATGGTATTCTAAATGCATTTAGGTTTTGCCTTGTCCCTTATTTGAGTCGGCCATTATAAACATGGAATTACGCTTGAGCCCCGAGCTTCACCAGGGCAAAATCAGCAAAATAGTGTATAAATTCCCTGCACGATAACTTTGACAGTAAAAAGCACTCCATTCATCATGGACAACGCTGGACAACTCACAGCTAAGATGATTCATCTAGCAAACCAGCAGAACTGCATTCATGGGTGAAAAAATGCTGCACAATTCCAAGCTAACACGACTCGTCTAACAAACAAGTGAAACGTTAATTTTCAAGCAACCTTATTACAAAAAATACTCAAGGACTACTTCATAGATTTTGCATCCCGCTAATGTCAAAAGGAACTACTGAAATCTTGCTTGAATTTAGCAGTATCATTAAAATGAAGGTTTCAGTATCCGAAAACACATAAGATAGGCGTCAAACTAAGGCAAAAGCCTTGAATGTAAAAACACAAAGAAACACCTCTATAGCAACGAAAAGTGCAGACATTGGATACGTCGGTAGTAGCGTTTCATACTAACTAGCAGTCATATAGCGGTGTCTTTCCCGTAATTACAATATTCATGCTTGAACTACAAGGCATGTCAATATATTGATGTCAAAACCATTTGTAATTAGATATCAGACGACCTGAAAACTAGGCCCTAGTCTTCCTCTTTTTTGCCTTTGTCCTGCTCAAGTACAAAACAATCTCTTTCATGGTAGCCCTTCTGTTCTCCGCTTTATTCCACGCCTCTGGTATTGGATATCTTCCGCTTGCATTGTATTCATTTAATTCTTTCAAAGCTACAATCACAGTGTCACACACCTCTTTCCCCATTTCAATACGGAGGTCTCTCAACTTCTCATCATCCTCATTCACGACAAGCTGCATTCACATTTTACCAAGATCAGCACATAAATTAATTCCACATTTCTACATCAAAAATTTGTATTCTGTTGAAATTTTAAAAAATGCCGAATAATTTTTATAGCTATAGAAGCATAGTTTAACAGGCCATTGAATCAAGGCAATGTAATTTCCATAGTGATTTACCAGGTAAGCCCTGTCACTAAATTGTTACCACGTGTACCAAGACAAATGATTTCAGTGCAAATATGCAGAAATTCAATGAAACTGCCAAGAGTTTTATCAACAGAAAACCACGAATGTTTGCCCAGGTAGAGATCATCCTTTGCTTCTCTTAATTGCTCGATTCATCTATCCTACTTGTATTCTTAAGTGCTTAGCAATGAACAATAATGCTGATAGCCTGAATACTTTATAGCTCCCTTTTGGGTCCAATCAATATGTGCTCTTCCTTTTGCAAGGGAAGCATGTTTATGATAGGATTCTGTTACTCGGCAATGATTTGAAAATCAATAACAGAAAGCTTTTCCTTTTTGATCAATTACTATGCAGAAGCTCAGAAACATCCAGATTAGTCAATCAAGTACTACAATCTTATCACCTTAAGAAAACCTCAAATCCCACTCCACCCAGCTATAAGCCAGGACTTTTCTTTTTACCCCCATCTCCAAGCATTATATTTGAAAAGGACCACTGAAAGATACTAACTTAACTATCTAAGAATAAGATCAAACAATGAGTAATGGAAAACCAACTGCAAAAATAAAAAAGGAAATGAATAAGATCAGGCACAAAGGAATGGAAAACCGACTGCAAAAATAACAATGGAAATTGAATTTTCAAATATACCTCGTGTTTTTCTGTATCTCCAAGCACTGGTACAACCTTAAACGGATACCATGAAGGGTCCCTTAAATACTCTTCCCATAAAGAGTGCATCTCCGCATACTTAGTTTGCCATTCATTAGAAGCGAACTTTCTCTGACATGCCCCTCTCCATGCTTCTGGATCAAGATCGCCCATCCTCTTTACAACGATTTGGCTATTCGCGGGGACACCTTCATTCAATATCTGAAAAATAACATTAATGCACCAGTAAGAATATCTATAAAATGAATCCATTGTTTTGAAATGGCTATTTTCTTTACTATGAAAAGAAGGGTAAATTTTATTTTAAATATCCATTCATAATTGCGTCTGATACTCGTAAAAGTCAGCCATTATATTCTACTAAAATACAAATAATCTGATACTCGTAAAAGTCAGCCATTATATTCTACTAAAATACAAATAATTCATACAAAGAAGAAATTCAACACTATATAGAAACGTATGATTTATGCCAATGCTAAAGCCTATTTAAATACAATTTAGAACCCAATATGATCCGTAAACAAAAACAGGTGAGAGAAGGGCACAGCTTTGAACACCAGCTACAGCCACTACTCAAACACCACATATGCAGCACATGTCAGCAAGACACTCCAAACCACATCACCAGATGTGCATTGTGGACCAATCACAAAGGGTAGTTATAAGAGATTATTGGCATAAGTTAAACAGAGAGAATTTAGTTGTAGCATTCATGTAGTACACATTCGCTCATTAGATCATTTGTATCTTGAAGGTGAACTTGTATTGAGTCTTGTACTTTCTTTTATGCAAGGGAAAAAGGTGCTAGTGTATGTGAGGCAAAACCTAGAGGAGACTTTAAGTGCTAGGGTTTGAGTACGTTTGTGACGAAGACCAAGAGTTTGTTGCAAAGAAATCCTTGAGGAGACTCCGAGCGCTTTTTCTGAAAAGCTTCAGTGAGGTGAGCTTGGAGAAGGGTTAAGGTTGGACTTGTTGGTTCTAATGCCAGCTTGTTGTGGAGCCTTTGGTGTGGCTATATATGTGATGGCATGCCTTGCCAGGCCTTTGTCTTTCCAGGTGGTGTTTGCTACTGATGGAAAGTCCCAGTCAGTAATAAGCTTGAAAGAGAATCTCTACCAGTTTGTAATAAGCTTGAAAGAGAATCTCTACCAGCTTGTGATAAGCCTGAAGGACAATCTTGTACCAACTTGTAACTTCATTCATTCCCTTATCCCACAAACAAAGAGGTCTGATAGATCGATTTGACATGTAATTCAAATATGACCTTAAAAATAGATTAGTATTAGTAGTACTAATACTACTTTGCTTTCCGGACATTGTTTGTTTGCAGATTTTCAGATTATATTATCATGATGAATAAGTAGTTTCTAAGGCTGTTTGGTCTGCTTATTCATCATGAACAGATAGCAGATTATGTTAAGTGATTTGACAGGTACATAGCAGCTAACAGGGCAGACTTGCATTTGTATCAGATCTGCTATTCACAAGTTTTCATATGTTAGGGATTGTACCCTAGGGGCTCGAAACATAATTCACTTGAGATACAATTGTTCAATGTTTGTTTTTTTGGGCTGGCCTTTTTATTTGGCTAAGTTGCACTGAAACAGATATAGGAACGGATATGGATATGGGGTTTGTAATGGATATGGAAAATTTTCAAGAAATCTGGCTACGATACGGCAAGGAAACAACACACACACACATATATTATATAACAAAAAAATAATTTCATATTATCATTCATGTTTTAGAATCTAGATTCTATATCTAAAAATACATAATCATCTAAATATACTCAGCTGGCCCGCTATGCGTTGAGCAAATCTCCCGCCGGATCCAAGTTCCAACTTCCGCTCAGTACTTGGTCACCCATCTCCAGTCTCCCAGTCAAACTTCTTAACTGATAAACGCAGTCTTAAGCCTCTCTCAAGCACACTAACACTTGTGCTAGAGAGTTTTTCATTGAGTATTATCGTGATTTGAGCTTTTAGGTCCCTTCCTTTTTTAATATATTGGTGTGTGTATATTTGTCGTTGTTCCAGTGCAACTTAGGTTGTTAATTGAGAGAAATCCAAAGCACTTGAAAAAACTCTTCATAAACATAAATTGCTCTTACAAGCATGCTTGCTTGAATTCTATATAAGCATCACTTGCTAGTAAAAGCTAAGAATTAGTATTCCGAAATACTCGGTGGTCACCAAATTCATGTATCCTAGAGGAACACACATAAACAGAATACTGATAACTGGAATAGAATCAAATCAATTTGAATCATCTATGCAACAATATGACAAGTCACAAAATGTATATAAGGTTAAAGCACCGTTACGTAATTTCACATAAAATAATGGCAATGACAATTTTAAAAGAGAATTCATCTTCATATATAGGAAGGAGAACGCTAGTGGTGATGACCTTTCTCTTTTTCCATTAGCGATGCCATCAATGGTCAGACAACACCGAACTTCCCAACCATTAACGATGTCATCATTGGCAAGACAACACATCATATTGAACATCGCTATTCTTAACAAGATGGTTCCAGAATTATGCAGTGATTCCAGAATCCAACTCCAGTCTCCACAACAGTGCATTTAACCGTTGGGCCCTCAACTCAAAAAATCGTGGGCCATTCCCAGCAGTTGGCCTTTTCGAGGTGGATCTGTTTCCAAAAATCCAGAAATGGATCCAAAAAAATTTGCATCCTTAAAAACTGTTTCTAGAACCGGATGCACCGTTTCCGAATTGCTAGCATGGCTAGAAAACGTTTTTCCGCCTTTTCCAGGTGAATCGTACGAGAATCGTACCAGTTTCCGTTTCAGAAATGGGGAACAGCGTTTCAGGCAGATTCCCTAGCCATTTCCGGTAACTTACGTATTCGGTTGGATAGAACTGAAATATACACTGTTGTGATTTCTATTTCAGATTAAGTGCAAGGCTGAAAGTTCACAGAAATTTAATCTATGAAAGCTCAAAGTTGAGGTGAAATTTCTTACTTTGCATTAACATGGTTTTCAAATATTTCATAATGGTATCAGAGCTGATTTGACTGACATCACCTGGGAGAGATGCTTGACTTTTTATATGTTGTTGGTGCTTGATTTATATTTCAAATTCAGTGCAAAGGTTGAAAGTTCACAGAAAATTAATGCATGAAAGCTCAAAGTTGAGGTGAAATATCTCCGTTTGCATTAACAATGTTTTCTAATATTTCATCATGGTATCAGAGCTGATTTGACTGACATCCCTCTCTTAGTGAAGAGGGCACTGGGTATTTCAGTTGTTTCATACATAGGAGAGGTGCTTGACTTTTTATATGTTGTTGGGGCTTGACTTTTTGTATGTTGTTGAGTGTGAAACCCTAGTGCACTTGGGAAGAAACATTTGAGTTAACAAGGTGATCCTAACTTAAACAGGAACACAACAACTTACAGATATAATCATAAACACAGAGATGCAATAGAAAAACACTTCATTTCATTCATAGAAAAACACTGAACTATGCTTACAAACAGAATGGAAATAAGATAACTCGGGCGATGGTAATTTATCTCTGAGAAGAGATGTGGCGGCTACATGCCTCTGAACTGTGTTACAATGAAGCTCAAAAGCCTATTTATTATTGGAAAACATGAGAAAACCCTAAACAAGCAAAACCCTAACCCAAAGAAATATAACACCAAGAGTTTGTGGGCCCCGTTGGGGTTAGTTGGGCAGCCAACTTCCCGGGGTCATAACTTGGTCATATTATCTCCGTTTGGCACATACGATACGTTGTTGGAAATGCCTCGCCAAGTACTACAGTTTTCGCCACAAGTCCTTGCTACGGACCCCAAAAAAATGTTGTTAAGGGGGTCAAAACTGCTCTGGAAGTTCAGGACCCGAAAAATTGCTAAAAATAGTAAACGCTGAAATGAACAAGGAAACAGATGAAACTAATTGGGGGGTCTAGGTGGAATAGGCAGGTAGCCACCAAATCCACCTGGATCATTCCTCCCCCCACCCCTCCCCCACCAAGAAGCAATGGTCCCCATTGCGTGCAGAGCCTCCATGAGGTGAGGAAATTTCTGTGGAACCTGGTCCCTGGTGAACCACTTGTCCTGGTGAAAGAGTTGGCCTGCTTTGACAACTAGATATAATTGTTTCCTTTGTTGGCGAGTGTTCTTGATCTGTGTGTCCATCATCTGATCAGTTGTGGCCTGTTCCATGCAGTCTAGGTTGAGCTCTGTTGGTGTGAGTTGTTCTGCAATCCCAGATGTGTCCAACAACGGTGGAAAGTATGGTTGAAGGTGATCTACATTGAACACTGGGTGCAGACCAAGGAATGATGGGATGCTGAGCTCAAAGGCATTGTGATCGATGACCTTGGTGATGGTGTATGGCCCTTATCGGAGTGGGTGAAGCTTACGGTGGGGTCTAGCAAGGCACTCCTTCTGCAAATGTAGCCAAACTTTGTCGCCCAACTGGAACTTATGCAGCACCCGATGTTGATCATGGCACTACTTGTACTTAGCATTGGCTCTGTCCATTATATCATGGCCCTGTTGGCGGATGCGTTGAATGCACTTAATGAAGTTGTTAGCCCTTTCAACTTCGAACTGAACGTGAGCCGAATCTACCTAAGTGGTTGCAAATGGTATGGCCACATCAATGGGGCATAATGGCTGAAATCCCAGCCCTACCTGAAATGGGTTGCAGAGAGCTCTGTTGTCGCTATGTTGGACATAGGGGAGACTTGCATCCCACATGCATGGATGCTTCGAGCTGTACATGCGCAGAATGTGTACGATCATCTTGTTGACAACCTCTATTTGGCCATCAGTTTGGGGATGGAAATTCGTGGACTTGGTAAGTTTTGTATCCAGCATCGACCAGAGACTTGACGAAAATGCACTCAGGAATCTGTTGTCCCAATCTGAGACAATGGACTGTGGGATCCCAAAGTGTACCCACACTCGCTCAAAGAAGAGCTTAGCAGTGGCCTCTGCTGTGATACTCTTCTTGCAGGCTACCATGATGGCCATCTTAGAGAATCTATCGACGACCATGAAAACGCAATCATTGTCGTGCTTAGTAGAAGGAAGGCCTGACATGTAATCCATGGAGACAAATTCCCAAGGCCAGCTAAGAGTAGGTAGAGGAGTATACAGGCCTTGCTTCTTAATGGTTGGTTTGGTAATGGCGTAGGTGGTGCAGGATCTAATGTACTTCCCAACATCCTGACGAAGTTTCAACCAATAAAAAGATTTCTGCAATACCGCCATTGTTTTCTCTACTCCAAAATGTCCAGCAACCCCACTGTAGTGCTCCTCGCAAATCATCTTAGTACACTCACTTGAAGGAACACAGATGTGTCCCAGGTGGCATAACAGTCCATCCTAAAGGTGAAAATTTGGAACTTGTTTCCCTTCCAGAAGTCTCTGGTATATGCTGTTGAATTCTGGATCACTCTTGTAAAGATGCGGCCACTCCAATGTCTCGTGCCCACAAGTGTCAAGCACAGTGATCAACGTCATGACCGATGGTCGGCTAAGGCAATCAGTGACATTATTGGTGCTGCCCTTCTTATAATTAATGTTCAAATGGAACTGTTGCGGATATGTGGACCATTTCTGATGGCGATTGTTCTGCAACTTCTCGTGTCTGTATGAACTGTGGAAGTCGGTGATCTGTGTCAATGACCGTTTCCTTCTCCAAAATGTAATGTTTCCATTGACGGCAGGCCTGCACAATGGAATACATTTCTTTATCGTAAGTGGAGTCCTTTCGAACTGTGTCTGAAAGTGTGTCACTGTGGTAAGCCACTGGATGCCCATGCTGAGTAAGAACCACACCGATAGCATAGTCAGAGGCATCTGTCTCAATCTCAAATGGTTGTTGCGGGTCTGGTAATGTGAACACTGGTGCAGAACAGAGGCGATTCTTCAACTCGGAGAACACTTTCTATTGGGTTTCCGACAAAAAAAACTTTGCTTTCGCTCTGCCCTTGGTGACTTGACTTAAAGGCCAAGTGATATAAGAGAACCCCAACACGAACCTACGGTAGAAATTGGCAAGACCCAAAAATCTGCAGAGCTCTGTTAAGTGATTGGGGCTGGCCAATCCCGAATGAATTGAATCTTGGATGGTTCCACATGTACACCCTACTCATCAATGATGTATCCCAGATATTGAACCTAGGTCAAGCCAAAGGTTCATTTCTCCAAGTTAGCACACAACTTGTGTTGTCGCAGGGTTTGAAGGACCTATCAAGTATGGTGGAGGTGTTTTTCCCAACACTGCCTTAAGAACAAGATGTCATCTAAATACACCACCACGAATGCATTGGTGAAGGGTCGCAAGATGTCATCCATCAGTGTCATGAAGGTTGCAGGTGCGTTTGTCAATCCGAACAGCATGACCAACCATTCGAAAAAGCCCTTCTTGGATTTGAAGGTAGTTAGTCTTCCACGCATCGAAGGGTTCGATAGGCACCTGGTGATAACCTGACTTCAAGTCAATCTTGCTGAAATATTTGGCCCCTTTGAGCTAGTCCAGAAGGTCATCAATCCGCAGGATTGGGTACCTATTCCAAACAGTGATCTTGTTCAGCGCCCGATAGTCAATACAAAGCCTCTAGGTCCCATCTTTCTTCTGTACAAATACAATCGGGCTCCCACAAGGTGATGAGTTTGGCTTCATGTGCCCTTTCTGCAATAGTTCCTGAATCTGCCTTTTGATCTCATCGTTCTCTAGAACAGAGCGTCGATAGATCGGTCCATTTGGCAGCGGCGCACCCGGGGGTCAGATCGATGGAATGCTTGACCTAACAGTGCAGAGCTACCCTTGTGGGTGAGGCGAAAATATCCTTGTACTCCTCCACGACCTTGTCCATTTGTTGTTGCTATGCAGAGGAGCCCTACCTAGAAGTCGTGGCCACAACCTTCTTCTTGCCATGGGGACGAATCATAAGGAAAACAAATTTCCTGGTCTAGGAAATGATCTACTACATTACTTTGCAGTGATCAAAGAGATGGCGATAGGCGAGGCTACCTCTAGTATCCTGTACAACTTATTAGCCAAAGTAATAATCACAGAGCGAGGTCTAGACTCATATATAGCATGTCGCTTCCACAAGTATGGTTGTCCTAACAATACATCACAAACTTCAAGAGGAGAAACATCACACAGTACCTCATCCGTGAAGGGCTTGATGTTGTAGGGAAGGCAACATTGTTGGCTGATGCGAAGATCTCGTCCTTGGTGAAGCCACCCGATGGTGTATGGTTGTGGATGTGTTGTAGTCTTTAGGCCCAGCCGCTTCACGACTTCTGCTGAAATGAAGTTCTTTTGGCTCCCATTGTCGACAATGAACTGCAACGGAGAACCCTTCACCCACATTTGTGAGTGGAAGGGGCGTTTCCCATCCTCTGGATCTTCAAGCTCAATCTTCTGGATCTTGGTGTTGGCCACGGTGGCACTAGGCTCTGCATCAATAATCTGCTTCCCTTTGTCAGTTCCCTTATCGGGTTCTAATTCAGAGTCAGACCCTGCGTCTGATTTAGAAGACTTCAGCGCGGCCACCAGTAACTACTTGGCCTGACACTCACTTGTATTGTGAGAGGAGCTCTTATGGAGCTCACACCATTTTCCTGTAACCTTCTTGGTCTTCATGGTGTTGTTCTTTGCTTGCGGCTTCAGCGGGCTATCTTGGGTAGCCCCACCTTGGCTTGGTCCTTTGTTCTGCGGTTTGGGGGCACCTTTTCCTTGCTTTGGATTTGCAGATCCAAAGTCCCGCTTTTTTTGTTTAAACTTCTATTCAATCTTGACAGGGTACCAATACGCCGTGTCGAGCAAGGAAATGTCCAAGAACTCCATCTCGTCCTAGATGTACTTGTGTAGATAGTCGCGGTACTTGAGCACCAAATGCTGCTCAGTGTCCTTGATACCCAGTTTCGTGACAAGGGTATGGAAAATATTTGTGAACTTTAGCATATCTTGGTCCCTTCCTTGTCGTAGTGTGGTCCACTTTATGTATTTGTCTTCATAGCTCCCGATAGGGTAATATTGTTCCTTGATGGTGTCTTGGAAAGAATTCCAAGTGGGTGCAGCTGAAAACAACGAGGGTTCACTTTCGTCCTTTTGTTCACAGTAGATTTCCCACCAGTCCTTGACGTGTGGGGCAGCTTTGAGAAGTGAAAAAGTAATCTTTCCCTGATTGGAAAAGTCATCAACTGAAAAATATCCTTCCAACAGATTTAACCATTTACCTACGGCATATGCACTTATCAGGCCTTCGAATATGGGAATATCGAAGTTAACTTGTCCCTTAAAAGGAGTGGCGCCTCCAGAGTGGTTATTGGATGAAGATGCATCGCCTGTGAGTAGCTGTCGAAGGATCTGGGCAAAGTTATCCATCATCGCATCCCTCTGTTGCTCGAGGGCTTCCTCAAGCAACATTTTGAAAGGATCTCCTACCCCCTCGTCTTTTTTTTCTTCCGCCATCGGGGGTCGTCGGGTTTTGCGAGGCTGATCTTGCAATAGTTCAACCAGATCAAGCCCTAACTCCTTATACCCTGACCTTGTTGGGGCCATGCAAAGAAAAACAGAGAAAGAGCAGACTGCTCTGATACCACTGATCCGAACTTAAACAGGAATGCAACAACTTACAGATATAACCATAAACACAGAGATGAAGCAGAAAAACACTTCATTTCATTAATAGAAAAATACTAAACTATGCTTACAAATAGAATGGAAATAAAATAGCTTGGGCGATGGTAGCTTATCTTTGAGAAGAAATGTGGCGACTACATGCCTCTGAACTGTGTTAAAATGAGGCTCAAGGGCCTATTTATTATTAAAAAACATGAGAAAACCCTAAACAACCAAAACCTTAACCTTAAGAGATGTAACACCAATAGTTTGTGGGCCTCGTTGGGGTTAGTTGGTCAGCCAAATTCCCGGGGTCGTAACTTGGTCATACTATCTCGATTTGGCGCATACAATACCTTGTTGGAAAGGTCTCACCGAATACTACAGGTTTCGTTGCAAGCCCGTGCCTACAGTTACAGGCTTAGGCTTGCCGCGGACCCCAAAAAAACATCGTTTAGGAGGTCAAAACTGCTCTGGAAGTTCAAGACCTGAAAAACTGCTAAAAATAGTAATGCTAAAATGAACAAGCAAATAGATGACACTAATTGGGGAGTCTGGGTGGAATAGGCAAGTGGCCACCAATATCCACCTGGATCATTGACAGAGATCACTCTAGTGAAGAGGGCATTGGGTATTTCAGTTGTTTCATACTTGGGAGAGGTGCTCAACTTGTTAAAAGTTGTTGGTGCTTGACTTTTTTATATGCCGCTGAGTGTGAAACCTTAGTGCACTTGGGAAGAAGCATTTGGACTCTAAAGGTTAATTTAATTGATTTGTTGTTGGTTTCTCTTTTAGAGTTGCTTCAAATTTGAATGGATGACTACTCTCCATGCTAGAAAGTGCAACAAGCTTAAATGTGCTCCCAATTTTACAACTTCGAAGTTCAAGTTGTGAATGATGTTAGAAGAGATTGAGTTTTGGAAGCATGCTAAGACAAAGATCATTACACCAACAAATCCAAGCACTCCCAATTTTACACCTCGGAAGTGCAAGTTGTGAATGCTATTGGAAGACGTTGAGTTATGGGAGCATGCGAAAACAAGGATCATTGCACCGACCAATTCGAACTATTAGCTAAATATAATGAGGATGGGGCCAAGGCAAAGAGAATATTTCTTGATTCAATGAGAGATCATTTGATTACTAACATTTCAGAGAAGACGACCAACAAAGATATGCATGATGTTTTGGTTCCATTATACCAAAGAGTGTGTGTCTCTAAGAAGATTCCCTTGAAAAAAAGAAGCTTTCAGCCATTTGCATCACTAACATAGAGACAATGGTCAGCTACTTGGCAACATTGGGAGCATAGAGCATTGGGAGCATGCCAAGACAAAGATCACTACACCAACCAATCCAAAATTGTTAACCAAATATAATGAGGAAGGCAAAGACAATATTTCTTGATTCAATGAGAAATCAATTGATTACTAATATTGCAAAGAAGAAGACCAACCAAGAGATGCATGATGTGTTGGTTCCATTATACCAAAGAGTGTGCATCTCCTAGGAAGATGCACTTGAAAAACAATCTTTCAACCATCTGCATCACTGGCATAGAGACAATGGTTAGTGTTACTTGCTAGATGTACCCAACAAATAAAGGACTCTATTTCCCAATGGACAAGACACTAGTCATATTTTTCAAATCCAAAGGTCCTATAGGGCAAATTTTGCCCCTTCTTTTTACTTTTTCTCTATTCTTCTATCCTCTTCTCTACACAAACTCTGTAACCCCCATGGACTTATAAAAAAATGTCACTAGCATGAAAAAATTATGTAAAAGACTTGGACCCTTGGGACCTGATTACTAAGGAAGTTGCTCTAGAGTGTTTATTTCACTTAATTAATTATTTTTACTTTTCAGCGAAAAATAATTGAGTTTTTTCACTCACAACCTCCTTTGTTGGAGTGTGTCTTAATAACTGGGCCTTGAGTGTGTTTTCTAAGTCTAAGGTCAATGTATATTACCATGCTAAGCATTATCTTGAGTCTCGCGGAATTGCATTAGGCTTTATTAGGAATTTTTTATAATTAAAAATTTTGCACAGAACTTGAATTTTTAATTACAATTTATGTAACAAATAAGAAAGTGATATGTCATAAGCCATGTAGGTGCTCATTTTTCATGCTAAGAGTACCAACATTACCTTAGTACCCACTTTGGGGCGGAAAATATTAATTTTGCTTCATGAAAAATCACTTTTACTCAAAAAATTGAGGAAAAAGACAAACAAAATCAGCATAATTAATAATTGGGAACATGTCGAAAACATTTTCTTAGTCAAATGAGTCATTCAAACACTTAAGAGGAGTGACTAAGCACTCAAGGACAAGTTAAGCCACAAATTGAGAGGTCAAGTTGGAAGCTGAGTTAGCCAGGCTAAGTACACATGACAATAAGTGCGAGTTTGTGGGTTGAGTTGGACTCACAAGTTGGGTATTAAATTGGAAAGGCAAGTTGGGTGAGTGGGAGTTCACTCCCTCTTTGTGCCCACTCACTCACACCCTAAGAGAACACAGATTACCCTTGGAGCCTGTGTGCTCCTTTGTGCCTATGCATTCCTCTTGAGGAGATATGCAACCTGCATTTGGCAGCTCGTCCTCCACTTGGAACTCATACCTCTTTATTGGGATTCTCATCTTTCTTCGGATCTCCACCTTGCATTGGGATCTCCTCCCTCATTTTCTATAAATTGGAGCTCTCTCCTCCACTGTAAGCTAGTGTTGGAAGCATGGAAGAACTTGAGGAATTGTTGTTATTGTATTGTTCTATCATTGTTTTATAAAAGAAGGCTTTGGAGGCTACATGGTGCTTTGATTTTAGTGTGGTTGCTTGGAGTGCAAATACAAGTATGATTGTTTTAATTGTATTTGCTTTGAAATTATTGTTGCAATAAGCCTTCGAAGGGGCGTTGTCACCCAGTAGGAAGAGACTCTTCAAATTTGGTTATTTGATTAGTCTATTTGTTTTCTTACACTTTGAAATCCTAAATTATATGTACATCTTGGTCCACTGACATATTTTCAAGATTTCATTTGTAGGGAGCACCTATCTACTAACAATTTCTCTTACCAAAGACCTTAAGGAATAGCAAGTGCCTCAAGGTTTGAATATTTGGAATCCTCCTCGGTTGGAATATTCACTTTCAACATACAAAAGAAGCTCATTCCCACCTTGCACCAAGTTTCACCTCCAATCCTTTGAAGATTTCTCCAAGATCTCTCATTCTTTTCTTGCACATAAAATTCTAAAATTCTCCTCAACATCTCTTGGTTCGATTTTAAAGATTTTCATTGTTAAATCTAGTATTTGGAGGCTAAATTAGTTGTTGTCCTAACAGAAGTCAAATCAGCTAAGAAAGAGCCAAGTTACCTTGGCTTTTCCTTAGTTGCTTAGTGTAGAAATTGATATCTTTCATTCTAGTATTTCACTTGGTAATTTTTTTGGTGTTTTGTACAACAATTTGGGTGTTCCGAAAGCATTTTTGGGCAGTTTTGAAATATTTGGCTTGCTGGTTTTTAGCAAGTCAACAAAGATACAAGGCGAGGTGCTGCTGAAATATGGTCAAATTGAAACATTCAAGCACTTGGAATAAACCCCATACAACCCTCTTTGTAAAACAAAGAATTTGAACGCCATTGTAACCTAGAAACAATATTTTCCCTTCATTTGATCAAGGCTACCAATCATCTAACAAAGCATTGTAATCCTGAGGGAGCTAGGAGATTCACCTAGGCATCCTAATCCCCCTACCCAGCAGGGGCGTCTTGTGTCTTGTGTCTCATTTCATGGTGTGCCTATATTGAGCTTAAAATTAACCTCGACCACAGAGTAAATTTCACTTTCATAGATTAGATTTCAATTTATTTTCAGTTTAGATTTCATTTTTGCAAAGTAACGAACCCCATCAAACTCTATTATGATCTCTGCGATTGCAAACCTCGCTTTATCCTTCTGAGTGATCAGAGAGGGCTTGTTGGTTGATTTAGTTTAACTAGGGAAAACCTCTTAATCTTTATTGTGAGTTTGGGGGGAATGTAAAGGTTGACTAGTGGAATTAGGATAGGAGTTAGTTTCTCCTAATGTTGGATTTTGCAATTGGTAGACTTGTGAAATCAGGGGAGTACTCAATGAAGCAAAGCTTCATCCTATTCAATCTCCTTGCAACTCTCTCAACCTCATTCAAAGGATAAAGGTCAAAGAGGAAACACACATTAGATCAGTTTTATTATCTTGCAATCACACATTTCCGTTGTGCATTCATTTAACTAATAAATATAAATCCAAGTGACATCAAATTTAACAAATTTTACCAAGAACACTTTCCACAACATTTCTATAGCATACAACACTTGGGCTATCATTTCATTTGCCAAATTGCAAGTACTTACTTTGGCATTTCATTTTTGAATTCCAAGCATAAGCATTTACTTTTGGCACTGATCTATATTGCTATGCATTTCTATCATTTAATTATTTGCCCATCTTGTATATTGATGGTGAATGTCATTATTTACTTATCTATCTTCCATATTGTATGTTAATGGTGAATGTACTCTTGTCTAATACATTTAACTCCTAGAATAACTTCTTGTTAACTATAGTTTAGTCAACCTTAGTGGTTTTTAGGGACTACCCTACTTTGTTTTGCTAGGAGTTAGTTGATGATTTCTGGTAGCATCGGATGTGCTCTAAGTCTCAAAATTTGATTATTTACTTATCTAAGTCTCTGGTAGCATGGTGAATGTGATTATTTACCTATCTATCTTCCATATTGTGAATGTACTCTTGTCTAATACATTTAACTCCTAGAATAACTTCTTGTTAAACTATGGTTTAGTCAACCTTAGTGGTTTTTAGGGACTACCCCGCTTTGTTTTGCTAGGAGTTAGCTGATGATTTCTAGTAGCATCAGATGTGCTCTAAGTCTCAAAATTTGCAGGGAGGCTTAGACACATGCATTCTCCAATACCCAGAAATAGTTTAGAGAAATTCCACCCAGAGACAGTTTTATTAAAATAATTAATTATTTTTAATGGGTCCCTAAGTCTAAACTTAGGAAATTAAAAAATTTAATGGGTATTAATCTAAACTGTTGGTGTAACTTCTAAAAGAGGACGAGGATCAAGCCATGATCTAAGCCATTTATTATAAGTTAATATAGGTCATTAGTTGTCCAACAGAAAGATATTAGAAGAGGCTTGAGGGGCACTTGGAGAACACACAGAGGGGAGATCACAAGTTCAATTTTCTGAAGCAGAGAAGCTGCCGGAAAGATTTCTGATAGTGATCTTGTGCAGTGAGAGGCAAGGATAGTATCTGAAGGGAAATATTTCCCGATCGAAGACTACTCAGCAAAGAAGAGAGAGAGAGAGATTCAGCAGAGGCAGCACACAGCCAAAGAAGGTGACGCAGAGGGAGTGCAGAAGCCAAGAGGGGATCCGAAAATTTGCTGGAGGAATCGATAAAAGAGCCGAAAGCCAGGGTGTGAGACCGAGAGGTGCAAATTGAAGTTCCTGGGCAGCAAATCGATTAACTGAAGGGGTGACGTGGTCCCCAAAGGGTGTGACATTGGGCTGACGCAGTGACTGCGCAGAGGCAACCAAGGGGAGTCCATTCAATGGCTGGATCAACCAGGATTTCTAGTGATAGTGTGAGGCAACCTCACTTATCTCTCTATCAGTGATATTCTCTGTAACTGGATTGTTGGGAAGGCATCCAGAGATTGTATTCAGAAATTACTACTGCATAATAATAAAACCGTCAAAGCTACTGCACTAGTTTTCCCGCATTGGGTTTTTCCGAGGACATTTGTCCAAAAATAACTGTGTAGATGTGTTGTATTTCTTTCTAGTTCAGTTTCTTGTTTCTTATTTTATTTAAATGGTGAAGGTTGCAGTGTATTAGTCTCAGTGTTTACTATAGAAAACAGTGAATAACTTTGTTCAGTAATTAACAAATAGAAGAAACGTAGTCAATTGCTACAATAGTGATTTGGGATCCCCGAATTTTAACATTAGCCTTGATGGAAGAGTTGAAATTTGAGTGGCAACAACTCAACTCGAGACTTGCCTCCAAGGCCACACTTAGTAGATTAAAGATATTTTCCATGTTAAACCAAAGGTGTGGATTAGGTCGCAACAGTTAGCCACTTGGCTAGGATCACATAGTTGAAAGACTAGTTGGTTGTCATCACTACAAAATCTAGCACCCTAGTGCAAGGCCTCACTACGTAATCTAGATTAGCAATGATAAAACTAGTTACCATTGTCACCTCGACAACTACTCCCCTCATTTTTGTGGTTGGATACAATCCCCATAAGGGAGGTTTCCTAAGTAGATCTTAGGAATTAAGTAAACCAGAAGGACTTGGGCTAAATACCCCCGAAGGGTTGTACAACAAAATTCACCCAAGGATAAATATACAATGATTGGGGGTTTAGGTGATTTAAGGTATAAATTCAAGAGAGTGAGCTCAAATGTGCCTAAATCAAGAAGGCTTAGATACACCGAGAGACTCTAAAATAGGTAACCAAACACATGCAATCGAAAAAATATACTTTGTTGTTATAAATTAGGGTTTTAATCAACAATTTAGAGCATGCAAATATTTTATAATAGTGCCAAAATCTATGATAAACAAATGTAAAATATGCAATGATTAATAAGTAAACAAAAGAAGAAATTAGAGTGAATTTCAACAGTTGAAAAGACATAAAACAACAATACAAACCCTAGACATCAACCCTAATTAACGACTAAAAAATGCATGTAAAATGATATTTTTACTTTTCCAAATGAATGGATACAATCCCTGTTGAGTTTAGACAACAATGGTATGTTATATGCTTGCAACAATTACTTCAATGTCCTTTTATTAGCCCCATGTCAATTCCACTTTAATGTCCAATAACAATCACATAAACCATTAATTCACATTGACAGTAACTGTAGATAGAACATAAACAATAAATGCAGAAGACAAGTCAAGAGAACACCAATATTGGCTCAAGCCAGGAAAAAAACCCAAGATAGGGAAAAACCCTAATCAATTCTTCTTATTATCAAATATCAAATGTTTAGCACAGAGAGAATTTCCAATAGAGTGCAATGATGAGAATCAAAGTCAATGTGACTTGACTTTTGTAAATTACCCAAACCAATGTAAATATGATCACCTTGATGGACTACAATTCTGAAAAGTCAACAGTAGTCAACTTTCCCTAACCAGACAATAGTCAATGGTCAACGCAACAGCCAAACTTGCCTTCTTGAGCTCTGTCAACCTTAGTCAAACTTGTCCTTCCTTGGTGGTCAAACAAGAGTAAAAACAGTCAACAAATCAGCAGTCAAACCCAATCAAATGATGAAGTCAACCTGTGCTCAAAACAATTTTGCAACTCTACAGTCAACCACAACTCCTTTTGCCTCGGTTGCTATGCCCGATAATGCGGCCTTCTTAGACAGACCTATCCCTAGTCAGAACACAATCAAACAATCCTTCTAAAATCCAGAAGTTAACATTGGTCAAGGTATCCTTAAACAGAAAGTCAACACAGGTCAGATCAGCCCAAGAAACTTCGCACGTGTGGATGAGCAGTTGCCTCAAATATACGAACCAATCAGATGAGAAGAAAGAATGTTGTGTGAGTGAATGTGTCAAATGAGGATGAAGGTCTCCTTCATTTACATGCATTGGAGGGGGATCAATTTGTCCAATTTGACCCTAAGTCGACCTTGACCAAATGTGCTCTTATGGGCTTGACATCAAAAACATATTTCTCCTTATCTGAATACAGTGCTTCCAAGGTCGATTTTGATCCTCTCGAAAAGAAGAATATTGTCCAATAATCATCTTACGTCAATGAGCTGCCCCAAGTGGAATTTAGTGCTAGTTGCACATTTTAACACTCCCTCTCAACTAGGGAGAATTCCACCTACCAATATCCATCCATCATTATGTACTATCTCTGCATCTCGTCTTGTCTCTGTTGAAGATTGATATAGATAATAAGAGGGATCGATTGAGAGTGAGTCTCAAGACATTACCACTCTCCACAAACAAAAGCCAGTCCACATAACTAGGGGTAGAAATCCAATCGAACTTGATCTTGAGTGATCAAGTTGTTGAAAACCCTACATCCTAGACATAGGGAGTACAACAGTACATGATGCATCCATCTGTAGTGCTATGGTCCCTAACCACTTTTCCCAACTCATTGTCTAAATGAGATGTACTTCCCAAGAGTCCCAAATTGCAAGGGTAAGATGTATGTTGGGGCATCCGCATGAGAAGGTGAGCCACTCATGCTGCTCATATGTCATAGGAGAAGGTGAACCACTCATCCTGCTCATATGTCATAGGAGAAGGTGAACCACTCATCCTATGCATATGTCATCAACCATAGGGGGAGGTGAACCACTCACCCTATGCTCAATCAGCTGGGGTATGTACTCACAAGGAAAGTTGATCCATTCACCTTGTGCTCATATAGCTCCAAGAAGTACCCCAGGCCCCCTAGGAGCTCATAGAGCTCAATGTCCAACTCAAACAAGCCCTCATGGGAGTGTCTTTCCACGACTCCAAATCTCTATCAGAAGGCTAAGAACTTGGCCTTCCCCAAGGGCTTCATCAAGATGTCGGCAACCTGTTCATCAGTCCTGATGTGTTGGAGCCTTATTGCTCTCTGTTGTACCATATCCCAGATAAAGTGGTACCTGATATCAATATGCTTGAAGTGGTTGTGGAACACAGGATTCTCTGAAAGGCGAATCCCACTTTGGTTATCCCAATAAATGACGGTAGTATCCAACACATGCTCAAATAGCTCACTGAAGAGCTTCCTCAAGCAAATAGCTTCACAACAAGCCATACTAGCTCCAATATATTCGACCTCAGCAGTGCTTAGAGCAATCGATTTCTGCTTCTTGCTCATCCAAGAAATTGAAGCAAATCCCAAAGAGAAGCAACATTCAGTCATATTTTTTCTATCCACCACATTGTCAGCCCACGCAACATCTGGAATATCCATGTAGCCTCAAATTCCCGGCAATATATCTCAGTCCATAGTTAATAGTGCCACGAAGATATCTTAAGAGATTCTTTGCAGCAACCCAATGTATGTGATGGGGCTCAACCATAAATTGAATCAAGGGATTTACAGCAAAGCATAAGTCTAGTCGACAGTTCACCAAGAACATAAGGGCCCCCACAAGTTGTCTATATTGAATATTCGAAAGGATTTGCCAATTTGGGACCAGCAGCACTTTCGCATAGCTTCTTGAAATTTAGTTCCATCAAAGTAGACACAGTGTTAATTTTAGGTATGTTCTATGCTTAGAGCAATTTATTTCAATTTTCACAGTTAGCTCAATATATTTTCCAGATTAGCAATCACATCAGCATTACAGTAAACTACAGATAGAACATAAACATAAATCGCAAAAGACAAGCCAAGACAAGAGGAAAAAAGATGTGGTGCTAGCTAGGGACAAAACCCAATGTGGGGAAACCCCCTTGATCAATTCTTCTTAATGTTCTTCAATAGTTCAGCAGAGAGAGAGAGAGAGATAGTCCGTTTACAACAAAAGTCAACACTTTGACTTATCTAGATAAAAGCATAGATCATCTCTAAGAAGATGATACATGAGATCAGTTGAAGACATATTGCTTCAACTGATTCTCCAAGGTGACTCCTTCACCTATCGTTGTGTTGCATTTCGTCATCATGCTGCACCTCACTACGCTGCATCATGCTGCACCCACCATCACTATGTTGCATCTCATCATGCTTCAATAATCATGATTGTACCCATCATTGTACTGCATTATATGCCATTGCTGCATTATATGCCATTGCTGCACCGTGTTGCCATACTGACCTATGTGCTGGATGCATCTTGCTTGCTTGTTGTCCCTAGCTTGCTTGTTGTCCTTAGCATGCTTTTTGTCCTTAGCATGCTTGATGTTGCATGCTAGCTGTCCCTTGCATGCTAACAGTGCATGATTGGTGTATTTGCTGCTAAGTACCATACAATTGTCCCAATGTTAGTTAGTTGTCCCTTGCATGTTGCTCTCCTTCAAAGATAGATGCTCTAGTTGTTCCGGAAATTTCGGCAATTTCGGTTGTTCCCAACAGTTCCGGCAATTCCGGCTATTCCCGGCAGTTCCGGCAGTTCCGGATTTTCCCAGCAATTCCAGCTTTTCCCGGTAGTTCTGTCAATTTCCGGCAATTCAGTTCAGGCTTCTGCCCTCTACGTCAGCTTTCCCGGCTGTTCCAGCAGTTCAGTTCAGTGTTCTGCCCTCTGCGTCAGCTTTCCCAGCTGTTCTGGCAGTTCTAGCTGTTCTCGGCAGTTCCGGCTATTCCCAGTAGTTCTAACAGTGCCAACAATTCCGACAATTCCCAGCAATTTCAGCACTTCCGGCAATTCTAGCTATTCCCGGCAATTCCGGCTTTTCCCAGCAGTTCTGACAATTCTAGCTATTCCCGGCAGTTCCGACAATTCCGGCTATTCCCGGCAGTTCCAGCAATTCCGACTATTCCCGGTAGTTCCGACAATTCCGGCTATTCCCGGCAGTTCCGACAATTCCGACTATTCCCGACAGTTCCGATAGTTCCAGCTTCCGCCCTCTGCATTAGCTTTCCCAGCTGTTCCAGCAGTTCTGGCTATTCCCGACAGTTCCGGCTTTTCCCAGCAGTTCCAGCTTCTGACCTCTGGATTAGGGCAGCGTTATCCCTTAGGATCTCTCCTCCTACTAAAACCCAAAGACAAGTAGAGAGGAAGAGATCCCAAGTGTGTTGAAATGACTTGAAGGCCACCTCTATTTGTACTAAAACGTTGAGCACAAGTGGGGTTTATTTGGTTGCTGGCCGACCTTGACGAATTGTCCCATAACACAAATAAATTCATATCTCCATGAATACTTATCGGAATCGGATGATCTTTAGATCAATCCTACACCTCTCGATGAGAGAGTTCCAAGAAAAATATCAACTTCCATTAATAAGATGACCCACATGGAGTTTGGCCCTAGTTGCCAATTTTAACACATAGTCTTACATTCAACCATACCACATCTTTCTAACAACATCACAATGTATTTCCCTTGAAAAAGGAAAATCTCATCTCGCTTTTGCCAGACCTCCAACCCAAGGAAGTAATGCATCAATCCTAGGTCCTTTATCTCGAATTCGAAAGTCAAATCCCTCTTACATTAATAAATGAGAGGGTCTGCACCAATCAGAAATAGATCATCGACATACAAGACGAAAACAATTGGCATGTCCTTTTCAACCTTGAAGTATAGGTTTGGGTCAGCATAGCTCCTTGTAAATCCCAACTTCATAAGATAGTTATCAATCCCCTCATACCAAGCCCTAGGGGCTTGCCGTAACCCATAGAGGGTTTTCTTCAACCTACATACATGTGTCCTTCGATATTGAACTTTAAACCCCTAAAGTTGTTCCAAGCAGACTTCCTTCTTAAGTGAGCCATGCAAGAAAGCAATCTTGACATCCATTTGATGTAGGTTCCATCCTTGACTGGAAGCAAGAGCAATTATGGATCAGATAGTGGTATATCTAGCAATTGGTGCAAATATTTCATCATAGTCCACTCCTTCCCTTTGAGAGAAACCATGAGCCACAAACCTTGCCTTATATCTTTCAACACTTCCATCAGTTCCATGTTTAATTTTGTAGATCCATTTTGAAGTGACCATAGACTTGTCCTTAAGTCTAGGCACCACTTCAAAAACATCAATCTTCATGATCGATTCATATTCCTTAGACATAGCATCTTTCCATACCTAGTGCCTCACGACTTCTTCAAAAGAGCAAGGTTCAGTGTGAATGATAGCACTCATGGCAGCGAAGTACCCTTGATACCTGATCGGCTTTATACTTTCCCGAAATGTTCGTCTTGGAGTGGTATGTTTTTCAACATCTTCAACCGTATCCTTGAGCCATAGTGGTCTTTTCCTTAAGGTAGAGGGATCACAAAGAGGTGGATCAAGAGGATCCATCAGGCCATCAACATCAAGCATAGGCTCATCCATCGAAGGTTCTTCTTGTTTTTCAGTAGCATCATCATCCTTTCTTGAAGTGGGGAGATCTTTGGCTTCCCAAGGGAAGTGTCTTCATCAAAGGTAAAATCTCTACTTACTTCTACATCTCTTTGACCATGTACGTAAATTCTATATGCCTTTGAATTTTCACTATATCCAACGAATACACCTTTCTTCCCAAAAGCTTCCAACTTATTCCTTTATTCTTTAAGCAAATGAATATACATGGGACATCCAAAGATTCTAAAATGAGAAACATCAGGTTTCTTACCAGTGAAAACTTCTTCAGGTGACTTGAAATCAAAGGCTTGACGAGGGCTCCTATTTTGAACATATACAGCAGCGTTAGCAGCGTCTCCCCACAAGAATTTCGATAGACCTTGATCATAGATAATGGCACGGATGACTTCCATAATAGTTCGATTCTTTCTCTTAGCAACACCATCTTTCTTTGGAGTATATGGAACAGTTGTCTCCCTCTTAATGCCAGCGTCTGCAAAATTCATTGAAATCATTGGATTCATATTTGGTTCCATTGTCAATCCTCAATGTATTGATCTTCTTTCCTATTTGATTCTCCACCAATGCTTTGAAAGAATGAAACCACTTGAACACTTCATCATTCTTCTTCAAGAAATAAATCCATGTTTTGCGAAAGAAGTCATCCACAAAGATTGCATATTATGTGTATCCTCCTAATGAAGTTATGGGCAAGGCACCAGACAGGTCATAATGGATCAATTGAAGAATATCATTTGTCTTTCACTAGAAAAGAATGGTTCCTTTGTACGTTTCCCAGCTGCACAACCCTGAGAGACTCCTTCATGGTTCATATGAAACTCGGGCATCCCTATGACCATCTTCCTTACCCCAGGTAAGGTTTTGTAATATAAGTGGGCAAATCTTCGGTGCCATAGCTCACATTCAATAGAAATATCACTTGTTAATGCTCCCAAAGGACTTCCACCAACTTGATCAAGACCATCAACCCTAAATCCAAGAGTAAAAGCATCTTTGAAGTTTATATGCCATACATGTACCTTTCCATCAATTAAAGCTACCTTGAAGCCTTTGTCTTCCATCGCAGAAATAGACACCAAATTCTTCCTCAAATCGGGCACATACAAGACTTCCTGAAGATGTATGGTTTGACCATAGTTCAAGTGAAGAGTAACACTTCCTATCCTTTTTACGAGGTAGCTTGCATTATCTCCAAGTATAATCTTTAGATTAGTTTTCTTCTCAACTAAATTTGAGAGGGCCTCCTTATATCCAGTGAAATGCCTTGCGGCTCCACTATCAATTAACCAATGATCCAAAGTATCCGAAGGAGACGCCATAGATAGGGTAGAAATAAATAGAACTCATCTTGTTTTTCTACAATGTTATTTTTATCATACCTGGCATTTCTTGTCCTCTTGGGAGATCGATTATTTCCTTCTCGAGCAGCAAGAGCATTCCTCTTTCCTTTATTGTTATACCAGTTGTTTCTTTGATTTTTATTTTTTTGTAATTGTTGTTGTTGTTATCCCTTGGAGGATTTTTCTTGTGAGAACACTCTCTAGCATAGTGGTCGAACCTGTTGCAATTGTAGCATTCTTCCTTTGCCTCTTCCTTTGAATCACTTTTTAGATCCTTGACCTTGTCTCCTTGAATTAGATGGACCAACATCATTCCTTCTTTTAGCATGTGTAGTGAAAGCAGTAGGTTCATTTCCATTGTAGGACTTATCTCTCTCCATCATCCTTGTTTCCTCTTGAGTGCATCCAAGCAGAAGCTTATCAAAACCAAGTATCCTATCATTATTGAGAATGGTGGTGACAAATGTATACCATAGTCTTGAAAGACCTCCAAGAGCAATGAGAGTGAGTTCCTTGTTAGGAGTAACTTCTCCAATAGATAGAAGGTCATTCTTGAATTGAGTTATTCTCATGAAATAGGATTGGATAGACCCCCTTTATCCATCTTGATATCCTTCAACTTGTTCTTGAGAAAGAGGATTTTATTTGCATTGTTCACTTTGAACGTCCCAACCAACTTATCATATGTCTCCTTAGAAGTTCCCAAATCATAAATATAGGCAACCAAATGCTTTTCAATGGAGTCAATTGAAATTTTCTTAAACTTTAACCTCACCTTTTCTATACTTTGTTCTAGCAACAGTAGGTGCATTTGAAGGAGGCTACACCACTTTCCCTTGCACATAGTCCAATACTTCATTCTCCTCTAAGGTCAAATCAAGAGTCAGCTTCCAAGCATGATAATTTGACTTGTCATTGAGCTTATCCCCAGACTTGAAATATGAAGTAGTAGCCATGGAAACTAGTCCTTGTCAAAAAATCTCTTGGTGATTTCCTTTTCGCTTGCTTGGGCTTGTCCCCACCTGAGCTCTAATACCATGTTAAGTTTAGATAACAATGGTATGTTCTATGCTTGCAACAATTACTTCAATGTCCTTTTATTAGCCCAATGTCAATTCCACTTTAATTTCCAATGGCAATCACGTACACCATTAATTCCCATTAATGGTAACTATAGATATAACATAACCATTAAATGCAAAAGACAAGTCAAGACAAGAGAACACCAATATTGGCTCAAGCCAGGGAAAAACCCCAAGATAGAGAAAACCCCTAATCTATTCTTCTTATTATCAAATATAAAATGTTTAGCAGAGAGAGAATGTCCAATAGAGTAAAATGATGAGAGTTAAAGTCAATGTGACTTGACTTTTATAAATTACCCAAAAAAATGTAAATCTGATCAACTTGATGGAGGACTAAATTCTGAAAAGTCAATAGTAGTCAACTTGCCCTAATCAGACAACAGTCAATGATCAACATAGCAATGAAACTTGCCTTCTTGAGCTTGGTCAAACTTAGTCAAACTCGGCCTTCCTTGGTGGTCAAACAACAATAAAAATAGTCAACAAATCAATGATCAAACCCAGTGAAATTATGAAGTCAACATGCAGTCAAAAGTCCTGCAACTCTATAGTCAACCACAACTCCTTTTACCTCAGTTTTTGTGCCAGATAATGCGGCCTACTTGAACAGACCTATCCCTGGTCAAAATGCAATCAAACAATCCTTCTAAGTCCAAGAAGTCACCGTTGGTCAAGGTCTCCTTAAACAGAAAGTCAAGGCAGGTTAGATCAACCCAAGAAACTTCACGTGTGGATGAGTAGTTGCTTGAGATGTACGAACCAATCAGATGAGGAGAGAGAATGTTGTGTGAGTGAATGTGCAAATGAGGAAGAAGGTCTCCTTTATTTATATGCGTTGGAGGGGGGTCAATTTGTCCAATTTGACCCCAAGCTAACCTTGACCAAATGTGCTCTTGTAGGCTTGACATCAAAAACATATTTCTCCTTATCTGAATTCAATGCTTCAAGGGTCGATTTTGGTCCTCTGGAAAAGAGGAATATTGTCCAATAAACATCTCAGTTCAATGAGCTACCCAAAGAAGAATTTGGCCCTAGTTGCACATTTTAACAATATCTAAGCCTCAGACGATAATTAACACTGAAAAATGAAGATTTTCTAGTAATGTATCCCTAATTTACCATAGAAAACATAAAAGATGAAAATTTAGGGTTATATTTTATTATTTTATGAGATTGACAAAACAGATAAGACTAGTACCTTTCTCAATCAAGGGTCAATTGAGTCTAAGAGCAAATAAATCTATGGTAGAGAACCAAAAGAAATGATTTCAAGGAGAGAGAGACAGAGAAAGAGATGTGTTTTTTAATTCCTTAAGCCCTAGTGTCCTTTCTTCTTTGGAGATTAATAAGGAGGAAACTACACTTAGGTTCCTCAAAATAAATTTGATGAAAATCCTATTTGAGATGTTAAAGCCATAAAGGATCAAAACTACTTTAGTGAAAATTTCATTAAACCCTAATTCTTCAACAAGTACAAGATGGAAGATACTTGAAATAAATTAGCACATATCATCATAGAATCACCCATAATCATCCAAGAGAGAACCATCCAACAAAATATCCTCCCAAAAAAGTCTGCTACATTAGTGTTGCATAACACACAAAAAAAATAGACAAATAATGCAAATTGATAGATGCGACAATGGTCCTGAGAAAATTTGACCTCCTCATATTTAAATGAGGGAAACAACCTTAATTTCTCTTAAATTAGTCTACAAGTTCAAAAATAATTATTAATTTGTGATTACAAGTTGGATAAGTCACAAGCCAACTCCCAAAGATAGCTAACTCAATGAATAAACATAGAAATAAGCTTCTTTTACCCACCTGTGTGAGCTTAAATCCCTCCATCTGTGACATCATCCTCCAAAAGGTGTGTTTCTCTCATCAAAAAGTGCAATGGATGGCTCAAAGGGTTGCACCTCATCCCAAAGGTCACATATACTCATCAAATAGTGTTCGATCATCAAGTGAGGCTCCTTCATCAACATGTCAACCTCAAACCTACCCACATCATCAATCTAGATACCATGAAGGGGACGTCATGGAGCTAGGGCATGACTTCATTATGTTGAGCAAAGTAACATCTCCTCCAGATGGATTTGATGCCATCATCATCATCGAATTTCCTCAGAAATAGGACAACATCCATCAAGAAGGTGCAATGCCATCCTAGAGTCATCCTATCAACTCTCGACTACATCATCTCTCTAAGCAATGTCTTGGCTTTAAAGGGAAATGTTCAAGGACCTGGAAGGAGAGAAGGGTGTCTTCAATTGTGTTGAAGCATCCCAAGGTTAACGCTCCTCCATAAGTAGTTAACGTCTTAGGTAAAAGTTCCTAGTGGAGTCATGAAGTAGGGTTGGATATCCCTTTTGAAGTGCTAAAAGGATTGTAGCCATACCTAGGAGGAACGATTTTGCAACATACACAAAATCAAGTGAGATCAACATCATTGGTACATAAACCATAAGAGTATCAGAGGAGCATCCTATCAACTCTCGACTACATCATCTCTCTAAGCAATTTCTTGGCTTTAAAAGGAAATGTTCAAGGTCCTGGAAGGAGAGAAGAGTGTCTTCAATTGTGTTGAAGCATCCCAAGGTTAACGCTCCTCCATAAGTAGTTAACGTCTTATGTAAAAGTTCCTAGTGGAGTCATGAAGTGGGGTTGGATATCCTCTTTGAAGCATTAAAAAAAAACGAACAATCCCTTAGGGGATTGCCGCCGTACCTATGAGGAATGATTTTTCAACATACAAAAAATTAGGTGAGATCAACATCATTAATACATAAACCATAAGAGTATCAAAGGAGGCCATACTTAATATTAAAGATATCAAAGTACTTCATTCAAGCATTTACTTATGACTTGCAAACAAGTTACCTTCCTTAAGTATGAGAGTCATCACAAAACCCTATTAGGTGCATCCAACATGATATGGGGTCTACTTCATGGAGGATGCCACTATCTTGTTATGCATTCACAACATCCTTGAGCGTTAAGATTGAAACAGGGAGAAATCATGGGACCTGAGTTACACCTTCCCTTGACCTAATTTTACCACCCCTCTTCTGTTGCTTTTTCATCATTAGTTTATATATATATATATATACAAGATTTCATTGATTCATCATGAACACCTTAAAGATGTAGCATTCCCTTGCTCATCAACATTGGTATATACAAAGTTGCTTTCATTTATAATATATATAGATCATGCTTCAACTAGGAACTAAATGAGGGCTAATAAAGTGGATAGAGCTCACATTAGAATTTTGTCCACATATTTTCATTATCCCTGCCAATATTTTTCATTTTAACATATCGCTCATGCTTTTCCCTTTCTTTCTATTGCATCAACCACATAGCGCAGAGTTTCTAGTGCCCTACTTAACAATGAGGAAAACAATGAACAAATATTGGTGACATATAGCAATCAACTTGAAGATGGGATGTGGATACATGGGAAAAATGCAAGGTGTTAGCTACAGATTATCATGTACACACAACATCAATTAGAGCCTCCTATTTGTGCCCCTTCCAGACATTGAAAGAAAGGCCTCAAGGAAGGTCACACTGAACTAGGGGCAAGTGATAACCACCAAGTTGAAGGAAGGGAACATGTGGATGGTCAATAGTGATATATCATCCAATTCAACTTGTGATCCATACTAGAATGCCCTTAAACATTAAATGAAAGCACTTGAATACAAAAATGGTTAATGTACCTCACAAAACATGACCCACCATCATTGGAATGTGTAGGATAGATGAAATAAACCATTGACCAAAGAGTGGATTAGAGGCATATGAGTCTAGCAATTTGTCAATCATGATAGGGTTGTTGCTAGTTAGCAAGCTAAAACAATAGGAGAAAAAATTTCTCCTAGGGGTCACCCACATAGGTGGGTAACAGTTGCCTTAGAGAAAAAAGTGGAGAATGAGAAGTTGGTGCCCATCACTTTGTATGAGTTTGCTTCACCTTAAAACCCTTTTTCCACAATGTTTGTGCATGTGAGAAGTTACTTACCTTTGATAAGCTTTGGGATGACATTATGTAGGAAGAGAAGGTTAGAGTCGTTCTCAACTATGCAAACATAAGGTTAGAGTCTTGCTCTTTATGCATACATAGGTAGAATACATACCCTCGTTGAGGGAACAAGGAAGAGAAATAAGAAGAGAAACAAGGAAGAGAAATAGTTTCCTTAGAGACAAAAGAGGAGAACGAGAAGTTGGTGCCCATCACCTTGTATGGGTTTGCTTCATCTTAAAAACCCTTTGTACAAGATGTTTGTGTTTGTGAGAAGTTACTTACCTTTGATCAACGTTGGGATGACTTTATGTTGGAAGAGATAAGGTTAGAGTGATTCTCAACTATGTGAACATAAGGTTAGAGTCTTGCTCATCTATGCATGCATAAGTAGAATACATACCCTCATCGAGGGGGCAAGGAAGAGAAACAAGAACGGACACACTCTTGGGCTTCTCTGTGCTCCCATACCTACATCATTCCTTACCTTACAAGGCCACTTAAAAACCTTTTCTCTTAGGAATCTTAGGTCTAAGGCATCCCTCATCAAGAAATATATCTAATCCCTAGGTCTAAGCCTCCTTTGAGGCTTTCTTGGAGAGCCACACCTTGCTTATAAAGAAAGAAAACCCGATTATTTGAGACTCTCCTTTGAATGGACTCTAGAAATCATTACCTATCCTATCATGGACTTACCATTCATTAATGATTTCCCTCATACCAGGACTCCTCCCATCGGTGAAAGTTCGTAAAGAGCAGGGAACATTGACTAATGTGACAGTGGTTCCTTGTCCCATTGATGCCACTTTGTCTAATAGTTGCCCCTTTGGAAACCCCTCCTAGGACCACTTGCTAAATTGAGCGGTAACAGGCCCCACATGATGACTTGGATGGAGAGTTAGGGGCCATCAACTAGTTCATGATTTATGGAGCCCTCTGTCACATTTTGGCACAAAGAGGACTCAACATGGCCTTCCAATGGCCCTACATCAACATGATGTCATCATTTTGGCTTGCATTTGGATGGCTAATTCATAATTTGTAAAAGCTACTTGGTCAACTTGTGACAAAGGCATGTATCTTGCTTAATTTTATAATGTTAGTGGGCTCTTAGGCTAATAATTCGACCTACTAGGTCTCATATAAATAGAACTCAACTTCATTTGTAATGGATCATCATCACACTTAGGAATTTTGGCCTTCTTGGCAAATTCACACTTTTTCTTTGGTTGCCTATTGGATGTTCTTGGATGCATTTCGATATTTGGAGCTGAAATCTTGATCTTCTTTGGAGTTATCTCTTGGATTGTGGATGGATATATCATATTGTCATCTTGTAAGTGTTTTATATTGAAGTTTTGCTCTTGAAATATGTCTAATGTATCGAAACGTTCCAACTAATTTAATGCTATTGTGTCCTAATTTATTGAAGATCATTTTTAAGGCTATTTGGTTGACAATTGCATATGTTATTCATTGTATGGCAAATGATGAATGTTCCTAGTGGATGAAATCTTGTTTTTCCTCCATAAAACTCCATAATTCTTGAGTGGGTAAATGTTGAGGGTTGGTACCTAGGGCATCAATTCTTGACCTCCTTAAAGACAAATTTGGCTAATCTAAAGCATCTAAGACTCCATATTGCCAAAGGACAAGGCACTGGTCCAAGACTTTGGTGATCAAACCTCTTTCTCCTCCATAATTTCTTCTTCTAAAATTTCGGTCCCCTCTTCTTGGATGGCTAAACTAGGGCATAGAGAGAAATTCTTTAGAGAGTGGATTGGTGAATTCTGGGGGCATAGGCTTCAATCCTAGGGTCTTATCTACAAGGCTTCGAGGTTTGAGAAGCATCCCATTGGTTTTCATCCATAAAATCTTACCTTAGGTGTGCCCTAGAAGGGAAACCCTAGTTTGCATCTCCTTGACTTGGGGACTTCTTTGAGGGTTGTATGAGCTTCGTACTTGATGGAGTAAATCATAAGCCCTTTCTCCTCCTTGCCTTGGTATCGAGTACCCTTGTCCACGATAATTCAAGAAACCCTAGACATTGTGCAAGTTCTTTCTAAGTCTCTTAGAGGGAGTGAAATAACTTTTAACGTGCCATATCAACCCATAGAGCTTCCCTTGAGAAGTCCTACCTCATCACCTAGCACCATAAAGATGAGAAAATCCATCAAAAGTTGATTATCATTTTGTCGAGACTCCTTTGATTGATGAAAGTCCGTAAAGAGTAGGGAACATTGGATAAGGTAACAACGTGTCATTGTCACTTTGTTATCACCTAGTCTAACTTCTTATCCTATATGTTTTCCCTCCTTAAAGCCTACTAGATTGTGTGGTAACAATTTTGGCATCGTTGTCGGGGTGGAAGCTAGTCTTCCTTCCTAGATCAAGTATTTGAAGAGGTGATTCCTTCAACGACAATAAGGATAACCATAGCATTGCTTTCAAGACAGCGTGGGACAAATTTGAGATAAGTCTATGTTGTATTAATTGCTTATTGTACTATTGTACAAAATTCTCTTCAGGAAAATAAATCTCCCTTCTTCATTGGTTTTCCCTTGCGGGTTTTTTCAGGATTTGACCAAAAATGTCTTTTGTTCAAATTTCATGCATGCTTGTGTGATTTCTTAGCAAAAGTGAAAAGTGTAGTAGATCTCAAGTATTTCTAGTTTTGAGATTTAAATTCAATTTTATATGTTTCTAATACTTATGGGAAGGGCATCTAACTTGATGTAAAAACCAAACTTGAAACTAGGGAGGGATTTAGAGTCAAAAATTCTACAATTCCCAACTCAAGTTCATATACCTCCCGATACGGAGGTCCATTATCTAGTTGTTGGGGGTTTTGAACATTATGCAGCATCTTCTCCCACGAAACAAGCTTATCATGTAATGTGGAGCAATACGGATATTAGCATATGACAAATCCATTTGAATGGTACCCCCTACATCAACTGCCCACTTCCTCGATAAAAACATACATACCTCATTTTGCAAGACAATCAATAACAACTATGTCCATGGTTAAGATTTGATCTAGATATTCTAGTGACCTGAATTCAAGGTCTTTATTGACCCCACATACCTACACTTCATGTGAGTCCACAACCTATACATTCCTATATGTTAATTTTCCAGTGTTCTATGCTCAGCACAATCACTTACACATTCCTTCTTCAATTATCAATCACTTTATCCAATAATAATTCAATCTTCCAATGACAATAAGCAATTGTAGATAGAACAGTAATACAAATGCACAATAGAAGACAACCAATAAAAAGAACAAAAGAGACACAATATTTGGTCAAAGACCAGGGAAAAACCCCACAAGGGGGAGAACCCTTTCAAAATTCTTCTTCTATTATATTGTCATCAAATGTTCAGTGGAGAGATACAATGTTCCAAATCATCAATAGTGAGTCAAAGGTCAATAGCTTTGACTATCCAAACCAACCAATCAATATTCAGTTAAAAATGAGCCAACAAGTCATATATGATCCAAAGTCAAAATCTGTAAATTTGGTCAAAGTCAACAACAGCAACAACCCTAATCAGTTAATGATCAACGTTCCTCCAAGTCATCTTGGTCAATAGTCAAAATATGTGGCCTTCTTTGTTGGTCAAAGTCCATTCAAAACAATCCCAAAACAATGCCTCCAAATACTTTGACCTGTAGATACTAGAAACCCTAGATCTGCAATTTCAGTCAACACTAGTCAATTTGGCATAAAAGAGTTCGATCAACCCTCCCAATCAACTTAGCCTTCCAAGCAAATCAAAAAATCAAAGACAAACCAAGCTCCAAGTCCAACATGTCAACGTTCGTCAAAATCCCAAAACAAAAGATAGAATTGTCCAACAGAAAATCCCTTTCCCTCCTTTGCACGTGTGAAGATGAACTTTCAATTTCAGAGCTATATGAACCAATCCAAGAAAAGAATGAGTTGTGTGATGAATCACGATGCTCCAAAGTGACGTGACATCTAGTCTATTTATATGTCTCAAGAGATCGAATTAACTTGCCTAAGTCAACTTGTAATTTTGTGCACATGTGGGTTTCACCTTAAAAATAATATTTTTCCTTGACCAAATTAGATTCTTCCAAGGCTTACGAGGGGCTTCTCTAGATGAGGAGAGGACTTCCCAATGGATGGAATTTGTCCCTGAGCTACCAAATTAACACTATATGACCTAGAAATTCCTAGTCCTAATTCTTTCATCACTTCAAGAATCATGACATTCATCGAGGATCTTCAATCTAACATGAAATTGTGAAGTTATAAGCCATTTAGAAGTAAACAAGGTGGTGGTTCATCAATTTTATTCATATTGTGATAAATTTGTGGGCTATCATCCAAAGGAACAATAGAACCACCTAAATGCAGGAACCCACTAATGACTTTATTCTGTCTAGGCATATCGATCAATTTTGTAAGTGGTACAAGAATATTCACCTTTGATAATTCACTTCTAAGGAAAAAAAAATTAATTGTGGGGGATCATAGGATCTTATTGGATTGGGGGATTGTAGGATCTTGTTAGATTCGATCTTTCTCAAGGATTATTTCCAGCCCTTGATGAACCATAACATTTATTCTTGAATGAGGAAAAGAATTTACATGGGAATTCATCAATTTTGATAACTGGATCCACTAGTACAACCACTTGCCAGGTAGTTACATCTTGCACTATGGTAAGTTCACACTCGCTTGGTTCATTGGTTGCAATACGTTTATCTCAAACTCTTCCTTCTATATCTTCATTCACTATTTCTCTAGTTATGGTCTTTGCTCATACTAGCGCGATGGCTGGATTTGTGGTCAGATTTGGTCTTACTGTATATGCTCATCTAGATCTGGCTTAGATCTCTAATCAAGCTCATGATATGCTTACAAGTGAATATTGCAGAGTTCTACCAAAATTTGCAGGGAACAAAGTAGTCATTGTTGAAGATCGTTTGAACACTTCCTTAAAGTTTTTCAATGACTTAGAGGTTGAATATGAATATATTGTCATGAAGAAGTTCGTGTAGACCCTCGAAGGGTATGCATGAGCATGGTACAAGTCACTTCCAACTACCTCCATTATTGGATGGGAATCCTTCAATTGCAAGTGTACAAATGGTAGGGTTATAAATAAAATAGTTCTTTCCTGGTGGTGGAATTTTCTTCTATCAACACGAAAGAGAATGAAATTGTATCTGTGTTCAATACTTGCTTTGATAAATCTTATCTTAAAATCCCTCAAAATGTTCGTTCAGATGTTGAAATGGCCTTAGTAAATTGTTTTCAAGCATTTTGATGAGTCTTTTAGATTCGATCTTTCTCAAGGGTTATTTCCAGCCCTTGATGAACCATAACATTTATTCTTGAATGAGGAAAAGAATTTACATGGGAATTCATCAGTTTTGGTAACTGGATCCACTAGTACAACCACTTGCCAGTTTTGGTAACTGGATCCACTAGTACAACCACTTGCCAGGTAGTTACATCTTGTACTATGGTAATTTCACGCTCGCTTGGTTCATTGGTTGCAATACGTTTATCTCAAACTCTTCCTTCTATATCTTCATTCACTATTTCTCTAGTTATGGTCTTTGCTCGTACTAGCGCGATCGCTGGCTTTGTGGTCAGATTTGGTATTACTGTATATGTTCATCTAGATCTGGCTTAGGTCTCTAATCAAGCTCATGATATGCTTACAAGTGAATATTGCAGACTTCTACCAACATTTGCAGGGAACAATGTAGTCATTGTTGAAGATCGTTTGAACACTTTCTTAAAGTTTTTCAATGACTTAGAGGTTGAATATGAATATGTTGTCATGAAGAAGTTCGTGTAGACCCTCGAAGTGTATGCATGAGCATGGTACAAGTCACTTCCAACTACCTCCATTGTTGGATGGGAATCCTTCAATTGCAAGTGTACAAATGGTAGGGTTATAAATAAAATAGTTCTTTCCTGGTGGCAGAATTTTCTTCTATCAACGCGAAAGAGAATGAAATTGTATTTGCGTTCAATACTTGCTTTGATAAAGATTATCTTAAAATCCCTCAAAATGTTCGTTCAGATGTTGAAATGGCCTTGGTAAATTGTTTTCAAGCATTTTGATGAGTCTTGGCAAGACAAACAATAATCCCGAATAATTATGCCAATTTGTTATCAAGCAAATCTATGTCCACGAACATGCACATCACCTTCAGACAATCAAACGTGTCAATCAAACGTGTCACAAATAACAAGTATCTTTGTTCAAACTAGTATTTTTTAGTCTCAGAGGATTGTTTCTAGATGATGTATGTTGTCATCCACTTAATATTCTTATGTAAAACTTCAATTTGATTAGCACAAAACAAAGTTTCACTTTTACTTGCTGATGAGCAATCAAAAGTAAAGTAATTCTAGAAATGAAATTTGTACTGCTTGAAATCGGATATATAAAAGTAATGGAAGCAATGAAATTGAATCTAATGCAAGAAACAAATGTGTGCCTTGTTGAGAAATCTAGGGCAGAGATATTAGATGATTTCTCTTATAATGATAACTGCTTGTGAGTACTTTTTTACTTTTCTTAATTAGGTTCTTCTTGTACTTGATTATTATTGTGTGTTCTTTCTTCATCAAACAACGACCAAACCGTAAAGAATAATGAGATGAAGGACACAAGATGTAGGTGATCAACCAAGGCCAAAACCTCTCCAAGCTTCAGAGGAAAACCCAATTAATTCTTTTTATAAAATCTTCAATTGATGAATTCCAAGACCTAGACCCTTGACCAAGAACCCTTCCAAGACCAAGTCAATGCTCCTTCTTTGAGTAGCTCCTCTTTCCAGCAACTTTGACCTATCTTGCAACTGCACCTTCGACTTGCCCAGAAACTGCAACTTCAACTTGTCCAGAAACTGCAACTTTGACTTGCCCAAAAACCGCCACCGCCACTTCGACTTGCCCGGAAACTGCAACTTCTACTACAACTTCTATTGCAGCTTCGACTGCAACTATGCTTCTTTGCTTAGGTAGATTCTTTCTCTTAGAGAACTCAACTTTCAGAACAACTCTTTTTGGTGACCTAACTTCGCTTCTGAAACTTGAATTTACAACAACAATATGTGCCCTAATTCCTTCGCACGTGTAGAGGGAAGTAGCCCAAAACAAAACCCAAAATTTCGACTTCTTCTTCCTCTGCTTTCTCCAAATGAGGTCGAGTGCCCTATCTATAGGCTTCCTTGAGCCTCCTATTAGGTTGACTTGACATGTCCTTAGGCCAACTTGTTGCTCCATTAGGCCGACTTGATGCTTGCATGATTGACTTGGTCTTGGAGGGTCTTTTGACTCTAATTTGACTCAAATAATTTTCTTTGAAATAAGTAATATGCCCAAAAGGGTCATTCATACATGACAATGACTCAATGACTTTATAACAAACATAGAAGCACTTAATGGGTGCTTTGACCTATAAAAATAAATTCTCGAGCATGAAACCCATGCCTCAAGACTTACAATAATAAATTTATTTTTCTCTTTTCATTAAATACATAAAATCATGATTGCATTTGTCATTATGAAGACTGAACCTAGTTACATATTTCAACACTCCCTCTTAACTAAGGAGGTATTCATAATCCATAAAAGCTACTTGGACATTCTCAATTTCAAGAATTCTCATAAGAAGAGTCAAATTGGTAACCCCTTTGTATAGCATCATATCCTCCAACATTGTTGCATAACAAGGCCTTGACTAACAGCTCTATCTCTCCACAAGATCAGAGCACAATGCTGGCGAGACCAATGATTTATAGACTCCCTCATCATTGTCTCTCTCTAAGCATACCCCACCTGGGTTCTCTGAGAGTATGTTCCACAGGAAAATTCTTATCTTGGATTCCGAGTCCTCAAAGAACATCAATCCTCTATGACTACTCTTATCTTGGATTCCCTACCACATCCTCAAAGAGTATCGGATGCCAGATTCTTACCCAATCCTTCATTCTATCTTCCCAGGTGAAGACAAGAATGATGTGTCTATCTCTCCTCATGGCCTTCACTAAGACTTGCGGTTGTTAGTCTGGTAGTCCGGGTCTAGTGCATGACACATGAAGTATAGAAACATATCTGTCACTCCCTCTTAACCAGGGATGACCAACCCATTCCATAAAAAGAATGTACCCAAGCTCCCTTTTAATCAAGGACTTGTCCAAGCTCCCTCTTGACCAGGGACTTACTTCCAGCAGCTCTTTAGCTGGAAATCATGGGGCAACCAGCTGCTTGTAGAACTCCTTCCTTTGATGTCATGAATTTCTTCTTTGCCATAAAGTCTACATCTTTCGGGACTTCTTCGTAGGGCATAAACAATCCATCACTTTCATCCGTGAGTCAATCATGTCATCATTCCTTTCATTGGAAAGTGATCCATTAATCCATATCTGGTCTTCTTCCTTCACACCATGTTGCCTTCTTCATGCCATGTTTCCTTAAGGATCTTTCATCCTGCTACATGGGCATCAATTGTAGAAGGCATCCACAGCTCTTCCCTTGACAGCCCTGCATAAGCCCATCTAGATATTATTCAAAAATAAGAAATGGACATTAAATCAAAATTACCTTTGTGATGGTCTTTCATCATGACATCTTCCTGTGAGCATCATCATCCTGCATACATATTGACACATCTCCAAAATATATATACTATCAAGGGTCTCTTTCTTTTTCAGATTTCATCAAGGTCTTCGTATCTTTCATGAACGTATCATAGTCAAATATTTTAGTCCTTGGATGTTTATTGCTTTCTCCATAGTTGCATATTTCATTATCTCTTTCTTTCCTCACACATTTCCTTTCCAGGAACTTTCAGTTAGAGTTCCTACAAATATTGTCAACCACCTCATATTTCATACGAGGACATATTATGTTGATTTCATCTAAGCAATGTGTGACCCATGCCTTCCTGCATCCTTTCAAAGGAAGAGATCCTTCCTTTTGATCATGCTCTCGAGATGGAGCATTTATCCATGTTACCTGCAACTATATGACATGACTCTATTGTATCAAATATAAGCATAAATACCTCATTATCCTTTTAGGTCATCTAGACTTCTTTCGGCAGCTTCCTTGATTGAAAGAACTTTAATTCCTTGATTTGCTTCATTTCTTTCGACATCATAACATCATTCCATGAATCCCATACAAGTTGGAATTCCCAGCAAGACACTTGCTTCTTTCCGTCGATGAACCTTCCAATGAATATTTCAACAAGGGATATTGATCATCTTCATCCTGCATATGCTCCTTTTGAATGATGCATGATGAGCTTTCTACTAGATGACTTTCTTTTTCCCATAAGTACTACTTATGCTTCTAATGAGGTTACCACGAGCTACATCTTTCTATAGATGACAGCCATAGACTTCTATTTCAGCTATCTTTCATGCTTTTTTTGTGATGATGTCACAAGCTCTTGCTTTCAATCATATGCTTCTATGATGCCATCTCCTAACATGATGCATCCTATCATGCTTCTAATGATTCCTAACATGATAGTTGTACTTTATAACAAAAAACAAAAACTTGAGAAGAACTAGGTGAGGAAAACTTATCTCAATAATAGTAGATATTTTTTACTTCCTCCTTGAATTTCTTCTTTTCAGTGTCTTCCACTTCTTCAGTGATATGGGCTTCTTCCCTTCTTCATTTGTTGTTGTCCATCTTGGGCTTAGGAAATTCTCTCTTGTAGTGCCTATATCCTTGACATCCATAGCATTGGATCTGCGACATATTGATCTTCTTCATTTTCTAAGTTCCAAACTTGCCAAATATCCCTTTGCTTCTTGACATGACAACAAATGTTTGACCCTGCTCATCTAATCATGTATCACTTTTTTCCTTCAACTTGTTTTCTTCGATCTTACATAGTGACCACAAATTATTGAATGGGATAGCTTCTCCTCTTCATAGGCCTTTGATACAAGGTTTCCTTGTTCATCAATTATAACATTTAGAACAATGGTAATCATTTCTTTATTGAATATCATCTCTCCTAGATCTTGACGTTGATACCTTATTTAGATGCTTTTGTCAAACATGTAAATATCCCTTCCTCCTTTGATGCTTTCAATTTATAAATCAGATCTTGATGGACTCTATAAGAATCCTTTGAGCCCTTAGATCCTTTTTCATATATTTAGATAGTGCTTGCCCTTTACATGGTTTGGCGACTTTGCCATGATCAATAACTTCATTTTCCTTGAGGACTAAGTCTATCCTCCTTTTCCATGCAAGGAAGTTTGATGACCCAACCAACTTGTTCTCCTTGCAAAATGAAGTCATTTTACTAGATTTAATTATAGAAATAAAGATACTTACTTGTCAAGTGACGATCAATTCTTCAACTTGATCCCTTTGTTGATGATGATTGATGACTTCTTGATGATGTCTTGATACTTCTTGGATGATCTTCTTCGAGGATAAGGATTTTCTTTTGAGATGAAATCCTTTGCTTCAAAGAGAGCGAGATTGCCTTGATATCTTCGATGATGACAATCCCTATGATCTAGCTACCTTTGGATGAGTAGTCTTCAAGATGCTTCAAATCCAAGTCCTTCTTTTTCTTGAGTAGAGATAGGGTCTTTGAGGTCTCCTTCTTTGAGGTGATGATTGAGAGAGGATCCCAAGAATGCTCCTTTGATCAAACTAGGGTTTTGACTTTCTTCAAGATGATGATGTGATCCTTGTCCTTGAAATGCCTTGGAGATGAGGGAATCTTTTTTATGCTTCGATGTCCTTAATACTTTTCTCAAAATTTGATCCTTGAGTGTCCTTTATTGAACTTCCCTTCCTTGACTTCTTACCTTAGTTTTGATTCCATGTTGAGAAATTTAGGGCAGAAATATTAGATGATTTCTCTTATAATGATAATTGCTTGTGAGGACTTTTTACATTTCTTAATTAGGTTCTTCTTGTACTTGATTATTATTATGTATTCTTTCTTCATTAAAGAGCTACCAAACCATAAAGAACAATGAGGCCAAGGACACAAGATATAGGCAATACACTGGGGCCAAAACCTCTACAAGGAGGAAACCCCAACGAATTCTTCTTCTTATAGAATCTTCAATTGATGAATTCCAAGACCTAGAACCTTGACCAAGAACCCTTCAAAGTCAAAGTCAATGCTCCTTCTTTGAGTAGCTCCTCTTTCCAACAACTTCGACCTATCCTGCAACTGCACCTTTGACTTGCCCAGAAACTGCAACTTTGACTTGCCCAGAAACTGCAACTTCGACTTGCCCAGAAACTGCAACTTCTACTACAGCTTCGACTGCAACTTTGCTTCTCTGCTTAGGTAGATTCTTTCTCCTAGAGAACTCGGCTTTCAAAACAACTCTTTTGGGTGACCTAAATTCGCTTCTGAAACTCGGCTTTACAACAACAATATGTGCCCTAATTCCTTCACACGTGTGGAGAGAAGTATCCCAAAACAAAACCCAAAACTTCGACTTCTTCTTCCTTCGACATCCTCTTCTTCGCACTTCTTTTCTTATTTATGATCGAACTTGTGTGAGTGTGAGTGTGAGTGTGTTCTCGAAATGAGGTCGAGTGCCCTATATATAGGCTTCATTGTTGCTCCATTAGGCCGACTTGATGCTTGGATGATTGACTTGGCCTTGGAGGGTCTTTTGACTCAAATAATTTTATTTATAATATGTAACATGCCCAAAAGGGTCATTCATACATGACAATGACGACTTTATAACAAACCTAGAAGCACTCAATGGGTGCTTTGACCTATAAAAATAAATTCTCTTGAGCATGAAGCCCATGCCTCAAGACTTACAATAATAAATTTATTTTTCTCTTTTCATTAAATAAATAAAGTCATAATTACATTTGTCATTATGAAGACCGAACGTAGTTACATATTTCAACATGCCTCAAGTGAAATAATTCAAAACAAGTCCACTTCAATATACCATCACACTGCATAAAAATTTATTCAATAGTCTCCAATACATTCAAAGAGTTACAATCAAACATAATTGAATAAAATCATATATTACCCAAGAAGTTGGTTGCACCATAATGAGTAGTGGGTGACAGGCTACCATGAATTCATTCACTTGCAGTGGAGGTAGTGGTTTGAGATATTAGAGCATGGGAAAGTGAGATCTTTATTTCTACCAAAGCATCTAAGAAAAATTGTCCAACCCTTGTATCACTACTTTGAAATGCCTATATAGAAAAAAAAAATCCTCAAGACCTAGTCAACTTGCTTGTCCAAGGACATAAAGAAGGCCAAGAAAGACCGAAAAATTGTTTGCACTATTAGCTTTCTTGCCTTTGAAATGCTTTGCCTATCTCTAGTTTGATTTTGTGTTGTTTATTACCTTTCCCTTCAAGTCGAATATATTCTTTCCATGATAACTACAAGCCAAAATATGTTTCCACTCTTCAACTAGCTTCTATCTTATTTAGCACTACTTTTACACAAATTGAAGGACCTAGTATGACTGGTGATCACAAAGGAATAAAGTTGGAGAGGCGATTGTTTATATATTCTTCTCGATTCAATAAATGTAAATACTTTGAGAGAGGACGAACCATTGCTAATGCACTGTTTGTTTCATATCCTTTTACATCCAAGAAATAGTTTTCCTTCTTGTTTATTCAAATCATAACATCATCCCATAGTCGAACTTTATTTTAGCTCGATCTCCTCTGAAATGGTAACTCACATGCTTTTAGGTTTATTAGGCAAGAACAAAAAGTCTTGAAGCAATTAATAAATATTGAGTTTCGACCCAACAATCTGTCCATTATCTCCATTTTCCTTATGGGTACTTCACTCCAATGTCTTGTGCGAAATTTGATTTGTATCATTTGTTTTAGGACACCATGGCTAACCAACTAGTCCAGGGTTTATGCACTAGCAAGTCAACACCTAACAGTTGAGAGTTTCTTGCCAACGTGTCATCATATGGATTAATTCACTATTCCATAACACATTCTATTCAATTATCTGAAGCCTCTTCCCTAGAATAAAGCCTCAAACATGTAACTGTAATTACAAACATAATTTATCAACTACAAACTCTCTGGAATATGATCAATTATGTCCATCATGATCATCAAGGGCATTTGTGTTTTAGATTGGCTTCCTTCATCCTCAAATATGCCTGCTTGTAATGTTATACTCAACATTTACTTCACTTTTCTTTTCATTTTCAATTTTAGTCAATTTACAAACTTCAGCATTTTGGTCAAGACATATAGTAGATATTCTTATGCAAAAGTATGCATCCACCCTTATACATCTAAAGTTGCAGATTGTCTTCCCCTCTCGCTCTGATACCATGTTGACATTTCTAGTAGAAACAAACAAGCAATTTTCTTCAACGAGAACCTCCAGATGATTTATTAGCACCAATTACATATAACATTCAATATCATCAAGCAGTTAAGCATAAGAAAATTTCAACCATTGATTGCAATAAAGCAATAAAAATAACTATGAGAAAATGAGACAAGAGACAGAAAATTAGGCATGATGCCAAGGCAAAACCCACAAGGGGAAAACCCAGAAATCTTTCCTTTTGAGAGAGAGTCAGTGTTCATCAATCCATCTAGAAACAAAGGCATCAAAATAACAGCTAGCCTATATAAGGGAGACCCCTCACAAGCACCAAGCCACATCCTTCTATTTTTCATCCTTTCCATCGTTTTAATTTCGTTGGAATAGAGATCAAAATTCAAATGATTCGATTGTCCAAATGAGAGGGAGAGCTCTCACATATATAGTCTTCAAAAGGGGGGTTGGATAGGTGCCTCCAAGGAACCAGGCAGGCTTGATAATTGGGGCCCAATTTGACACTTGTGGGGTTATTAAATTAAATTTTTCATTTCTTGATGAAAATACTGACCACAGCAACTATATTTCCAACACTCCCTCTTCACCAGGGAGGTACTTTTCATTCTCTCTCAAGATCAATCTCCCCGACCAATCCTTTGGTCTCTCAGTAACCACCCAAGGGAGAGATCAAATGTGCAAGTCTCTTTCTCTTTCAAGATCAATCTCCCTGACCAATCCATGGGTCTCTCGACAACTACCCAAGGGAAAGATCACAAGTCTCATCATAAGGAAAAATATATAACATCAAACAAATCCCATCAACCAATATCGTTCATGAGGCCAAACTCTCCAAACATATGCAATGGTTACACAGGGTTCATCTCCCAGACAATAAACAAGGTCTTTCGATCCACGACCAAAGAGAGGAATCCCTATCTCAATATCAATCTCCCCAAATATATAGTGTCTCGATCCACAACCCAAGGGAAATAACGCATCCTTCTCGACCAAGCACATTGGCCTCTCAGTGAATGACCTAGGGAAGGGAACTCAAGATCAATCTCCTCAACCAATCCCTTGGTCTCTTAGCAACTGCAAAAAGGAGAGATCACAAAATCAGTGTCCCTGACCAAACTCATTAGTCTCTTAGTCATCATGACCTAAGGGATCATTCATGCCTCAAAAATAAGCGCGTCGACCAGACTCACTAGCCTCACAAGCAACTGACCTAAGGAAGAGACAATCTTCCCAACCATAATCTATGGTCTCTCATCTATAGCCCAAGGAAGATTCATTATTCTATACAATAAATGCTCCCTCTCTAAGAGGGATTCTCAGTCATTCTATGCTTCTCACAAAAGCAAACATCAACAACATTTTCAACAGCAAAAAGGGATACCATGGTCGAATCCAACAAACAACAATAGGTTGAACAACTAGCTATTTATTCAACGTCAGTGGTGGCTTCTCACAAAAGCAATCATCAAAATATGCACAAATAGTTCAACAAGTTAATCAAAGAATCAACCAAGTCAAAAACAGAGTCTTGCGGCTTCTTCAAATCGTTCATCATGGAGATGTTCTTGGACTCCCAATCCATTATACCAAATCGCAACAAGCATTTCACCAACCTCATGTCTTTGCAAAAACAAATTCCTCTTACACGAGACACAGAAGTACTCAGCCCTTGTCAGAAACATACCATCAATACATAGCAGAAAAATTGCAAGCCCATCTTCAACATATTCAGATCATCATCGTATTTCAAAACTTCTAGCCATATTCATCTCGAAAGTCACATAGATCAAAAAACATGCTTCAATCAGGTTGATCATGTTTACTCCCTCTGAGTCCAAAGCTCATCTAATCATGAGTATTCTTGTCACTTTGTTCTCCATCAATTGCCACAGCCTTCACAGTCTTCACAATGTACCTGCAATCCTCACTAGGAAGCCATGGAAAAACAAATACAACCAAGAAAGATACACAAGGACAAGAAGAATAACAACAACAGTAAAAATAAAATAGATACAAGATATTTATCATTTGCAAATATGAAGGCTTCCTCTTAATCTTAGCCTTCTTACAAATCAACCTCATCATCAAGATGTCATTTCTCCCAAGAGATAAGGTTTCTTCTTTCAAGCGGAAGCGATCAATTCATAAGCCCTAGGCTTTCTTATCCAACCCTTTTTGTTTACATAGGGTTAACAATGTTTAACTAGGGTTTTGACTCCAAACCCTAATAATCCTTTAAGTTTAGTGTAGGGATTACAAGAACTAGATGTGTAACACTAATCCTTGCATTCTTTTCCAACTTCATAATTTTTGTTTCAATAATATGAATGATTAGTCCTAGGGTTTTGTCCACAAACCATAGGGATTTCTTGTTCAAACCCTTGCCCAAAATATCCCAAGATACTCATTCTTTCAAAAGCTAGATTTTGCAATCTCATCAAGTACCAATTCTTTGGCAATAATCTAATCAGAGTTCAGGTTTGATGAGGAGCTTCGACCTCTTATTATGTCTGCCTTTCTTAGCAAATGGTGTAACCTTGGCATCCTTGCATTTATTTCCAATGTCCAAAGCTAATGATCTTTAGATCAACGTCATTATAAGTTATAACGACAACATTTGTTCTTGCAATAAATTCCATTATTCAAATCCAAGGCTTATACTCAAATACTCATGCAAGCTCTTAGTCATTTAGGACTTTATCAAGAGGGGCATTTCTCTTCAAGGTAGTGACATCTTCAGAAGAAGTTTTAAGGCCTTGTTCAATACTTGAGATTCCTAAAGCAATGTCCTAACAGAGTTGCAACAAGTTCGTCTCTTAATGATTCTTAATTGAGACACTGAACCACCCATCACTCTTTGTTTGCTTTAAAGGTTAGAACAAACTCAGAGGGAGATTGGACAAAAAGGTACGTGTCAGTGCCTTCCATAATTTGATTGCAAGCAGTGGAACACATTCCAAGGTTATGCCATCAAATTTATGTGACAAACTTCGTTCTAATACAATAACTTATGATAGAAAGAATCAGAACAATCAGGTCAGCTTCTTTGCATTGTATGTCGTCCTTCTTTTATGTATAGAGATGTGTCTCCTTCAAGCGGTCTTGGTGCCAAAGTTATACAATAGATTTCAATCCTCCATAGACTTGTGTAACAGAGATAAGAGTTCCTCAAACCTTGCATTGTTCACAACGCTACTACAGCCTTAGATCCGCACTATTTGTTGGAAAGCTTTGAGCACTACTGAAGGGGGGCTGAATCAATAGTGTGACTTGTATACAATTTTTAAAAATTTAAACTTTTTCACTTACTGAATCATGCATATAACCAGTAGGTAATAACAAAGCATAACATGTGCACCATATGAGCAGAAACTAAAACCATAAGCAACAATAAACAATGCACACAATCACATCATCACACTTGAGACACAAGATTTCTGGTGGAAACCCTTCCTGGAGAAAAACCACCCTTGTTTCTCCTGCTCTTCTCTAAATTTCTATTATGTCAAGCAATTTGTCTTTTACATAACTAGTTGACTCTAATCAGCCAGGAGACTCGACCTTATACACAATAGGCTAACACCAATCAACCAAGAGACTCGATTCTACTAATTAGCTCGGAAGACTTTGTTCTCACACGGATCTATAGACTACCATCCGTTGAAAGCCACCATGATCAACAATCCTCACCCAACTCTAATTGGATGGAGAAACTATTCCTTTTGTTGAAGCTTCGAAATCATTGCTCCTCTCTCATGAATTCACTGCTCCTCAACACTATGTGGACCTCATTTCATAAATTTTCAAACTGGATCCAAGACGCTCTGCTCAACAAGAATTCAACTCTGCAATCATGCTCTCAGTAGCAAGACTCTCTACAAATCATAATCAAAAACACCACCAACAATGTGCTCTCATCACTAGCAAAATAGTGGCACAAGTGCAACCATCAAAAATACAATCATCCAACAGCAAAAACTCTACTCCATATCTCTCAAATGAACTCCTGCTACAACAGCCACAAATCTGATCTGAAAATTGATGCCCTGCTTCTAAATTTTGCTACAATACTGCCATTTCCCTCACACACTGAAGCAGCTATCCTCACAACTTGATCTGAAGCATTCTACTACTTCTTCAATGCTCTCATTGACTCTATTACATCCACCAACCAATACTCAGCTTTAAAATGTGTTGAGCGAAATTCATCTTGGGGCTAGGATCAAGAGTGCACAAACTTGACAAAATCATGCCACTAACATCACTACTTTTGCACTAAATGCATTCACACCCTTTGGACTTAATCAACCATTTCTGACCTTTACCAATTCATCTAGAAGCCTCTAGGAATTTCCTGGAAAATTTCGTGAAAAACCTCAGTCGCACGAACAACACTAGCTAAACTCGACTAGAGCCTTTAGTCACTTTCACAAGCCCGTCTCCCAGCGACTGGAACCTTTCAGTCGCATGGATAAGCCTCCATGGGAGCGATTGGGGCAAATCATAAGGAAAAACCACTAGCCCTCAGTGTAAACCTCTACCACCTGTTGGATCCTCTTCTTCAGCATATGTACAAGCCTCCAAACCTTTGTCATAACCTCTAACACATACGCAAGTGGATCAAACATGTCTACCAAGTGTCACTGCCAAATTGACCTAATAGGCCAACAAACAAGGTTGCCAAGATTGCCAACAATTCCTCCTCTCCTTGTCACCTGCACAAGCTACAACACATCTAAACACACTTTGTAGCACCTCTGCAACATTGCCATCAATCACATACTATTACAACAAGTCATAAGCATCCTACCATGTTCATCAACATGAAACACATCTCCATCATATGTAGCAGCGTCTCCAATGCCTCCAACTCTTGTAGAAGCATCTCCAATACCTATAGCAACAACTCCATCTATGGTAGCAATAATAATGCTTTTAATCATGTCAACACAAGCCAACATATCCAACTCAAATCGCTGCAATCGACCAAACATATGCATGACAAAACACCTACAGGACATGCTACAAGGTTGACATCAATGCCAACACACACAAGTTGCAACTACACAAGCCATAATGCCAACAATCTCCCCCTTTGGCATTGATGGCAACCTCACACAACCTCTAAATCAAACTGCTCTTCTATCACTCCCCCTTTGACATCAATGGAAAAGGGTCAACTCCATATGATGAGGCAACAAGAAAATAGGTACAAGTACTGAAGCATGTGACCTCCTCATGGCTGAAAAACAAAGTATATCAACAATCATCCTTGCCTCCATATCAACAACAAGCAACATTTAGCGCGACATGTCACCAAACATCCATGCTTTGACATAAGTAGCAACAACCAGCGTACAATCCAATCAAACTCTAGTAGCAGCAGCAAATTGCCATCATGAGGCAATCATAAAAGCATCATATGCAACACCATACAACAATATGCACATCAAGGCATCAACCATCATCTCCATAACAACTACATAGAAACAACCACCAAACATCTCTGAAAATAATATGAGGCCAAGAACCCCAACCATCATAGCATAGCATGGCGCACAGCATGAACACCTCCAAGCGGACCATGATGCCAACAATGAATGGCTGAAATAAACAAGAGCAAATAGATGCTCCCCCTGAACACATGCCATCTCCAACATCAATCCATCCTGAAATGACCCGCTTCCACTGCAACATTGCTTCCTCGCCAAAAGAAAGAAGCACAAGGTGGACCAAGACTCCACATGACCATGCCTAATGACATATACATTATATATACATGGTTGTAGCAGAGATATAAAAGATCTCATACATGACTATGGCATGACCTCATGATTGATTTTTACATGAATGCTCAACTCTAGCACCAAAACACTAGAGGACCAAATGATAAAACAATACAAGTACATAGCTCCATGAGCATTTTAAATGATATATCAATAAATACATGGTTATTATGATCAACTCCTATGGACCAATGACTCAAATACATAACATATCATGATTGTTATATCAACATTAGCACATAGATGTGGCTCGAAATAACTCCATAAAACTCCATAACATGCCTATCAACATAATGACTGGACCCACTACCAACATAAAATTATGAATCAATGATAAGTACATGGTTGTAATAAACTACATACAATAGCCTACACATGGCTAGTCCATGTCAAGTCACATATGCATGTCATTTCCACACTGTCGCCAAGCTAGGATAGCTAAAAGATGATCAATGAATGTTGCAACAAGGTCGTTATACATATCTTTTCCACTCATACACAACAAATACATCAGCTGCAAAAATAACGAGTGAAAAAAAATAAACATAAATAACAAGCCTTCAAAAACATAACTCCCCCTGAGCGTAATATACCTCATGAGCATGTTGATCCTATGGACCTGAAAATGCATGGATGAACTAGATTAAAAACTCGTTGTTGGTACTCCTCAAGTTGCCCACGCTCCTCCTGAGACCATGCTAGTCTCATACACACTGTTGCAGAGAAATAGATCTAACATGCAAGAATGCACTACAGTAGGGGTTGATCTCTCCTACTCTGAATCTGATGAGGAAGAGTACTCTCTTGGTCTCTTCTTACTCTTCACTCTTCCCTTCAACACATACACATTATCCAGTGTCTTTACTCCCTTGGCAACCACTCTATTTGATCCTTCTTTCTGGATGATGCAACCTTTGGAGTTGAATATCACTTCCTTTTCTCCATCAACCATTTGGCTCACACTCAAAATATTATGTCATAGACCTTCAATGAACCAAACATCATCTACATTCGTCCTCTTCTCACCAAGATTGGCTTTACAGGTTCCCAACACTCTTGTTGTTTTATTTCCTTCAAACTCAATGCACCCAATATTGGTTCTATTGAGAAAATAAAATTTTCCCCTATCTCCTGACATATGGTGTGAGCATTCGTTATCAATATACCACATGTCATCCTTATCACACGAACAAACTACAACACCACATCTTCCTAGTTGTTGCTCCTTCTTCCACATGTTCCTTGGTTGGTTCCTTAGTTGCACATTCTCCATTGATTGTTGCTTTTGAACAAATGGAATTAATGATCTAGGCATCTTACAATCCTTGGCCATGTGCCCAAAATTATGACACACATAACACTCTATATGACCAAGATATGTAGCCAAAGGATCTGATCTCTTGTTGCTCATACTAGACCTCCATCTTCTCACACTAGATCTGCAATCAATGGCTTTATGCCCAAACATGTTACAAGAAAAACAATGACCATTGAAAGAACTTGTATACCTGAATGTAGGTCCTCTTCTTGGTTGATCATACTGTTGCATGGATGTATGTATTCTCCTCCTACAATCAGCTGCCACATGACCAAAATTGTGATAGTTAAAACACTTGATCTCGTCCATCAAGGGGGCAAAGGAGTTTTGATTTCTCCTCTGAAATTTGCACCATCAATCCTAGGAGTGAATGGTCTCTTTGGCTCTCTTCTTTGCCGCTGTTGAGGAATCTATTTTCTCTCTCCTTTCTTGTTGCTATTGATGGTCACATTCTTTGCTGCAGGCTTCTTTGGTTATGTTTTGTTATTCTTTCCTGCATGCAAACTTGTCTCACCCTTTTGAATATTGTTGCCAGAGATGTTCACCGCTATGGTGCTCTTCACTTTCTCTAATTGTTAGTTCTTTCCTTCAAGCTCCTTTCTCAATTTGTTAATCACACCTTCAAGTGCTTCAACATTGTCTTCCCTATCGTTTTGCTTGTTGCAATTAACTTCTTCAATCCTTCTTGATTCTACCTATTGTGCCCTCAAGGTAGTGATTTCTTCCTTGAGACTTTTCTCATTTTCATCACAAACCTGCAATTTCTTCTCATGCTCGTTGCATACATTTGTTAGTCTACCAATCTCACTAAAAAATTCTTCAATAACAACCATGACATATTCATATTCAGCCTTAAGGAACATATAATTGTGATCATCATCTTTTTCACTAACCAGATCTGAATTATTTTCACCACTGCTATTAAAAATATAGCTCGAAAGTAAATCAGTGCGGCTTATACCTTCATATTTGTTGTCCTCTTGTACAGCGGGTTCAACTAAAGCTTTGTTCTTCTTCTTCATGGATCTCTTCTTCTTCTTCTTTTTGTTGCTCTTCTCAAGCTCTTTATCACTGCTACTGCAACTTGTTCCAAATAACATATGCAATCTATCCCAAATCTCCTTGGCAGATTTTAAATCTCCAACTTTCTCCAAATCTGCATTATGGAGATTTTTGAGAATAATTCGCCTTGCTTGAGCATTTAGCTTCTTTTCTTCAGATGAAGGCAAATCATCATCATATCCTTCACAAACCAAACTCCACAAGTTAGATCCACAAGAAAATAACTTATACTTCACACTTTATTTCCATTCCTTGAAATTTCCAGCGGTGAGAACCAGTATTCCTTGAGAATTCATCCTAAAAAAATGCAAATTTCTGCCAACAAACCCCAGATCTACTCTCCAACGATCAAGCTGCAAGCAAGAGCCCGGCTATGATACCAATTGTTAGAAACCTTTGAGTACTAATGAGGGGGGTGTTGATTCAATAGTGTGACTTGTATACAATTTTTACCAATTTAAACTTTTTCACTTACTGAATCATGCATATAACCAGCAGCGAATACCAAATCATAACATGTGCACCATGTGAGCATAAACTAAAACCATAAGCAACAATAAACAATGCACACAATCGCATCATTGCACATGAGACACAAGATTTCTAGTGGAAACCCTTTCGGGAGAAAAACCGCCCTTGTTGTTCCTACACTGCTCCGAATTTCTATTATGTCAAGCAATTTGTCTTTTACATAGCTAGCTGACTCCGATCAGCTTGGTGACAACAACCTCATACACAATAGGCTAACACCAATCAGCCAGGAGACTCGATTCTACTGATCATTTCGGAGGACTTTGTTCTCACACGGATCTACAAACTACTATCCACTAAAGGCCACCACAATCAATGATCCTCGCCCAACTCCGATTACACTATCCAACTCTGATTGGAAGAAGAAATTGTTCCTTTCACTGAAGCTTCAAAATCACTGCTCCTCTCTCTTGAAGTCGCTGCTCCTCAACACTATGTGGACCTCATTTCATAAACTTTCAAACTGGATCCAAGACGCTTTGCTCAATAAGAATTCACTCTGCAATCATGCTCTCAGTAGCAAGACTCTCTACAAATCATAATCAACAACATCACCAACAATGTGCTCTCATAACTAGAAAAATAGTGGCACAAATGCAACCATCAAAAATACAATCATCCAACAGCAAAAACTCTAATCCATATCTTTCAAATGAACTCTGCTACAACAGCCACAAATCTGACTTGAAAATTGATCCCCTACTTCAGAATTATGCTACAATATTATCATTTCCCTCACACGCTAAAGCATTTATCCTCACAACTTGATCTGAAGCATTCTACTACTTCTCCAATGCTCTCACTCACTCTACTACATCCACCAACCAATACTTAGCTCTAAAATGATGTATATAAAATGTGTTGGCGAAATTCATCTTGGGGCTAGGATCAAGAGTGCACAAACTTGACAAAATCAAGCCACTAACATCACTACTTGTGCACTAAATGCATTCACACCCTTTGGAGGACTTAATCAACCATTTCCGACCTTTACCAATTCATCTATAAGCCTCTAGGAATTTCCATGTCAATTTTCATCTGATTCGTGCGAGTAATGCGAAGAAAATTTCGTAAAAAACCTCAGTCACACGGACAACACTGGTTAAACTTGACTACAACCTTCAGTTGCTTGCACAGGCCTGTCTCCCAACGATTGGAACCTTTCAGTGGCATGGATAAGCCTCCATGGGAGCAACTGGGGAAGAGAAAAGGAAAAACCACTAACCCTCAGCTCAGAACCTCTACCACATGTTGGATCCTCTTCTTTAGAATATGGACAACCCTCCAAACCTTTGTCATAGCCTCTGACACATATGCAAGTGGATAAAACATGTATCCCAAGTGTCACGACCAAATTGACCTAAAAGGGCAACAAACAAGGTTTGCAAGAGTGCCAACATGTCCTCCACTCTCCTTGTCACCTACACAAGCTGCAACACATCGTGGCAAATTGAAGTCCTTGTCAAATTGAAGTATTTTCTTTAAAGAAAAGGTAGTTGTGGCAATTATTGGACCAAAAAAGGAGGTCAAGTTGTCCTAGGGAGTGAATCAAGCAAGTTAAGCAAGGTCAAGGAGGTTGTTCAAGATTCCAAACATTCCTAAAATTATTTCAAGCCAAATCAAGAGAGAATCCAAGGGAGTGTTGCATGCACAAGGGAAATTTATTACTTCTATGTTTGAAGTCACTTTATTTATTAAGAGTTTTATGACCAATTTTTGGGCATAAATATTCATTTCCATACCTCATGGAAGTGCCTTGACTTATAGCATAGCCAAGGGTGTTCGTTTAAGGCAAATTTTGAAGGATAATAAGCATTATTTGAGCCACTATTGGAGTTATTTTTTGAGGAACCCTCAACATTTTTCCTAGCCATTGGAGGGTCTGTTGACCACTATGTGTCAACGACCATAGCAGTACACCCCCTTTTTTCGCAAAAGGGATAGCGCCTGATCGATGTGTTCCTGCCATCCGGCTATCATCATCAGCCTGAGGATCATGTTATGATGTAAACCCATTCTGCATGTCTATAATGTAAATAATCTCAGCAGATTCGTGCCGTGTATGTAATTAGCTAGGTAAACCTACTTTTCTGGTGATGATCTACATTCCGGGAGGTTTTTTGTCTCACCGATCCATTCTCGAATGGTCGACAGAGTTTTCCTTCAACCTTACCCCAAAGCCGAAATGGATTTTGTCACTGAGATCTTAGGGGAGTCCTAGTGTTCTAGATCGAATCTATGTAAAAGCGATTTGGGAATAATCCTAACTATTTGGTTAGGTTATTTTATTACAAATTGCTTGATCTGCTAGATTATATTTGTGTCGCAGAACAGGGTAGTCTGTGAGGGTCTTTCGCAAATGGGTTTTCCTCCTTGACATATAAAAAATGTAAAAATCATGATGTAAAGTGTCTTGAGGATTAGAAAAATAATTTATCCCCTCATAGGTTAATTAATTAAATTTTATGGCCAAAATTAATAAAATCCCAAGCTAGAAATTTGATTAATTCTAGGTCCTAGGTAAATTTAAATTCTCCGAAGGCAAAATTCGTTGGTCCCTAAAAAATTAAATTTTAAGAACTCCAAGGACTAAGGCAAATTAATTATTTTGCTAAATTTTAAGCCTTGGTCCCTGGGGTTAAGTCAAAGTCAAAATTTTGAAAAAATTAATTCAAAATTTTAATTTTTGAATAAATTAAAATGCATTTAGTTGAAAAATTCGAATTTCCTCAATAATTTAAAATTTCGCCGGATGAAATTAAAAGAAATTTTGATCCTTATCAACGGTCGAGATTGCTTTGATGAGGATCATTTGAACTAGCCGTTGAAGGATTTATCTTTAAATAGGAGGTCGTTTGTCATTCAAATGATCCAATCTCTAGATCGTGTACTAAGCTCTCAAGCTCTCTTGTATACTTTTTTGAATTAATGCAAAAGTCTTTGGGGTTTCAACGTCTTGTAGCGTTCCTCTTCATGAATTTATGGTAACATTGTTTCAATTTCTGCTTAATATTATGTGAAAACTATCAATCAATAGCTCTCTTAGAATAATCTGAATACAGGTATCTTATTCAGTTTGTTGGATCTAGGGTAACATTTTTGATTTTGATTGAAGTAGCAGATATCTCTATTTCTTCATAATTTTATTGTTGTTTTATTTCTCTACTTGATTTGATGGTTGATCTAGTGTTTAGAGAAAATCTCTCAAGTTCTCATTGAGCATTTGGGGATAGTTCTCGATTGGACTAGCCAACTCTCAACACATATTTTCTAAAGAGCCTACCTCGTATAAGCCTAAGGATTTATCTAACGATAATATTTTTTTTTGCAGGGTGTTTTTGGGCTAGTACCTCTCTAAAATTTCAAAATATTTTTAAATATTTTGTGGAAATTTTGATAGATCTGGCTATTAAGAACCTTAGATTATCAGATCTGGAAGCGGAGTTGGACTCATACTCCTCAAATCTGATAATCTGTAAATTATTTGTATAAATCTGTAAATTATTTCTCTAGATCTGTTATTTACTTGTGTAGATCTGAAATTTTGTAACATAATTTTGAATTTTAACACTTGGTTCTTTTGGGATTTTCTCTATTTTTGTACATATTGGGTATTGGGTTTTTCTCTTTTCACTTGTGCAAGGATAGATCTGAGAAATCAGCCAAGAAAATCTTTAGATCTGAACAAGATCTGGACCCTGGAGGGCAAGATCTGGGCTCACAGATTGTTTGCAGGAATAGATCTAGGAAATCAGCCAAGTAAATCTTCATATCTGAGATTTTTTCAAACAGATCTGGGGGTTTTGAGACAAATCTAGGCCCTGAAGGCCAAATATTTTTGCAAGGCCAGCGATTAAATATTTTGCAATAAATCCGAAGATCTGAAGAAAAATAATTTTTTTCAAAACAAGGGTTCCAAGTTTTGGGGCTCCTAAGCCCAAATCTGCCTTCTCCTAGACCAACGCTAGTTCTATTAGGCCTAGTTCTAGCTCTCATTGGCCCTAGATTCCCTTGTTCCATTTCTGATTTAAATATTTGATTTTCTGAAGTTAATCATTGGTGGGTTTTTGTAGAAAATTTGGTAAAATTTTGTGTTTCAGGTATTGAAATTTTTTTTGGCAACTTGGGCAAGTGATCTTCAAGGCCTAGAGCCTAAGGGTTTGTTCTCTAAACCATCTTTTTCCTCACTGTTTGCTACAACAGTCATATACCTTTCTAATAGTAATGAAAAACACATCTAAGTGGTTTGAAATTAACTAAAAAATTGTTAAATACATTAATAAGTCATTTATGTTTGATGTGTCTCAAAAATTTGGCCTAGATCTACATTTTGGGTCACTGTTATCTCTGAATAATTATGTCTTTGAAGTCTGAAATATAACAGTGGAAAAGTTTCATGTGGGTTAGCGTAAAATCAATTCCTAAGTTGTCTAATACATTAAGAAATTAATTTCTTGAGTTGGGCATTCATCATTAGGCTTATTTCATGTTTTAATTGTTGGCTGTAATAAGTATATCAAATCTGATATAATTCCAGAAATCACATCAAAACAGGCTGAAAATTTTTTATAATTCATGTGGGCAAGTTTGGAAAATTTTCGGTAAATTTTTGGCATAAAGATATCATTGATAGCTTACCGTTTTCATTGTCATATTGCTGCTATGGAATTGTGATAAAATGCATATCCTTTGTTTCATAAATTGAGTATTTTTTGAGCATCTGTTGATATTAATTGCAAAGAAGTTTTTGTTCTCTTTGAGCTATAACTGTATCAAAAAAAATTGAAATAAGCTTGTGTTCTAATTGTAATATCTTCAGGGGTTTAATTTTGAGTCTTCATTTAATAAAGCGAACATTTCATTTGGGTATTGGAAGTTTTCTGCAACATAAGCGTCTTTTCATCCTTGAATCTAACTTCATCTCATCTTCTCATCATCTGGTGCATTTGCATATAAGTTAGTTTTGCATAAATAAAATTTACCTCCAAGCATAAGCTTGGTCGATAGAGAGATAGGTATCCATCCATCTTTGCTTGAGTAGCTTGCTTTTAATAGTACTTAAAACGGTGACCTTGCAATCATCAAAGCCACAATTCTCTGCAACACTGGAGGCACCGGGTATGTTAGATTTTCAGGAGAGGTATCGTTAATCACACCTTAGTGTGCTTCACCTTATCTTCTTTTTGCCAATTACTACTAAATCATGCTCAATATAGAAAGGATCGAAGGGTTAAAACTTAGATAGACATTTAACTAAAATTAACCAAGATTCTTGCATCTCACATTAGTTTTAGGGTCTGCATTTCATACAAGATAGTCATTCATCTAAGCAACAATTGCTAATCGATTACTTGGTCTTCATTTCCCTAGCAAGATCGTTGACTCTGGTATCAATCGTTTAAGATCTAATCAAATCCTATAAGTCTTGCTAAATCTTAATCAAATACTTGATCGCTTCACCGTGTCTCCCGAACTGGTTGGTTCCCAACTAATTCTTCTTCATTCCATTTTTCCATAGGGTCTACCCCCCTTAGCCTGTTGTAGGGAGAGCTTAAACAGAGAGATTGGGGATCCGGGTGACAGCGCCCAATCCGAGCCGCTTTCGCAGTGCCTAGACATTCTATGCGACAACAGGGTCAAAACAAGGTCAAATCAAGTTGTTGGACCACCAATGAAGAGATGATTTTACAAGCACGCCAACCATGCAATTACAAGTGAAACGTTTGGTCATGTAGAGTCCAAACGACCCTTTTTGACCTCATCCATGTAGCATTTTGTCTCCTTTTGGCATTTACTCTATGTAAATTTGAAAAAAAAAAAAAAAAAATTAGCTTAGCCTCCAAGCATTTTGTGGATGCCACATTACTTATTTTGTGGATGGCAAGCTACAAGTTTGAACAAGAAGTTTTTTGTCTTCTTATAGCCACATAGAACATGTGTAACAACTTGATTTAGCATTTTATTATGGTAACATGCTAGTATACTCAAGTGGTGGTGTTGCAAGCTCATATTTCTAGCATATTTAGTGATTTTTCCATTGTTGGTCTGCATTATTAATTAGATGCTACATCATAGATCAAATCAGAGTTTTCACCATTTAACTAAATCCTACCTCTTCCATGTTCTTCATTTAGGTATTGGTCTATCATTTCTTGGTTGAGTTGTTGTGAGTAACGATAGCACCTATCGCTTTAGTGGGAGTTGGCCTAAAGAGAGAGGAATATGCTAAGGTGATTGTTACCCACCAAACTAGATGACCCCATAGGAGAATTTCGTCTCATAGATTTGTCTTCAATTAACAGCCTCTGACAACCACCAGTGTAGCCGATGCATTGTGCCATTTGATCTTCCCTCCCTGAGCGAGTCATATGTCCCCTTGCCCATTTGTCAATAACATATATTTGAAGGTGGGCTATCCAATCCTAAAGGTATGTTTTTCATTGTGAAATCGGGTGCTTATGCTTGTTTTCCTTGGGCACATCAAGCATGGATTATTCAATGACTTGGAAGGAAGTGGGGTTTTTACTGTAGTTTTCTTCCTTCAACTTAAATGGGGGATTCATCCTCAATCATTGTCCCGTGGGATCTCCCCTATTGGCTTATAGCTTCAGGAAGAGGCATTACTTGGGAAACCCTGGTTTTGGTAGCGCGGTCTCGTTTTCCCATTTCACAATTTTCACTCCCCTTCGCACATTACAAGCCCTATTTCATCATCTTTCCTCTCTGGGTCCACATGACCACTAGGTCCACAACGCATTGTTACACTCACTCCCCTTGTCCACATGTCTGGGTCAGGGCTGGAAAAGTTGCCTTAGAGGTTGATGTAGCTAAAAGAATGTTAAAAGCATATAATGGCTACAAGAAAGAAATAAAAGAAAAGAATATTATAAAATGCAAAAGATGGCCCAAACACTAACATAGCATGTTGGCAAAAGCCAAACATGAGGTTTACCCCTTATAATTATGACCATCACCCTGGTTCCTGTGAAAATTTCAAGTCTGAAATCTTATTGCAACAACTGGTATTATTTCTTCTAACTGTTAATTAAATTAGCAGTTTATTGCTAAGGCAACAACGAAATAAACACACTGCAATCTTCACAAAAATATTGCAAAAAATAATAGCGCTGGAAACTGAGAAATATTATAGCGCACACACATAAAAATTGACACAATTATTTTTGGACAAATGTCCCCGAAAAAACCCAACTTGGGAAAATTGGTGCAGCAGTTGAGGTTTTTATTATTATGCAACAATGAAATTATTTTAGTACAATCTGGATACTGAAAACTAGCAATCCTGCAGAGAAAATACTAGCAAAACTTATTTGAGGGAAATTACCCTCGCTCCGAGCAATCCTAACACTTGACTGCCTCTGAAAAGCAAGTCATCCACCTAGCTTTGTGCAGCCTCTGCATCACCTTTATGTAGTCCCTCAAACGCTTCATCTCGGAACTTATGCAAATCAAGTCGTCTTCCCTATTGTTGACTGGGAAACTGTCTCTCCAGCACTCTAGAAATGTCTTTTGGCCTCTGGAACTAATAACCAACTTCACACCAACAACATCAAACTGCCCTCTGAAGCTTTTGCGTTGACTCTGGGAAGCATCCCAGAGAAATTTCGGCCTCTCTGCAATGTATTTGTCGGATCTGAAAATATTCTTCTAGCCTTACTATCCCTGCCCCTCTCTGTCTCTGCTTTCGTTCTAAAGCTCTTACTCTTCCGGCAACTGACCATTGCTCTCTGGAAAATTGAATTCACCAAGAAAATCAATCTTTGGTGTGTTCTCCATCTACCCGTCGACTTTTTCTTATAATCTTTTGTTGGAACTCCAACGGCCAATATTAAATCTTAATCGATGGCTAAGATTATTTCCCTGTCGATCCATGTGAGTTTCTAGATGATTCACACCTTATCTCAATCAATTTTGATTAATTAACCCATGTTTTTAAAAATGCACTAATAATCTAATTGAGACATTTCTAGGTGGAATTTCCATAAACGATTTATGGGTTATGGAAAACTCATGTTTTGGCCTCTCCACAAAGTTTTGAGACTAAAACACCTCCAATGCTACAAAACTAATAGTTCCTAGGGCCCCATGAGTTCACATCCCAACCCTTGGTGAGCTATGAACTGCCCCACCTTAAGGGGGTAATAACTACTTATATCATACATAGCATGCTCTCATCTCCTAGAGCACCAAGCAGTGATACAAAGAAAAATCAAGAAAAGGCAACAGGAAAATGAAGAAGGGTAGAAAAACAAAGGTCGGGGTAACTCGTGTATCCACGATTTCTCCCTCCTGCATCTATACACCTAAATATGTGGACATCCTTCATCATTAACATCCTTGAACCCATGTCATTTGGCTTTGAGACCCTTGTGTCCCTATTTGTCTCATCATTATTCATGGGACCCCTATCAATTGAAAGATGTACCTCCGACCTGTCTTTCTGCATAGGGGTTAGGAACACCTAATAGGGTTGTTTATTAGCCACTCCTACCTAGGGAGGGAGGTAACACTATTACAAGCTTAATGCCCCAAATTTCGAAGGGAAGCCCATTACGAAGTCTCAAATGTGCCCTTAATTAACAAGCTTGGTTCACTTAGATGCACTAATGAAATCTTGTACCTCAAGTTAAGGAGGCACTTTAGATCTTATATGTAATTGGCAGGTGGTTTCATCATAAGATGGGCAACTTAAAGGGGGCCCAAGCCCATCAGAGGATCATATTGACACTTCTAGGGGAATCTTTGAGAGCCATGGGACTCCATCATGTGTCAAAGCATCATTTCATGCAATGAACAACCTCAACAGCTTCAGCAGTTTGTTTAATGCTCCACATTATTTGCGAGATGATGCACTTGGACCAGCATGCCTCGGTCAGCTTAGCATGATTATGGTAGTTGATCTAAGGCCCGGAATAGGTTTTCTCAACTTTAAGACTTGAGAGGGTAGGCACCATCATTTCAGCCCTCATTTGGAGCATTATACAAGCTTATCTATCATCAGGAGACCCATAAGACCAACGTTTATACCCCAACACCACTTTGGGGCCCCACATGATGACTTGCATGGACAATTAGGGGCCATCCCCTAGTTCATATTTTATGGAGACCTCTCCCACATCTAGGCACTTAGAGGACTCAATGTGGCCCTCCAATGACCCTGCGTTAGCATGACGTCATCAACCCGGCTAGCAATTGGATGGCTAAATCAAAATTTATGAAAGCTACTCAGTCGGCGTGTGACCGAGGCTTGTTTCTTGCTCATTATTTTAATATTTTGAGGGCAAATTAAGCAGAACTAAGCCTCATTTGTATTTAATCATCATTATCACTTGCATTCTTCTCTTGTAAAGTACTCACACTTTTTCCTTGGAGTTATTGGAGATTCTTTTGACACATTTTGATGTGGAAGATGATTTGTTTTTATTCTTTGGAGCTTCCTCTTGAATTATGGATGGATATATTGCTGGTCTCTTTGTAAGAGCTACTTGTTGATGAAATTTTTCTTTAAAAATTGTTTAATTTATGGAATTGTTGCTCTAGAATATACGAATTTGTGCCCTGATTATTGAAGATTAGATTTGGAAAGCTTTTCAAGTAGAGTATTGCATATGTTATCCAATGCAAGGCATGTAATGAATGTTCCTTGTGAATGAATGGCTTTGATTCTTCATTAAATTCCATTATATCTTGAAGCGGGTAAATGTTTGAAATTGGTACCTATAGTGTAGGGCATCGATTTCAAGCCTCCTTGGAACATGTTTTATCTTGTCTTAAGCATCTCAAGGCTCCATTTCCCATAGGACTAGGCACTAGTCCAAGAATTTTGGTGATCAAACTCCTCTTTCTCTATATTTTTTCCTCCTAAATTTCAGTCCCCTAAAGGTAGGTCCGAAATCTCAGGCTTCCAGTGAAATTTTAGGGAGGTGATTCTTCAAGAATCTGAGGGTCCAAACATCAAGTTGAAGGTCTAGGCTACCTATGCTCCAAGTTTGATGGGCATCCGCCCGAGTTTCATCGATAAAATCTCTTGCCCTAGGTGTTGCTCCAAAAGGGAAGACCTAGGTCTTTCTCTCTCGCCTTAGATATTTTCTTAAGGGTTGTATGAACATAGTATTGGTTGGAATAAATCATAAGAAACCCTTTCTCCCTCCCTTGCCTTGACCTTGTGAGTACCTTGGAAGTATTTCTTCCCACGATTATTCATAAAACACTAGGTCTAGCGCAAGTCTTTCCTAGGTTTCTCAAAGACAGCGAAAAATCCTTGGAAGTGTTAAAAGATCACATAGAACTTCTTTGAGAGGTCTTATCCCATCAATTGGGGTCTTGATCTTAGGAATACCTATTATAATTACATATCTCAAAACCCTAAGTCTTGAACTCCTTGCTTTCAAGGCCTTTCTTGGACAATGTTTTAGCTTAGTTAAAGCATTGAGCCATTGTTGTGTCTCTCCTTAAATGGGCTTTGTGGAATCACTTCACACCTAAACCATTGAGCAAGTTATTCTACGTGATTCCTTCCCACCAAAACTCCTCCCATTGGTGAAAGTCCGCAAAGAGCAGGGGACTTTAACTGAGGTGACAACGGATCATTGTCCCATTGTTGTCACTTAGTCTAGAGGCTGCCCCTTAGGTTTTCCCTTCCTTAGGGCTCTGTTAAATTGTGTGGTAACAGTGACGTTGGGCATACTGCTAATAATGCTTACCGTGTAGCAGTCTTGGTCGAACCTGCCAAGACTGCTAATTGGAGCAATAATGCTACCAGCATCCAATTACTAGAGATTTGCACATGATTTCCCTCTTCCATGATGTAATTGGAAACAGTGGCTTTCTAAAATTTTAAGAAATTTTCATGTTTTAAGATGTGTACTGTGGATTCTATTGTCGCTAGAATTTTCTCTTCCAATTTTTCCCCTATTTGCACCAAATTCAAAATCAAACTCAAACTTGGTAACTATAGTTGTAAACTAGCCTCCTTTATCAATAGCAACAACATGCATAAGATGCATATAGAATGACTTGTATCTAGGACCGATATCTAAGTAGAGTTGAGGAAAAGGATATAAGTGCCATTGTGTATACACTTCCATCCATTGTTTTTTCACTTTGATAAGGTAAAGAATTTTATGTGAATATAAGAAGTATTATTTCAGATAAACAATTAAAAAAAAATGTAAATAATCATTAAAAACCAGTTGGTATATTGTAGTAGTCAATACACCATGGTTCTTGAGGTATGTACCTCAAATAGCTGCTTTTCTTGCCAACTTAAGCCCATCATTGACTTCACGTTGAAGCATTGAGCCATTTTTGTGTCTCTCCTTGAATGGGCTTTGTGGAGTCACTTCACACCTAAGCCATTGATCCATTCTTTTTAGGTGATTACTTCCCACCAAGACTCCTCCCATCGGTGAAAGTCCGTAAAAAGCAAGGGACTTTGACTAAGGATACAGTGGGTCATTGTCCCATTGTTGTCACATAATCTAGTGGCTTCCCCTTAGGTTTACCCTTCCTTGGGGCCTTGTTCGAATGTGTGGTAACAGTGACATTGGGCATACTCCTAATAATGCTTACCGTGTAGCAGTCTTGGTCGAACCTTGCCAACACTGCTAATTGGAGCAATAATACTACCAACATTCAATTACTAGAAATTTGCACATGAATTGAAACATTGGCTTTCTAAAACTTTTGAAAAATTTTCACGTTTTAAGATGTGTATTGCAAATTCTATTGTCGCTAGATTTTTCTCTTCCAATTTTTCCCCTATTCGCTGTTGATTTGGGGTAGCATCGGATGTGCTCTAGCCATGAAAATTGGTGGAGAGGCTATAGCACATGAGATCTCCAAGACTCAAAAATGGTTTGGGTAGATTCTAACCGGTTTGGGAGATATTAAAATAATTAATATTTTTAATGGAGTTCCTAAGTATAAACTTAGGAAAAATAAAATATTAATGGGTATTAATACAAAACTGGGTTAGAAGGGTCCAAAAGTCATGGATCAAGCCAAATCTAATCTTAGTCGTTGATTAGAGATTTAATCTCAGTCGTTCATGGACCAACAAGAAAAGTATAAGAGGAGGCTTGAGGGTCAGTTGGAGAACACACCAGAGTGATCAGTCATACTCTTCTCTACAACAGGATTTGCTAAGAGAGATAGAATCACTTATCAGCAGTGAATACATAGCATAGAGGCATAGTTGGTACTAGAGAGATAGCGCAGACCCTGGAAAGGTTGACGTAGAGGCAGCTGGGTGCTATGCAGAGGCAGCTAGGAGATGCAGAGAGCCAGGAGAGGCCAGCATGTGAGACACAAAGGGTCTAGGGGTTGACGCAAAAGCTCCAGAAGCTGACGTAGAGGCTAGTAGAGTTGACGCAGGGCCAAGAGGCAGCGCTGGGAGGATTGCGTGGGACAGATTAGGAGTTGGTAAGCCGGGTAGGGTGAAGCAGTCCCTTTCAGAGTGACGCAGAGCAGTGGGAGCTACAATAGTTGCTGTGGGATTGTTCATCCGATGAGTAATCAGCCAGAATATCTATCTCCGTGGAGAGGTACTACTGCCGAGGGCATTCTCTGTTGGGTGAGCCATTTCTGGCACCCTGGTTGTATTCTGAAAACTGCATAATAATAAAACCCTCTGAATAGCTGCATCGGTTTTCCCGCATTGGGTTTTTTTGGGGACATTGGTCCAAAAATAACGATGTCATTTGTGTGCTTGTTTTCTTTCAGTGGATGATCTGTAGATGTTGATACTGTACTTGTGTTTATTTTCAGTATTTACATGGTAAATAACTTGTTAAGAAATTAAACAAGTAGGAAGAAATAAACCAAATAGTACAAGAAGAATTTCTGATAGGTTAAACTTAGAAATTCCAACATTCGCACCAAATTCAAAATCAAACTCAAACTTGGTAACTACAGTTGTAAACTAGCCAGCCCGCTCAATAGCAACAACATGCATAAGATGCATATAGAATGACTTGTATCTAGGATCGATAACTAAGTAGAGTTGAGGAAAAGGATATAAGTGCCATTGTATACACTTCCACCCATTGTTTTTTTACTTTGATGATGTAAAGAATTTTATGTGAATATACGAAGTATTATTTCAGAAAAAAATTATGCAAATAATCAATAAAAACCAGCTGGTATATTAATATTAAGTAGTCAATACACCATGGTTCTTGAGGTACATACCTCAATAGCTGCTTTTCTTGCCAACTGAAGTTCATCATTGACTTCACGTTCCTTACACATCAACTGCTGGTTCATGTCCTGCAAACTTTCCATTTCATCATTCTTCTCCTGCAGTTCACTCTCTAAAGTTTCTATCTTCTTGATGTGATCTGAATTGCTGCCATCTCTCACTTCTTTGAGTGTCTCAATATGTGCTTTAAGACGTTGTATATCCAATTCCTTTTTCTGCCTATCTGCCAGTACTTTCCTTTGTTGATGCACTTGTATGGACAACTCCCTGTTTTGCTTCTGCAACATAGATTATTGCAAAAGAAAATCAACAGTTACTCATACCCCAAATATGTGATAAGTGAAGAGAAAGCAAGAAGCCGACTAGTAAATAAAGACATGTATAAATCAGTAAAAAGTTTCTTAGAATGTCAATCGGACCACAATTTTTCTTCATGTAAAGAATCACAACCTCATGCAATTCAATCAGTTTCAATTGTTTCTGTTCATTCTGCTTCTGTATTTCATTAGCTCTTTGCAAGCCTTCTTTCTTGTTATAAACCTGATAACACATAGCAGCGATGGAAAAATGGTTTTACATATCAGATCAGCAGTAATTAAGCATAGCATCATTTCTCAGATGTAAAGTAGAAATACTTGGAAAATTGAATACAATAAAAGTAAATACTTTGCACACCTTTTTCTTTTCTTCTTCCAGCTTTTTCTTTTCAAAATCATTTTGAGCTTCTCTTTGGTCTAATTCTTTGCGTCTCTGCTCAAGTTCAAGCATTTGCCTCTCCAAATCCCTATTAAGCTGCCTATTTTCCTCATTGCGGTGATTAATGAGAGCATGAATTTCTTGTTGAAATTTATTCAACTCTGTTCAGCAGAGTAACATTTAAATAAACACTTGTCAAACCCCAATAAGCATGGAAATAGAATTTTTTTTAAATAATAATTCTATTAGCTATGCCAAAATGCACTTGAAAGTATAATAGTAAAGCACCCAAATTTATAGTGTAAACATAGTCAACGCTATGCCTGTAGACATCCATTTCAAGAGATGCAATTTTCTTCTCGGATAGTTCATCAGTAAGAACTTCATTAGCTACAATACTAGATTTCCAAGCCACCCTCTTCAAAACCTTGAGTACATTACCTTAACTTAGTAACTAATCTTTCCTAGTTGGTAAATAACCTGACAACAAATTATTTCTTCTCAGGTTGTCCACTGTTCACTTCAAAGTTACACCATCATCAGAGAATAGCCTCCTAAATACCTTGTATAGACAATCACAGCTGACTCGCTTCCACAGCACTCCATAGGTGAGTCTACAAAACAAACGTATCCCATAAATGCACAAGATTAAAAATGTCAATTGTGGATCTCAGTATTAGCCACTTATAAGATTCATCATTGTTCTCTCTCTCCCAAAGTGCAAGAATGTGATCAATGGTCCAGGGATCTATTATGACATCTGCCTAACCCCCAACTCAGACTTGTCACATTTTGAATGCTCATGGTGAATGCTTTGAAAGGCAAATACTGAGAACAGTACCTTAAATTTTTGTAAAATTGTGCCCAATTATAATCGTTCTGTAACAGTCAACATTAGAACTGTGCTATAAGCATAATCATAATAAACAATAGTAAGTTAATTAGTTAATGAAAAGTCAAAGGGTACATACCTTTCACCTTGTGACCAGTCAATGCTACAAGTAGACCAGTCATGAAGCTCATTGTAACGTCCTCATTCTTACCAATTATTCTATAATCAATATATTATATATCTAACAAAATATCTGTCTTCAAATACAAGCATGAACTATTTATAACATTGGTTTCAGAGCAGCTCACTCTTGTGTGCCCTTGCCACATCCACCATTGCTGTGCCATTTCCCCTCATTCATTCCACATTCCAGTCCACTCTACTTCATTGTGTGCCTTCTCTTCACTCAGTGTCATCTCCACTCAATTCCACATCAGTTTACATGCTTCTAGGATTCAAAAAAACCCTCACCAATTCTGTCCTCTCCAATCTGTCCCTTTTTTGTGCAATTTTTCCACTCTCATTTGCTTCAAACCTCCCACACATCTATTATCCGCACAACCATTTCTGCATCTAATTTTGCCAATCCACATCCATTCCTGCGCCAATATGCATCCATTTCCCCACCATTCATGCCTGCATCTATACTCCTCACCCTATTTGTGTAAATTTCTACAGTTTGCATCCATAAATTCCTTCAAACCCTTGTCCCTCCCTCATCCTTAAACATCTCTCCTTGTGCACTGTGCAAACCTAGACTCCATTCTCGTGCTCACCTAGACCCCATTCCAATTCTCAAACGCTAATTCCTTTCTAGTGTGTGCACAAATAAGTTCATTTGACCCATGACCACTGTTACCTACCAAAATGGGTAACCCCATAGCAGAAAACTTTTTCCTCCTATCTTGGATAGCCAGGCAACCGCCCTACACATTTGCTCATTGATGATGATATGCTAGTTTTCTACGCCATCTATACCGGTAATACACCGTTCACCATCCAGTACTCCTCTTCGATGAAGGTGGGCTACAACTCAATACCTACTTTGGCCATTTTCCAATCGAGTGCTTTTACTTAATGTTTTGGGCATTTTAACATGGATAAAGGGGTAATCTGGATGATTGACTGATATTGACTATAAACTTGTTTTCTCACCTTACCACAGGGTTAGTAGTCTTTAACCCTAGTCCAGTGGGATCTCCATGAGAAACTTGAATTGAAGTAGTGTGCCCAATACCCTATTCCATACTTAACATCTTCCATTTCACATCATTCCTTTGATACCACCTCCATCTCCATCCTTCGAGTTAATAGTCATTACACAATCGTTGGTTCATTGGGATTTGGCACTCACATATCCACATCCTTGAGATGTGCCAAAAAACTTTGCAAAAGCCTAACATGATAGAAAGCCTTAAATTTGAAATTTTTAACAAGATATAACCATTCAGAATATTAGAATTTATCAATTTGATGTTGAGTACCTACCTGAGGTTTCTGTGGTTGAAGATGTTTTTGATTTGCTCCAGTTCCCGCTCCCATTACCAAAAGGCCAAAAACCTCCCAACGAAACTGGGTACAATCTCGGTACCCAGCTCCAAAATACTTCAAATTCGAAGTAATTTGGCCCCAGGCCCAAAAGCTTCAAGAACAACTACTCAATTCTTCTTTGTGTCTTTCTCTTATAAGTTCCTCCTCTGCCTCTCTCTGTATAAAATTTTATTCTCTCTGTTTCTCCACCGCTTCCCAATTTCTCCACCGCTTTTAATTTGATAAGTTCAAAAGTTGCAGAGGCGGTCACCGCCTTCTCTCCTCTCGATTTGTTGAGAATCCCCTTTTATTTATAGTGTATCTCCTTTATCATAATATTATGTTTCCCTTTTTGTTTAAATCAAATTATTTTCATAGTATTATGGTTGTATATATACTTCTCTTTATTATATTCACAATTTAATATATATTATACTTCTCTTTATTTTATATATTACTTTCCTTTGATTTTATAGAATATGTAGTTTCTTTTGATAGAATAATATATATATGATAATTCCTTTGTGTATAGTTCCTTTGTATGTAGTAGAGTACATAATTCCTTTGTGTATAGTTCCTTTGTATGTAGTAGAGTACATAATTCCTTTGTGGTGAGTTCACTACATTGCATTTATCTTTAGTTATATATATATATATATTATGGTGGTGGTACATATATCAAGTACCCTACTATATTCTTGTGAGTTAGGTATTCACTTCAATAGTTAATTCGTTACCCTAAATATGGATGTTCTTCAATATTAACTAATATATATACTAGTGCAGTGCAGGAGATGCATGCATACGTAGTAGCTATCATATGCATGTCTCATGTGCATGCTAATATCCCTATGTTCCCTTTAATTCAAGATGTGTCATTACATACACCCCTCCTTCAAAAAACTTTGTCCCGAAGTTAGGGTATATAAAGTATATTAGTAACTATTTAGCGATTACTATAATCATGCAAGGATTATGTTCCATAATTGGATTTTCATTTAATGTGAAGACACTTGAAAATTTACGTTTTGAAAACTTATAGTTTTACAACTTATAATAGTCATGTCCTATCTCAGTCGAGTTCCCAAGCTATTCTAGAATCATCATATCCTTCCTAATCTCTTCCTCTCCCATCTTATCCTTCCTCTACTGGAGTATGTCATGGCGTTAGCTATACTGATCTACATCGACTATATCAACCTGATTTCTCAATAAGCATCCGACAATCATCATCGCACATCTAGGGGAGCGTGACTCACACAGTCCTCCCATGACTTCAGGCTTTGGAGGATAAACGATGGGTAATACCTCCATCCCTCTCAGTAGAACCAAGGTTATCACCCTATCATGGAACCTTATTAAGCCTCAATTGTTCTTGAAGCTTTTGTCATCACGTGGTCATTTTGGTAATGATGTTATCTGCAACGAAACACTTGTCCATACATTATAACATATGCATCAATATATTCAAAATAAACAGTTTCTGTATAATTCATACATGTTATCTACGGTATAACCTAAGTTGCACTGAAACAGATACGGGAACGGATACGGATACGGGGTTTGAAACGGATACGACAAATTTTCAAAATATGAGGATACGATACGGCAAGGAAACGACATGCATATATATATATATATATATATATATATATATATCATATTACCATTCATCTTTTAGAATCTAGAATCTATATCTAAAAATGCATAGTCATCGTCATGAATTCAACATAAACAAATCATCATCATCAATTCAGCATAAACATTGTCATCATCATTAGTGATTATTATAACATTCAACATATTATCATCATCATTAATAATGTAATCAGAAATGCAACAGCCTTTGTGCTTTCGGGTCCAACTCCTTCAAAGAACATGTCATGCATGGCAGATGATATCTATCTTCCTTGCATGACAATTAAAAGGCCCATGGGATCATTGGGATATTCCATCAAGACCTATCTGAACATTTCAATCTTCTCAATGTCAGCTTGGTCTCGTGACTATATGCAGGCACAAGATTGGCTAGAGAAGATTTGTTATATTGGAGGGATTTATGAAATCAAAAGCAAAATCAATGACAATTAACAAAACCTTAACCAAAATGAAAATTAATCACTCAAATAAATCTCTTTACGAAGACATTCATCAAACCCTTTATTTGCATTTTTGAACATCTATCTTTTTCTTAGTAAGAATTTTTGATAAATATATGGAGTGTCGTTGTTTCTAAATATTTAGAAAAGATTTTATGAGACTCTGTTTATAGTGAGTTTATTTGCAAATCTGATTTCTTCATTTTTATTATTTATTTATGGCTATGCAAATTTTCAAGCTTTTTAACATTTTAAGGGTGGATTCTGATCACAATTTTCGTGGATCCGTTTTACCAGAAACGGATCCAAAAAAATTTAAATCCCTTGGAAACGTATCCAATTCCAAATCTAAAGTTTCCGATTTTTTGAAACGGCACAAAAACGTTTTTACAGCGTTTCGGACAAGAATCGTATCCGTTTATGTATCGGAAACGGGGATCCGCGTTTCCGGAAAAGTCTTCAGGAGTTTCCGGTAACTTAGGGTATAACATACTTCGCCATATCCAGCTCATGTTATTAGCTTTCATTTAAACATGTACTCATTCTTTTATTTCTATCTCATCAATCATCTCGATATGCATAATTCATTGATATCTTAATTCGTAACATAATTCATGATTTAGATTTTATAGCAAGCTTCATATTGGTATTTATATCCCAGCAATGTTAATTAAATGACATATTTCATATTGGTATCCACGTACTAGCAGAGTTAAGAAGATAACATATACCATGTACCAATAGAGTTAAGTGAATAACGTATTTCTCATAGGTATCCCATATACCAGCAAAATAAAATTCATTTTTACTTGTGATAGTTCAAAATGATAGTCTTAAATATCTAACTAAAATAAGTAGTCATGTACAAAATAAGGTTTTAAGTTCATCAAAATCAACACAAGTTGGGATATCTTCAACATATGGTCTCTATATCTTCCCAAGTAGCTAACACAGGCCTATACTTGTCTCATTGGACCTTAACTTGGTCTACCAAATGGTTCTTGAGTTGTCAAATCCTATGTTACAGTATATGTAATGGTTCTGTTAGGGCCTAAATCTACTTCAAGCTGAGAAAGGTAGGATCTAAGGTAACATCAAACCACACTTAACCTGGTAGCTAGCCCTACCAGGTCGGGAGAGGGCTCTCTCCTTGTCAATCTCAGAAAAGATGGACTATGAAAGCTTGAGATCACTGATGTGATGACTGATTTTAGGCTAGGTATGTATACAGAGGTGTTTGATTGAATTTAATGATGTTTTGTTGACTCAAATGTGAAAAGCAGATTTGGATCCAAGGAATGAGGCTCAGTTTTGCAGAAATCTCTATGGGGCAAGGTAGGCAAGTGATTTGGTACTTCAAATTGAGTGAGATGGAGAGCTTTTAGACAGGTGAGAAGTTGAAAAGGGCATGAAAAACTCAGGGATCATTTTCAAATAGTTGAAAACATAGATAACTAAACAAACCCTAGGTAAAGCACTGCACTTTCAATGTATTCTACCTTTATCCTTGTTTGATTTAGTTAAGATGAAACAAAGAGATATGATGACATACATAAAACACATGTAGACATACAATTACAGAAGAAAACACAATACCAAAGCAAGATGCCACATGAATCCCATAAAGTGCTGCAAACCACTGGTCTATTCATTAACCAAACTGCTGAAATGAATATACAATAAGCTCAAAGCTTTCCCAAAAGTCCAACCTTCTGCCAAAGTCCAACCCCTACACTATGAAATTCATACAATATATATATTTTCTCATCCTTGTCCGAAGGGAATTGAGCTCAACCATTTTCTTCAAAATAGAATCAGTTACATTAAACTTGGGCCGAATTTCTGAAAATAGGTGTTGAAGATGACCTCGTATCTCCTAAACCATAGCACCTGTTACAAAACTGAAAGAGGTTTTTGTAGATAAGGTCATGTTGGAGAAAAACCTCTCTCAAATTTGGGAAATTCGTTTCCAGTTGCTCGCAATCTGTTCCACAAAATCATCTCTAAAACAGAAAATCATTAAAAATTTAAATCTGTGAAAATGAGCTGTAAAGATCTAGTCACATATCCCAATTCGTGACACCTGTGAATAAACTGAAAGAGGTTTTTGTTATATGGCTCGTGGTTAACAAAAACCTCCTTGGGTTTTGCAAAATTACTTTCCATCTGTTGTAAAATGGCCCCGCACTAAAATGACTAAAATAGTAAAAAAATATGAAAATTTTGCTTTGTTTTAATGTAGGCTCCAAATATCACTGTATATCTCCCACATAGTAGCACCTGTGCATAAACTGAAGGAGGTTTTTGTTATTTGGTATGTGATGAACAAAAACCTCTTTCACTTTTGAAAAATTCCTTACCATTATTTCAGAAACTAATTTTGTACTAAACTTGTTATTCTGTGCAGCAACTGACCTCAAAACATGCATAACCAAAAATCACTCAACCATTTCGATCATATCTTCTAATCCGGGAGCCAATTACGGGAGTGTGATATACCGTTGGAAAGATTTTTCCGAGCTTCTTCTGATGGACGCACTTGTGACATATTTTGTGCTGAACATCATGTGCAAAACATATAACAAAACCAGACATAGTAAGAGCTCATGTTGATCCCTAGTGACAGGCTGCGAAGACTGGAACTAACATCAGCGCCATCAAGGATGGCAGCTCTTTGGAGGTGTCAAAAACACTGTAGACCAAGTGCCTCATCCATTGGGCAATACGGTTAAACAACTGCAAACCCAAAACAACTCATACCAATCCAAAAACATATACATACTGCAACATGTACATAAACAAATACCGAAAACTGAAATGCTGCCACAGACAGCTTATTTATGTACAAATCTATCCCACTTTGCTGCAAAATTGATAGATCAAGTAATGTTGTAGTGCCATATCAACCAATCAAGTAACTATGACAAGGATGCTGCTTGAAAGTGCTTCAACCAGGACACAAATGTAAATGCTAACAGCCATACATGCACATAACGAGTCTGGTTGTGTAAAAGACAATTTGATCTATCTTTCAAACTGAAAAAAATTCCATGTACGTTGCAATAGGATCGAAAAAACCAGACTATGTTTGCTGCCCCAACTCCTCAATACTTGCTTCCAGCTACAATCTGTCAATGCAAACATCCACAGGCAGCTCTATTGTTTCTTGTTTTGAAGGAGGGAGAGTTTCCAAGAACTTTTTGGGACCTCGGAATTCATATGATTGGATCTGATCATTTAGATATTGAATCTCCTTTTCAAATTTTTCAACAACTAACTCAAAGAAACTAGTTTTAGCTTTAGGAGGAAACTTCGGAGATCTCAAAAATTGAAGCACGGCAATGAAAAATACTTCATCAATTTCAATATCCACTAACCGATCTCTAACTTCTTTTAAAACTTCACAAAGCGTAGGGTTTGCCACATACCCTACCATTTTATTTTAGTGCATGAATGGTTCAGTGAGCACTGAAATCTCTGGATTGAGTTAGAGTCGCCAGGTGAATGTTTCAGCGTTCATATGTGTCTGACTGTTGTCCACCATCACCAATCAGATCTGCAACTTGAATGATCTTTCCCGCAAAAGATCTGTCACCTCTTCCCCAGTTTAATGTACTGGGGCAATTTGCAAGTCAGATGTTCAGTTCATAAACTAGACCGGAGATTGACTTAAGCAGTGTTTATCTACTTATGCACTCGCAAAGCAATGTGCAATTCGAAGGCTTCCTGGCATAACTTCAGGCTTCGTCTATAGTTTATAAAACAAAGAACACTAACAAACAAATAAACGCTTCTTCCCCAGTATGGTCGCCACTATGTTAGGGCCTAAATCTACCTCAGGCTGAGAAAGGTAGGATCTAGGGTAACATCAAACCACACTTAACCTGGTAGTTAGCCCTACCAGGTCGGGAGAGGGCTCTCTCCTTGTCAATCTTAGAAAAGATGACCTATGAAAGCTTGAGATCACTGATACGATGACTGATTTTAGGCTAAGTATGTATACAGAGGTGTTTGATTGAATTTAATGATGTTTTGTTGACTCAAATGTGAAAGGCAGATTTGGATCCAGGGAATGAAGCTCAGTTTTGCAGAGATCTCTATGGGGCAAGGTAGGCAAGTGATTTGGTACTTCAAATTGAGTGAAATGAAGAGCTTTTAGACAGGTGAGAAGTTGAAAAGGACATGAAAAACTCAGGGATCCTTTTCAAACAACGGAAAACATAGAAAACTAAACAAACCCTAGGTAGAGCACTGCACTTTCAATGTATTCTACTTTTATCCTTGTTTGATTTAGTTAAGATGAAGCAAAGAGATATGATGACATACATAAAACGTATGTAGACTTACAATTACAGAAGAAAACACAATACCAAAGCAAGATGCCACATGAATCCTATAAAGTGCTGCAAACCACTGGTCTATTCCTTAGCCAAACTGCTGAAATGAATATACAATAAGCTCCAAGCTTTCCCAAAAGTCCAACCTTCTGCCAAAGTCCAACCCCTACACTATGAAATTCATACAATATATACATTTTCTCATCCTTGTACTAAAGGAATTGAGTTCAACCATTTTCTTCAAAATAGAATCAGTTACATTAAACTTGGGCCGAATTTTTGAAAATAGGTGTTGAAGATGACCTCGTATCTCCTAAACCATAGCACCTGTTACAAAACTAAAAGAGGTTTTTGTAGATAAGGTCATGTTGGAGAAAAACCTTTCTCAAATTTGGGAAATTCGTTTCCAGTTGCTCGCAATCTGTTCCACAAAATCATCTCTAAAACAAAAAATCATTAAAAATTTAAATCTGTGAAAATGAGCTGTAAAGATCTAGTCACAGATCCCAATTCGTGACACATGTGAATAAACTGAAAAAGGTTTTTGTTATATGGCTCGTGGTTAACAAAAACCTCCTTGGATTTTGCAAAATTACTTTCCATCTGTTGTAAAATGGCCCCACACTAAAATGACTAAAATAGTAAAAAATATAAAAAAATTGCTTTGTTTTAATGTAGGCTCCAAATATCATTGTATATCTCCCACATAGTAGCACCTGTGCATACACTGAAGGAAAATTTTGTTATTTGGTATGTGATGAACAAAAACCTCTTTCACTTTTGAAAAATTCCTTACCATTATTTCAGAAACTAATTTTGTACTAAACTCGTCATTGTGTGCAACAACTGACCTCAAAACATGCATAACCAAGAATCACTCATCCATTTCAATCATATCTTCTAATCCGAGAGCCGGTTACAGGAGTGTGATATACCATTGGAAAGATTTTTCCGAGCTTCTTCCAATGGACACACTTGTGACATGTTTTGTGCTGAACATCATGTGCAAAACATCTAACAAAACCAGACATAGTAAGAGCTCATGTTGATCCCTGGTGACAGGCTGCGAAGACTGGAACTAACAAGTTCGACCGAAATGGTTCCCTCGTCTGATACCTGCAGTTCCTTCCATTGAAGGTTATGAGATTTGTCAACTATGTAATGTCTTAATACAGATACATAAAATACATTATGAACTTTATGCAAGTGGGGTGGCAGTGCAAGACAATAGGCGACAGGTCCAACTCTTTCCAGAACTTTGAATGGCCCAATAAATCGGGGTGACAACTTGTCCCTTTCCAAATCGATTAGTGTTTTTATTTGCTCTAATGTGGACGAAAACCTGATCCCCTACTTCATAATTCCTATATGTCCTGTGAGCATCAGCGTAACTCTTTTGTCTATCTTGTGCCTCCTTTGACCGTTGCCTAATTTGTTTTACTGTTCCTCCATCTCTTGAATTAATTTTGGCCCCACTATCACCCAATCTTCTAACCTGTCCCAACTTAACGGTCTCCTACAAGGTCTGTCGTACAATGCTTCAGATGGGGGCATTCCAATTGAACTATGGTAACTGTTATTGTATGCAAATTCAACTAAGGGAAAGTACTCTTCCCAATGTGTTTGTTGGTCCATGCCATACATCCTTAGCATATCTTCTAGTACTTGGTTCACCCTTTCTGTTTGTCCATCAGTCACAGAATGATAAGTTGATTTAGCTGAGTTCGTAAGGGTAACTGCGTGCAAGTCCAGAATCTTGAAGTAAATCGCGAATCTCTATCTGATATGATCTTCTTAGGTACTGTATGAAATCTGATAATTTCATTTATAAATACCCGAGCTACATCAGCAACTTCGTAAGTATCTCTTACGGGGATGAAATGGGCGCTTTTCTTTAATTTATCCACCACAACCAAAATGGCATTATGCCTTTGTTGAGTAAGAAGTAGCCCGACGATAAAACCCATGGAAATTATCTTCCATTTGCTCATAGGAATGTCATGAGGTTGTAGGAGACCTGCTAGATGACAATGGTCAACCTTCACTTGCTGACATTCGAGACATTTTGCAATGAATTGCACAATATCACGTTTCATGCCTGCCCAAAAGAAGAGTTTTTTGTATCAGCATACATTTTCTTTTACACCAGGATGTGCACAATACAATGCTCTATGGGATTCCTTAAAGATAGTGTCTTGGAGATCCCCATTATCAGAAATGTACATTCTTCCATGGAATCGCAAAATTCCATCATATTCTAGTTCGTATCCCTCAAATTTAGGTTCTTTTGGGTTTTTATTATCAAACTCGGATTTTACTTGTAAATACCAACTGTCTCTCAAGAAATGTTCTAGTTCTCGTTGCCTAAAGTCTACCTTGATAGGTATGAGGGAAAATATATGATGTCTTATGCTTAAAGCATTTGCCACTACATTCTCCTTTCCTTTAATGTATGAAATTCCAAAGTCATACTCACTGAGGACTTCACTCCATCGTCTTTGCCTCGCATTCAAGTCTCCTTGAGTGAACAAATATTGTAGACTTTGATGGTCACTTTTGAGCATAAAGCTTCTCCCTACTAGATGGTGATCCCATATCTTTAGAGCTAGCACTACAGCGGCTAACTCTAAATCGTGCATGGCATAGAGTTCTTCATGAGGCTTTAATTTCCTTGAGGCATATGTTATTACGCCTCTATCTTGCATTAATACTACTTCTAATCCTTGCCTAGATGCATAAGTACATACAGTAAATTCTTTGTCCATATAAGGTACTCGCAAGATTGGTGCACTGGTCAACAATATTTTAAGTTCAGAGAATGCTCTATGACATTCCTCAGTCCATTCATATCTAACTCCTTTACGCTGGAGGGTTCTGATAGTCTTTGCAATTTTGGAGAATCCTTCTACAAACCTTCAATAGTAGCCAGCTAAACCCATAAAGCTTTGCACTTCATGTGCATTTTTCGGTATCGGCCATTCCATGATTGCCTTTACCTTCTCAGGGTCTACTGAGATTCCTTCACCAGATATGATATAACCCAAGTAATGAATATTCTTCTGAAAGAAAGATAACTTTCCATAGAACTAGTGTTCTCTGAGGCAAAATAATACTATCTGCAAATGTTCTTCATGTTCTTTCTCATTTTTGGAGTAGATGAGAATATCATCTAAGAAGGCCTATACAAATTGATCGATATATTTGCGGAAAACGTTATTCATAAGGTTCATGAATATTGTTGGTGCATTGGTCAACCCAAATGGTACCATAGTGAACTCATAATGCCCAAAGCGTGTTTGGAATGTAGTCTTAGAGATATCGCTTTCTTTAATTCTTAATTGATGATAGCCTGATCGTAGATCAATTTTTGAAAAGACGGCAGCTCCTTTCATTTGGTCGAAGAGGTCGTCAATTCAAGGCATTGGATATTGATTCTTTATTGTAACTCGATTTGAGTCTCGGTATTCTATACATAACCATATGGAACCATCCTTCTTCTTGACAAAAATTACAAGAGCACCCCAAGGTGAAATATTGGGTCGAATGTGTCCTATATCCAATAGTTCCTTCAACTGAATTTGTAATTCTTGAAGCTCTGGGGCTGTCATTCTGTAAGGTGTTTTAGAGATTGGTTATGTGCCAGGTTTCAATTCCATTGCGAGATCCAGCACTCTTTCAGGAGGTAATCCTGGTAGTTCCTTTGGAAAAACATCTGGAAATTCAGATAACACTGGATATTGTTTTAAGGACAATCCTTTCTCCTTCCTTACTTCTTGCACTGCATATACCTGACAACCTTTTCTTAAGCAACGCTTCATTTGCATTGTTGAGATGAAGCGTAAAGACACTTTCCTCTTAATACCTTGGCTTTGGATCGTTTCTCCTTCATCATTTATACAAAGAATTGTTTTCCCACAACAGTCTACCCAAGCTTGGTGAGCTTCTAACCAATCCATACCTATGACGAGGTCATAAGTTTCTAGGGTTGTGACATAACTTTTAACTTAGTCGAACAAATCCCTAAATCAATTTTGCATTCCTCCACACTTAAGTCTACGGATTGAAGTTCTCCTGAAGCCATTTCTACCTGTCTGAAATCGTTTTGCTTGTGGGCTGCCAACCCACATTTATTTAATGCACATGATGAAATGAAACTATCAGTCGCACCAGTATCAAATAAGATTTTGAGTTTTATACCATTAATAGTACCTGAGGATTCCACTACAATGGACTGATGTTCTGCTTGGTTGTTGTTGACTACTGCATGGATTCTATGATTGCCTTGGGTATTTGATGATGGCTCTTTTCTTGTTCTATGCATTATACTTGACAAAGCTTCCAGACAATCACGTTGAAAGTGCGGCCCTCCAAATCTCCAACAATTAACCTGGGACGATCCCCTTGAGTCAGATTGCGAGTTTCTAGATAAGGAACTTTGTCCTCTTGTGCCACTTCCTCTCATGTTTCTTCCTCTATTAGCAGTTCCTCGAGATTTCCATGGACTTGTGTTTGATGATTCAGCAGCTATAGTACTAACTGTCATGGGAGCTCTTGCTCCTACTCTTCTTGGGGTAGATCTATTATCATAAGGAGGTGGTCTCGAGCTACTTCCCCTGAAGAAATTTTAGGGAGTCTTTCCTAAAAATCCTCGTTGTGGGGGTTTTGTCAGCCTAATATCCCTTTTTATCCCCAGATGCTCCTCTACATAACGGCCACATTCAACTGCCTCGGCTACTGATGATGGCTTCCACATCCTAACCATGGCCCTGACTCGAGGATTTAATCCATATATGAAACACTCAGCTTGACGTTTGGTGGTATCTAGATAACAAATATATTACACAAGCTCCATAAACCTTATCTCATATTCCTCCATTGTTTTGTTACCTTGGACTAGCATATGAAAGGCCCCGGCTTGTTGCTCTTGATAGTAAGGTGGAAAGTATTTAGCGCAGAATCTTTCCTCGAACAACTCCCAGGGGACATTATCCGCTGTGAGGTGTAATTGCTTTTCCAAATTTCCCCACCAAACCAAGGCACTTTCCCTTGATTGAAATATGGAAATCTTCGTCTTGGAGGTAAAAGAGTATTCCCTTAATGCAAAACATTTGTTCATTTCTTTTAGCCATGCTTCGGCACGTTCTCCGGCTCGTCCTCCTAAAAATTCTGGGAGTTTGATCTTTTGCAGCGCCCTAGAAATATCTTCTTTCGGTTGTCTACAATCAGAACCTCTGGGCTCCGCTGGATTTCTTTCTTCAAGTTGAGGTTGCTCCTCTTTGGTATTCAGCTATTGGCGGTCCTTTTAATGTTTCTAAGATGGCTTCCAATGAGCGCATTATAACAGTGAACTCGAGTGTTGAAACGGTTGTTGTTGATGATGGTCTCAGCGGTGGCGGTGGAGGTGGCAATGACGATGGTGGTGGCGTTAGCGATGGCGATGCTACCTGATCGCGTCATCGTCGTTGATATGTCCTTACCATCACAGATTTTCCTAGATACATTATAAAATTATGAAAATCTGAGGTACATTTTTAGATTTAATCTATATAATTTCGTAAATTCAAACTCACAAACGAGTATAGTATTTTTGCTATTATTACCTGCAGGCAGGTCTTATTGGTACTGAGGTCAAGGAAGGTAGTATTGTCACCTCCTTGTCCTAATTCACAGTGTTCTGTCCTGAAGCTTAATATTATTTACTAAAATACATGGGTCTTCATAGACCATAGTAGTACTTTGTGATATTTACCTAGTATTTTCTAATCTTAACTACGGCTATGGAAGGGGTGATTAACCTTTTATTTTATATATATATATTTCGTCCTAAAATATATTTAACTTGTGAAAAAATTGACTTTAAATGTTAATATAAATGCATTTATTTTATTTTCCAGTCCAATCGAATAGTATTACTATCCTATTTGCGTGTCAACACCACCAATGGGTATATTGAAGAAAACATCAATTTGAATATCAATTTCCAATGAGATTGACAGCTCTAATAGCCAAATATAAAGTTGCAATTGTTGAGTCAGGTTTATAATTTGTCATATAAATAAGTTTAGCTTTTGGACCGTCTTCAAGTCGACGAAATTATAAGAGTTACCAAAACCTATCAATAATCTTACTACTATGTCTTGGGATGTCTTAGCCCTTACTAAGTCATAAATTTATTGTCTAACACTAACTTATAGCTTATAACGAACTAAATTTGAAATATTTAAATTCTGAACCTTGGGAAACCTCAATCAAATAAAAATTTTGACAGGAAGATTGCCTTAGAAGCTCACCCTAAATGTTTCTTCAGTAAATGTAGCATCATACCTTAAATACATAACCTTACAGAATTGCAAATTTGTCCTTAAGATGATAAACAAGATGCTTAGATCAAGGTGTCTATGCTATTGAAACATGATCTAGTATTAAAAACTTTGATCAGGGTCGAGTGCATACATAAGTATAAGCTTAGTGAACTTAGGGCCGAGTTGAATCTTAGTTAACTTTAGATTTGATCAATGTATTTTCAGCCTCAAATTTGAGCAATTTTGCCCACAAGATACTTTTAGATCAGTCTTAAATAATATTTGATGACTTCGCCTTAATGAATCACTGAATAGCTCTTAGAGGAATTTGATACAATCCTCTACCCTATCTCTTTTTCTAGGCAGAAAAATGTTGTGCCATATGGCACTACTTTGATGAATGTGTGGTACATATTTGATCAAGGAGGGTTGAATGTATATGCACAGATCAAACATTGAAGAAGGGATGAATCACCAAAACATTAATTCCCAAACAAAAGTATTCAAGATTCAACTTGTAGTGCTTTGAAACTCTACAGAAATTTTCTCTCGAATAAGTGCACAATATGCCTACAAATGGGTCTCGACATATTAGCCTTGGGCAATTGCTACCACAGGTCCAAGCTCATAATTGATTTATTCTAGGCGTGATGTACCAACCCGATTATAAATCACAACAATACTCAAGTGATGTGAACGGCTTTAGAATTAGACCTTTCAAGATTGAAAACAGAGTTATATTAATAGGGTTGAAGTTACCTTGACAAATGCATAAAAGAGATGAAGAGCAAGTAGGTCATAGATGATGATTGTCCACGGGAATCTTCCAAGTTTGTTTGTAAAAAAAAAAAGAACACCCTTCGAATAGGCACTATGCATATGGCTCCAAAAAGTTTCAAGATATGATCTCTGTATCAAGACGATTAAATCGAGATTTTTGTAGATATAAACAGTGACTTTAGTTTGATAACCTTGCAGAATGTCGTGATGTGAACATATTGGAGCTTGTTGTGTTGAGTATCGGCAAGGCTGTGAATGTTGCAAGCTTCCACGTATTTTCTTCAGGACTACCAAATATTTCAACTAGATTCTCTTCAATTAAGCATATTGCCAAACCCCAAAAGACAACCCTGAATCCTCCTTAAATTGACCTCCACACAAATATTCAAGACTATACAAGGGCCACAGAAGAAATGGAAAGCCACGTACAGAACACGAAAACTGGTTCCAGGAACTTTCGACACTGTTCGGTTATAATCAAACGATAAAGAAAAAGACACAACACACCATCACCTCATTTAATTAGTTATTTAATTCCCATTATTCATTTTTAATATTTATTGGCTTCACTCCCATGCACCCATACATTATGATGCAAGATGGAGTGCAACATACATCATAGTGTGACTCTTTCCAGCCGTCGATTTTTGTGGTCGATCCGAGGCCATGCGATGGGATGTAAGGTTCTGATGCCCATACAAACCACAAACCACAAAACATATACGTGATGGTGATGTTTTGCCCATACCATAGAACAAATATATGACAGTGATGCTCATTCAAACTACGACCACAAAAAAGAGTTTCGATACAATTCTTCGAGTGATATATGAGGCACATTGATGGATGTATAAATAGAATAGATATTCATATGGGGAGACCTATATATGCAATCACTGATATTGACATAACAAACAGCGTGAGAAATGCCTGTGTTTGGTATTCCCGTGAACAGTAAGAAGTGCCCCATAAAGCGTGACCGCTAATGTCGATTACTCTATCAACCCTAACTTTGATTTAAAATAATAAAAATAAAACACATATCAATGTCAATGTTTGTCTCGCAATTAAAATATATATTAGCAGCAAGAAACGCCATTTATGGAATCATCGTGAAGCGGAAAAATCGAGTGGTAATGATAATATTGTTAAATGTAATCATATTACTATTAAATTTAACTAAAATACAAATTTCTATTTTCGAAATTTCTATGCCTCGAACTTGATTGTCCACAAGTCAGTGCAAACAAATGCAGGAGGGCCTACAAAATAATTTCTTAAGTTTCGATTGTTGTTAATTTAATATTCAAAATTTAATACTACATACCTATCAAACATTTTATATATCCAATGTGGGTGGCTCATGTCGACACGATTATTATAAATTATGTATAATATGTTGGAGGTAACAGTAGGTTAAGGTTTCGATCCTCATTAATGCCACAAAATATTGAAACAATTTAGCATCATAGAGAAAGAAAGTTCGAAGTCATTTAAGAACAATTCAACAAGACTGTGTTCGTCCAAACATGAACACGACGCCACCACATCTACATAAAGCAAAAACCCAACTAAAGGCCGTAGTTATTTTAAGCGAGGATTTACGGGTAATGGGACACTGAACACAAAATTCTGGGCTGAAGCCACAAAAGATCACTGTAACTACATAATTATGTCTAACCACGGAAATTTCATGAATAATGGATTAAATTTCATCACAGTTAACTAGCTTTAAATCTAGATCTCATTCAATAGGGCCTATGAGGTCCGAAAGAGTTCGAACCCAAGCTCTGATACCAATTTGTAAAGCCTTAAATTTGAAACTTTTAACAAGATATAACCATCCAAAATATCAAAATTTATCAATTTGATGTTGAGTACCTACCTAGGGTTTCTGTGGTTTAAGATGCTTCTGATTTGCTCCAGTCCCTGCTCCGGTTACCAAAAGACCAAAAACCTCCCAGCCAAACTGGATACAATCTCAGTACTTAGCTCCTAAATACTTCAAATTCGAAGTAATTTGGTCCTCGTGCCCAAAAGCTTCAAGAACAACTGCTCAATTCTTCTCTGTCTTTCTCTTGTAAGTTCCTCCTCTACCTCTCTCTGTATAAAATTTTCTTCTCCCTGTTTCTACAGTACCTTTCCTCCTTTTATGCTCAAGAGATTACTCCATCGCTTCCCAATTTCTCCACCGCTTTTAATTTGATAAGTTCAAAAGTTGCAAAGGCGGTTACCCCCTTCTCTCCTATCAATTCACTGCCAATGCCCTTTTATTTATAGTGTATCTCCTTTATCATAATATTATGTTTCCCTTTTTGTTTAAATCAAATTATTTTCATAGTATTATGGTTTTATATATACTTCTCTTTATTATATTCACAATTTAATAGATATATACTTCTCTTTATTATATATATTACTTTCCTTTGATTTTATAGAATACTTAGTTTCTTTTGTTAGAATAATATATATATTATAATTCTTTTGTACAAAATTCCTTTGTGTATAGTTCCTTTGTATGTAGTAGGGTACATAATTCCTTTGTGGTGAGTTCACTACATTGCATTTATCTTTAGTTTTATATTAGAATTATATATATATATATATATATATATATATATATATTATGGTGGTGGTACATATATCAAGTACCCTACTATATTCTTGTGAGTTAGGTATTCACTTCAATAGTTAATTTGTTACCCTAAATATGGACGTTTTTCAATATTAACTAATATATATACTAGTGTAATGCAGGCGTTGCATGCATATGTAGCTATCATATGCATGTCTCGTGTGCATGCTAATATCCCTATCTTCCCTTTAAGTCAAGATGGGTCATTACACATGAGCACTACCCCCCTCATTAATTTTGGATTTTTGTAGCTATGGTCGGTCTTCATATTGTATAATTTAACCCTTCAAATATATGACATGTTCTTCATGTTTGTTTCAAAAGAAAGAATTTGAATTTTTAAATTTACATATTTTGGCAATAAAGAAGTCAAGTCATCCCTCCACGTGATCAGGTTGGACCAAACTTGTGCCATTTATTCAGCCTTCCAAGAAGTCTATATATATGTCATTCGACCTCTTCCTCTTGGCACCATTCGACCTCACAACATAAGACATCTTTTGATCCAAGCGAAGTAGAAAAAGGACAAGAAGGGCAAAGACTACACACATGTGACTTTCTCTCTCCAGTTGGACTTGTTATGCAACCAGATTGCAAAACAGAAGAAAAGATAGAAAATTAGCCTTTTCGAAGGGGCAACCTCCTTTACATCACATAAATGAACAATTCTTGGATGATACAAATGACAAGACCTCCTTGGTATATATAGGAGTCTAAGGGGTCACAATATAATCAAAGCCTACATAACAATAATAATGTAAGGACACAACAATAACAATAGTGAGTTTTTATGGGACATGACAATAACAATATGGGGGTTACATTGGCATAACAATAACAATAGGGGTTACACTAACAATAACAATAAGGAGGCTACTCTAGTATTATAGGGACCTAACATGCCCCTCTCCTTAAAAAAAAAAAGTGTTGTCCTCAACGCTTGAGTACGCTTGAGTAGTTTTGGATGTTTTTGAATAAAATTTCCATCCCCCTATGTGGAATCTTTAGGAGGTAAGTTCTTCCACTTAATGAGATACTCTGAAATTGATCGATTTTGTAGTTGTCGCGTTCTTGTTTCCATGATTGCTTCAGGCTCCAATATGATTTTTCCTTCTTCGTCAAGTTCTAGAAATACTATTTGAATTGGGAGCTTGTCATTGATAACCTTCTTTAAGCATGAAACATGGAAAATTGGGTGTACTTGGGAAGATGCAAGTAGCTCCAATTTGTATGCCATAGTACCCATCTTTTGCAACACCTTGTAAGGACCATAGTACTTGGGTGATAATTTATTCTCCTTCTTAGCTTGTTTGAGGAACATTTGTTCGTATGGTTGTAGCTATAAAAATACCCAGCCGCCTACATCAAAACTTATTTCACTACGATGTTGATCTACCTATTGTTTCATTTGATTCTGCGTCAAAGTGAGGTTATCCTTTAAAAGTTGGACAACTCGTTGTTGATGCTTGATGTGATCATCCACTGCTTGAACCTTGGAATTTTCTCTTAAAGATGATGTGATGGACAATGGATGATATCCATAAAATGCCATAAATGGGGTCATTTTCGCTGCAGTATGGAAGGAAGTGTTATACCAGAATTCGGTCAGAGTTAATTGTTACCGCTCAAACTAGCAGGGGTCCTAGGTGTTGAAAAGTGTAGCTAGGTTCGGTCTTCATAATGACATGTAAATATGATTTTATGTAATGAGATGTAAATATGTATTTTATGTAATACACCTCAATGAGTGATCACCAAAGTTGTATTATTAGCACATTATTTTATTTTTGGGGCTTATGTAGGCTAAGGAGGCTAATTCAAACTCCTAATATGTGTATAAATACAGGTGAGGTGAGATCAATTCTCATCATCACTTTGGATTGGATCTCTCTCTTCTTTAGAGAATTTCACACCTTTTTTTCTAGAGAATGAATTAGAGATGTTATGGATGAATTTTGATGTATGGTTGTTGGTCTATCCTCTCTTGGAGCTTCTCTATTTCATTTGTGAATGGTTGGATATACTCTACTGCATGCAAGTACGAAATTTTGATGTTATTCTTGTTACTCTTTGTCATATATGCTAGACTGGGATTTGCGTGTTTTAGGGCTAATTGTTGCTTAATATTGTGGAATTGTCTCTATTATAACGTTCTCTCCATGTATGGGCCATGTAGTGTGAGTGAAATCTCCTAGGGGTAAAATTTGACCTTGATAAGCTATTCCTTTTGTGCATTTGAAGTATAAAAGTTGCAAGATTGCTTTCACTTGACCTAGAGGGTTTGTGAGGTAATTTTGAGGCCTCCTTGATGGGAACCAAGAAATCTTACACATATTTCCGAGTTATATCCTTTCAAGGTAGAAGAAGACACTGGAAATGCACCTGAACATAATATTGATCAGATTATAAATTGGTAAAAACAACTACCTAAACTATAACCAAAGGAAATTGAATCAGTTCATGACAAGAGGGTGGTGAAGAAAACTAGGGGCAAGGAGTATCTTCAACTCTTGGTCAAGTGAAAAGGTCATCCACTTTAAGATGGTACAGGGATAACAACTTCAAACATATATAAGCATGATAGCAATATTGATGAACTCGTGGCCAGGAGCCCATGAAGAAGACTTTTTTTCCTTGGTAGTCTGATGCAGGTGCATGACTAGTGATACATGTTTGTTTTTGTTCTTATTTTGATATAGGTTCTAGATATTTTGACTTCATACATGTGCTAAGGAGTTTCTCTAATTCTCTCACATTCATAACATCCTTCATCTCACATAATGAACCAAAAGATTAGCACTTATTTATTTCAACATATTTGGGGCCTGGGCATGTATTTAGGGGTGTTGTACTAAGTTAGAAGTTAGCTTTGATTTCCTTAATAATGGAAGATCTGAACCAATTGATTAAGGTTCGATTCATCTTCTTCATGAGGTTTGTAGACAATAAAACGCGTTGCACACTTTAACATTTTTTTGTGGGAGGGTTCATTGTGAACAAATGTTGTGGATGTTTATAATTGTTCTGCAGATTTGTAATAGTTGGGAATATTGAAATAACAAGATGTTTTATTCCCTTCTTTTTTGTAAATGTTGTCATGATGGTATTAAACTCGTATTAATTGATTTCACGTTGGTTGTGACTTAGAGCTGCTACAGCGAGAGTAAAGCTCTAGAGAGGACACATTGCATCAGCCTTAAGCACTTTCTAATATAGATGATAAATGTTGGGCTACATGGATTGCATATTCAAGAGCAAATCTTATGATGGTTAGATTAGAACATTAGAAGGTACTATAACAGGGGCATTGTGATGAGAATTGGCAGTTGAATAGTTGGATAGTCTCATTTCTCATCAGAGTATGACAGAACCCTAGATTGCTTGTCTGTCTATGATCTCATGAATTATTTGTTCCTCAACATAATAAAACTGTAGAAAAAGATGGTTTCCCTATGTTTGATTTAGGTGACCATCTACGAGGTAGAGAAAGCGACAAAGTCTACATCAAACCATTTAAGGATGTATCGCTCATGATAAATATTTGGAAAACACAAAATGTGTGTGAGAAATTTTTGCATATCCATGACATTATGCCCCCATTGATATTGTTTATGTTGCATTTTTGAGAAACAAGAAACATATTGACAAGCTACAAGCATGGGAGACTAGCAAACCCTGAATACAGATCTTTTGAGCAGTGTTGATGTTGTTGTGAAGTATGTACTCAAGGGGCATGATTGTAGCATGAACTAGGTTGCTTTTCATACCAGATTGCGATTTAGTGTTTCTGACGTAGTTGACAGCGAAGTCAAGATATGGTGAATCAATGATACAAAAGCTTGGGGGTGACACTCTACAAGGGAATACGAACAATGTATCATGTGTGATTTTTCATTCATGACAAGACATTATGTCTTCAAATTAGGAAGCTAAAAGCATCCAAGTGTGGGATATGTTGAAGCGAATTAGTGTACAAACTTTATGTAGAAAGCATGATCAATAATGGATTCTTGTCACATGTCTTGAGATGAATCTTTTGGCAGTCGAGCATGACAATGGAATGATTGTTATCAAATTCGACAGAGTTTCCCACCTATGTTGTTTATAGGGGCTCGCTATTATATATCAATTATCTTTTTTCGCGAACTCATGACTTTGCAACTCAAAAGAACAATCCCCTAACACCAATTAGGAAGCCTAGTTTTAGTGGCCCAAACCAATAGCCCACATCTTTGTCGTTTACCCTTTCCTTTGCCTCAAATGTTTCCAATCTATTATAGCCTGTTACATATATCCTAAAGGATAGAACTGCTTTCTAAGAGCTTTAATAAACTTAGACCATAAGGAGATGATTTTACCTTTATGCTTTAAATCTGATTGGGTTACTCTCCCACCAAATCAAGGTTGTACCCCCCATTCTAAGTGTAGCTAACTGAATTTTCCCAGAATCATCAACAATATTATGAATTTTACAATACACTTCAAGTTGTTTAATCCAGTTATCTAACTTTTCAGGATTCGTTTTTATTATAGATTTGACCCAGAAATATACGATAGAGCAAATATACCCCGAAATAACAAGATCAATCCAATAATATAACATGAAAGTGCTTCTCTTTATTGATCAAAACCCTTAAGGTAGGGTGACACCATACATTCACTCCTTAAGGAAGGAGAACACTCCACAAGCCATATGTTTGTCAATACAATAATCCTTGACATCTCTCCATGGGGAGTCTCTAGCCTCTATATAGGCCTCATACATACAATACCATGGGTCATTACCATGGTTCCCTCAATACCATACATCTAATACCATGGGCTTATCACATTATTGCTAACTACATGTGGTCCCTTACATGATGCGGATTAACCACTTTATTTATTAACTATGGCCCATCCCATTATTACATTATTCCCTAGGTACCTCCCTTTGTACCCCATACTATCCCCCCTAGGTATACTACAGACGCTTAGACCTTCGCTCAGTTACAACTTCCTCACTAACAAATTATAAGATGATGCGCAGATTATCTAGTTGTTAAGAATCATTTTTTAGATCATTTGTTGTACCTCCAGTCAAAACCCCATATAACCCAGAAACATTATACCCTTACAGCAGCAGATGAACAAACTACCTGCAAATATTGTTCCAATTGCAAAAATGCATCAATGTCGGTTGAAATTGGTTGAAATACCAAGCCAAGCGGTTTGTTCTGGTGTGTGAAGAGATAATTCTTAGCAGAATCGGCTCTGTCTATTATTTGGTTTTTTGCAGCAGTTCCAGTTAGTAATATAGTATAAGAAAGGTACCACAAACAAAGTCGCTGATATGTGGTCAAGACCTTCATTGAATGCTTCAGTAATTTTGCAAAATAATACTTTAGCAAATGGGAGTTACATTGAACAATATGTTGAAGATAATGATTTCAAAGATGTTTATGAATCACTAACTCATGGTGCTCAGGTGGAAGAAGTGAATTACCATGTTCATGATAGGTTATGGTACCATCTTGGCAAGTTGTGCATACTGCGGGGAGAAAGAGTGCATGTGATCAGGGAAGCACATTCTTCTCGTGTTTCAGGGCATTTTGGTGTGGGCAAGATAGTGGCACCGCTGCAAAGGTTTTACTATTTGCCTCAAATGAATGAACCAGTTCACAGGTTAAAAATGCGCCATGATAAGCATCGAGTTGATCATCACTTTCAGGTTGGTAATCAAGTATGGCTTTACATCAACAAAGCAAGGATAAAAAGTGAAGGTAAAAGGAAGGTCCGCACTTCCATGCGTGGAGATGTCATGTATCATCGAGTGAGACTCAAAGGCATGAATCCCAGCAAAGCAAGATGGATGGAGATCGGAAAGGTGAGGGAGTTGCACCCTCACCTCATGCCTACTTAAAACCAAACTTTTGGTGGTCCAAAAGCTTCCAGTGGAGAGGAATGATCCAGGAGGATCCTCAAAATGCTCAAAGTTCAAAGGTCTCAGATGTTCCCGGAAATAGCGCCAAGCTGAAGAGCTCGTCGCGCTGAATCCGACAGTATCTTCGGTTTCGCAATTGACCTCCAGATGAAGGAGAAAACGCCAGTTGAAGTTTATGGCGAACAAGTAAAAATGGGGCCTTGCTAGCCAAGTGGCATTCTCACAGCTTGACACATGGCAGTGGTCAAGTCAACGCAGTCAAAGTCCAGTTTGGGTGCATATATTCAAGGTACATGGTGGACACATTTTGGCATTAAGTTTATACCTAGCGCAAGGATTTATTTGTTATATGGTGTAAGTAATATGACTCCAAGGTTTTGGTGCCTATATTAAATTATGGCGCAGGTTTACTATGGTTTACAAACTATATATAACCATGGTGCAAATATATATATATGGTGGGTGCATATATTAAACCAAGTGGCATGGTTTTAAAAACCATATAATAAACATATATTACAAAGTTCAATGGTGGAGCGGAGATCAAACTATGTGGCAATGTAATATTAAACCAAAGTTTGAATTTACCATATATGGGATGTATCACCGCCAATGCCACTGTATTCCAGGTCTATGATATGTCACGAGAGTTATATCAAATGTTACATGTGCCACAAGGATTAGCACAGGTGTCAACACTGTTACAACAAATGCCACGATTGGCACGGAGTTATGTATCCGATGGTTCAATGCCAAACTATTTGATATGCCGCAGGTTCATATGTATCAACATTGGACCAATGTATAAACTTTGGATATATGTGTTTGCCACATGTATGCGCCATGAGATATGCCATCGATCCGTAGGGGAGCAGGTAAGGAGCAGGTAACCGTGCCATGGGTCAACACATCGGAGCAGGTCCAGCCACATGGCAATGATTATGCCACGAGTTGCCACGACATTTTACCGCCGAAGTCGAGATACGATATGGTTGTTAAATGATATGGTTATTCGTCGCGGTCCAAAGTTAATACTTTGGTTATAACCAAAGTCCACATGGCAAATGGCGTGGGTTATAACTTATCTGACAACAATGTTAATTAAATTATGTGACATGTATCACATTTCAATTGCCCCAAGGTTTGGATATTAAAAACTTTGGAATAAAATTGTTATATGGCTTGCGATAAAATGCAACCATTTCTATATTAATGCAACTATATGCCATGTATATCCTGGGAGGTCCGAGGGTTTGACCCTGGAACCTGCCCGAGGCTTTATAAAAGGTTTGCCACTGCGCCACTGCAGACGAAGTGGTACAGTGAGGCTGAGCAACTTATTTTGTATGTACCTGTAAATGCTCTTTTGAGCGTAACTTGGCCATCCTTGGGCCTTTTTGAGAATGGAGAGTGGCGTTGGAGAGCAGAGACAGAGGTCTTCATTCTGATAGTAACCAGCATTGCCTGCGTTTACAGTTCAGTTGGTGAAATTCTATGTAAAGAACCTTTTTGGAGCATTCCTAATATAACAAACGCCCATTGGAAGCAGACCCAGAGACATAGTCCAAGACGGACGAACTCCGTCAACAATGTTTGTTGTGTTTGCATCTTTTATTGTTGTCATTCATTCTTATTTTCAGTTCTCAAAGTTTATGTTTAAGGCATAATAACAAGTCAATTTCCCTCATTCATTCACATAAATGCAACCTTAGTTAATGTTGGTGAAATTGCACAAATAATCAATCCTGTAGATTTCAGATCAATTTGGAAATTGTATCTCTTTAGAGATTTTCGCTATCCTTCTTGAAGGACGAATTTTTGGAGCATGGAATGAATTTGGATGTTTGGATTATTTTCTCATGTCTTGGAGCTTCTTGAATGGAAAATTCTGGATGGTTGGATATATACTTATGCATGTAAGTAAAAATTAATGTTATTATTCCTTTCTATTTTTGTCACATACATCATTGTTGGGATTTTTCTATACTAGGGCTTATTTGTTGCATCTATTTATGCGAAGTTGTGGAAATTTTGTTTCTAGATAGTGAATGCTTCATATATGGGCCATGTATAATGAATAAATGTTCCTAGGGATGTTTCATTACTGAAATTCATCTTGATAAGCCATCTATCTTGCAAAAGAAGTATAAAGTATTTGAAGTTGCTTTCGTTGCTGCCCTAATGCTAAACGAAGTTGTCTTTGAGGCCTCCTTGACCTAGAAAATCCAAAAGTCCATAGTCATAATTCTACCTGACTCCAATTTCCCCAAAGGATTAAGCACTGGTCCACAATAAGGTGATCACCTTAAACCTTGTTTCTTCTCCTCCCTCTTCTTTTATAGGCCTAACCCATTAGGTCCCCTAGGGCATCATTTATCTCTCAAACCATCCACTGAAAAAGTTCAATCTCTTGGCATCCTTTGCGCTGGTGTGTCTCCTAGGTGCCCTCCAATTTTGAAGAGATTCCAACGGTGGGATTTTGAGATATTTCAAGCCCTAGCCTCGAGATCTAATCTTGCGCTTGGTTTCCTTATGCTAGAGACCTCATCGGGACCCCCATATTGCCTTGCACAAAAAGTTCTTTCTTCAGTCCTTTTCTCCCTCTGAAATAGGTCAAGCATATCATTGGTTGCTAAACCCTACCCCCTTGACCTAACCCCGAGTCCACTTTGTCCTATGTGGTCCCATACACCATTAAGGACAATTCTTCTAAGATCACTTGGAACCCAAGTCTTCACAAGAATTTTAAGGCCTAGGGACCTCCATCATAAGATACATACTCTAAACCTAAACCTTGAAATTCACCTGAAGCCCTTCCTTGAGAGCTTACAACCTTGCCTTCCAAGGCAAACAAGCCACATATTTGAGCCTCTTGTGAATAGGCTTCCAGGATCACCCCTCACCCTATCATTGGTTTATCCATTTCATGATTCTCATCATAACGGGTCTCCTCCCATCAGTGAAAGTCCGTAAAGAGCAAGGAGCCTTAGCCGAGGTGACAGTAGGCTATTGCTCCATTGTTGCCCTTAGCCTAGTAGTAGCCCTTCAAGGATCCCCTTTTAGGACCCCTACTAGTTTGAGCATAATAGATGGGCTAGGGAGCATATGGATAGCTAAGCTGGCAGAGATAGTGGCACATCGAGCTATCTGGTGGTTGCAAGGGGATGTTGGCTGTCGGCTCAGGACCATATAAGAGAAAAAAAAAAATCCAATGGATAATACCCATGGGTGGTAGGTAACAGGGCCTCCAAACATGCAAAACATAAATGAAATTTTGTTAGGACATTGAATCTATTGGAATTTTGCATGTGTTATAGATAGATAATGAATGAATGAATGTTCATAGGGGAAATGATGTATTTATGTTCCTTTAAACTCCATTAATAATTGTCGTTGAAGTATCAATATCTAGAAGTATTGTGTAGTTGCTTCATTAGCACTAGTGAAGTTGTTTCTAGGTCTCCTTGAAAAACGAGGTGTCTATATTGGAATCTTTCATGACTCCCAACTTCCCAATGGCCAACCACTGACACTTAAATAAATAAACCATCTTTCTTTCACCTTCTCTCCCCTCTTTTTCTTTGTCCCTCTAAGGATAAGTTGGCCTCTCTAAGGCTTGGTGTGAAACTCATTAGAGGAGTGTATTTTGAATTTCATCAGGACAGGACTATTCTTAATGTTTCCACTAAGCATCCACAATTTTTGAACGAATTCCAACGGTGGAATTTCAATTAAATTGATGCCCTATCTATCACACCAAGTGGGAACCATAGAAGCTAATCCTTCAACTTGGGGATTCTTTGAAGGTTTATGCTTTAGTACTTGTTGAAGTATATCATTCACAACCTTTTCTCTTGCCTACCTTGACCTTGGATGAACTCTTATCTCGTTAAATATCTCAACCCTAAGTCTCGTGTAGTATTTTCCTTCAAGGGGTTTTTCGTGGAAAGTCATAATAGCTTCTCCCAAAGCTCACACACTAATTGAACCATTCCATTAAATGAGACACCTTGCCTCGCTCCAAACCCATCATAAACAAATCTATCACGAGTGAGGGTTATTGGGATTCCTCCTATCGGTGAAAATCTAAGAAGAGAAGGGGACATAGGTTGTGTTGACAATGGCCCTTTGTCCCAGGCGTTGTTGTGACCTCTAGCATTTACCTATTTACTAGGCTTACTAGTTTGTGCAGCAACAGGTCACTAAGATTCAGGAGTATGATTTGGACATCAGACCCACTAAGCTTGTTAAGGGTTGTGGGTTGGCTCAAATTTTGACCGAAGGCAATGAGAAGGCTTTAGGTATGATTTGTCGAAATAATTCAGTGGATATCTCAATTTCACCTGAACTTCAAAGATTAGGAGAACTTGAATGGTATAGTGATATTATTTATTATCTTCAAAATCATCCATGTCTTAGAGGCTTAGTTGACAGTAAGAGTAGCGCTTTGAGATTGAAAGAAACTAAGTATTGCATTATGCAAGAAGGTCTTGTATGGAGAAATCTGAAGGGGGTAATACTTAGGTGCGTAGATGAAGTTGAGGCAAAAAAGCTTTTTTCCGAATTTCGTACAGGTTTTTGTGATGGAAACTATGCCACGAAGAAAACAACCCACAAAATCTTAAGAGTTGGATATCATTGGCCTTCGGTTTTTTCTGATGTGCACAAAAAAGTTAGAAATTGCTAAGCATGTCATTCATTCACTAGGAATCAAAAGTTAGTTGCTTTTCACTCACAACCAATGGTTGTGGAGGCCCCTTTTCAACATTGGGGTCTTGATTTTATAGGAAAGTTTACAGAGAATTCTAGTAATGGCTACTCCTGGATTTTGGCAGCCATTGATTATTTTACCAAGTGGGTAGAAGCCATTCCTACAAAAAACGCCACTGAAAAAGTTGTTGTGGACTTCATTAAGGGTAGATTATTACTAGATTTGGGGTTCCAGCGATGATTACCACTGATAATGCCAAAGCTTTTAGCTCTTCAAAGTTCTCTTGTTTTTGTTTTAAGTATGGCAATATTTTGTCCCATTCATCAAACTACCATTCACAGGGTAATGGTCTTGCAGAGTCTAGCAATAGAAATTTGATCACCATTATCAAAAATATAGTAGGGGACAATAAACAGGCTTGGGATAGTAAAATCAAGTATGCGCTATGGGCAGACAAAATTACGAAGAATAATTTTATGGGATAGAGTACCTTTGAACTCGTATATGGCTTGGATGCTACTTTACCTGTGCACCTTAGGTTTCCACCTTACCAACTCCTTCAAAATTTCACTTTTGAGAAGGACGAAGTTCGGCGTAGGGTTGATCAGAGAGTGGAGTTGGATGAAACCAGATGAAAAGCTTTTGAGCATAGTTGTAAAAATCAAGCAAAAATTAAGAAAGGATTTTGACAGATCTTCTAGAGTTAGGTCTTTTCAACAATGAGATATGGTACTCTTGTGGGATCGCTGGAAGGAGAAGCCAAGAAATCATGGAAAGTTCAACATGTGGCTTGGACCCTACATCATCAAAGGATCAGCAAGACAGAATTCCTTTCACTTGAGCACTTTGGATGGAGAGCCACTTTGACCTACCTGCAAATGGCCAAATACTCAAATTGTTCTACAAAGAAGACATCTGATGTCATGGGGCATCTCTATATTGTATTTCTAACCTTACTCCCTTATAGATTAGATTTCATTTTACTATTTCTATTTCATGCTCTTAGTTTCTATTTCATGTTATTAGAATAGTTTTTATTTCTTTATGTTAGAATAGTGTTTCCATTTCAATATTTGATTTTATATGATGATTTTTGGATATATATGAATGGATGATATTGATGTGCTTTGTTTTATGTGGACGCAGATTCCATGTTCTCGCATGCTTTCATGAAAGTACGCGTCCCTAGGTGGAGCCAGATGTTGACCACTAAAGTTGCATTTAAGGACTTCCTAAAAATTCCATGATCAAAGTACACTTCGAGCATTCCAGCACCATCAAATTAGTCAGAATTCCAGGTTTCGTCAGGGCTTTCAAGCCCCTTTCTTCTTCTTCTCATAATTTTGTTTCTCAGCTCCCGAAGCCCTGTGGGGACATTATAAAAATGATGCTAGTATGATGAATTAAACCCATGTAACAGGGATAGGTAGCTCAGGACTTTACTAGCAAGTGAGTTCACTCTAGGGAGTTTTTTTCCTTAGCTAATTATTTGTGTTTTTTAACACTGAAAAATTAGTTGAGTTTTTCTCCCGGACATAACCCAAAAAGTTGGAGTGCGGCTTGATGGTAGAGTCTTAGGTGAGTCCTAGTGTCTAGAGTCAATATATATTACCATACTAGATCATCTCTAAAGTTTCGCAAAATTTGGTTAAGTCTAAGTGTCATTTTTTTAATCATTAAAATTTCCAGCGGGAAGGGAATTTAAAAAAAAATGATGTAAGATGTAATAAGTGTTTCCTAGAGAAAATGTAGTGGGTATGAATACTCAAAATTAGACCTCTACACCTCAACTTTCTGCTAAGACACACTTTAAGGGCAAAAATTGATTATTTACCCCACAAAACCCATTATTTCTAAGTTTTGGCAAAAAATGGCAAATAAATTAGCAAAAAATTAATAATTGGGAGAAAATAAAAATTCTCTCAAAGTGGAAAATACTCAAAAAATGAAGTGGAAAATACTCAAAAATGAAGTGGAAATTCCAAAAAATTAAAGTCAAAAATTGATGGGGGTTCCACTTACCAAGGAAGTTATCCACCAGAGCTAAATTCAATGGTCCAAAGCACGAGTTCTCCAAGAATTTCGCATTTTTTGAGGAAATGGTTCAAGTTACAAGATTTCAATGGGACTTGATTGACATGGACCAAGACAAAATGGCTAAAGTAGTCCCATACCACTTAACCCAAGTACCATCTGTTGCAAACGGCTAGTTCCTAAAAGAAGGGTTCTGATTTGCTTGAAGGGATCAAGATGTCTAGCCTTGGGATCAACACTTTGCACATGGAGATGGATCTATCATTGGGATCTACTCCCATTTTTTTTATAAATTGAGCCTTGAGCACCTCATTTGTAGTGGATTCTGCTCTATGCTTAAACGAGCTACTGGATTAACAGCGCTGCAAAATTTTGTACTTTATTTTCTCATGATCTAATAAAGCAAAGACTTTGGGGTTTATCCTTTGTGGTGTTATTCTTCTCCTTTTCAAGTATAATTGTTTCAATTTGTGCTTAATGCTCTACTTGTGCAAAATTGAATCGTTATTTCCATTTTCCAGGGTTTAGATCTATTGATGTAAGCTATCTTGCATTAACATTTGAGTTAAAGGACCACTCTAGAGGAGGAAGCACTAAAGGGTTTTTGGTTGAACCCCTAGCCATCTTCTTCATTGTGTAATCTATCTCATTGCGGATCTTGTTAGTTTTTGTAGCATCAAATGGTGTTCTAGTCTCGACTTTGGTCAGAGAGGCTAAGAAACACTAGGACTCCAAAACCCAGAAATCGTTTCTGGAAAATCCACCTAGAAGTAGCTCAATTAAGTTAATTAGTTAGTAATTAAATTTTTCCCAAGTCTAACTTAGGAAAAATGATTAATTAACAACAATTAATTGAGGATGGTGAGATTTCTCTAGAAACTCACACGGATCAACTCATAAATGATCTCATCCATCGATAAGGATTTAATCGTGGATGTTGGTGATACAACTAAAGATTATAAGAGGAGGTTGATGGGGTTGATGGAGAAGACATTTGAAGAGCGAGTTCCTTCGCAGAGATAGAGTTTCCCAGCTGCAGTGATTCAGTAGAGAGAAGTTTGAGCTAGAAAGGTGATGTAGACACAGTGAGAGGTAGAGACAATGATTCTAGAGGAGGAATTCCAATTCCAGAGAGTTGGGAGAGGAGGTTAATTTATTTCTCCAAAAAGCCGCGCAAGGACGACACAATAGGCTCAAGGAGGCAATTCGATTTGGTTGAGCTGGAGATGGATTCAATTGCTAGAGGTCGAGAAAAATTCCATAGGGATGGGAGGATCATTTCTAGAGCAGCAACAGGCAAAATGACTTGAGTAGCAAAAGATCCGAGCAATGCAAGTTACAAGTTGCTTAGAAGCCTACACAGGGGGCTTGGATAGTTGAGTTCGAGTTGTCAAATTGAGAAGGGATTGCTTGTGGAGGGGGGTAATTTCCTTCAAATATTTTTGCCAGTATTTCTCTCAAAAAGGATTGTCAGTTTGGCATCCATTTTATTGTACTCAGAATTTCACTGTTGCATAATAATAAAAACCCTCGGTTGTTGCATCAATTCTCCCACATTGTGTTTTTCAGGGACATTTGTCCAAAAATAATTGTGTCGAAATTATTGTGTGCTAGCATTTCTCAGTTTCCAACATCTTATTTCCGCAGCATTTTTATTGGTGAAAATTTGCAATGTGATCTATTTGTTGTTTGTTGTAGCTAATAAACTGCATAATTAAGTTCGAAGAATAAATTTCCAATGTTGCAATTAGAGTTTAAATTTTCACAGATCTAATAAATTTTTATCAAGTGTTTAGACAATCTATTTTTTCTGACGCAAATCTTGAGAGTGGGTTAAGTTCTTCGCTGAACAAACCCACTCCCAAGCAAAAGGAGCAAGAACCCACATCGAGTTATTTCTCTCAAGGGTTGATTTAAAGAGTTCAGATGGACCCTCTACCCTAGCTCTCTAAGACATCTCATTTTTTGAAATCTAGATCTACTGACTCATTTTATGCGCTTTCACTGAAAAATCTAGTATTTTAAGAGCTTAATTGAAGGGTTTTCCCTTTCTTGCTTTGCAAAAGAGCGGAGGTGTCCTCATACTCTTTATGCTCGCAATTTGTATTTTTAAGTGTATATTCTCACCATTTGTGATTCGATTTCTCTTGCATAAAATTTGATCTTGTTCTCTATGCTTGCACAGTTTCCTATGGAGGCTTGAGGTGAGGGTTATGGAAGACATCTTAAAGGGATCAATCGCTGGAGGATTGAAAGACCAAGAAATACACATTTTGGAGGCCTGATTCTACATTTAGGAGCAAATGCATGTCGATTTGCCTCGAATAACTAGGTGGGTATCGTTAATGAAGCCCTAACTTCCTCACTTAGTCTTCTTGCAACCACCTCAAGTCCTTACCAAGTTGAAGGAATTGAGGGGAAGTAACACCTTAGAATAGGCATTAATAAAATTAACCAAGACCACTTTATTTCACACACTCACCTACAACTTTGGTTCACCTTGCATGTAATTGGTTATCATTTAAGCTCCTTCTCAAATACATACAAGTTAGATTGTGAGCATTTACATTTACTTACAAGCATTTCACTTTATTTTCTTGCACTTCTCATTATATCACATTTAAGCAATTTCGTTTTCAAGTACAAAATCTTTATTCACTTGCAAGCTCTATTTCAATTTGATTGCTCATATTTCAAAGTTGTATATAATTTTTTCTATTATAGTTTTGTCTTGATTAACCAACCATTGCTTTTGCGGCTTCCCATTCTTGCAACTTGTTGTAACTTGAAAATTATATTTCATTTGCAAGTATTGTGATTTCATCTTAAGCATATATTTCTTGCAAGTATATTATTAGCATTAGCCTACCTACAATTTGCCTTGCAGGATATCTTGTTGAATCTATTTGATCCATTTACATTGTTGATGCTTATATGCTCATATTTATTTGTACTTACTAATCAATTTCATTTCAAGTTATATCTCAAGTTATTGGAATGGTAAATGCTTAATTGTTTTAACTAATATCATAATCCCCTAGAACTTTTTATATTTAGCAAGATTTATTTTTAGAATCTTCCCTAGGGTCTACCCCCCTTGGCTTAGCTAGGAGAGAGCCTAGACAAAGAGAGTTGGGATTAGGTGATAGCCTCTTCTCTGGGAGATGCCACAAAGAACACACTTTGTGGGGTTGAGGATTTTTCCCACATTTTTGGGTCTACAAATTTGTGTCAAGTCATGATAGAGAGAAATACCATTCAAGAGAAATAGAGCATGATAATCCACAAGACGTGAAACATATGACTAGACTATATTGCTCAAGGCAAAAAGAGTCAGATGTTTCTTTAGGTCCAACATCAAGTGAATTAACAAGTTGCTACTCTCTTAAAACCACTAATCTTGGTAAATCTCCAATAAATGCCTAAAGTGTGACTCGCCAGTTATAAGGTACTCCATATCTTCTTACCATGTGATGTGATCATCTCCTTGTACTGCATTTTGTTGTAAAGAAAGCCACAATGATTAGAGTTTTTTCTTGTTTATTAAGGACGACACTCAAACCCGCACTGTAATAATATTTGTAGTCTGTTTTTATCTGGGTGGAAGAGGTACTTGTTACCCACCAAAAGTGGGTGAACCCATAAGGAGGAATTTCCTCCTAGATTTGTCTTCAGCCAGCAGCCCCTGACAGCCACCAATGTAGTTGATATATTATACCATTTGATCTTCGCTCCTTGAGCGAGTCATATGTCCCCTCACCTATTTGTCAAGAGTGTATGTTTGAAGTTGAGCCATCCAATCCTAAAGGTATGTTTTTCATTGTGCAATCGAGTGCTTATTCTTGCTTTTCCTTGGGCACATTGGGCATGGATTATTGGGTGACATTGAAGGAGGAGGGGTTTTGATTGTAGTTTTGTTCCCTCACCTTAAATGGGGGGTTTAATCCTCAACCCTAATCCTATGGGATCTCCCCTATTGTCTTATAGCTTTAGGAAGGGCACTAATTGGGAAACCCCGACTTTGGTAGCATGGTCTCCTTTTCCCATTTCACATTTTTCACTCTCCTCCACACATTACAAGCCCTATTTCATCATCTTTCCTATTTGGATCCATATGACCACTGGGTCCACAATGCGTTGGTACTCCCCCCTCCCCTTTGTCCACATGTTTGGGTTAGGACTAGAAATGTTGCCCCGGAGGTTGATGCAACTAAAAGAACATTGAAAACATATCATGGCCACAAACGAGAAACAAAAGAAAAGAATATTATAAAATGCAAAAGATGGTCAAGACATTAAAATAGCACGTGGGTAAAAGCCAAACATGAGCTCTACCCCTATCGTTATGGCCATCACCTTGGTTATTAGGGCACCATGAGTGCCCCTACATCATTAAGGAACCCATGCATATCCCAACCCCTGGTGGGCGATGAACTGCCCCACCTTAAGGGGATAATAACTGCTTATATCATACACAGCATGCTCTCATCTCCTCGAGCCCTGAGCAATAATACAAAGAAAAATTAAGAAAAGGCAAAAGGCAAATGAAGAAGGGTGAAAAAACAAAGGCTAGGGTAACTCATGTATCCATGATTTCTTCCTCCTACATCTATACACCTGAATATGTGAGCATCCCTCATCATTACCATCTTTCAACCCATGGCATTTGGCTTTGAGACCCCCGTTTCCCTATCCATCCCGTCATTATTCACATGGACCCTATCAATTGAAGGATGTACCTTGGACCTCTCTTTCCCCTTAGGGGTTGGGAACACCTAATAGGGTTGTTTATTAGCCACTCCTACCTGGGGAGGTAACACTATTATAAGCTTAAAGCCCCAAATTTGGGAGGGAAGCCCATTATGAAGTCTCATTTGTGCCATTGATTAACAAGTTTGGTTCACTTAGATGCACTAATGAATTATTGTACCTATTGGTGAGGAAGCATATTAGATCTTATATGTAATTGGTAGGTGGTTTCATCATGGGTTGGGCAACTTAATTGTGACCTAAGCCCACCAGATGCTCATATCGACACCCCTACAGGATGTGTTGAGAGCCATGGGGCTCCATCATGTGTCAAGGTATCATTTCATGCCATGGGCACCTTCAGCAGTTCATTCATTACCCCACATTATTCATGAGATGATCCACTTGGACCTGTTGAATTTCCACGACCTTGGGTCTAGGTTAGAGTCTTAAAATCATTGACGCTACCAAACCAAGAATCTCAACCATAAACTACTTTTCTCAGCATAAATATAAAGCAGTAAATCACACATGCACAGAACATAGACAACTTTTTTATTTTTCAACCCAACTTCGTTATATGAACAACATATAATACAATAGACTAGGGCTCCCGTACCAGGGATAATGGCCCTTAGTACAAGATACAAAACTGGGGCTTGGTGTCAATCCATAGACAACCAATCTGCCCTCAACAAGATACACTGACCATCTGGCTGATGTAGTTGACTATCTCAGCTCCCCTCGGTCGTACCCTGTCCTTGCCCAGTCCTACAACTCCTGCCTCTATCAATGCTCCATGTTCATCTGGCCACTGAATCTTGGCTATCCAATCTGCTCTCTAGTTGTGCCTTCGTCCATCAAGGCCACAACACATCGAGACTCCTGTCAAGTTGTTCACAGCTCCACTTGTGAACAACTCTCGATCTACCCACTGCTACTCCTCAACTACTCATGGACTTCATCCCACTATGGTCTTCCTGCGCTACACCTGATGAGGACCAACATAGGGCACGGAGGGCTGCCACATATCACTGCAAGATGTCCATCTCCCACAATGAACACGAGCTAGGAGGATTTCCCATCATCTGCTATAGAATTCCTTCTCCACACACAAGTCTCGGGCTCCAATTTGCCTTCTAGTAGCCTCTTTCGTCCATCAAAGAGCTACACATAAGGCTGCAATACTTCACCCAATCACGCACCAACAACGTCCTTCTTGTATGCTGCTCTAGGGCTACTTTGGGTAGCCAACACGCTGCCCTCCAAAAGACAAAGGGTCCATCTGCAACTCACTTTGTTGTTGTCCTCTTGCCTTCCAATCTGATGTGCCTGTTGTCACCTTGGCTGCATGGTAGGCCGCCCAACAATCCACGTGGACTCCTCCAAACAACTCCTAAGGCCTCTTCATGCTGCCCATCAAACGCTCCACGCAATAGTCAACACTTGGACCCAAAAATTACACTATTGGTTCTGCTCCTAGGAAGATCCTTCAACTCATCGGAAGATCATCCACATGGCACCAACAGGATGCTCATCAAACTAATCCAAACATGGTCAACCCTTGACCCAATACATCTCCCAAAATGTTGTTGTCCTCTTGTTGCACTTGTTGTCACTGCTTCACTGGTTAGGGCATCAATCTTCAGCCCTCATCCTCCACGCAGTCAACAATGCAGGCCTTCTTTTGTTGCGGTCCTCCAAGGTAAGGCACCTCTTCCTCCACGCTGCCCTTTTCTAGGCCTGTCCATCTAGACACTACCTTTGAAGGGCCTCTAACTGTTGGCTATGGCCTGCGGCCTAGCACAGCAGTTAGTTATGGCTGCAGTCCTTCCTTAAACACCACCCAAACAATCCTTAACGGCCCTGTTTTGTCACTAAGCCCTGCGGCCTTCACTGCCCTGCAAACCTGCCCTAATTCGCACTTAAGATCAGCCCAACCAGTCTTGTCTAGCCCCCAAACAATCTGTTGTAACCTACAGCAATTCCACGTTGTCTAGGTCAAACTTTCCCACACTGAGTCTTCTCCTTTTGCTGCGGCTTAGCTTCCTGCAATCTGAGCCCTAGAACAACCCTAAGATAGCCTTCAAACAGCCCTTTCTCACCATGTTGTCACCTACAGCAAACAGAGAATATCACGTTTCCTTCTAAACCTCCTCATGTTGTCCCTTTGACTCTTCTTCTCCATGCAAATTTCAGAGCTATCCTTGAGATGTATTACCACTTTTTGGATGCACTAAAACACATCACTTCACCTCATATTTATACACATGAGGGCTCAACTAATTGATGAAGAGACCCTTACACCAAACCTACATGACTTGGTAACCAATAATTAATTAGTCAACTTCAAAAATTCATTTCTCTCTAATGACAACTCGGATTTGGACGATTCTCGATGCGTTGGAATCGTATCGCCGAGCACTATCATCCTCATACATCACATGTCGTACCTCCATCACGGTTTTGGCCCAAATCACGATGGGTGAAAAACCCCCAAGCTTGGATCACAAGTCCACAAGCTCATTTGTGGTGCTTTAACCTCCAACCCTTGAACACTAGGGCTTGGAGTACCTCCCAAGCTACACAAATCAACAGGACCAACATGCCTCAGTTGAATTAGCATGATCATTGCAATTGATCCAAGGCCCAGAGGAGGTTTGTCTCACCCTTGAGACATGGGAGGGTGAGCACCATCATCAGAGCCCTCATTTGGAGCATTGTACAGGTTTTTCTTTCATTTGAAGACCCATGAGACCAGTAGTTGTGGCCCAAACCCACTTTGAGGCCCCACATGATGACTTGCATGGAAAATTAGGCGCCATCCCATAATTCATCTTTATTGGAGCCCTCTCTCTCATCATGGCACTTAGAGGACTCAACAAGGCCCTCCAACTTCCCTACATCATCATGATATCATCAACTTGGCTTGCATATGGATGGCTAATTCATAACTTGTGATAGCTACTTGGTCGACTAGTGACCAAAACTTGTTTTTAGCACATTATTTTATAATTTTGGGGGTTCATTAGGCTAATTCGATTTAGAGAGACTCATATAAATAGAAGTGAGTCTCATTTGTGATAACTCATTATCATCACTTGGATTCTTCTCTTGTAAAGAACTCGAACTTTTCTTTTGGCATTAGTAGAGACTCTTTTGATGCATTTTGATGTGTGGAAGATGATTTGCTTTTCCTCTTTGGAGCTTCTTCTTGAATAATGGATGGATATATTGTATGTCTCTTTGTAAGTTCTTCTTGTTGATAGAATTTTTCTTTGAAAATTGTTTAATGTGTGGAATCGCTACTCTAGAATATGTGAATTTGTGCCCTAATTGTTGAAGATTATTTTGGAAAAGCTTTTCTAGTAGATTATTGCATATGTTATCCAAGGCAAGGCATGTAATGAATGTTCCTAGTGAATGAATGTCTTTGAATTCTTCATGAAACTCCATTATATCTTGAAGAAGGTAAATGTTCGAAATTGGTAGCTAGGGCATCGATCTTGAGTCTCCTTAGAAGACGTTTTATCTTATCTTAAGCATCTGAAGACTCCAATGCCCAAAGGACTAGGCACTAGTCCAAAGATTTTGGTGATCAAACTCCTCTTTCTCCATATTTTCTTCTCCTAAACTTCGGTCCCCTAAAGGTAGGGTGGAAATCTAAGGCTTGTAGTGAAATTTTAAGGAGGTGATTTTTCGAGAATCTGAGGGTCCAAACATCAAGCTCAGGGTCTAAGCTACCTATGCTCCAAGTTTGGTGACCATCCGCCAAAGTTTCATCCATAAAATATCTCACCCTATGTGCTACTCCAAGAGGAAAAACCTAGGTCTTTCTCTCTCACCTTGGGGTCTTCTTTGAGATTTGTATGAGCTTAGTATTCATTGGAATAAATCATAAGAAGCCCTTTCTTCTCTAGGGCCTTGACCTTGTGAATACCTATTATCATCGAGAAACCTCAAAACCCTAAGTCTTGTGCCTTCTTTTCTAGGGTTTTTCTTAGAGAGCAGTTTGCTTCACTGAAGCCTCATACCTTTATTGAGCCTCTCTTCGAATGAGCTCTAGCTCCATCACCTTAACTTTCAACATAGAATATCTATTATAGATGATCGCAATCATATTGGGACTCCTCCCATCGGTGAAAACCCATAGAGAGCAGGGGAACTTGGCTATGGTGACTGTGGGCCATTGTCCCATTGTTGTCACTTAGTCAAGTATTTCTCTGGTGGGTTTTTTCCCCTTAGAGCCCTGCTAGATTTTGTGGTAATAGTATCCTCAAAACAGAAGAAGTTGTCAACGACATCCCCTTTGGAAAGACCTTAGATTCATTCCAATTTGTCCCAAAAAACAGCATTCTTGGACAATGTTTCCAACAATCCCAGGACCCAAATTTGGTATAGGAAAATGCATCCCCATCCAGGGTACATGCATCTCCTGCAGCAAGGAGGATCCTTGAAGCACTGCATTAAGCAAAAACAGAGTGGCAGAGTTTCTACAAGCTAAAAATGGGATCTACCTACAAGAGATTTCAACCCCTTAAATACATCCCTTCAAAAAGATTGAAAACCACTATAAACACATCTTGTTTGAATTGTATTTACTCAAAACAATCAAGTTCAGAAAACAATATATTCATCAAACTAAAATATCGAAATAGTGGATGAAAATGCAATCATCTGAAGCAAAAAGCCTTCAGAATGCCTTACACTACCATTGATTACTTTGTACTTGTGTTACATAAACAGAAATTTCATTTGTGTGATTGAGCTATAGTATTCTCCCACTGTTACATGATTTTCACATTGTGCTTTTGATATCTACATTGTAGCCAGAGCATGAATGCCAACAATTTCATAAAATGCATGACATTCAGCTAAAGTAAGAAATAGCAGTTCAACAGCTAGAAATGGGATATAGCAGCTTCAAAAGCTAAAAAAATGGGGATCTCTATGAGGTCATGATACCAAAAGAAAATATGTCCTTTGAAAAAATCCTGGAAACCACTACAATATCTGGTTTGCATTCTGATTTCCCTCTAGTTCTAAGGTTTAGAAGATTTCATCTTTACTAGAATGAAAATACTTCCTGAGAAATATTTCTATGGTAGATACAAACTTATTTGTCTGCAGAGTCACTGTAGCCCAGAATCAGTTTATCATCTAAGACCATAAAATTGTAAAAGTAAATCAGATCCTTAAAAACCAAAATATGAAGCAAACAAAGCTAAAAAACGAATCAACTTCATTTACTTTTTACCTTCTCTATGAGTTTCTTCAAGTCGCCGATAATTTTCCTCTGCTTTCTGGCGAGCAGAATCTGTCAACACAATATAATATTCCAATTTTGAAAGTTTTTCCTTAGATGTTTCCAAATACTTATTCTTCTCTTGGATAGTATTATGAAGGTCTTCCACGAGCTTATTCTTTTTTCTTAGGTCTTCATTGTTTATTTGAGCAACTGTTTTCAGATCACCCTTCAAACGAAGATGTTTTCCAATAGGATTTGTAGCATTGTAGTCCTCAGAACGAGCAACCCATCCATATAGCTCACTCCCTGGATCTCTACCATAATATTCCTTCCTGCTATGATGATTCTCTACAAATGACCTTTCAAATGAAATGGCATCATTATACCCTTTCCAGTCCTTGCTGAACTCAAGGATAGCCTTCCCTAAATGGCCTTCGTAGCTCCACAAAGCATGAACTTGAATAGGATGAAAACCTGCAAATCTTTCCTTAAGTTCACCATTACCAGCACCAACATACTTGCCATCCACCATTGTCCTATTTATATTAACAATGATACCCATCCATGGCCATACAATTAACTCCTCCGCATTTGGCCTTTGTGGTGCCTCTTGCTCTAAGTGCACCGTGCGTGGTGTTGGAGGCTCAGCTGCATCTGTAAGGTGAGATTTCAAGAATTTCTCCAGTGCCCTGTGGCCTCCTGTAGCTTCAACTCCCCTTTTCCCTGCACCTACTCCACTTGCATGTTGAAGAAGGTCCTTATATTTATAATCTTGCTTTTTCTTTCCTTTACAAAAAGGGCACCTCAATGTCCCATCTTTATTTCGAATCAGATGAACCCCCTTCAGAAGTTCACTATAACATTTCTCTTCACACTCTTTAATCTCAGAATCACTCATATCATCTTCACTATCACCAGAAAAGTATTCCATTGAGAAACTGTATTCCAAACTGCAAGAAAGATCACCACAATGGCCAGTTGTTGACCAGAAAGCCTAATTAAGTACTTCAAGAAACCTGTGATATTTGAAATTTAAGTCAGTAAAGGAAGCTCATAGGTTATTTGTCAGTATTATAATAAAATTCCAGAACATACAAACAATAAAACTATATTAAATAAGTAACATCAGAAATTGAATGTTTCTTGCAAGTGCTAATAACTAGTCGAACTAAATTACATGAACTACAGACAAATCCTTTACAAAGCCTGCAGAAATCCTAGCAAAACAAGCATTGTATCATAGATTCACATGGAATGTTTCTCAATAACACCCAAGCACAAAACACACTTCAGAGGTGAAAATAATGGAGCATAGCCAACATCCTAGCATCAATCATCGGAGAATATAGTTCACCATCTCTTTTCTGTGCAGAGTGTTCCCATAAATCTCATGGATAAAGGATGATTTCTCAATGTCAAAATCATAGATTGGCAATAGACTGGAAGACTATGCAGAAAGGAAAAGATGAAAACACAAAAAACAATATTGAAATGAAGACGAATTGAACAAGAAAAGCTAGCAACCTCTTCAAATAGTTCTTAAATATAGTAGGTGAAGGCATTGGGTTTGAACCAAATAATAGTTAAATTGGTTTTGGTATCTTCGAATTGAGATGGATAATATCGGAACATTGTTGTGAAATATCAGACATAGTAACAGTGACTCAGTTAAAATAATATTTACAGAACTTAGATATGTGTTCAACTCGCCTTCCAAGTGTTGATTTCTGGTAGCATCGGATGTGCTCTAAGCCTCAAAATTTGCAGAGAGGCTAAGACACATGTATTTTAGAATACCCAGAAATCATTTTGGGAAATTCCACCTAGAAACAGTTTTATTAAAATAATTAATTATTTTTTAATGGATACCTGAGTTTAAACTTAGGAAATTAAAATAATTAAAGGGTATTAATTAAACTGGGGGTGAAACTTCTAGAAGAAGACAAGGATCAAGTCAAAATGATCTGAGCCATTGTTTAGAATCTAATTTCGGTCGTTGATTGATCAACGAGAGGATTATAAGAAAAGGCTTGATGGGCATTTGGAAAATACATTGAGTGATAGATCAGAGATCGATTTTCTCAAGAGAGCAGCGCAGCAATTGTCGGAGAGGTCATCGAGGAGATTTGTTGCAATGAGGGGCAAAAATAGTTTTCCGGTTGGAGAGTTTCCTGATATGGGGATACATTGCAAAGGAGGCAGAGAAAGATCCAGAAGAGGCAGCGCAGAGCCACATTGGGCAGCGTAGAGCCACGCTGAGGCAGCGCAGAGCCTGAGAGGAGATTCGCAGTTTTGCTGAGGAGCAGATCAGATCCAGTGTCAGGAGTCGGGGTGTGAGAAAGGAGGGCCAGAGGATTGAGCATCCAGCCAACAAATCAATCAGCCAGAAGGAGTGACGCAGTCACCATCAGCTGTGACATAGAGCAGCGCAGTGATTGAGCAGAAGCTGCGCAGAGGTAGTGTGGGGCTAGCCATTCAGTGTCGGATCTCCAGTGATAGTGTGAGGTATTTCTCACTAATTTCTCTGCCAGACAGTTTCTCTGTATCGAATAACAATTACTGGGGCAGAAAAACGTCAGAAGGAAGAAGACACTTTTTGAGGGAATTTCTTCCTCGGTGAATTCTGAGCCATGGAATTCTATTTCTCAATTGCTGAGCAGCAGTAACAAGGAGCAGATCTACTAACTCCAGCAGGGAGTGCGTAGGCCAGCTAGCAGTTGCGCAAAGGAGAGAGGGAGCAGTTCGACCTTTTGTCGCCAGAGATGGCAGCTAATGGGCTGAGAGATCAAGATTGATTGGACGGAGCATCGACCTATGTGATCTGGAAGGCTAGGATCTCCTGCCTTTTAGATGTGAATAATCTCAAAGCCTATGTCGACAGTGTGGTCGCTGAACCTGGAGATGCAGATCTGCTCAAGAAGTACAAGGTTGAGATGGTGAAGGCCAAGCGATTGATCCTCGAAGGAGTGAGGGATCACGTTGTATGTCACATTGTTGGCAAAGGGATGTCCAAAGAGATGTGGGATGCCTTGGCTACGTTGTATCAAGGATCTTCCGAACAGCGGAAGATGTACTTGGAGATCTGCAAGGATGCAAAAGAGGGAACACATTGATTCGTTCCCATCGAAACTTCCAGAAGTCCGAGATCAGTTGGCAGCTATAGGATCAGTGCCTCATCCTACAAAGATGGTGAGGTTGGCCCTGAATTCAGTCTTAGAAAAATGGCAAGTATTTGTCCAGAGTATCCTGGACAAAGAGAAATTGCCAGATTGGGAAGGGATGTGGGCCGCTCTTCAACAAGAAGAGATGAGGCGAGACTTAGTCAAGTGCAAACTTGATGGCAACAGCAGTGGGACGAAGCCCAAGGAGGAGGAGAAGAATGTAGCCCTTGCATCAAAGGGGCAGCAGGAGCAGCGGAGGTGGAAGAAGGACGTCTCTAAGATCAAATGTTTCCGGTGTGGTGAATTTGGTCACTACGCTACGCAGTGTCCTCTCAAGAAGAAGGACAAGGACAAGAAACATGATCTGCAAGCTGCAACCACAAAGATCGAGGAGGAGTTTGCCATGATTGCGCAGATACCTCCAAGGGAGAGGTGGGGTGATCTAGTACTATAGTTTAAAAGAACTACATATGGGCAGGATCCTTGAGGAGTCCACCTCTTGGATCAAGGCCTTGCTACAGAAGCCCATAGTCAGGGGTGCGGTCAGGTGCCAGAGTGACAGATGCAGTGGCTAGTAGCAGTCAAATACTGAGCTACGTAGAGCTAGTGTTGGCAGCAGTGCAGTTGGCACAGAGCAGAGTCAACAGCAACATAGAGACTTCAGTGACAGCGCAGAGGCTAGTAGTAATCAAAACTCAGACAACAGAAGCATCATATTGAACACAGTTGGTTCAGTATTTTGGATGTTTTTCTATTGCAATTGTTGCAAAAGGAAGCAGCAGCAATTGAAGCAGAGTTGCAGTGCAAATGCAGTTGACAGCAGCATGCAGAGTCAGCAGCAGCACGGATGCAACATTTGCACAGTAGTTGGTGGGTAGTGATGTCAGACATCAGCAACGCAGAGGGAGATGTTATAGAGTCAGGGTGATGCTTCAGCAAGTTGCATTACTAGAGCACATTCCTCGCTAAGAGGGAGTGTTGATTTTTAGTAGCATCGGATGTGCTCTAAGCCTCAAAATTTGCAGGGAGGCTAAGACACATGTATTCCACAATACCCTGAAATCGTTTTGGGAAATTCCACCCAGAAACAATTTTATTAAAATAATTAATTATTTTTTAATGGATGCCTAGTCTAAACTTAGGAAATTAAAATAACTAAAGGGTATTAAATTAAACTAGGGGTGAAACTTCTAGAAGAAAACAAGGATCAAGTCAAAATGATCTGAGTCGTTGATTAGAATCTAATTTGGGTCGTTGATTGATCAACGAGAGGATTATAAGAAGTGGCTTGATGGGCATTTGGAAAACACATCGAATGAGAGATCAGAGATCGATTTTCTCAAGAGAGCAGCGCAGCAGTTTTCGAAGAGGTCATCAAGGATATTTCTTGCAGTGAGGGGCAGAGATAGTTTTCCAGTTGGAGAGTTTCCTGATCTGGGGATACATTGCAAAGGAGGCAAAGAGAGATCTAGAAGAGGCAGCACAGAGCCACGTTGGGCAGCATAGAGCCACGCTGAGGCAGTGCAGAGCCTGAGAGGATATTCGCAGTTTTGCTGAGGAACAGATTAGATAGTGTCAAGAGCCAGGATGTGAGACCGAAGGGCCAGAGGATTGAGCATCCAGCCAGCAAATTGATCAGCTAGAAGGAGTGATGCAGTCACCATCAGCTGTGACGCAGAGCAGCGCAGTGATTGTGCAGAAGCTGCACAGAGGCAGCGTGGGGCTAGCCATTCAGTGGCTGGATCAGTGTCGGATCTCCAGTGATAGTGTGAGGTATTTCTCACTAATTTCTCTGCTAGTCAAATTCTCTGTATCGGATAGCCAGTAAGGCATCCAAAGATTGTATTCAGAAACAACTGCATAATAATACAAACCCTCAGCTGTTGCACCGGTTTTCCCGCATTGGGTTTTTCCGAGGACATTTGTCCAAAAACAAATGTCACTTGTGTGTGTTATTTCTTCTTGCTAAGTTCTTGTTTCCGCATATTATTTACGTTGTGAATGTTGCAGTTGTATTTATTTCGATGTTTACTGTGTAATACTGCAAATAACTTTTGAGAGAATTAGCAAGTAGGAGGAATAACATCAAATAGCTGCAGTAGGGATTTGGGTCACCAGATTTTCACACTAAGGAATCAATTTGATCACAAAATTGAAGCAAAAATAAACACAGAGATAGAATATTTCATATACTATTGAAGTCAAACACAGTGAATGGAATGTTCCAGTGGATATGGTCAAGGAGAAAACTTTAAAAAGATGACTTGGAGCGAAATATCTGGTACTGAAAAACAATGCATTGTGGGTTAATTTTCTATGAAGGGAAGTCAAACACAGTGAATGGAATGTTCCAGTGGATATGGTCAAGGAGAAAACTTTAAAAAGATGACTTGGAGTGAAATATCTGGTATTGAAAAACAATGCATTGTGGGTTAATTTTCTATGATGGGATATTGCCATTTTAACAAAGTCAACAAAATATTGTTACAAATCCATGGGGGCATGATCATGTGACAACAGTGTTGTGGATTAATTCCAAGTGGACATTTCAATAAATAATTATTTTTATTTATTTTATTTTTATTTTGGTCTTGTTCACTCCCAGTTAGAGTTCTTCATAGCAGTTGCCCCAGTTATTTTGCATGATTTTTTGAGCCAAAAGTTAAAACAAGAGTCAAGTGATACTTTATTCAAATTGAAGGCCAGATTTTGTCTGTGATTTTGCAAGCAAACAAACGAAGAGAGAGAAGTTAAACACTCAGGGTTGTTAGAGACTAGTTTCTAGCAAAGCTAGTTCAAAGAAAGAGAACCAAAGTTAGTCATCGAGGACTCAATGTGTTTGTGACTGCACCATCTAAACAAGAACACCACGAATGCAGTGGCAAATCGTGAGAGTCAAGCCCCATAGTGAAAAGATAAGCAAAAGAGCACAACAGATGTTAGGGTTTCGAGATGAGTCCATAGTAATTGCTACCCACCAAAATGGGTAACCCCATAGGAGGAAATTTTTCTCCTAAATTTGACACCCAACTCGATAGCCAGCCAGCCACCATTTACAATGATATGCCATATGCCTCCACCATTTCCACCAGCGATATGTCTCTCACCGTCTGGCATTTACACTTGGATGAAGGTGGGCTACTATTCAAAGAGTGCTTTGATCATTTTGCAATACTGTGATTACACTTGTTTCTCTTGGGCATTTAATATGGATAACAGGGTGATCAAGAAGATTGACAAATCTTGACCGAAATTTTGTTCTCTCACCTTACTAGGGGGATTAATATTTAGCCCTCGTCCAGAAATTTTTCTCCTAAATTTGACACCCAACTCGATAGCCAGCCAGCCACCATTTGACAATGATATGCCATATGCCTCCACCATTTCCACCAGCGATATGCCTCTCACCGTCTGGCATTTACACTTGGATGAAGGTGGGCTACTATTCAAAGGGTGCTTTGATCATTTTGCAATACTGTGATTACACTTGTTTCTCTTGGGCATTTAATATGGATAACAGGGTGATCAAGAAGATTGACAAATCTTGACCGAAATTTTGTTCTCTCACCTTACTAGGGGGATTAATATTTAGCCCTCGTCCAGAAATTTTTCTCCTAAATTTGACACCCAACTCGATAGCCAGCCAGCCACCATTTGACAATGATATGCCATATGCCTCCACCATTTCCACCAGCGATATGCCTCTCACCGTCTGGCATTTACACTTGGATGAAGGTGGGCTACTATTCAAAGGGTGCTTTGATCATTTTGCAATACTGTGATTACACTTGTTTCTCTTGGGCATTTAATATGGATAACAGGGTGATCAAGAAGATTGACAAATCTTGACCGAAATTTTGTTCTCTCACCTTACTAGGGGGATTAATCTTTAGCCCTCGTCCAGTGGAACCTCTGTTGAGAAAGCCATGGCTAAGATAACGTTTTCCATTCTCCCTTATACCATACTTAACACCCATATGTTCACATAACTTGAATAGGGGCCAGAAACTTAGCCTTGGAAGGCTGATGCAGCTAAAAGAAACAGAAAGACCATATCATGGCCACAACAAAATAAAAGAAATAAAAGTCAAAATGCATAATATTGTCAGGGACATAAAGATTAGCACATGGGAAAAACCCTGGCATGATCTCTATCTCACTCATATGGCCATCACCCAGTTATTGAGCACATTGCTCCATTACATCAAAGAAGGAACCCTTGCATGTCCCTGTTACCACACAATCTAGTAGGGCCCTAGGAGGGGAAACCTAAGGGACAACTACTAGACTAAGTGCAACAATGGGATTATGACCCACTGTCACCTCAGTTAATGTCCCCTGCTCTTTACAAACTTTCACCGATGGGAGTCTTGGTAGGTAGGAAATCACTTGGAATGGATACGTCAATAACTAGGGACCAAGTGATTTCGCAAAGCCCATTCAAGCAAAGACAATAAAGGCTCAATGCTTCAAAGAAGCTGACACGCTCTCCAAGAAAGACCTTGGGGAGAGAAGATCAAGACATAAGGTTTGAGATATGCCATGGTAATATGCATTCCTAAGGTCAAGACTTTAGGGGTTGAGGTAGGACCTCTCAAAGGAGCTCTATGTGATGGTTTAACACTCCTAAAATGTTCTTCACTCTCTTTGAAAGACCTAAGGAAGACTTGCGCTAGACCTAAGGTTTATGAATAAGCGTGGGAAAAAATACTTCCAAGGTACTCGCTAGGTCAAGGCAAGGGAGGAGAAAGGGCTTCTTATGATTTATTCCAATGAATACTAAACTAATACAACCCTCAAAGAAGTCCCCGAGGTGAGAAAGAAAGGCCTAGGTTTTCCCTCTTGGAGAGGCACCTAGCGGCAAGATATTTTATGGATGAAACTCGGGCGGATGCCCACCAAACTTCGAGCATAGGTATCCTAGACCCTAAGCTTGATGTGTGGACCCTTGAATTCCTAAAAAATCACCTCCCTAAAATTTCGTTACAAGCACTACATTTCCGCCCTACCTTTAGGGGACCAAATTTTAGGAGGAGACAATATGGAGAATAGGAGTTGATCACCAAACTTTTTGGACTAGTGCCTAGTCCTTTGGGCTATAGAGTCTTAGATGATTTAAAATTGGCCAAACCCATCCTTAAGGAGGCTAAAGACTGATGCCCTAGCAACCAACCTTTAGCATTTACCCACTCAAGATTTATGGAGTTTTATGGAAGAAAGTCAAAATATCATCCACTAGGAACATTCATCATTTGCCATACAATACTTAACATATGCAATTGCCAACCAAGAAGGTCTCCAAAAATTATTTTCAACAACAAGGGCACAATAGCATTAACCTAGTTGCAACAACTCCATACATTACACATAATTCCAAGAAAATATTCAACAAGAAGCACTTACAAGATGACAATATGATATATCCATCCACAAATAATGAGATAGCTCCAAAGAAGATAGAACATTTCAGCTCCAACTGTGAAAATGCATCTAAGAATCTCCAATAGTCTCGAAAGAAAAGTGCAACTTCTTTTATAAGAGAAGAATCCAAGTGATGATGATGAGTTCTCACAAACAAGACTCATCTCTATTTATATAAGTCTCTCCTAGTTCAATTTAGCCTAATGAGCCCCCTAAATTATAAAATAATGTGCAAATAACAAGTCTTGGTTACAAGCCAACCAAGTAGTTACCACAAGTTATGAAAACGCCATCCATAAGTGAGTCGAAATGATGACGTCATGATGAAGAAGGGTCATTGGAGGGCCTCGTGGAGTCCTTTAGGTGCCATGATGAGTGAGAGGGCTCCAATAAAGATGAATTAGGGAATGGCCCCTAATTTTCCATGTAAGTCATCATGTGGATCCCCAAGTGGGTTTGGGGTACATGTGTTGGTCTCATGGGCATCCTAATGAAAGATAAGCCCGTAAATTGCTCCAAATGTGGGCTTTGATAATGGTGTCTGCCCTCCCATGTCTCAAGGATGAGACAAACCTCCTCTAGGCCTTGGATCAACTGCCCTGTTCATGACAAATCGGCTGGGTCACGCTGGTCCAAGTTTATAATCTCGCAAATAATGTGGGGCAATGAACAAAATGTTAAAGGTGCCAAGGCTGACCATGGAATGAAATGATGGTAATACACATCATGGAGTCCCATGGTTCTCAACACATCCCCTACAAGTGTCAATATGATCATCTAGTGGGCTTAGGCCCTAGTTAAGTTCCCCAACCCATGATGAAACCACATACCAACTACATATAAGATCCAATGCACTTCCTCACCTTTAAGTACAATAATTCATTAGTGCATCTATGTGAACCAAGCTTGTTAATGAAGGGCACAAATGAGACTTCATAATGGGCTTCCCTTTCAAATTTGGGGCATTGAGCATGTAATAGTGTTACCTCCCTAGGTATGAGTGGCTAATAAATAACCCTATTAGGTGTTCCCAGTCCCCAAGGGGAAAGACAGGTCCAACGTACATCCTTCAAGTGATAAGGGTCATGTGAATAATGATCAGGTGGATAGGGACATAGGGATCTCAAGGCCAAATGCCATGGGTTCAAGGGTAGTAATGATGAGGGATGTCAACATATTTAGGTGTATAGATGTAAGAGGGAGCAATCATGGTACATGAGTTACCTCGGCCTTTGTTTTTCCACCCTTCTTCATTTGCCTTTTGCATTTTCTTGATTCTTCTTTACTATACTGCTCGGGGCTCCAGGATATGAGAGCATGTAGTGTATGATATAAGCAGTTATTACCCCCTTAAGGTGGGGCAATTCATCGTCCACCAGTAGTTGGGACAAGCATGGGTTCCTTAATGATGTGGAGGGCACTCATGGGACCCTAGGAACTGGGGCGATGGCCATAAAGTAGGGTAGACCTTATTTTTGGCTTTTGCCCACATGTTATTTTAATGTCCCGGCTGTTGTTTTTCCACGGCACTAGAGAATCTAGGTTAGGGTCCTAGAATATTTGACACAACCAACTCAAATGCCACAATAAACTACTTTGCCCAATGGAATAAACACACCAGTAAATCAACACATGCACAAATAGACAACTCGCTTCATTATATTATCAATCTATAGTACAACTATCTAGGGCTCTCGTACCAAGGATCATGGCCCTCATAGAATCATTAATACAAGAATACCAACTAACCTACTCGTTGATATAGTCGGCCTTAGCTCCTTTCAATCCATGTACCCTAAACACAATTGTTGGTCCTTTTGCTTCCAATCTACAATTGCCTCTATTAGTCAACACACGTCCTTTAAGTCACTGAACACGACTCCAAATACATCTGCCCTCTAGCTACTCCTTAGTCCATCAAGTCATCAGCACATAGGGTCTTCTTGTAGTTGCTCTCAACTTTGTTTGTGAACATCTCCTTGGTTGCCCACTTTTGCCTTCCTCTGCTTCTATATGGAGACGAGTCAAGGGCATGGAGGTCGCCCTCTATCACTGTATAAGTCCTTCTCAATAGTAAACTTAGGGCTTGTTCACCTGGCCCTTCTTTGGCTACCATTTCTTCCTTCAAGGGATCAACCACTAGGCCATCCAATCTGCCTCTCCTAGCAGACTTATGCTCCTTTTAAGGTTTGCACTTAGGTAACCCACGAACACCTTCTTGATGCCCTCCAAGTAGTCCACAAGATGTCCTCCAAACTCTGCCCAAACTGGACACTACAACCTGAAAACCATCAACTTAGGAAGAGAAAATACATACCTTTTAATACATCACAAGGCCTATGCATACTGTTGTAGGTTCTTGGCCTGGATAGGGCTTCTAACAGTCCACATCAGCCCTTCCTTTCTGCTGCAAAAACCCTCCTCAAGTTTGCAATCCTCCTCCTTCAAGCCTCCTCCATGCGTTGGTTTCTAAGGTTGTTTTTAGCTAATTGTTAGGCCTTTCAACCCCTTCAAACCTGAAGCATTTGGCCCTCCTTCCAAAATACAAAGTGAATACGGCCTGATCTTAGAGAAATATCCCACTTAAAAACTCGCACAAAAGGCTTCTCTTGATGTTCCTCCAAGACTCGGTCTACCTACTACCAATCTCAGCCCTTAAACCAATCACAAGAAGACATAAAATAGATCCCTTCTTAACTTCGGCTAGCTCCAATGGTCTACGACCTATTTCAGATGCTCTCCCACTAAGACAAATTGCACTTGTGGTGATGAGAACTGAGGCTCCTCCTTCTTTATTTATATGTCTCTCTAGGCTAAAGTCTAGCCCTTCCAAAGGGGTTACTTCAAGTCAAGGGAAACTTGATCCTCTAGCCATTTAGCCCACACAACATAAATAAATTCTTTTCTCACAAACGACAAGGCCTCTCTTGGTGTTCTTGGCAAACTCTTGCTCTATTAATGGTGCTCCATATTCTCCAAGTGCCAAATCACCAAAACCATGCATGGTTTCACACCCACAAGCTTGGGTGCAAAACCCACCTCTTGGGTACTTAGCCCACAAATGACTTTTGTGGTGCCAATTCCCCCACAACCTTGTACCCCAGGGTTTGGAGTACCTCCCAAGCTACCAATCTCAACACCATCCATCTTTTGCATATTATCATATTCTCTTCTTTTGTTTGTGGACATGATATGCTTTTAATCTTTTTTTTAGCTGCATCAACCTACGGGGAACATTTTCAAGCCCGACCCAAACATGTGGACAAGGGGAGGGGGTAAGTCAAAGCCTTGTGGACCCTGTGGTCATGTGGACCCAGAGAGGAAAGATGATAAAATAGGGCTTTTTATTTGCGAAGTGGAGTGGAAAACGTGAAATGGTAAAACGAGACCGCGCTACCAAAATCGGATTTCCCTAGTAGTAGCCTTCCTAAGGCCATAAGCCAATAAGAGAGATCCCACGGGACTAGGATTGAGGATTAACCCCTATTTAAGGTGAGGGAACAAAACTTTAGTCAAAATCCTTCCTTCTTCCAAGTCACCCAATAATCCATGCCCAAAGTGCACAAGGAAAAACAAGCATAAACACCTGATTGCACAATGAAAAACATACCTTTAGGATTTGGATGGCCCACCTTCAAAAATATGCTCTCGACAAATGGGAAGGGGGCATATGACTAGCTCAACGAACGAAGATTAAATGGAACAATATATCAGCTACACTGGTGGCTATCAGGGGTTGTTGGTTGCCGGCTAAAGACAAATCTAGGATGCCCCACCTTCAAAAATATGCTCTCGACAAATGGGCAAGGGGGCATATGACTGGCTCAACGAGCGGAGATCAAATGGAACAATATATCAGCTACACTGGTGGCTATCAAGGATTACTGGCTACCGGCTGAAGACAAATCTAGGAGAAAAATTCTCCTATGGGGTTACCCACTCTTGGTGGGTAATAGTCCCAAACCCAATGAGCGATAAATTGGCTCAACTTAAAGGGGTAATAAAACTGTTACATCATACAAAGCAAGCTCTAACCCTTGAGCTATAAGCAATAACACAAGTAAAAAGCGCACAAGACAGGTGTAAAAACCAAGGTTGAGCTAGTAATTCATGCATCCATGAATATACACTTGGGATGTGGACACCCCAATTAGTTGGTCCCTTTGACTATGGCACTTGTCCATGAAGACTTCTCCCCTCCATGGCCATCATCACTATTCATCAACACCTATCAATCGAAGGGTGTGTTACCCACCACCAATGGGTGAACCCCATAGGATAAATTTTCTCCTAGATTTGTCTTTAGCTAGCAGCCAACAGCGCCTTGCAGCCACTTGATAGCTCGATTTTCTACTATTCTCTGCCACTTGAGCTAGCCATTGTGTGCTCTTGCTCATATGTTATGATCATATGTTTGAAGGTGGGCCATCCAACCCCAAAAGTATGATTTTTCATTATGTAATTGGGTGTTTATGCTTGCTTCTCTTGGGCACATTTGGACATGGATTAGTGGGGGGATTCAGTGGAAAGAATGTGCTTGGACTATACTCCTATTCCCTTGCCTCAACTTGGGGGTTAATCTTGTATCCTAGTCTCGTGGGATCTCCTTTATTGGCTACTAGCTTTAGGAGTGGCACTACATGGGAAATCCTAATGGTTACATGGCCCTGCTTCTCAATACCACATATCTCACTCCCCTCCACTCATTACAAGCCATTTTCACATTTTCCCCATCTGGGTCCACATTTGTCAATTGGGTCCACGAGTTGTTAGCCTTCCCCCCCTCCTTGTCCACACTTTGGGTCGGGCCTGTAGCGATGCCCCAGAGGTTGATGCAGCTAAAAGAAATATAAAAGCATAATTTGGCCAAATACAACAGGGAAATGTACCGCAAAATGCAAAAGATGGTCAGGACATAAAAATTTAGCATGTGGGCAAAAGCCAAACATGAGCTCTACCCCCTATCACTATGGCCATCACCCTGGTTCCTAGGGCCCCAATGACCACCTTCTGCATCATTAAGGAACCCATGATTGTCTCAACCCCTGGTGGGCGATGAGCTGCCCAACCTTAAGGGGTAATCACTGCTACATCATATGCACCATGCTCTCATCCCCTAGAGCCCCGAGCAGTAAAAGGAAGAAAAATCCATTAAAGGCAAAAGGCATATGAATAAGGGTGGAAAAATAAAGGTCGAGGTAACTCATGTATCACGATTGCTCCCTCCTACATTCATACACCCAAGGTGTGGGCTTCCCTCATCATAGTTGCCCTTGTACCATGGCATGTGGCTTGGAGCCTTCCCTCTTGCCCCCACTCTGTTCCACCATTATTTCACATGACACCTGCCATTTAATGGATGTACCATGGACCTGTCACTCCCTCTGAGGTTGAAACCACCTAATAGGGTCCTTCATTAACCTCTTGTATCGAGCAAAAAAACACCTACACATTTTGAAGCCCATTTGGAAGGGCATGCCACTATGAAGTGTCCACTTCTGCCCTTGATTAGCAAGCTTATTTACTCAATTAAACTAATGATTAATTGTATTGGAAGGTGAGGGGATGCATTGGATTTTATATAGGATTGTACGTGGGTATTCATCTTGGACTTTGTCTCCCTATACGGGATCCAAGCCCTCCAAAGGATCATAAGGGCACTTGTAGGGTGAGCATTGAGAGCCATGGGCCTCCCCCATTGCAGAGCATTGATTGCCACACCATGGGCTTCTTCAGCACCACACATTGCTTGTTCATCACACTTGGGATTTCCAGCCTACAATTTTGTGGAGATATTTGGATGATTCTAATGCATTTTGATGTTTGGAAAAAATTGTTTTCTTTCTTGGAGCTTCTCTTTGGCAAATTGATGGTGGATGGACACTCTTCATTTTCTTGTAAGTGCCTTTAAATGCTATATTTCTGAAATAATGAATATCTAATGCATGGAATTTTTGTCTTATGGTTATTATTACACCCTAATTCATGAAAAATTGTTTAAGGCCTTGATACTATTGGAAAATTTTGCATTTGTTACTCATAAGATGATGAATGAACAAATGTTCCTAGAGGATAATTTGCATCCTTGAAACTCCATATCAATTGTCATTGAAGTATAAAAGTCTAAAGTTGTTGTGTAGCTGCATCCATAGATACTGAAGCTACTTCTTTAGGCCTCCTTGATGAACGATGTTACCAAATCAAGGTCATTTTTTACTCCAATCCTCCTAGTTGCTAGGCACTAGTCCTAGATCCTTGGTGATCACATTAACACAACAAAACATCATTCATTTCACCTTCGTCTCTCTTTATTCTCTGTCCCTTTAAGGATAAGGAGGCTTTCTAAGGCTTGGTGCGAAATTTTAGGAAGGAATTTTTAGATTCCGTCTGGACAACACTCTTCCTTGGTGGCTCCTCTAGGCGTCCACAAGTTTTGAATGAATTTCGACAGCTAAATTTCAATTAAATTGATGCCCTAGCTATCACACCAAGTGGGAACCCTAGAAGCCATTCTTCAACTTAGGGATTCCTTGAAGGTTCATACTTTAGTAGCATATCATTCAAAACCTTTTCTCTTGACTATCTTGAACTTGGATGAACTCTTACCTTGTCAAATATCTCAACCCTAGGTCTCGTATAGTATTTCTCTCAAGGGGTTTTTTGTGGAAAGTCATCCTAGCTTCTCCCAAAGCTCACACTTTAATTGAATCTTTCCATTGAATGAGCCATCCTTGCCTCACTTTGAACCCTAGTATAGACATATTAATCACAAGTGAGGGATACTAGGACTACTCTCGTCGGTGAAAATCCGAGAAGAGAAGGGGACATAGGCTGTGGTGACAGTGGGCCTTTGTCCCAAATTGTTGTTGTGCCCTCTAGCTTTTAGCCTATATACTAGGCCTGCTAGTTTGTGCGGCAACAGGGTGTACCAGGGAAATGTTAGTTTCCTTTAGGAGTTGGGAGCACCTAATAGTTTTGACCTTTAGCCACCCCTACCTAGGGAGAAAACATCTTTGCAAGACCAGGATCTTGATTTTGGAAGGGGATCTTTGTTTGAAGTATTAAATTGCCCTTAACATTCAAGTTTGGTTCACTTAGATGCATTTTTTATCTTGGTCCCTAATGACTAGTTGCTTTCACTACAATCCATGTTGTTCTTGTCAGGTGGTCTAGCAACCCAAGTCCTTGGCACCTACTCCACAGGTACCCAGGACCTCTAGAGGAGTATATTGGCACAAACAAGTGAAGCATTGAGACTCTGGGACCCCCTAGTAGCATCTTTGGATGAGAAGCCTCCCAAAGCACTTCCAACACCCAACACATTGGTTGACTTTGTTCCAAATTTGATTATTCTTTAGGATGATATAGATGAAACTAGCATGCCCCCGAGCTACCCTTGACACAACTTGATGCAAAGCAATTGATTCAGAGCCCATATGAGGATGGTCGCACATTGAGAACCTAGGGAGGGCTTATTGCACCTAAGAACCCCCTAACATGGGAGTAGAGGAGGCCTTATTTGGCAGTTGGAGACCCATGGAGACCACTTTGTGGCACCCTAGTTGGATCCTGGAACCCCACAGGAGGTAATGATGTGAATTTGATGGCCAAGCCTCAAATCATGGACTTCGGTGGCATATACACCTTCTTGGACACCTTATCACCCTTGGACATGGCACTTTGGGCATTTATTGGTGATGGAATCAGCATGTGGGAGCCTACAGCTCACACGTGTGGGCTAATTAGGGCATATTATGATAAAGTAGTCGGTCAGCTTGTAACCCAAGCACATTTTAGTATCAAACTTATTTTAGGGGATTTTATAAGCTATAATTAGTAGTTATAATTCTCATATAAATATAGGATAGTCTCATTTTATTAGATCATCATCACTTGTGACTATTTCGACCCTCTTGGAGAATTTCATCCCTTTTGTTTTCTTGTGCAAATGTGACTCTATGGCGTACTTTGCTATTTGGAGCTATTTCTTTAGTCTTGGAGATGTTACTTTGGTGCAATAAAGGCTTGTACATGTATTCTATCTTGTAAGTGTGAAAAATCGGTTACCTGATTCCTACTATAGCAACAGATGTTAATTCTTCTAATTGTTAATTTGATTAAACAATTTACTTTTTGTTTGCTACGGCAAATATTGAATTAAATACACTGCAGCCTACACATAAAAAAACTGCGGAAAATAAATACAACACGAGAGAAATAAACATCACACACATCTACACAATTATTTTTGGACAAATGTCCCCAGAAAAACCCAGTGTGGGAAAACCGGTGCAGCAGCTGAGGGTTTGTATTATTAAGCAGTAGTTTTCTGAATACAATCTTTGGATGCCTTGCTAGTTATCCAGTACAGAGAATTCACTGACAGAAGATTAGTGAGAAATACCTTACACTATCACTGGCGATCCTGATTGATCCAGCCACAGAATGGCTCGTCCCTTGTTACCTCTGCGTAATCACTGCATAGGCCCAATGTCACAGCTTCTAGGTACATCACCCCTTCTGCTGATCGATTTGCCTCTGAGACTTCGATTCTGTCCTCCCGATCTCACACTCTGGCTTCCGGATTCAAAAACCGCCCTCTCTAACAAAAATACAGATCTCCTCAAGGCTCTGCACTGCCTCTCCCGGATCTCCCTCTGCCTCCTCTGCTGAGTATTCCCGGATCAAGAGAAATCGCCAACCAGAACTATCCTTGCCCCTCACTCCAAGAAATCACTTCGAACTTCTCTCCGACAACTGTTGCGCTACTCTTTGATCTCCCACTCGATGTCCTTCCCAAATGCCCATCAAGCCTACTCTTATAATCCTCCGATTGAGAACCAACAACCCATATTAGATTCTAATCAATGACTCAGATCATCTTGACTTGATCCTAGTCTTCTAGAAGTTTCACCCACAGTTTGATTAATACCCTTTAATTATTTTAATTTCCTAAGTTTAGACTTAGGCACCTATTAAAAATAATTAATTATTTTAATAAAACTGTCTCCGGGTGGAATTTTCCAAAACGATTTTTGGGTATTGTGGAATGCATGTGTCCAAGCCTCCCTGCAAATTTTGAGGCGTAAAGCACATCCGATGCTACCAGAAATCAACACTCCCTCTTAGCAAGGAATGTGCTCTAGTAATGCAACCTACTGAAGCATCACCCTTCTATGTAACATCTCCCTCTGCGTTGCTGATGTCTGACTACGCAAATGTTGCATCTATTGTTGACACTGACACTGCCAATCCTGCATCCGTACTGCAACTCCCTCTCAAATTTTGCATCCATGTTACTGCTGGCACTGCCACTGCCAACACTGCATCTGCACTGCAACCTTCTCCAACTGCTGCTGCTACTGCATTAGCAACAGAAAAGCATCCAAAATTACTAAACAATTGTTCAGTATGATGCATCTTGTTGCTGGAGTTCTAACTGTTGCTAGTCTCTGCGTTGGCCCTCTGCAGCTTCTGCGTTGCTGCTGACCTCTGCTCTATGCCTACTGCACTACTGCCAACTCTGCTTTGCGCTACTAGCCACTACAACGGTCACTCGGCACCCCTCTGCACCAACTGACATTGGTCCATCCTATTACTTCTGATCTAGGTTCCCGTAGTGGACTCCTTTCAAACTACAATTCTATATCACCCCACCTCTGGGCAATCATGGCAAACTCCTCCTCGATCTGTGCGGATGCAGCCTTCAAATCATGCTTCTCAACCTTGTCTTTCTTCTTGAGAGGACACTTTGTAGCGTAGTGACCAAGTTCGCCACATTAGAAGCACTTGATCTTCGAAACATCTTTCTTCTTCTGTTGCTGCTCCTGCTGCCCCTTAGATGTAAGGACTGTAAAGCCATTTTAAATACAGTAAATGGTTTTTCATCATGAGCCTGTGATAAATTCCCTGAAATTTTACAAATTAACTAACAGAATTGATGAGAGTACCTACTTGTATTCCTGCGGTTGATGATGCCTCAAGCTACTCTACTTCGGTTACCAAAAGACCGAAACCACCTAGCTAAACTGAGTAGAACCTCGCTACTTAGTCCAATAAGCTTCTCAGTTGAAGCAGACTGTTCTCCGTGCCCAGAAACCTCAGAACAATCAGCGCTCCTTCTGTTGGTAACTCTAGTTTATAGATATCCTCCCTTCTTCAGTATTCCCTTCCTTCGTTCTTTCTCCTTCCTCCAGATGCCTCTCCAAAATTCTTCTCTCTGGTTTATATATTGTTTCTTGGCGGTGGCTGCCCTTCCACCAGCAGCCCACCGCTTTGCCTCCACGTGACACCCTTCCATCTCACGTAATAAATATATTTCTTTTATGATTTAATAAAATACTTCTTTTTAATATAAAGATCCTAAGGTTATACTACCTTACGTTTAATTAATTTATTATATATATATATATATATATAGATATATATATATATATATATATATGTATGTATATATATATTTAATCATTTTATTAATTTATTAATATAATATTATTAATAATCTAAAATATATAATTATATAACCATCTTTTAGGATTTAGCTTAATTTTTAACATCTATCTTTTATAGTTATGTTTACATTATACATTTTAAATTTAGTATTTACCCATTAATCATGATACATTAGGCAATATGGGTGTTGATGGGTGAATAGAACTTCTATTTGAAGAAGTGTCATGATATTTAATACTTATAGTTAATAACTTAATTTAGTATATAAATACTAGTGCGGTGTATGCGGCACATGCATATGTAGCTATCATATGCATGCATCGTATGCCTGCTATTATTCTTGTGTTTTCTATATTTATAGATAGGTCATTACATTAGATGTGAGGACCGCATTCTCATCCTCCTCCTTTGGCTTCGTCCCACTGCTGCTACTGCTACTATCAAGTTTACACTTGACTAAGTCTCTTCTCATCTCTTCCTATTGAAGAGCGGCCCACATCCCTTCCAAATCTGGCAATCTCTCTCTGCCCAGGATACTCTGGACAAACACTTACCATTCTTCTGAGACTGAATTTAGGGCCAGCCTCACCATCTCGGTAAGCTGAGGTGTTGACCCCACAGCTGCTAACGAGTCTCGGATCTCCTAAATCTTTGTAAGGAACGGATCAATGTGTTCCCCCTTCTGCATCTACATGGATCTCATCTTCTGCTCCAAGTACATCTTCCACTGCTCGGAAGATCCTTCATATAGCATGGCCAATGCTTCCCACATCTACCGAGCAGTATCCTTACCGGCAATGTGACACACTCCATGATCCCCACTCCGTCAAGGATCAATTGTTGAAGTTTCTAAATTTACTTAGTTTGGAAACCCTTCGTGCACTTTTTCTGATTTATTCCTACCTACTTGTTATTTTTCCTTTAACAAGTTATTTACAAAGTAAATACTGAAAATAAACACCAATGCATGCTCAACATATTACAGATCAGCAACTAAAAGAAACAAGAATAGGCACACCACATGACACCATTATTTTTGGACCAATGTCCCTGGAAAAACCCAATGCGGGAAAACCGGTGCAGCTATCTGAGGGTTTTCTTATTAAACAATATCAGAGTACAATCTGGGAGCCGAAACTGGCCTACCCAGCAGAGAATTTCCTTAGCAGCTATACCTCACAGTTTGAGAGAAATCTCCTGGCTGAAACCCCAAATTATCCTTCCAGCAGCTTTTCAGCACAAAACTGCACCTGCAACCCCAGCGTCTACCCAATCTGGACTGCGTCAACCCCTCCCTATCTCATGTTGGCCCTGCATCAACCTTTCTTGGCCTGCATAAACCCCAAGAAGCCCTGCGTCAACTCTGGGAGCCTCTGCGTCAGCTGCGCTGGCCCTTATGGTGCTCTGCGCAGCACTTGACTGCCTCTACGTGAGCCCTTGTTGGCTCTGCGTCACCCTCCTTGGCTGCTGCGCTGCTCTCCCGGCACAATAACTGCCTTCTCTGTTTCTCTGTACTCAATGCCCTTCAGCTGCTCTCCCAATCACTGATTCTATCTCTCTTAGCAAACCCCGCTCTAGAGAATAGAATGACTGATCATCTGGTGTGTTCTCCAAGTGACCCTCAAGCCTTCTCTTATACTTTTCCTGTTGACATCTCAACGGCCGAGATTAAGTCCCTAATCAACGACTAAGATTAGATCTGGCTTGATCAATGTCTTTTGGACCATTCTAATACACATTAATATTTTATTTTCCCTAAGTTTAGACTTAGGGACTCCATTAAAAATATTAATTATTTTAATATCTCCTGATCTGTTTAGAATCTACCCAAAACCTTTCTGGGTATTGGAGATATCATGTGCCCCAACCTCTCCACGAAATTTCGTGGTTGCAGCACATCCGATGCTACCCCAAATCAACATCAATCTCTTGGCCTTCGCCATCTCGACCTTGTACTTCTTGAGCACATCTGGATCTGCGGGTACAACTACCACACTATCGACGTAGGTTTTGAGATCGTGCTCATCCAGAAGGCATGAGATCCTTGCCTTCCAGATCACATAGTTGGATGCACCCTCCAAGCGATCCTAATCTCGCAACCCATTAGCTGCCATCTCTACCAACGAACTGTCGAACTACCTCCTCTCTCCTTTGTGCAGCACCAGGCTAGCCTACGCACTCACTGTTGGAGTTAGTAGGTCAGCTTTTTTTTGCTGTTGCTTAGCACTTGAGAAATCAGACTTCTTGGCTGGAAGTCCTCTGAGGAAGAAATTCCCTGAGTATGAGCTCTCCTCTCCTTCTGACGCTATTATGCCAGCAACTGCTGCAAAATAACTGTGTCCCAGCTAAAAAATCTACTCTGCAAGGAAAATACGTTTCTCACCTCTGCCTCTGGAAGGCTTTGATCTGGAGATTGAACTTCTCTCTCGACTCACTCAGAGAGATCGAATTCTCTTCAAAACTTTAACCTTCTGGCCCAAGGACTGCGCTGCCCGTTGGGGATTCGAATTGCTGCCTCTGCAGTAATTTCAAACTCCTCTTCCTTTCTGCTTCTGAGCTCTTCTGCTCACAGTCTATGCTTTGATACCATGTGAAAAATCGGTTACCCGATTCCTACTACAGCAACTGATGTTAATTCTTCTAATTGTTAATTTGATTAAACAATTTACTTCTTGTTTGCTATGGCAAATATCAGATTAAATACACTGCAGCCTACACAAATAAAAATTGCAGAAAATAAATACAACACAGGAGAGAAATAAACATCACACTCATCTACACAGTTATTTTTGGACAAATGTCCCCGGAAAAACCCAGTGAGGGAAAACCGATGCAGCAGCTAAGGGTTTGTATTATTAAGCAGTAGTTTTCTGAAGACAATCTCTAGATGCCTTATTGGGTATCCAGTATAGAGAATATCACTGACATAATATTAGTGAGAAATACCTCACACTATCATTGGCGATCCTGACTGATCCAGCCACAGAATGGCTTGTCCCTTGCTGCCTCTATGCAGTCACTGCGTAGGCCCAACATCACAGCTTCTAGGGACAGCGTCACCCCTTTTGTTGATCGATTTGCCTCTGAGACTTCGATTTTGTCCTTCCGGTCTCACCCCAGCTTCCGGATTCAGAAATCGACTTCTCTAGCAAAAAATATGGATCTCCTCAAGGCTTTGCGCTGCCTCTGCGTCAACCTACACTGCCCAGCGTAGCCTCTGCGTTGCCTCTCCCGGATCTCTCTCTGCCTCCTCTGCTAAGTATTCCCAGATCAAGAGAAATCTCCAACCGAAACTATCCCTGCCCCTCACTACAAGAAATCACTTCGAACTTCTCTCTGGCCACTGCTGCGTTGCTCTCTTCAGAAATTCGATCTCTGATTACCCACTCTATGTCCTTTCCAAATGCCCATCAAGCCTCCTCTTATAATCCTCCAGTTGAGAACCAACAGCCCAAATTAGATTCTAATCAATGGCTTAGATCATTTTGGCTTGATCCTCGTCTTCTTCTAGAAGTTTCACCCACAGTTTGATTAATACCCTTTAATTATTTTAATTTCTAAGTTTAGACTTAAGCACCCATTAAAAATAATTAATTATTTTAATAAAATTGTCTCTGGGTGGAATTTCCCAAAACAATTTCTGACTATTGTGGAATACATGTGTCCAAGCCTCCCTACAGATTTTGAGGCTTAGAGCACATCTGATGCTACCAGAAATCCACAGTAAGTGTGATGGATTTGATAAATTTTACTCCTTTGTCCAATGTATGGAATCATTAACTATCTAGAGCTTCTATTGTGCTAATTATTGATGAAAATCAATGTATGGAATCTATACGATAGCATGGTATGCATTACTCACTAGTAGAATGTGAATGACAATCCCCTAGCTCTCCCAAGTGATTTTGCTCCCTCACAAAAATAATAGCCAAGGTTTTGACGCTTAGGGTTTCATTATTCCCCTACTCCTTGCCAAGATTTAGCATTTACAATCCCATAGACTCCATCATCCCAAGGACTAGGTGTTGACCTTGTCACTTTGTTGATCATCCACAAAACTTACTCTCGATCTAATTTTTAACCACTCAAGGATAATCTGCTAGCTAGGTCTAGCACGAATTAGACTAGGGTTGAAGTCGTTGGCTTTTGGAAGGAGTGTTGGTTGCCTAAAAAACAGCCCCTTTTAGTGGTTAATCCATCTATTGTAAGGTTAAATTATTTTGCCCTAGGTAGATCTTGCCCTAGAAATGCCCTATTTTGCTCTAGGCTTCAACTTGGGGCTTCTTGAAGCCTTCTTGTTCCATTGGTTGATAGTATGCTTTGCTTGGAAGCATTTTCTTGGCCTTGGTATTCATTAAGCAATAGATCATTTGTGCCCTAAATAAGCTACAGTGGAGGATGTGAATTACCTTACCTTGCTTGTTAAGCCTTGTCCTTTAGAAGATTTGTCCTCTATAAGCATGTCTTGTCACCTTATCCCTTGTCTTAGCATATCACTCAGGTGACAGGCTAAAGGGAAGCCTCCCTAGTGGTGAAAGTCCACAAAAGAGCAGGAGGTAGTGATTGTGGTGACAGTGAGCAACACCTCATTGTTGTCCCTTGGTTTAGTTTTTGCCTTGTGAGTTTTCCCCTCACAAGACCTACTAGATTTTAAGACAACAATAACCAAGTGTAACGATGGTGTTTAGGAACACTTTTAAGCAATGAAATTATGACACACATCTTCATAAGATGATCTTGAAGAGCACAACACATTATGTATAAGCAATGTGTGACCTTCATACGAAATGAGGCTAGATCCCACAAATAGATAGGTTGGAGACCCATGCGGTTGTTGCATCATTGTTCGATTTAGTTGGAGACCCACTAATAGATAGATAGGTTGGGAGCACCACAGATCATTTGCTTGGAGATTAAGGGGCCACCCCCAACATCACTGTTATTGGAGCCCTCCTATTCATTATGGTACATGAGGGACTTCATTTGGCCTTCCAAAGGCCCTTCTAGCTACTTTTCTATCATTTCGGCCCTCTTGAGAGGCTAATTATTCTTATTGTGGAGCTATTTGGTGGGCTTGTCACCAAAAGTATTGTTATTTTGCACATTATTTTATTTTAGGGGCATCATTAGGCTAAATTAGGCCATTCGAATCCCTTAGAGGATTGTATAAATATAAGAGTCATTCTCTCTCATTCATCATCACTTGGATTTGTATATGTGCCGAGAAAAGAACTTAGACCTACTATTGATGGACGAATTGGATATTGTTTGATGCCTTTTGATGTTTGGATAATTGCTACCTTATCTTGGAGCTTCATTGTTTCAAACCTAATAGATGGATGTTATCTTTTTGTCGAGCTTCATTGTTTCAAACCTAATAGATGGATGTTATCTTTTTGTCATGTAAGTGCTCTCTTATGAGAAATTGTTCATGTTTTATGTCTAATGTATGGAACACTATGCTTTGATTATGTTTGTGCCCTAATTATTGATGCGAAATTCATGAACACATGTAATCTTGGCTTGTTGTATATGTTACTCATCTTAGCAAAAAGATCGAATTATTACTAGGGGTGGGTAGATACCTTTCACCTTGAAACTCCATAAATTTTGCAAAGCAAAGTATAAATTCCTTCTTGTGACCTTGTAGTTGGCTCTCTAGGGCTAACGAAGTTGCAATAGGACTCCTTGGTATAGCGAAAATCCTAAAATCAAATTCACTTTGACTCCATTCTACACAATTGGCTATGCACTGGCCTTAATCATTAGTGATCACCCTAAATTCCTCTCCTTTATTCAAATTTTTTGCCCTAACCCTAAACAACCTAGTTGGGGCACCCCAATAATTCCATTAGAGCCATCATCTTGCCCAACAATTTGGTGAGCAACTGCGTCAGGGTGTTTCCTACATGCCCTTGAAAATTGAAGCCAATCCAACAGTCGGTTTGCGATAAACACCATGCCCTAGATCCAAAATCGTTTGGTTCTTGGCCTTTTTAGCTTAGTGACATTCCAAGGGATCTATTGTGCTTGAAAACGCAAAGGAATTTCATCTATTATTGATTCCTTCTTCTGCTTTGCTTGACCTAGATTCTTATTTGAAGATTACATCCTAAATCCTAGGTTTTGTTTGGGTATCCTTGGTCTCTTTATGGCCACATTCTTTATATGAGAAATCATCTTACATGAACTTCAATAGAGATCATTCCCTTCTCCTTTGGAAGCTTTGGTCTAGGCATAGCCATCAAATTGATCTATCATTACCTAGCTCTAAGCATCCCTTGAGATTTTCTAGAACAATGATGCAAGCCCTCCCTTGTCTCCCTAGGTGAGACAAAACCCCATTTGGGCCCTAGATCAACTACCAAGTGTGTGGTGCAAGTCTATAACCAGTTGGGCAAGGTGGTCCAAGTGCATCATCATCATCGAATAAATGGGACATAAGTGAGCAATAAATGATGTTGAAGAATCTCATGGCGTGCATATCTGCTCTCTGCTATAGTGGAGACCCATGGCTCTCAACGCTCACCCTACAAGTGCCATTAAAACCTCTTGGACCAAACCCCAAGATGAAGACCCACCTGCAATCCTATATAAGATCCAATGTGTCTCCTCACCTTCCAGTACAACAATTCATTAGTACAGTGGAGCAAATGAGCTTACAAATCATGGAACCATGTGGGCACTTCATAGTAGCATGCCCTTCCATAATGGGTTTTAGAGTCTACAGGTGTCTCCAGGTTCAAGAGGGAGGTTAATCAAGGACCCTATTAGGAGGTTTCAACCTCTACGGGAGTGACAAGTCCATGGTACATCCGTCATATGGCAGGTGTCATGTAATATAATGATGGAACAAAGTGGGGAATCAGGGCAAGGCTCCAAGCCACATGCCATGGTACAAGGGTAGCTATGATGAGGGAAGCCCACACTTTGGTGTATAGATGTAGGAGGGAGCAATCGTGGTACATGAGTTACCCCAGCCTTTGTTTTTCCACCCTTCTTCATATGCCTTTTGCCTTTTATTTATTTTTATTATATAACTTCTCAGGGCTCCAAGGGATGAGAGCATCATGTGAATGATATAGCAGTGAATACCCCCTTTAGGGCTGGGCAGTTCATCACACACCAAGGGTTGGGACAATGATGGGCTCCTTAATGATGTAGGGGGGCTACTATAAGGGCTCTAGGAATTAGGGTGATGGCCATAATGATAGGGGATAGACCTCATGTTGGCTTTTGCCAACGTGCTAAATTTGTATGTCTCGACCATAATTTGCATTTTATGGTACATTTCTTGTTGTAAGTGGCCAAATTATGTGTTTTACTTTCTTTTTCGCTGCATCAACCTCTAGGGCATCGTTCCAAGCCCAACCCAAATTGTGGGCAAGGGGAAGGGGGACGCTAACTCCTTGTGGACCCAGATGGGAAATATGTAAAAAAGGGTTATAGTGAGCAAAGGGGAGGGATATATGTGGCATCGGGAAGTGGGACCATGCAACCAAAATTGGGATTTCCCATGTTGTGCCACTTGTAAAGCTAGTAGTCAACAAAGGAAATCCCACAGGATTAGGATACAAGGTTAACCACCAAGTTGGACAAGGGGACAAGAGCAAAAACCAAGCCCATTCTTTCTGTTGAATCCCCCCACTAATCCATGCCCAAAAGTGTCCATGATAAGTAAGCAAAAATATCAAACTACATCATGAAAGCCAAACCTTCGAGGTTGGAAGGCCTACCTTCAAACATACAATCATGACAAATGAGCGAGGGTGTATAATGTTTGGCTCAGGTGGCAGAGATGATGGCACATCGAGCTATCTGGTGGCTACAAGTGGTTGTTGGCTATCATCTTAAGACAATTTAAGAGAAAAATTCTCCTATGGGTGTCACCCACAGGTGGTGGGTGACATCTAGCTCCAACTGGGACATGATCTCTCAGTAGAGTGCACGAACGTTCTCGAACGGGGAGGTCATGAGAACACCAGCAATCTCTTGGAACCGCAGACCTGTTACTTGCACATCAAAGGCTAAGCACACAAGGTAGCATGTTTTTACGGCGTCTTATGATCACCCATGCTCATGTTAGGCCATAAAAATCAACAAGAAATAAAATTTTATTCTAGATGCAATTCTTATCTAAATGCACCTACTCTAACATGCATATGATACAATATCAAGTGCCCTCAGGGTAGTACTCTTTAAGGAGTTTCCCATTCATGAGGAGGGGAACGGACTCTCCATCAAGAGCTTCTAAGTGATAGGAATTTATGCCAGCTATATCATATATCCTGTAGGGACGCACCCATATGTTGTCCAACCTTTTGTGCATACTAGGCTTTTCCTTTCTTTTATCCCATAAGAGCACACGGCTTCCAGGCTTAAAGGTTTTGCTCTTAACATGCTTATTAAAAGTAACTTTCATCTTTTCATGGTTGCGGCCAAGTTGGTCAAGGGATTTTCTCCTATTCTCAATTATCTCAATGAGTTGATCAATACTGGTTTGAATGGCATCTTGTTGGTCAAGGAAAGCTTTTAGGCACTCAAGGGCAGGCAATTGGAGTTGGATAGGTAATTTAGCTTCAGCACAGTTACCAATTGAAACGGGATATATCCAGTTGATGCTTTTACAGTTGGACGGTCAACCCACAAAGCATATTTAATTTTGCTATCCTAATTTCTTTTGTTTTCCTCAGTCATTCGCTTCATTAGTTTTACAAGATTTTTATTGCTAGACTCAGCTTGACCATTTCCTTGAGGGTAATAGTTAGAGGAATGTGACAATATTATACCATATTTAGTACACAGGGATGTCAAAGCCTTAGAATCAAATGCTTTTGCATTGTCAGTAACAATCTTGGCAAGAACACCGAATCTGGTAATAATTCTTTCCTCAAGGAAATCCATGACTACTTGGTCAATTGCTTTCTTGGTTGGTATAGCCTCAACCCACTTGGTGAAGTAATCAGTGACCGTGAAAATCCATTTATGCCCATTGCTTGAATTGTCTTTGAATTCACCTGAAATCAAGACCTCATTGTATAAAGGGTGCATAAACAACAACATTCCTTAGAGGCATGTCAGTGAGTTGTTGTTTGCCAACAAACAATTGGCATGGCTAACAACATTTTACAAAGTTCAATGTATCAAGTTTAACCAAAGATAGTTGGCCAATAATAACCCCCCCTTAGGATTTTGTACGTGGTAGTTTTAGCAGCATAATGCCCTCCACAAAATCCTATGTAAAGTTCCTTCATTAGATTCTCAGACTCCTCTTTGCTAACACATCGAAGGATCACTCCGCCAGGGCTCATCCAACCAAGGCCATCTTGAGTTAGACAGTACTTGCCTGCTTTTAATCTCAGGGCTCTTCTTTGGTGATCGACAAAGGTGCAGGGGAGCAGACAAGTTGCACAAGTAATAGATGATGTCGGCATATCATTCATCATTTTCAAGCTCAATAGAAATAGCACACACTTGCTCGCTTTCCCCTTCCTGGATAGCCTTGTTATTACTTGTCGTTAACATTTCAACTAAGCCTTGACCCTTAATGATTTTCTTGGGACATATATCTAAATCATATTCTTATATTTTCGCCACCCATTCCCCCCTAGATCCAAGTCATTATGTTTGCGATGGTACATCTTTCACGTCAGGGTAAGGGACATAGGCATATATCTTGTTGTACCCTACATATGCTCTAAAATATTTGAGAGACTTGACAAGGGCGTAAGCTTGTTTTTCAACGATAGTGTATCTTGTCTCTACATCTCGAAGTGGTTTACTCTTGAAAGCTATTGGATGGTCTCTTCCTTCATTGTCCTTTTGCATGAGTATACCAGAAATAGTATCTTTAGAGGCAAATGAATAGATGATGAAGTCTTTAGCATAATCAAGATTGGCAATGACAAGAGTAGAAGCAATTTTTTCCTTAATTTCCTCAAAAGAACTATTCTTTGAAAGGTTATTTATGGGTTTGACAATTTCTGCAAAGTTTGATATAAATCTTCTCACGAAATTGATTTTTCCAAAGAATGACCTCAAGGATAAATTATCCTTTGGGGGAGGTATTTTCTTGATTACTTCGATCCTTTCCAAATCAATACTAATCTCGTCTTTAGACACCACATGCCCAAGCAATTTGCCTCTATCGACCCCAAAGATGCATTTCTTAGGATTAAGGGATATGTTGTATTTCCTACATTTCTCAAATACCTTCCTCGGATGTTTGCAATGATCTTTTCTTTTTTTGGAGGCCACAGTTAAATCATCCTGGTATATTTCCATGATTTTCCCTATAAGATCTCTAAAAGCAAAATCCATGGCCCTTTGGAAAGTGGACCCGGCGTTGAGCAACCCGAAGGGCATCCTTGTTGAAGTTTCTAAGTCTACCAGTTAGAAACCCTCCATGCACTTTATCTGATTTATTCCTACCTACTTGTTCCGTTACTTAACAAGTTATTTACAATGTAAATACTGAAAATAAACACTAGTGCATGCTCAACATATTACAGATCAACTACTGAAGGAAACAGAAACAATCACACCAAATGACACCGTTATTTTTGGACCAATGTCCCCGAAAAAACCCAATGCGGGAAAACCGGTGCAGTTATTTGAAGGTTTTCTTATTAAGCAATTTCAGAGTACAATCTGGGTACCAAATCCTGCTTACCCAACAGAGAATTTCCTTGGCAGTAATACCTCTCAGTTTGAGACAAATGTCCCGGCTGAAACCCCGGATAAACTTTCCGGCAGCTCCTCAGCTCCAATCTGCCCCAAAAACCCCAGCGTCTACCTTTTTGGACTGCGTCAGCCTCTCTCTGCCCAGCGCTGGCCCTGCGTCACCCTGAATGGGTCTGCGTTAGCCTCAAGAGGCCCTGCGTCAGCCTTCTGGCCCTCTGCATCAACAACGCTAGCCTCTCTGAAGCACTGCGCAGCTCCTGGCTGCCTCTGCATGGCCCTGCATGAACCCTGGCTGCTACTGCGTCACTCTCTCTGGCTCATGCGCTACTCTCCCAGCACTATCTCTACTTCTCTGTCTCTCTATACTCAATGCCCCTCCGCTGCAACTCCGATCACTGATTCTATCTCTCTTAGCAAACCCCGCTCTAGAGAATAGAATCATTGATCACTCTGGTGTACCCTACAAGTGACCCTCAAGCCTCCTCTTATACTTTTCTCGTTGACATATCAACAGCCGAGATTAAGTCCCTAATTGACGGCTAAGATTAGATTTGGCTTGATCCATGTATTTTGGACCATTCTAACACAGTTTTATATTAATCCACATTAATATTTTAGTTTCCTAAGTTTAGACTTAGGGACTCCATTAAAAATATTAATCATTTTAATATCTCCTAGACTGTTTAGAATCTACCCAAACCCTTTCTGGGTATTGGAGATCTCATGTGCCCCAACCTCTCCACCAAATTTCGTGGCTAGAGCACATCCGATGCTACCACAAATCAACGCTCCCTCTTAGTGAGGACTGTGCTCTAGCAATACTCCTCGCTAAGTATTACTCTGATCATTCGGCATCAGTCCCTGTGTTGATGCTAGGCTTGCTACCCACCATCCTTTGCACTGTAGTATCCTATACTGCTGCCCATGGTTCTACCACTGCCACTGCTAGCCTCGCGCTGTCTCAGGACTCCTACATTGTAGCTCTCTCTACTGCTCCATCCGCATCCATCTCTACCCACATCAGCCAGTCCTGCTACTCCTCTTCGGGGCTCCCGTAGCAAGGTCTAATCCAAGAGGCTGGGTACCTCGAGGATCCTGCCCCTCATCGCCTGTAGTCCATTTGACTACAGCTCGATGTCTCCCCACTTCCGCTCAAGTGGTGCGTGTGCACTCATGGCACAGTCATCGTCTGTCAACACTTCCTTCTCTGCCCTTGCTGGCGCTGCCTTAGTCTCGGAAGACTCTCCCTTACTCTTCTTCCTTGGACACTGGGTCGCATAATGACCCAGCTCCCCACAATGGAAGCACTTAATCTTGGAGAGATCCTTCTTCTTCCGCTTTTCTTGCTTTCCCTCAAATGCTAGGGCAACATCTTCCTCCTCCTGCTTGACTTTGATCCCTTTACTGCACCTTCCCGCCTTTGACTATCGTTTGATCTCTTCCTGGCGAAGAGCCGCCCACATCTCATCCCAAGGTGGAAGTGTCCCTCTGCCCAGTATACTCTGGACAAATACCTCCCAGTCTTCTGACCCAACATTCAAGGTTGTCCTCACCATTAATTCCTGATCCGGCGGGGCTTCTATAATAGTCAACTAATCTCAGATCTCATTTAATCCTTCGAGGAAGGTGTCAATTAGTTCTCCTGTCTTCATCTGATACGACCTCAACTGATTTTCTAGTAACATTCTTCTCTGCACAAAAGTATGCTGGTACAATTTCTTAAGGGCTCCCCACATCTCATATGTCGTTCCTTCTAGGCAATGTGTGGTACTACATGGTCCTTGACCCCATTAAGGATGATGCTCTTGGCCATCGCCATTGCCTCCTCGTACTTATCGATATCATTTGGGTCGACTGGGATAGCTATCGTCTTCAAGGCAAAGTGCTTGACACGATTTCTGTCAAGTACGGATAAGATTCTGGCCTTCCAGACTGCGAAGTTTGATGCTTCATCCAGCCTGTCCTGGTCTCTTACTCCGTGTAGTGCCATGACGCTCTTCTACTTCCCTCCTGGAAGTTCTCGCTCTGACTCTCTCTGAGTCTCGATTTCCCTTCTGGAAATCCTTTTGCCGATGTCGAGATGCCCCCTGCTCTGATCGTTTGTGCAATCGCACCACTGATCTAGGTTTCTCGGCTAGAAACCCTCGGTAGCAACTCCTTCCTCTTGGCCTTCCCCTGTCAAGTATTGTTCTGACTATAGTACCTCACCAGCTCCACTCTGCAATGTTCCCACAACCTTCTAAACCCTAGCAACCTGAAGGTGAGAGCTCCTAAGCTCTGCACAATCCCGGCACCAGCAACCCGGCCTCCTCAGCCAACTGCATCAGCCCTCCTAGCTTCTGCGTGGCTCTACATGAGGCTCCCTTTGCCTCCCTTAGCCTTTGCGCTGCCTCTTCCTGGCTCAACCTTGATGACGCAGGCACTACGTCACCCTTCCCTTGTTGCTCTATTAGAAACAACTTCTGTCACTCGGGATAGTTGTTTTTTGCTGCTATTGCTCCGCTCGGCTGATGTCCTCAGTGCCACTGTGATCTGCAACCACGCTCTAATACCATGTTGAAGTTTCTAAGTCTACCAGTTAGAAACCCTCCATGCACTTTATCTGATTTATTCCTACCTACTTGTTCCGTTATTTCACAAGTTATTTACAATGTAAATACTGAAAATAAACACTAGTGCATGCTCAACATATTACAGATCAACTACTGAAGGAAACAGAAACAATCACACCAGATGACACCGTTATTTTTGGACCAATGTCCCCAGAAAAACCCAATGCGGGAAAACCGATGCAACTATCTGAGGGTTTTCTTATTAAGCAATTTCAAAGTACAATCTGGGTACCAAATCCGGCTTACCCAACAGAGAATTTCCTTGGAAGTAATACCTCTCAGTTTGAGACAAATGTCTCAGCTAAAACCCTGGATAAACTTTCCGGCAGCTCCTCAGCTCCAATCTGCCACAGAAACCCCAGCGTCTGCCTTTCTGGACTGCGTCAACCTCTTTATGCCCAGCGTTGGCCCTGCGTATTGGAGATCTCATGTGCCCCAACCTCTCCACCAAATTTCGTGGCTAGAGCACATCCGATGCTACCACAAATCAACAGTCCTACGATACATATAAGTTCATTCCCCATGGCATGGTAAACGCAGTTTTCAAGCGATCTTCCTCTTTCACAACAACCTGATTATACCCAGAGAAACCATCAAGAAATGACATCATTTGGGATCTAGTTATTCTCTGCAGCAAGTTTTCCATATTTGACAACGGGTAATTATCTTTTAGGCATACTTGGTTAAGTTCCCTAAATTCAATGCACATCCCAATATTGTCAGTCTTTTTAAGGGTGATAATAGGGTTGGAGATCCAAGAGGAATGTCGAACGGGAGCAATGATGCCTGCATCAACCATCTTTTGAAGTTCTTCTTTGACCAAAGTTCGAGATTTATTTGCCTACACCTTTGCCACGCAGGTTTGTCCCCTTCTTTGAGATGGATAGTGTGTTGTATAATCCTTCTTTGAGATGGATAGTGTGTTGTATAATCTCCGAGCTATATGATTTTAGATCATCATAGGACCAGGCAAACACATCCTTGAATTCCCTTAACAGTCTTGCGAGCTCATCCCTTTCCTCTTTGGTCAACCCTTTCTCAATCTTAATTATTGGAGGGGATGATTCAATCCCTAGGTTGATGTCAATGGTATCAAGTGAATCATGATCCTCAGGTTTGGTTATATTAAGATCATCTATGTTGAAGTGTTGTTCATTGATTAGGTCATTTTCCTTGGTGGATGGTTCGTCTTGGTTCTGGGGGGAAGTCCTTTATCTCCTTGTCATCTTCAAATACCAAACAATGGTCCTTATAATCAGGAAAAGGGGGTCTATGAATGGTATATACGACGCATCTTCCCAATTTAGCGATACTTTCAACAATGCATTGGGATCTCGACACGGCCACAACTAAAGCATCAGCAATGGAATTGAGGGCTCGAGGAATAGCTCGGAATGAGACCTCTTTGGAAGCCCTTAATCATATGGATAACCCTTTCCCAATATGGTTTCAATCTTTCCTACTTCACATTAAAAGTTCCTCTTACTTGTAGGGCAATTAGATTTGAATCCCCTATCACCATCAATCATTGGATTTGTCTTGACTTAGCAGCCCCAAGCCCCAATAGGAGAGCTTCACAGTCAACCACATTGTTGGTGTAATAAAATTGGAGCTTTAGGTCAAACATAATATTCTTCAGATGGGGATATAGGAACTATGCCAGCCCCGAAACCAGCTTGTGACTCAGCCCCATCAAAATACATAATCCAAATTCCTGGAGGAGGTGGGGCTTCAATGGGCTTGTTTTTAAATATCTTCCATTCACCAAGCTCAACACTTTCCTGATATAGGTCCTCACCAGAATCTTGCAAGCAAGTAATCATGAGGTCGGAGAATTCATGTCTAGGGATGGTTGCATAAGAGTTCTCACCTATAGGGAGATATATACTAGACTTATTTTCATTGGTGGAATTTTTTAGATCCTCCACTAGTTCCTTGGATAAAATTATTCCCCATGATGGAAGTGTTTCTACTATGACTATGTTCATGGTGATTTCCTTCTTAGGATAGTCGTGGAAGCAAACATTTTCTCCCTCTATCACCCCATGCACCTCAACGTCCTCGAAATTCAGAATTAATTTATCAATGCGCTCTTTGGAAACTTGAAGTCCTAGATTTTGCATTATCTTTAATGGTATGATGTCGACAGGGCTTCTTGAATTTAAGATACAATTTCTTAAGATGTGACCACTGATATCTAGGGTAATGTAAAAAGGATCATTCAAATCTAATGTTATCATGATGGGAAGCTTTGGGGCATTGCAATCATGAGGTCTTTCCTTGCACTTTTTTCTTTTTCCTTTTTTTGTTTTTGGCAACATCTTGTCTTCACTAGGTGATGAGTCGTTTTCTTCTATAGGAATGTCAAGATCATCAATTTGCACAATGTTCACTAATGTTTCCCTCATAGCTTGATCAAGATTAAAGGTAATGTTTTGGGTTTGAAAAGGTCAGTGGGTTTCTTATTCTTGACATCTGAAGCTAATTTCCAGTAAAGATACTGAAATAGGTCGCAAGGATCACTTATTTTAGGGGCCTTAGCTCTTTAGGGATCTAATGCACCATGGTGTTGAATCTCTAGTTTAACTCTTTGATGGGTCGGTCCTTGTCCCTTTTACTAGAGAGGAAAACCTTTATATAATTCCACCACATCCCTTTCAAGAAACCATTTCCTTTTGAATGTATTGGCAAAGTCATCCCATGACGAAATAGATAAGGGACTTAAGGTTTTATACCATATTCGAGCATCACCTTGAAGTGTCACGGTGGATGAAAGGAAAACCTTTATATAATTCCACCACATCCCTTTCAAGAAACCATTTCCTTTTGAATGTATTGGCAAAGTCATCCCATGACGAAATAGATAAGGGACTTAAGGTTTTATACCATATTCGAGCATCACCTTGAAGTGTCATGGTGGATGAAATCATGTGATCATCTTCACTATATGTTGAGTTTACATACTTGGTATTCAAATTTGGTGAGATGCTCTTGAGGATCGTCTTTTCCGCTATATACTGGCAAGTGTGGGTTTTCTGGGGGAGGATGTAGAAGGGCCCTAAGAATATTTGAAAAATTCAAAGGAATGAAAAACTCATACTTACATTTCCTTTCATTAGCTACCCTATCAAAGAAAGAAGTATGAGGAGACTCATTACCTCTCCATTAGTAAGCCAGCATTTCAGGGTTCTCCATTTTGATAAGGGTATTGTGGAGTCGCCAGAGGAAGACTTGTAACATCATCAATGAACCAATTCCTCAATGATTCACAAGGGAGGTAGACCTACTTCCTCTCCGGCAACGGCGCCAAAAATGCTACCGCTCAATTTAACAAGGGTCCTAAGAGGGGTTTTTAAGGGACTACTACTAGATCAAGTCGAAACAATGGGACAAGGACCCACTGTCACCTCAACCGATGTCCCATGCTCTTTACGAACTTTCATCAATGGGAGGAATCTCGATATGAGAAAATCACAAGGAGGTATAAGTCAATAATAAGATATATAGTGATTTCTAAAGCCCATTCACCAGAGAGGCTCAAATAATAAGGTTTGCTTGATTAAAAGCAAGGTAAGGGACTCTCTAAGAAAGGCTCAAGGAAGGCTTAGACCTAGGAAATGATAAATCAATTTGATGGTTATGCCTAGACCAAAGCTTCCCAAGGAGAAGGGAATGATCTCTATTGAAGTTCTTGTAAGATGATATTTTATATAAAGAATGGGACCAGAAAGAGACCAAGGATACCCAAACAAGACCTAGGATTTAGGGTGTAATTTTCAACTAAGAATCTAAGTCAAGCAAAGGGGAAGAAGGGATCAATAATAGATGAGCTTCCTTTGAATTTTCAAGCAAAATAGATCCCTTAGAATGTCACTAAGCTAGAAAGGCCAAGAACGAAACGATTTTGGAGCTAGGGCTTGGTGTTTCTCGCAAACTGACCATGGGATTGGCTTCAATTTTCGGGGGCATGTAGGAGACACCCCAACGCAGTTCCTCACCAACTCGTTGGGCAAGATGATGGCTCTAATGGAATTCTTTGGATGTCCCAGCTAGGCCATTTAGGGTTAGGGCAAAAAATTTGAATAAAGAAGAGGAATTTAGGGTGGTCACTATGAAAATTTCTAAATAAAAATCCAACTGTAGTGATTTATATTATTTCTTCTACTTATTAACTCAGAAATAAGTTATTCACAATGTTCTTACGGCAAATGTTGAAATAAATTCTACTGCAGCCCTCACAATTAAAAATATTGCGGAAAGTAAATGCAAAGAAAAATACTGGCACAAATACAATCACAATGACATAAATATTTTGGACAATCATCCCCGGAAAAACCCAATGTGGGAAAATCGGTGCAACAGATGAGGGTTTCTTTATTATTCTTTAGCAAAATCTCATGTACAAGTTACAACCAACAGAACAAAAGTGAGAAAATTTACAAACGCTTCCTGACAAATCTTTGATCCTAGAGAAGTACTCATTTTCCCTCTGAATCCTTCTGCGTCAATTTTCCCACGCTGGCCCAGCGTCAAATTGCCCACATAGTCCCAGCGTCAACCTGCCTCTGCGCTGCCTCTTTCTACGTCACAGCTTCTGCTATCTCTCCCTACTCTACGTCTTCTTGCCTTGCACTCTCGACTAATGTTGATGCCCTCTCTTTCTTTCTCACCTACAACTCTCCCTCTGATTCGATTTTCTCTTGCCGAACTTCGACCAGTGAGAAAATCGATCTTACTCGGGTAATTGAGTATCTGCCTCTGGTGTGTTCTCCAAGTGCCCATCAATCTTCCTCTTATAATCCTCTCGTTGATCAATCAACGGCCCAGATTAGATCCTAATCAATGACTAGGATCATATTGACTTAATCTACGCCTTCTTCTAGAAGTTTCTCCCACAGTTTAGATTAATACCCATTAATTATTTTAATTTACTCCGTTTAGACTTAGGGTCCCATTAAAAATAATTAATTATTTTAATAAAATTGTCTCCGTGTGGATTTTCCCAAAACGATTTCTGGGTATTGGAGAATGCATGTGTCTAAGCTTCCTTGCAAAATTTGAGACTTATAACACAACCGATGCTACCAAAAATCAACAATCACTGAGGATTAAGACCAATGCATAGCCAATTGTGGAGAATGGAGTCAAAGTGAATTTGATTTTAGGATTTTCGCTATACCAAGGAGTCCTATTCCAACTTTGCTAGCCCTAGAGAGGCAGCGACAAGGTCACAAGAACGAATTTATACTTTGCTTTGCAAATTTATGGAGTTTCAAGGTGAAAGGTATCTACCCACCCCTAGGAATAATCTGATCTTCTTGCCAAGATGTGTAACATATACAACGAGCCAACATTACACGTGTTCATGAATTTCGCATCAATAATTAGGGCACAAACATAATCAAAGCATAGCATTCCATACATTAGAGATAAAACATGAACAATTTCGCATAAGAGAGCACTTACATGACAAAAAGATAATATCCATCCATTAGATTTGCAACAATGAAGCTCCAAGATAAGATAGCAATTATCCAAACATCACAATGCATCAATAAATATACAATCCATCCATCAATAACAGGTCTAAGTTCTTTTCTCAGAACAAATACAAATCCAAGTGATGATGAATGAGAGAGAATGCCCCTCTTATGTTTATACAATCCTCCAAGGGATTCGAATGGCCTAATTTACCCTAAAGATGCCCTTAAAATAAAATAATGTGCAAAATAACGATACTTTTGGTGACAAGCCCACCAAATAGCTCCACAATAAGAATAATTAGCCTCTCAAGAGGGCCGAAATGATAGAAATGTATCTAGAAGGGCCTTTGGAAGGCCAAATGAAGTCCCTCAAGTGCCACAATATATAGGAGGGCTCAAATAATAGTGATGATGGGGGTGGCCCCTTGATCTCCAAGCAAATGATCAGTGGTGTTCCCAAGTGGCTGTGGGGGCCACAGAGAACATCCTCATGGGTTTCCAACTGAATCGAACAAGCATGTGCTCCTTCTGTAAGGGTTGGAACAATGATGCAAGCCCTCCCTTGTCTCCCTAGGAGAAACCAAACCCCATCTGGGCCCTAGATCAACTGCCATGTGTGTGGTGCAAGTCTGTAACCGACTGGGAAAGGTGGTCCAGGTGCATCATCATCATCGAATAAATGGGACATGAGCGAGCAATAAATGTTTTTGAAGGATCTCATGGCGTGCCTATCTGCTCTCTGTTATAGTGGAGGACCATGGCTCTCAACACTCACCCTAAAAGTGCCATTAAGACCCTATGGAGGGCTTGGACCCTGTATGGGGAGACCTAACCCCAAGATAAAGACCCACATGCAATCCTGTATAAGATCCAATGTGTCTCCTCACCTTCCAGTACAACAATTCATTAGTATAGTTGAGCAAATGAGCTTACAAATCATGGAACCAAGTGGACACTTCATAGTGGCATGCCCTTCCATAATGGGTTTTAGTGTGTACGGTGCCTCCAAGTTCAAGAGCGAGGTTAATCAAGGACCCTATTAGGTTGTTTCAACCTCTACAGGAGTGACAAGTCCATGGTACATCCATCATAAGGCAGGTGTCAATGTGTTATAATGATGGAATGAAGTGGGGAATCAAGGTAAGGCTCCAAACCACATGCCATGGTACCAGGGTAGTTATGATAACGAGAAGCCCACACTTGGGTGTATAGATGTAGGAGGGAGAAATCGTGGTACATGAGTTACCCTGACCTTTGTTTTTCCACCCTTCTTCACATGTGTTTTGCCTTTTGTTGATTTTTATTTTATAACTGCTCAAGGCTCCAGGGGATGAAAGCATGATGTGAATGATATAGCAGTGAATACGCCCTTTAGGGTTGGGCAATTCAATGCCCGCCAAGGGTTGGGACAATCATGGGTTCCTTAAACATGCAAGGGGGGCCACTATAGGGGCCCTAGGAACCAGGGTGATGGCCATAATGATAGCGGGGAGAGCTCATGTTGTGTCTTTTGCCCACATGTTAAATTTGTATGTCCTGATCATCATTTGCATTTTATGATACATTTATTGTTGTAAGTGACCAAATTATGCTTTTTACTTTCTTTTTAGCTACATTAACCTCTGAGGCATCGTTCCAGGCCTGACCCAAAGTGTGGACAATGATAGGGGGAGGCTAACTCCTTGTGGACCCAATGGACAAATGTGGACCCGGATGGGAAATATGTGGAAAAGGGTTATAATGAGCGAAGGGGAGTGATGTATGTGGTGTAGGAAAGTGAGACCACGCAACCAAAATCGGTATTTCCCATGTTGTTCCACTCCTAAAGCTAGTAGTTGTTACCCACCACTTGTGGGTGATATCCATTGGAGAAAAAATCTCCTAGATGGTCCTCAACCAACCTCGGAGGTATGGATTTTCAATGTGTAGTTGGGTATTTTTGTATACTTATCATGGACACTTTTGGGCATAGATTAATGGGGGGATTCGACGGAAAGAGTGGACTTGGTTTGTACTCTTGTCTCCTCTGTCCAATTTGATGGTTAACCTTTTATCTTAGTCCTATGGGATCTCCTTTATTGGCTACTAGCTTTAGGAGTGGCACTACATGGGAAACCTTGATTTTGGTTGTGGTCTCACTTCCCGACACCATATACATCACTCCCTTCCGCTCATTGTAACCCCTTTCACCATATTTCCCATCAGGGTCCACATTTGTCCATTGGGTCCACAAGGAATTAGCTTCCCCCTCCCCTTGTCCACACTTTGGGTCGAGCTTAGAACGATGCCCCAAAGGTTGTGCAGCTAAAAAGAAAGGAAAAAGCATAATTTGGCCACTCTCAACAGGAAATGTACCACAAAAATGCAAAAATTGTTGGAACATACAAATTCAGCACGTGGACAAAAGCCAAACATGAGCTCTACCCCTATCATTATGGCCATCACCCTGGTTCCTAGGGAACCTCATATCGACCCCTTACATCATTAAGGAACCAATGATTGTCCCAACCCCTGGTGGGCGATGAACTGCCCCGCCTTAAGCGAGCATCTACTGCTATATCTTACACATCATGCTCTCATCCATAGTTTTAAAAACCAGTCGGTCTGAAACAGAAACTAGTCAAACCAGCGAGGTCAGGCATAAAACCCAGTCAAAGGGGCAACTTCGCCGATTTTTCACAAAAATCAAGCCTAACCAACCAGTTTATGACAGAACCAATCGGTTTATGGGTAAATCGGCCAGTTCATTGCCGCGTCAACTGCGGACCCACCGGGAAGCTTTTTTGCGGCCACTAAAGTGGTTTGGAGGGAAACTAAGGGTTGTTTCCCTCCAAAAACACCCCCTCCAAGCCAATAAAAGGAGGTCTCCCCTCTCATTTGTCTCACACATCTCATTTGGAGTTTTTGTGAGTTTTATTGGGAGCTTGGAGAGTGTTGAGTTTTGGCTGAGTAGTCATCTTGGAGGCTTGGAGTTGGACTTGGAGCTATTTTGGAGATAGTTTGGAGTTGTTAGTAGACTTGGCATCTTTAAGAGGACGTTAAGGAAGCTAGTTTGCATTTCCAAATAAGGATTTTCGCTTGAAAAATCCATATTTCACTATTGTCCATGTATTTAATTTTTTATGTGTTCTATGCTACATTGTTATCAAATCTCTAGTTCTTTGCTATCAAATTTTGTAGGCTAAATATGCCCATTTTTTCCCCAAATTTATCTTAGGTTTTCCATTTTTCTTAGCTGCAATTTTTTTTTTAATGGCTTATTTCTTTGCAAATTTCAAATATTTCTAGCCACCATGCCTCCAAAAGCCAAGGACAATGCAAGGGCTCATTGTGATTTGATTGATGGAAAAATGATATGCAAATTTTGCAATAAATCTATTGGAGGTGGGGGTATTCTCAGGTTGAAACAACACTTGGTTGGGATAAGAGGCAAAGTAAAGCCACATGATGCACCAAAAGAAGAGTTAGGTCATGTTAGGGCAAAATACCTTCCCAAGTTTGACAAGTTTGAGGAGAATAAGGCTAGGGAGAAGGCTATCCAAGAAGAAATTGCAAAGAAGAATGAAATTTTACAAGTCATGAAAGAGCAAAGAAGAAGGAAATTTTACAAGCCATGAAAGAGCAAAGAAGAAGGAAATTTTACAAGTCATGAAAGAGAGTGGGTATGACGATTTTGAGATTCAAGACTCCTCTTTTATCCCTTCCACCAATCACCCCTTTCACTATGTTCCTCCTGCTCTTGGGCCTTTTCATCAAGGCCAACAATCTAAAGGAACGGAGAGGTCGAATATCTAGAGTTATTTCTCATCCTTTGCCACCACTGCCTCCTCTAATCCCACTTCCTCCCAGCCAAGTCGTCAACCCACTTTGGATGAACATTGGAAAAAACAATGCAAAGAATCTTCTTTTCAATACATTGCTAGATGGTGGTATGATGCAGATATCCCATTTAATGTTGCTCGCTCACCTTATTACCAAGCTATGTGGGACTCTGTTATAGCTACAAGAAAGGGCTTCAAAGGCCCTACTATGCATGACTTGCGGGGAGCTCTTTTGAAGATAGAGATTTCTTCCATTGATGAGTATTTCGCTGAGTATAAAAAGTCATAGCTCAAAACGGGTTGTTCAATCATGTCAGATTGATGGACAAATGGAAAGAACCGCACTATCATTAATTTCCTCGTTTCTTGCCCTCAAGGAACCATGTTTTTTAGATCAGTTGATGCATCTAATAAAGTGAAGGATGCAAACCTTCTATTTGAGCTTTTGGATGACATTATTAAGGAAGTGGGGGAGCAGAGTGTTCTATAGGTCATCACAAATAATGCCTCAAACTATGTTCTTGTTGGAAAGATGCTTGAGTCCAAATATAAGACCATATTTTGGACTCCATGTGCTGCACATTGCATATACCTCATGCTTGAGGGCATAGGCAAAGTGAAGTGGGTAGAAAACATTGTAGAACATCCCAAATGCATTACAAAATACATCTACAACCACTCATGGGTAATGAACCTAATGAGGAAAAACATTGGGGCAAAGACTTTGTTAGGCCTGCAATTGCGATTGGGTTTTTGAGATCCAAATAATATCATTGTATGTTTTACAAACAAAATTGTGATAATTTCCTTGTTATCACTCTATATCTAGATGATGTTGTGGTAATTTCCTTGTTATCACTCTATATGTAGATGATGTGTTATTCTTTGGTAAGAGTAAAGGTGTGATTCATGATTTAAAGTTTCACTTTCAGCACAATTTGATATGAAGCCCAATTTGATATGAAGGACTTGGAAGCTACAAAATATATCTTAGGAATGGAGATCAGGAGAGTGAGAACAAATAGGAAGCTTTGATTAAATCAGAGTAAGTGTGTAAACTCTATTCGACAGCATTTTCGTATGGTACATCGCAGAGCATTGAGTGCTTCAATTTCTATGGGAACTAAGCTTTCAGTTGATTTCTTAAGGCTTACGGCAAGGTCACTTGGAAGGAGCCACCACTTACGCACCAGATGCAACTCCAATCAAGAATTCACAAGCGCTAAACAGAGGTTGCAGTTCTTCACATTGCTAGTTGAAGGGTCCTTCCAAGGCTCTTTTACTAGCTAGAAGTCCTTATTAGCACCTTGCTGCCGAAAAAGCTCGTAAGCAAGATAAATTGTTAGATGCTTATGACATGTGTGTTGACTTGAGTGGGTGTTAGGGACTCACATGAAAGATCTGTGGTGCTTAAGTACACAGACCCACTCTTTCGTGATTCGGAAATATTATGGACGGAACCTTAAATAGGGCTTCGCCCACACAACATATCCGACAATCTAAAACAGAAGGAATCAATGTTGGAATAAAATGCTAAAACACTAAACTACATGTACCTACTCATAATCGATTTATTAACAATTTTTTGAGATAACAATGAAGCCTAAAATATCTCAAAAGAGAGTTTAATCTTTGAAGCTTTCTTGTCTGTTTTTGCGGATTACCTTAACGAGTATCGCAAGACAAAGCAAGCAAGAATGAAGCTGATAGGGAAGACACAGGGTGGCACTGTCATGTAGCCGTTGAAAGGTAAGTCAACCTACCGGGGTTGTCCGGGGTCCAATTGCAGTGCGTTAACTGCAAAACACTAACGAAATAAAAGGAAAATAGAAAAGAAACGCGGCATTCACAAATGCAGGGAAAGGTTTGGGCTATATCCAAGGCAGAATTCTCTGCATTTTCAAAAAAAACGGCTACTGCAGTGGAAAAACCTCCAAGGTACTCCAAATGCTACAGAATGGGGAAAAGGATGGCGAGAATTTCACAGCCGCTTGAAACAGATATAAAGAAGCAAACAAATCGAGCAAGAACGCTTCAAAATGATTCAGCAAATGCAAATGCTACACGGCCTAAATGAAAATAGCTTAATGCTGAAATAAATTTCAAGAATTTAACGCAGAAAGAGGAAAAAGCATACACTCAAGCAAGATACCTTACCCAATACGTCATAAACTCTGCGAGAAAATTGTTTGCACACTTCAGCGTTCTGTCCGACTGAAAATACAAGAAAAAACCAGCTCGCCAACCAGGCCTCCCGATTAATATACAGCAGTGACGGACAAAGGCAGTGACCACGGCATACTCCACTGGCTATCGCCGGTCGCCCATACGGTCTGCCACCTGTTGTGAGGATCGCTGATCGGTGTTTTGAAGCAAATAAATTATGTCGATGATCTGACGGCTGGATGTACTAAAGCGAGATTATACAGTCCCTCAACGCCATTTTGGACTATTTTTTTTCCTCAAATAATTATGAAGCAAATGTTGCATGTGTGCCTCAACACCTTTTTGCACCTTTTTTTCATCAAATAATTAGGTAGAAAATTGTTGCATTTATGACCATGTAATGCATGGCGCGAGGGGAATTAAATCAATAATTAATTGGTAATTGTTGCATTTATGCCCATGTAATGCATGGCGCGTGGGGAATTAAACCAATAATCAATTGGTAGAATCTTCAAATGTATTAGTGGGTGTGAGTTTATTTTTCTACATATTAGTGGTGGAATACTCAAATGTATTTTGGTAGGGGTGGAAATCTTTTTATGAGTTATTAGCAAATTATTTAAGACAAGTAGTTTTTTTTAAATAATAGTTAATTATTTAATTTTATATATAAAGAGAGAAAAAGTTTGTAAATAGTAAGCCATTATCATTATTATCTATTAACAACTAAATTATAATTGATTTTACTATTATCAATTTTTTCTTTTACAAAACAGATATTATTTAATTAAGTAAAGTTTTTCGGTACAAATCAAATAAGAAAAATTTTGGCGGACGCGTTTCAAACCAACAAGTGTGGTTCATCATTAGGATTCATTATGGATCACACAAGCGGAATACAGAGATTATTTAAATTAGAAAATTATATATGTTTTTTTAATGCATACAACTTTTCTCATATATATAATGGTGGTTTTTATAATTAACTAATCAATTCATCCTCATAAGATCTTATTTCTTACCAAAATTTCACTACAATTCATCTTTATCATTAAGTTTTCAATGAAGAATGATTTATATATATATATATATATAATTCCATATTTTTAATTTCATTTTATCATTTCATGATATTAACTTTCATATCAAAATGCAATCTTCATTAAATGGTATAATAAAAGTTTATGACTTAGCAAAGATCAAGTCACCCACGGCCATGACATATATCCTTCCAACTTTATGACAATTAGTCATACTCAATGTGGTCTAGGGTCATGCCTTTGGATAATTTTAATATGGAAGAAGAGAGTGTCAAATCTATGTAACAATCATTTAAATTATGTAAAATCAAACATCTTCTAACCATGTTGAAATATAATTTTTTTTTTGTAAATCAAGATTATATTCATTCATCACAAAGAGGTACATCAGTAGCAAAATTCAGGTAGTCTCACTCCGACCGGGTTTGTTGACTATCGCGATCAGCATATGGCAAAGAAACAGAAATACAACTAGAGACACAGTCCGCAACTTAGGAGGCCAAAAGCACCAGTAGACACATAAAACAAGTAAAACACATGTAACCATGCGATTCATCTGAAGTAATGGAAGTTGGGTTGTTTGGAGTTGTCCCTCAAGGAGGAGGAGGATAGAAGGAACATTGGGCGTACTCTTCGAAGTGGGTCATCCATGACTCCAACTTCTCCACCTTCTCGAACAACAGATTTTGACCTCGCCAGACCACCACGATGCACTCTCGAACATGGCACTGGAAGTAATGCATTTTGTTCAATGTGGCAATAAGTTCTGCATGTTCTTCCTATCGCACCTACTCCGAGGTTTCTAGGCGTTCCAGTACTGACTGAATCAAATCCCGACAGTTTTCCAAATAGCATTGACGTTATTGTCTCGTTCTGCGCCCCAAACGACTCATCTTCCCTCGTCTACCCGTGCCTCTGTGGCGCATCGCTCCACCCCGTTGTTGAGTCCGCGAGATGAGACCCCCACGGTCCATCATTGAGCCACCGTGAGCCCTAGAGACCGCCTGACCTGAACGACCAGCATTTCTACTGCCCTCGCCGGAGCCAGTGGTCGCCACTGCCACTTGCAATGGAGACTCTCGTCCTCCCTGACCATCTGAATTGTGCATCGGCTCAAAAAAAGAACAGGCAATACGAGGTATAAGGCACAATATGGCAGAATCTGCACTGCTGAGAAGGGACAGAGCTAACCAGCAAAATACTACACTGACTACAACTTCAACTGCAAAGAATAGCCCCACCCACGCCAGTAGGACCACAGACAGCCAACCCATGAGAAGAGCAAGGGACCACAATTTCCAACCAGCAACAAGGAGTTGGACCTGCAATTCGTCGTCCTCGACCCTTTGTAAGACAACCATTGGCTAGAACACCTGAACTCAACAGACTTGCGCCACATAAGTCACTTAACCTTGCAAAACCCCTTGAAACAACTAAAGAGGACGGCGAGCCAAATTCTGCCCCGACGCAAAGGAGAACCCACCCACCCACAGCAGGACCTGAATGATTTTCAGAACCAGAGACCCAAATCCTCTCCCACTCAAAAGAACCAAATACCACACACCAACAAGGAAATTACCCAAGTTACTGACTCGGAAGCTAGGGAGGGGACGTCGAGGATGAAGTCGCCACCTTTCCCAGACAAGGTGCCCTCTATATTGTCTATTCCCGTGCCCGAAACTCAATCTACTCTCTCCAAAATGATACCATGCCTAGATTCCTGGCAGAAGACCACACCACCCTCCATAAACCTTCAACGGTCGCCTCTTGTCGCTCGCTTCGAGGTTGATGGAGGTTTCACACAAACAACAATAATGCCTCTTGTACACAAGATGTCATGAGAGGACAGGGAGGTCGGTCCTCGCACCAACAGCGAGGTGGTAGTCATGAATACCCACACGTAACTTCGTTAGCCCGATTTGTCACCCCCATCAAGAACAAGCTGAAATATAATTACTTTCACATATTGAGTCATTAAAATTATATCTAATCAAATAAGAGGAAATATATGAAATTGATTTGTATAATACATTAAAAAGTAATTTGATTGTAACTCGAACATGATTGTGCATTAGCAAAACTTACAAGTAGCATAAGTCTATCTTAGCTTAGAACTTATAAATTTGGAATGAAGATGAATTTGTGCCAATTTATTTTATTATAATGGTTGTAATTTTTTATTTTTGTTTTTTTTTAATGATGATTCATTGTTTTTAAAATTTTCATTTTAAAATTTTAGAGTTAAGTTATTTACATTACTTTTTAGCATTCCAATCAAATTTTTAGGTGGTCGTTGTGGTAAGTAATAGGGAGAGACGAGATTAAACTCGGTAAGTCATTGTGGTGCTTAAAAATACATAAATGAGATTAAAGATCAAAACATAATTTTAACTGTTTTTAATATTTTTAATAATGAGCAAGTGTCTAAATAATTTTCATTTCAATATGACTCTTTTTCTTCATTCTTTACCTATGCAACATGGCACTTTATCCATAATTTTAACTATTTATTTTTTTCATATTTAATTTTTTCCTTTATATTTTTATATATTTCTAATTATGGTTGAGTGTTTAAATAATTTCCACTTCTTTTAATATAAGTATTTTTCTCCATTCTCTATTTGTGCCACACAAATCAACAGAACGTGTAATGATTCTCAATATTCCAGGTTAAGAAAATGTTAGATACAAGATTATACTTCCTTTTCTATGAATATGTAAAGCATCGTGCACTAATACCACTAATTCACGGTTAGGTCTTGAATTCATATCTTGTAATGATGAGTTTAAAGAAGAAACCCGAGTTTAATTGAGGGTATTGTTATTTGTGTGTATTTTTATTTTTACTCAATGACTCAATTAGTCTCTTATTTCCATTTATATATAAAAGATAAATAATTACTTGAATATTTTTAATATCTGGAAAATAATTGAAAAGTAATAATGTATTTTGTTATTAGATATAAAATTAATTTTTAGTGTAATTTTGAAGAGTAGTTTATTAGATAAAAATAATTGTAATTCTATATTTTTAAATTCATTTTATCACTTCAAGATATTAACTTTCATATCAAAAAGCAATCTTCATTAAATGAGATAATACAAGCTTATGACTTAACCAAAAATCAAGCCATCCTCGTCGATATATATCCTTGTAACCTTATGACAATTAGTCATTCTCAATGTAGTCTAGGGTCATGCCTTTGTATAATTTTAATATGGAAGAAGAGAGTGTCAAATCTACGTAGCAACCATTTAAACCATGTAAAATCAAGCACCTTATATAATTACTTTCATATAATGAATCATTAAAATAATACCTAATTAATATAAGAAGAAAGGCATGAAATTGATTTGTATAATACATTAAAAAGTAATTTGGTTGTAACTCAATCATGATTGTGGATTAGCAAAGCTTACCTATCAAATATTTTTCGTGGTCATTGTGTTAAGTAATAGGGAGGGATGAGATTAAACGCAGTCATCCTAGCTTAAAAAATACATGAATAAGATTAAAGATCAAAACATAATATATATATGTTTCTATTTCTTTAGATATGACTCTTTTTCTCTATTCTCTATCCATGCTACACAAATCAACAAAATGTGTGATGATTCTCAATATCCCATATTAAGAAGAGGTTAGATACATGATTATAATTTTTTTTCTAATAATATGTAAAGCATTGTGTAGTAATACCAGTAATTCACACCATATTTTCTTAGGTTTTGAATTCATATCTTATAATGATGAGTTCAAGAAAGAAAGCTCGGTTTAATTGAGGGTATTGGTATTTTTGTCAATTCTTGATGATGATGATGATGGTTAACGTCCACTAAGACCAAATTTTGGTCTATCGAACCTAAGAAACGAATTATTTAGTTTGATTTAAGATTTTATTCCTATGCTCAAAAAGCTTGGAGAGAAGCCTCCCGAGCTCACTATAATTTTTACATCCTAAAAGGCCAAATTTTGGTATATCGAACCTAAGAAACGAATTATTTAGTTTCATTTAAGATTTTATTCCTATGCTCAAAAAGCTTGGAGAGAAGCCTCCCGAGCTCACTATAATTTTTACATCGTAAAAGGCTAGGAGGGTCAGTATTGCAACAAAGGTTATGAAACTGAGATCTAATGTTGTTGTAGGCAAGGCACTCTAAGAGGAAGTGATTTTCATCCTCGATGTTCATATTCTCACAGAGATGGCAAATCCTTTCCATCCATGGTGTTTTAGGAACTGACTCGTTTCATTATGGAGCTTATTCTTATTCAATGACTCAATTAGTCCTTTATTTCCATTTATATATAAAAGATAAATAATTATTTGTTTATTTTTTATATTGTGAAAAATAATTGAAAATTAATAATATATCATATTACTAGATACAAAATTCATTCTTAGTAGCCCAGGGCAGGGTTTGTTGGTGATTGAGTGTTTTGTTAAAACATGGTTTGTTGGTGATTGAGTGTTTCGTTAAGGCACTAGTTTGTAAAGGCCACTGATTTAAATGACAACTATGATTGTAGGGTTCTCACTAGTTCAAACCTTATGGGTTAAAATTTGTGGTCAAATCTTGATTTATGAAGAGTTCACCTATGAAACTTGTGATTTCAATGAATCCATTCTAGATAAATTAGATTGGAAAGTTTCTAAAAAATCGCAATTAAAGAAATTTTCTAAAAAGTTACACTTAAAAATTACTCAATAAAAAAATTATATAATTTTTTAATAGAAATATATCTATAATTATCAAATTTAATTTAATATAAATTTAGATAATTACACATTTATATTGTTTCTGAGTTTAGACTTTTGTGATCCATAATGTTTAGAGTAGATTCTTTCAGAATGATCACATCGAATAATTTCTTGGAGCCAACGTTTCGAACCCTCTACTGTGGTTCATCATCAGGGCAAAGGTGGAGTATCTGATCTAACCTTAACATTGTATATATAGGTGTAGATGCTTCAGAGAAAATAAGAAAAAACATAATGATCCGTTAGAAAGTCAAAAAATCAAAATCAAAAATTAAATAAATAAATAATTTATTTATTTTTTAAGTCAAAATAAAGTAAAACAAAACATTTAAAAAGCTAAATTTATGGAGAAAATAAAGGAAGTCAAAAACTAGGATCAATAAAAATTAATAAAAAATATAAAAATAAATAAATTTAATTAATTTATGATTCGTTAAAAAATCAAAAATCAAAAATGTTTAAATATAAAAGTAAATAAATTTAATTAATTTATGATTCGTTAAAAAATCAAAAATTAATTTTTTTAATAAATTAATTAAATAAATTTATTAGTCAAAATAAAGTTTAAAAAGCTAAATTTATGGAAAAAACAGGAAGTCAAAAACTAGGATCAATAAAAATTAATATAAAATTAAATTAAATTAATTAAATTAATTTTTTTTAAGAAAATAATATTAATTATTAAATTAAATTATTAATTAATTTATTTACTTATTAAAAAAAAAGAAACTAGGAATGGAGAGTCGGGATCCAGTTGCTACTAATTTTCCAACCTTCATCCCTATTCAGATTGTTACAATGTTTCTCAATTTCTAAAGCTTCCCTAAGCTTCCTATGATGGAAGTGCTAATTTTCCAACCTTCAACCCTATTCAGATTGTTACAATGTTTCTCAATTTCTAAAGCTTCCCTAAGCTTCCTATGATGGAAGTGCTAATTTTCCAACCTTCAACCCTATTCAGATTGTTACCATGCTTCTCAATTTCTAAAGCTTCCCTAAGCTTCCTATGATGGAAGTGATCAATTTTGGCTAAACCCGGGAGTCCTCAATACAAATTTGGTGTTTAGTATTGAACACATGTTCGGCTAAGGCAAATGAGCGAGATCTTTTATACTTAATATCAACCGCATGCTCTTGGATTCTTTACTTGATAGAGCGACCTATTTTTCAATGTGATCATTCCGAAAGAATCTACTCTAAACATTTATATTTTATTTATTTTTGTTTTTATAAATAATATAAATATGGTATATTTTATTTGTTTAATGAATAATTCAATTATTTTGTATTTATTTTTAGTTAATTTATTTAAAATTTAAATTTAAATGGTGTAATTTATATAATCAAATATTTTAAAGTTTTCAAAGCAGATTCATTTATAATTAAACATACCATTTAAATAATAAAAACCCAATCAAATTAAAAATAATAATAATATTTTAAAAAGTTTTAAATTATTATCCTATAATAATATTTTAAAAAGTTTTAAATTATTATCCTATAAAGCGAGATGAGATGTGACGTGTCACATGAAAATTACACTTTCGTTATATGGTAGTTGATCCTTGTATGAAGATTTATAATTTGTTTCTCTCACCACTCCATTTTCTAGGACGTTGTGGCAAAGTTTGAAAGAAGTCAAAGAGGGTGGCACGCAGAGTCCCAGAATATCCTCCCAACCGGAAAACACCCTGCGTCGCCTCTGTAGGTCCCTGTACCGCCACTCCGCATCCATATCCTGTACACCGCTTTCTCAGCACCTGTCCGGAAAGTTAATGTCTTGCGTTGATAAGGTGGTAAAAGTATAATAATGACAGAGATTAATTGTACGTGACAAAACAATGATTAAAACAAAATAGGAAATCCGTAGTCTAATGAGCTACAGTTTTGTCAGGAAATTAATTAAAAATTGGTAAAACTTTTTGGAAATTTTTATTATAGTTGTAAAGTTTTAAGTATTTAATAATTTCATTTCCACCGTAAAAAATTAATTTAAACATTTTCAAAATTAAATTTTATTTTACAACCCAAATTCTGATCTACATAAACCAACCCAAAAGGCCGGCCGAGTCGATAGCCGTGAAACTGTTAATGTTCAAGGTGTGCGAAGAGTTGGTGGAGTGGGATTAAGATGCAGGCCCTAATAAATGATAAATTGAGGGGAATAAGTAGATAACGATGCATTAATGCCAATTTATTTAATTTGATTTGATGGATAAATGAAAGATTTGTAAATTTTATTAATTTAATTGTTAATGGGTTTAGAAAGTTATTATTGAAATGAGTTTACATTTAAAATAATAGGATAATTTGTTTTTAAAATATAAGTAAATATTAAAAAAATAAATTTATTTATTTAAAAAAAATGTAAATATAAATAGTAATGAGATAGTTGTTATTAAATGAAGTTGTTTTTAGTCTATTTTTATTTTTATTTTTTGGTGTTGGAATCTGGGAAAAATTGAGGTGAAATCTTGATTTGTGTTATTTAAACTGGGTTTTTGATTATATAGATTCAACATCTGAAAAATCTTCAAAGCACTTTAATTATGTAGGTGTTATCCATCAAACTTGTAATTTAAATAAATTCTTCTCAAATTTTAGAAAAAATAAATGGAGTCGTTTAATGAGGCAGAGGAATAACCTGGCCGGCCAAAAGTGGCTGGAATCCCGATAAAAAAATTTCAAAAAATCTTGTAGAGGCAGTGCTTGAATCGTGTTTTTGATGGTGGAAATGGATTCAGCGCTGTCAAAAACGTCTAAGACACCTAAAATTTTGAAGTTTAACAACTATCACTTGGATTTACAAAAATCCTTGCCGGATTTTCTCTAAAAATGACCAGAATTTCCATAACTTTCCAGACAACTCCTTTGCCTCGTTAGACTACGCCAAAATAAATCGAAAAAACCGACTTGAAAAACCCAAAAAAAAATATCGCTAAATAAAACTCGTTATCAAATAAATGTAGACGCATAGAAATTGGTTCGTCTTCACAATTCCGGTGAATGTCCTCCTCAAATAATTCAATAAGCTTAATTTCAAAAAAAGTGAAAAACAAAAGTACTAAAGCTTCCGTTCGTAGATTTTGGAAATTATTAGTATTTTCCGTCAATAGCTTTTGGATAATTATCAGTTTGTATTTTGGTGAATGGATGAAAATCGCCCACAAAATCATGTTTGATTTATATTTGATTATTGAAATACTTTATTATGATGAATATTAATTTTAATAAGGTTAAATTACGGATTACTCGAGTTTCTATATGTATCCAATCATATTTGATTTATACTTTGATTATTGGAATACTTTAGAATTTTAATTTTAAGAACGTTAAATTACCAAATTACTCGAGTTTCATAGTATGCAGTATGTGTATATATTTTAATGGAAATGCATAAATTAGATATATAAAATTGAGTTTTAAAAAATAAATAAAAATCTAAAATTAGAATTTTTAATTGAAATTAATTTGATATATATTAAAATAAAACATATATTTAATTGTTTAAATAAATTTTTATTTTAAATAATATAATTATATTTATATTTAAAATAATTACCTTTATTATTAATATTATATATTTTTGTTATGTAAAATGTAATCATAAGATTATTTTCTAAAAATAAAATATATAATAGATAAAAGAAAAATACCATTTTAATATCATGGGCCATATACCATATTTATAAAATAGGTATGGTAAATAAATAAATATAAAAGAGGTATGATAAATAAATAAAACCTAAGGTATGGTAAGTAAATAAAATCTCTTTTTATATTTACTCCATAAGCCACTTTATATTTACAAACACTTAAAAAAGAGGTTTTATTTATTTACCAAGCCTATGGGCCAAACACCATGGGTCAAATTAGTATTAATAACATGCAAAAAAACATTATTAACCCTAATATTAATATTAAAAGATTAATATTATTATTATTTTTTTTACAAGAACGGTTATGGGATTTTATTAACTGATTGGCTAACAGCCTCAAATTTGGTTACAGGAGAAAGAACAAAATTCTGCATGGCTCTCCAACAGAAGGAATAAGTCTCCTACTCTTTTCAGCGTCCTTTTTTTACACTTGAGATAGTGAGCTTCGGCTGCTAATTTCCCGAGCTGGAAGATACAAACAAACTGCTGTAATATAAAGCAATAAATCATGGCGCTTTAAGGGATTGGGTCCCAAAGGATTTCTTTGTCTCTAAGAATTGTGTCGGCATCTAAGTGAACTGCCTTGTTTGCCTCAATGTTAGCTTCTTTGTTATTGTTTCTTAAGACATGGAAGTAGTTCAAATTTAGGGAGTTGGCCATTCTTTTGATCCTTGTGATAATCCTTGCAAGTAGCAGATCAGTTGGGTTGGAATTGTTCACCACTATACTTATGATAACCTGGGAATCTCCAAAGACGTTTGCCTCCTCAAGTCCCAGCCCTTTGAAGAGTTTTATACCTTGGAAAAGGGCCATCGCCTCGACTTGTATACTTCAGGCATGGCCTAATCCCCAAGCAAATCTGTGTGAAGAAGAGCCCTCTAGATTGATGATAAGCCCTCCCGCGCCAGCAATTCCTGGATTCCCTTTTGCTGCCCCATCAAAGAAGAGAGAGGGAAGAGGTTGGTTGGACAGCCAGTGCTGGAAGTCTTCTTCGTTTTTCCTGATTTGCCATTCTTTGAGTGGTGGAGGGGAGCTGCTCAATTTTTGAAATTTGAAGTTGAGGACAGATCCTAAATCTCTGTCCTACTGATTTAGATTTAAATCATCTCCTTTGTCTGCCAACCACTCAACTAGCTGGCTTTTCACTGAGTTGACAACTAATCTGTGGTCATGTTCCTTGCTCTGGAATATTCTTTTGTTTCTTTCCAACTAGACTTGCCAACTAATAAATTTAGGCAAAGCACTCCACGCTGCCCTGATTGTTTTGTTTTTTGGGAGTGGACCTGGATATCTGGTCATCCAACCTGCGAACAGTTCCAAAATTAAGGTGGGGAAAGTGAACTTGTATTTCCAGGCCTTAAGAAGTTCCTGCCAAATGGAGGTTGCAAACTGGCACTTGACCATAAGATGGAGGGCGGTTTCTGAGTTTTCTTTGCACATCATGCATCTAGAGGGGCCATGGATGCCCCTTTTCTGAAGCCTGTCTTCTGTGAGGATTTTTTCATGGCAGAGGAGCCAACAGAAGTGATCAATTTTTGGAATTGATGGGATTTTCCATACGCCAACCCAGGGGGCAGGATTGGGGGGCACATGGGGACGCTCCAGGCACTTGGCATAACCCTGAGCTACTGTGTAGCCTGCACGCGTTGAGCCCCAACCTCTCACATCCTGCCTGCGTGCGTGAGTGGGAGCCAGCCCGTGTAAATTCGTGTAGAGCGTAGCCAGCTCTGAGATCAGTGCGGGAGGAACATGGAGTTGCTTCCAACCCGCCCAGGCATCGTCCTTCCAGGTAGAAACATCCCACAGAGTGATGATATTCTGCTCAGACATCCAGCATTTCAATTCTGACGTGCCTCTCAGCTCAGCCAGCGGTGGTCTGCCCAGGATACTGTCAGTCCACAATTGAATTCGTTTGCCATTCCCCAGGATCCAGAAAGCATGATTGGTTATCAGAGGGCCAATTCTATTGATGAACAAACTGAGGTGAGTTTTGAGTTCGTTTTTTGGTCGTTCCAGGCATGTGAGCCTCGTGCCTCTAAAATATTTTCTCCACAGAGCAACTTGTACCCAACCTGGATTAGGTGCTATGATTTTCCATAATATTTTGGCTCCCATGGCTAGATTTTGGGCTCTGAGGTCTTTAAAATTCAATCCTCCCTCATAAATTGGTTTGGTGACTATTTCCCAATTGACTAGGGAAATCCTCTTCTCGTTTTGCTTACCTCCTTTCCAGAAGAATTGTCTGATTAGCTCCTCCATCTTTTTGATGATTCCCACAACTGCCAGAAGGACTGAGAATTTAAATAAAGGAAGACTACTGAGCACTGCTTTAATGAGCACTGATTTTCCGGCGATATTAAGCCAAGAAGCTCCCCAAGCTTGCATTTTGGTTTTGAATTTGTCTAACTACGGATACCAGTCTTTGCTCAGGGCCCTCCTGTGGAAAATTGGCAGCCCAAGATATTTAAATGAGGACCAGGAAACAGAGGCTGCGAATCCTAGACATCTGGCTATTGAATTTGCAATTGAAACAGGGGTATTCCAACAGTAAATATTACATTTGCCCTTGTTTAATATGCTGCCTGAAACCTTACTGTAATCTTCCAGGACTTCTTTGAATTTTTTAGCTGAGTGAAGAGAAGCAGCCCCCAGCAGTATTGTATCATCCGCAAAGAGGGCATGATTGATATTTTTTACCCCTCTTGCAATGCACAGGCCCACGATTTCATGCTCTTGTTGCTTTTTATCTAAGTTGAAACTGAGGACAGAGGCCTGAAGGACGAATAGGAGGGGTGAAAGGGGACACCCCTGCCTCAGTCCTCTAGAGGCTTTGAAAAAATCCGCCGCCCTACCATTCACCAGGGGGGCAATCCAAGGTTCTGAAATGCATGCTCTGATCCACTTGATGAAGTTTTGACCGAACCCCAGTTTATGAAGCACATCAAACAGAAACTTATGCCTAACATGATCAAATGCATTTGCAAGATCTAATTTAATAGCCATACCTTTTTCCTTTCGATGAAGGCTGGAGTGGATCGCCTCTTGAACCAACACGAAGTTGTCTACCAGCTGCCTGCCCTGAATAAATCCTCCTTGGCTGTCGGGGATGATTTTGGGTAGAATTATTTTCAACCTGTTAGCTATCACTTTGGTTATAACTTTGTACCCAATATTGCATAAGGAAATTGGGCGGAATCTGCTGAAAGAGTTTGCTCCTTTCTCTTTGGGAATGAGGGCAAGAAAGGCTGAATTTGTGCAGCCTCCAATCTTCTGGCAGTCTTGGGACTTTTGAATCATTTTGAGGAACTCCTTCTCGACGATCTGCCAACAGGTTTGTAGAAATCTAGCCGTGAAACCATCCGGTCCCGGGGCTTTGTCGGGATCCATTGCGAAAAGGGCCTCCTTGACTTCCTTGTGCGTGATTTTGCTTTCAAGTGTCTGGTTCATCTTGGAGGTGATGAGGCTAGGGACAACGTCTAGTAGGCTGTCATTGTGTTCAACTGATAGATCCTCCCTGTACAGCTTCCCAAAGTGTTCAGAGGCTGCCTTTTTTATGCATGTAAAATCCTTCAAGACGTTGTTTTCTTCTTTTATTTCCATGATGGAATTTCGCCCTTTCCTTGCTTGGGCTTGTTTATGGAAAAAGGAGGAGTTTCTATCGCCAGATTTAAGCCAAAGACTTCTGGACTTGAGCCTCCAATATTCCTCTTCTGCTAGGCAGGCCTTGTGGAAGCTTTGCTGGAGCCTGGCCTCCTTTTCCAACTCTTCTTTTGTAATTTCCGCTGCTTCAAGATGAAGGTGTTGGTTTTCTAGCTCGATTTGGATTTTTTTCCTTTGCACAACAGGGTTGGGTAGGGTCTTGGCCCAATTTTTTAGCATGGCTTTGACTCTTCTGAGTTTTTCCTCCCACACAAAGAAGGCGGATCCCTTGACTGGGTCTTTCCAACAGTCTCTGACCTTGTCCATAAAGTCTGCCTCTTTGATCCAAAGAGAGTTGAACCTGAATGGAATAGGCCCCAGGTCCTTGGGGGTCAGCAGTTCCAAGCTAACAGGCTTGTGATCTGACATGCTGCTGTGAAGGATACGCGATCTAGCTTCTAATCCAAGAAGTAGGAAGGAACTTTGCACCAAAAATCTGTCCAGTCTTGCAGCTATGTGACCCGGGCCAACCCTCTTGTTTGACGACGTGTACTTGCCAATAGTCGGCTTAGTGTCTATCAGGTCCCAATCTTGCATGAGATCTTCCACTGCTTCTCTTGCCGAATCTCTGACAATATTGCCTCCTCTTTTTTATGACGAGAGGAGGATGAGGTTGAGGTCTCCAACTATGATTATGTTCTCCAAATTTTCTAGATCTGCCAAATCTTTGATGGATTCCCAACAAAGTTTTTTTTCACTTGCATTGTTAGGAGCATATACATTGACCAGACTAATAATTTCTTTAGATTCCAAGTGCTGCAATTTTAACAAAATCCAATGAGTGTTTAGGGACTCAGAGATTAGAGAGAACTTATTTGAATTCCAGAGCGACCCAAGCCCTCTTGATGCTCCATGGGTAGAGGTTGCATGCGCTCCGTCTTTCTTCCAAAATTTTCTGCTTACTTGGAGGAAGGCTGAATCCTCCAGTTTAGTCTCCTGGATGAGAAGAATGTCCGGGGCTTCCAGTCTTATCAGACTATTCATTGCTTCTTCCTTAGCTTTGGAGCCCATTCCCCTACAATTCTAGGAGACTATCTTCATCATTTACTTTTGTTGTGATGAGCTCCTTTGGAGCTCTGGGTTTGGATCCTCTTCATCTTTGGGTTTTTGCTAGGAGTTTCTCTAGCGTTGGCTGGCTGCCCTGAAGCTTTTCTTTGTATGTTTCTTGAACCCTTTTTTCCTTTGTTGACATTCGTCCTCTTGTAGATCTTCTGGGGGTAGACTGTGAATCCCCTATTTCCCCTTCTTCCTCTGATTCCTCGAACTCTTGGGTTTCCTCCTCTTCTTTTGAGATCTTCCCTTTGGATCTCTCTGGTACGCTTTTGGATTTAGGCGGAGAGACTTCTTTCGGAATTTCTGTCTCCTGAGTATTCATGATTTCAGATCCAAGGATCTCAAATTTGTTCCCTTGGCTTTCCATGGGTGGATGTTGGGCAGGGCCCGTTTGGGGGGCTCTAGCGTTAACATTTGCATTCTTCTTGAATGAATTTTTGGGTCTTTTTGCCTGATTCCATCCTTCTTCCTTCCCTTTTTCCTCTAGCCCTATGGACGGGCAATCTCTGGCGAAGTGTCTGTAGACTTAACACTTCCGGCATTTGAATGACAGTTGTTCATAGTCCAACTTCTGAACATGCGTCCAAGGACCTACCCTTAATTTGATGGCTTCTGGTAATCCGACCTCCACATCTACCTCCACACAAATTTCGGCGCAGTCGTACTGGTCTTTGCTGTTGGCGTTGTCTATGAATTTCCAAAGAGTGTTTCTGATATGCTTCAAAGAGTCCCAGTTCCAACAGTGTACTGGTAGATTAGGAAGCCTTACCCACACCGGGACCGCAGAAGGCACATCCACTGCCGAATCAAAGTCTGGCGTCCATTTATTTAAATACATCCCTTGAGGGCCCATGAAGTAGGGGCCATTTCTGAAAATGAGATCCTTGTCCTCTTTTTCTGAGAATTCAAATAAGAAGTATCCTCTTCCGAGGAAGTAAGATGTAACCTTGTTTTTGATCAGCGGAGCCCAGTTCCTAGCAACCCAATTCTCTGTTGATTTCGGGGAGGGCCAAAGACCTGTAAACTGACCGACCAGAGCACGATCCGCCAGAGATAATGCTACTTGAATCGGACCTTCAGGAGGAAGAGCGATCTCGGGGATATCTTCTAGCCTTTTCACGAACTTGGCAGCTTCCACAACTTTCTTCTTGGGCAAAGAGGCCAGCAAGGATCTGAAGGCCTCAGCGGCGGAAGACGGAGGAGGGGAGGAAGACCCCTGGGGGGGAGCCGGCTCCTCCATGGAGAGCCAGCAGATCAAACCCTAGCCGACCGCAGCCAGAAGCTAGAGCCCTTGGCAGACCCACCCGTAGGGATCGGAGTATGCAGAGAGCGGGCGCGCGCGCAGTATTCCAGTTCCGCAGAGTGTGGATCTCTCAGGATGCAAGGCCGAGCGAGCACGTGCACAGAGCCTGGTGTAAAAAAAAATATTCGATTAATATTATTATTATTATCAAATCTAATATGCATATTAAAATATTAATATTATTAAATTTAATAACTTTAGATTAATACAATATTAAATTTATTATATTATAATATATATTAATATATCATGATATATATTAACTCTAGATATATATGGGAGGGAAGAACAAATACATAGAGTGTTAGAGGTGGAGAGATAGGGGGAGCGAGGAGGGAGAGATGGAGATAAATTGAAGGAGAGGGGAGAAGAGGAATGAAGAGAGAGGGACGGAGAGGAGTGTGAGAGGGAGAGGAGTGAGAGAGGTAGAGAAGAGTAAGAGAAGGATAGGGAGACACAAATATGGAGGAGGGGGAGAGGAGGAGAGAGGGAGGGAGATAGTGAGAGGATGGGGGGGGGGGAGAGAGAGAGGGGAGTAGGAGAGAAAGGGAGAGAGAGGAAGGATGAGAGAGAAGACTTGAGAGAGAGGGAGGAGAAAGGGATGGATAGAGAGATGGAGTTGGAGGGGGAGAGAGGGAGGGAAGAAGAAAGACATAGAGAGTAAGAGGTGGAGAGAGAGAGGGAGTGACACGAGAGAGATGGAGAGAGAGTGTGTATGTTTAGGGGTGAGATAAAGAGACAAAGAAGGGGAGATGGAGAGAAGGGGGGAGAGAAGGAGAGAGGGAGGGATATATTAAAAGAGTTGGAGGGTGAAGAGAGAGAGAGAGAGAGAGAGAGAGGTGGGAGAGAAAGGGAGAGAGAGGAAGGAAGAGAGAGGATGTGAGAGAGTGGAGAGAGGGAGGGAAAGAGAGATGAAGTTGGAGGGGGAGAGAGAGGGAGGTAAGAAGAAATACATAGAGAGAGAAATATGGAGAGAGAGGACGACAGGAGGAAAGAGAGAGAAGCAGGGGAGAGGGAGAGAAGGGGAAGAGAGAGGGAGAGAAGGGGAAGAGAGAGAGAGAGAGAGGTAGAGAGGAGAAGGGAGGGATAGATAGATATATTGGAGAAAGGGAGTGTATGTTTTGGGGGTGATAGAGAGAGACAAAGGGAGATAGAGATATTGATGGAAGGTGAAGAGAGGGAAGAAGAGAGAGATGGAGAGAGGGAGGGAGCGATAGAGAGATTGATAAATATAGAGTGAGAGAGCATGTGTGTTTGGGGGGATGAGATAGAGAGACAAAGAAGGAGAGATAAAGGGATATATAGATATAAATGGGGGCGGGAGGGGGAGAGGGAAGAAGATTTCTTGCACTAGATGCGTTGATTTTAGTGTAGGTGGTGATTTCTAATCCTATTTGATTGCTTGCACTAGATGTATAGATTTTAGTGTAGATGTTGATTTCTAATTATATTTGATTGCTTGCACTAGATGCATTGATTTAAATGTAGATGATTTCTAATCCTATTTGATTGCTTGCACTAAATGCATATATTTCAGTGTAGATGGTGATTTCTAATCCTATTTGATTACTTGCACCAGATGCATTTATTTCAATGTAGATGTTGATTTCTAATTATATTTGATTCCTTGCACTAAATGCATTGATTTCAATGTAAATGATATCTAATCCTATTTGATTGCTGACACTATGCGTTGATTTCAGTGTAGATGGTGATTTCTAATCCTATTTGATTGCTTGCACTAAATGCATTGATTTCAGTGCATATGTTGGTTTCTAATCCTATTTGCTTACTTGCACTAGATGCATTGATTTTAGTGTAGATGTTGATTTGTGATCTTATTTAATTGTTTGCATTAGATGCATTGATTTTAGTGTAGAAGTTGTTTTCTAATCTTATTTGATTGCTTGCATTAGATGGATTGATTTCAATGTAGATGTTGATTTATGATTTGATGTAATTGGATGTATGATGGTACATTAATTTTAAAGTGATTGGATTAACAATGTGCATTTATTTCAGTGTAAGCACAAAAAATTATTAGCAATGTACATTGATTTTTGTGTTATAGTAATTCAACTTATTAATATTGGAGAGTAAGAGGGACAAGGTATGATGTTTACTACAACATCTCGAGCTAAAGATTTAAATGGTTTACGATTTAAACTTTCATTTTCATATAATCGATATGAAAAGATGGCAAAACTAACAAGGGTGACAATAAGAATAGTAGAAGAAAATAGTTTGAGATTGATCACAACGAAGACTATTTGTAATTGATTACATTCTTATTATTCACATTTTCTATCATTCAACACTATTACATTGTCACTTTACATTAAAAAAAATTATTTCATAATTAAAGTTATTATCAATATTTATCATCTCAACAAACGAAGGTAACTAAGCAAATTTAAAATTAAAAGGAGAAGATTAATCTCAGACATATTTAGCATATTTAAAATGATTATATTAATATTAGATGTATTTACATATTATTGATAAATTTAATCATATCTTCGATAGATTTTCCTTGGTCGCACACGACTGAAACCGGAATAGATCCATCTTAACTCCGGATCTATCAAGCGCCGATAGGGATCAAAAATCTCAAGGTGAAAAACTTTCCTCAAGTTTTGCACTCAAAAAAGAGGTTTTCACTTCGAGAGATTTGATCCCTCTCGGTGCTTGAAAGATCTGGAGTTAAGATGGATCTAAGATGGTTATGTCTTAGCTAATTATAATGTATTAAAAAATCTTTGACCAAAATCTCTTATATACAAATTCTTATTTAAAATAAAATTATATTGATAAAAATCTTAGTTTATGAATGCAGTAGAATTACCAATGTACATAAAATATTACTAGCTTAGTAAAATGTTTTGAACAACATAACGTCAAAATGGTCCAACAAAACTAAAAGACCTAGTGATATATATCTAGACTTTTTTTTGGTAAATTTCGTCAATGTATTTCTATTGATAGCAAATAGTATTACATGGGATATTACATTAAGTACATATAGTTACCAACAGACCAAAGAACTGACATGGGAATTCTTTCCTCCAACCAGGTATAATATATTTGATGTTTTTTTATCAAGCACCAGAGGAGTTCATGTGTTTTTCTTTTTTCCCTTTCGTCCTATGTACATCTACCCATCCTACAGATTTATCAGATATAACAGAGGATAATTGCATGTCCTTATTTTTCAAAGAAAGATCCATCTCTAAAATCCGGGATCCTTCATCAGGCTCTTCAAGCTCTCTATCTGACAGGGGATGAACATTGTGGTTGATGTTCCGGCGGAGGATAACGACACCTACACGGTAAATCGCCATAACTCCCAGAGGAATCCTAAGCCAGAACCTGACAATGCAGCAGCCGACCCAAGTGCTACCAGTAAGGATTATGTGGAATTGGATCTGTAATTGCTTCATCACTCTCTGCTCTTTGCCAACCATCCTTTGCTGGCTTCTTTTTTAATGTCTGAATCTGTCTTGAGTACAATGGGCTTTCCTAGACCCTCTATGGTTTTGCTTCCTATGTCAGGCAGCCCTACGTGGTTAGCCTCTTCTACGTTTCGGTATAATTGTGAAAGGATAGTTTGTTTAGCTCGTTAGTGTCAATTATAGGCTCTGTTCCTAAGTTACAGGCCTAGTTCCTATTAGCTCTGAGTGTAGCCATTTTGGTCAATCAAGCTTGATGCTCGATGTTCTGTCTGGTTATATAGACCTTTTGTATCTTATGTAATTTTGTGATTTAATATACATCTACTGATTTACAAAAAAAAAAAAAATATGGTTGCAACCAATCACCAAAAGGTGGAGGCCCACAGGTTTGACCATGGGACTTCTGCTCTCACACATGAGTGCCAACGAATTAAACAGTGCTTAGTAATTAGCGCGCCAATTGGCTCTTTTTTTATTATTTTCCAACCAATATGCATTTAAACCTTTGTTAATTCCTTCAATGGGGTGGAGAGCCATGGGCTAGTGGAACTCGGATTTTGGAACGTCAATGGGCCTCGAAACCCAAACCAGTTCGGAACCGTGATGTAATAGAACTAGGAGGGTAGAATCTTGTGTGAGAATATTCTTTTTTGATGTTGTGAGGAATCTACAAGATTCCCTAGGGGACTAGAATTGTCGGTGGCAGAATATAGCCAACTTTATACTCATTTTAACCAGAATTTAGCAAAGATCTCAACAGTGTATTCAATTTTTGCATATGAGCAACAAATATCAAGGGTCATGGCAGAAACCCATCTTCTTCACAAATTGTTGGCCATGAAGTTCGAGACAACAATGTACCTTTCAGAAGTAGGTAATGTTTACAATCAAAACTATTAGGAGTACGAGATAGACCTACTAGTGTTGTGATTGATGTCATTTGAATAGTCGAATTTCAAGTGACTCCCAGGATTGCAGGTATAATGATGTATTTTGCTATGTACTTGATTTTATTTTTTATGTGATGAATGAAGAGACCTCCCCACTATTGAATCAAGACCCGGAGACGTAGTCCACACTAGATGAACTTCGTTATCAAACATTGTGTGCATTGTCTTTATGGTTTCCTTTAAGTATTTGCACATATTCATTTTACATGCTCTTTCATGTAAGTCTGCTAAAATTAACAAAAGAACAGATCTTGGATAATGTTGGTATCAGAGGAATACCAGATCAAGTTTGGTATCAGAGCAGTGTTCTTGCTTATGTGACATGTGAGTGTGAATCATAACCAACGATTACATGTGAAACCCAAAAAAGGAGAATGGAAAACAATGATGTTCGTGATGAGGAAGAGCAAGATTTCCACAAATCTTTCTATGCCATGGAAAATAAGGTAGACAAATTGTTTGCAAATCAAGAGAAGAAAATGGCAAAGAAGGAAAATAAGAAGAAAGAGAAAACAAAGGACAATGATTTGGTAAATCAAGGAAATGGAGGGGAACCTCCTGAACCTCCATCTCCATATTCCAGTGAATGTTCTACTTCATCTTCTTCTCATAATTCTACTAATCAACCTAAAAAAATTCTAAAAATCATCTTTTTGAGTTGGATGTAAAGTTTGATTTGCCTATGTTTAATGGAGAATATAATGAAGAAAAGTTAAACAATTGGATCTGAAAGATTGAAGTATATTGTTGAATACAACAAATTGAAGAAGATGAGGCAAAGAACTAGTTAGCATCTCTTCGACTTGGAGGCACAACTCTAACATGGTGGGAGAACAAACTTTAGAAAGGTAGCAAGAACATGGGTAATCTCCTTTCTTCTTGGTCTGAATTTATTTCCACATTAAAAGGACAATTTTATCAATCGAGGTGTCGGCAGAAAACCATGATAGAATGACAACATTTAAGACAAAGCAAAGATCAAGATGTTCAAAGTTTCACAGAGGAATTTAGGTAGCAAGCTTTGGCATTGGGCATTCCTTTAGATTCACTTGATACTTTGATGAAATATATTGGTTATTTACATAATTACCTTCGACATTCATTGTTGTTATTTGAACCCACTACTCTTGATGTGGCTAGTGTGAAATCCATTCACCTTGAAAGCAGGGGGAAGTATGAACAAGACAATCATGCAAAGAAAGAAGCAACAACAAGGGAAAAGGAAGAAAAACCCTCTTGCACTCATTGCGAGAAAGAAGGGCATGATGAGGAGAATTGTTGGAAACGACATCCAAAATTGAAGCCAGAGAGGAATGGAAAAAAACGGAAGCATAAAATTGTTGCTACAGTACAACATGACAAGGATTGTGATTCAAATGATGAGATGAAGATCGCAGATTCTGGGATTGCATATGTTGGACCAATTGATTTGGGTTCTGATTTAGGCGATGAGATGAAGATCACAATTATTGGGATTGTGGGTGATGGACCAATTGGCTTGGGTTTTGATTCAAGCAATGAGACAAAGATTGCAGTAGGAGTTGCACCAAAGATGAGAAGAGCACCAAAGAATGAATGGCTCCAAGAACTTGAGGAGACCAACCAAAGAATTCAAGCAGAGAATGTTGAACTGAGAAGACTTCTATGAGAAGTAGAAGAGGAGAAGTAGGGATTGTAGATTTAGTTACGAGCCACAAAATAGGCCTTGGAAAAATTGAAGTGCAATGAATGCTCAATGAAGCCACCATCACTCGATTTAAAATCGGAAACTGAGGTAAACTATGTCAGTGATTCTTTAGTTTCATGTTCTCATTATGATGATGATTTTGGTGCTTTTGAAAAGCACACTATAGGTATTGGTTCAAAGCTAATGAGGAATATGATATATGAAGGAAAGGGCCTAGAGTTAATGGCCAAGGAATTATTAATCCCATCCAAGTGGTGGAATTGCCTCGATATGCAGGATTGGGCTATGTCAAAGAGGAAGAGACAAGAAAGTATTCGAGCAACAAGTCTGAGATAGTGAAAAGCACATCATGACATTCGAGTGATAGTGAGCATTCCAAGGAAGAGCTAAGGAAAACTCTCATCGACAGAGCCGCACCAAAGACAACCATTCAAGAAAGAAGGTCAAGAAAGTATGGAAGAAGAAAAACCATTGTAGCCATTGCAACAAGGATGGAAATCAGAGAGCCACATGTTGGAAGCTCCATCCAAAGCTACGACCAAAGAAGGACAGGGAGCATATGAAAGCACACGTGAAGGAACCAATGGATGAAGCAATTCAACAAGGAAGCCAACTACAGGAATAAATCCCATTAGCGTAGTTAGGTGAGAGATGGGTAACCTTTTTAAGTAGTTGAATATGGTCACCATTGTAAATCACATGTTGCAAAAATGTTTGTAAAAGTGATGAGGTGTATAACATCACTTGCATATGCAACATAGTGATATTTGGCCTTTAGATGGATAGCAAAGGGTATGGTTTCTATTGTAAAAATTGACCATGAGTGTGTTATAAACTCTTGGTAAGTATGGTCTTGTTTGGAATCTTGCAAGTTGAACATGTATAAGCAGCGACAGATTTACCTATGGATACAAGTGTCAGTTTCATCACTTCAAGATCTGAAGTACAAAGGTGAAGGTGAATAAAGTGTGGCCTTTCAAAGACATTTGTTATGTAGATTAAGATTGTAGTATTGTTTATATTTTTGGAGCACCAAAAGTCCTTCAGTGGGGAGGAAGGATCCAAGAGGATCCCTAAAAGCTTATGTTTTGAAATCCTAAAATCTCAGCAACATTAGCACCATGTTGTAGTGCTCATCGTTATGATTCCAATGGCACATATGACACTCAAATCCAAGTCTGTATGACCAACTTATCACAATTTGAAGTTGACAATACAAGTAGGAAAAAAGGCCCTGCAACATGCTACATGGAACATACAGAGTTACATGGTAACCAACTATTAACCTACCCGTGATTGACATTTTTCACCCTTGAGCCCTAATATATATATATATATATAAAACAAACTCATATAAACACACCCCTATAAAATATTTAAAAAAAATCATATAAAACAAAAATATGGTTATAATATATGTTATAATGTATTAATATATTCATATAACTTACCCCATGAGGCATTAGCGGCATGTTTTTCATGGGCATCAACGACATATGGTTAATATGGTTATGGCTTGTAATATATTGTAACTAATCGTTACCATATGTTGTAATATGCTTGTAACAAATCACCGAAAGGAGGAGGCAACGAATTACACAAGTCATGGTAACGAGCGTGCTAATTGGTGTTTTTGTTTTATTTGTCGGTCACCTTTGTTAATTCATTCAATGCGGCAGAGTGCCATGGGCCAACGGAACTCAGATTTTGGAACGTCGATAAGCCGCGAAACCAAACCAGTTTGGAACCATGATGTGATGGACCCAGGAGGGCATAACCCTGTGTGCACATTTTTAAGACAAGGAATATTCTTAAAAAAAAATTGCCCATGTGAGGAATCTAAAAGATTCTTTGGGGGGCCATAATTGCAGGGGTGGAATATGGCCAACTTTATACTTATTTTAACCAGAATTTAGTAAGGATCTCAAAGAAAGTATTCGAGCAACAAGTCTGAGATAGTGAAAAGCACATCATGACATTCGAGTGATAGTGAGCATTCCAAGGAAGAGCTAAGGAAAACTCTCATCGACAGAGGCGCACCAAAGACAACCATTCAAGAAAGAAGGTCAAGAAAGTATGGAAGAAGAAAAACCATTGTAGCCATTGCAACAAGGATGGAAATCAGAGAGCCACATGTTGGAAGCTCCATCCAAAGCTACGACCAAAGAAGGACAGGGAGCATATGAAAGCACATGTGAAGGAACCAATGGATGAAGCAATTCAACAAGGAAGCCAACTACAGGAATAAATCCCATTAGCGTAGTTAGGTGAGAGATGGGTAACCTTTTTAAGTAGTTGAATATGGTCACCATTGTAAATCACATGTTGCAAAAATGTTTGTAAAAGTGATGAGGTGTATAACATCACTTGCATATGCAACATAGTGATATTTGGCCTTTAGATGGATAGCAAAGGGTATGGTTTCTATTGTAAAAATTGACCATGAGTGTGTTATAAACTCTTGGTAAGTATGGTCTTGTTTGGAATCTTGCAAGTTGAACATGTATAAGCAGCGACAGATTTACCTATGGATACAAGTGTCAGTTTCATCACTTCAAGATCTGAAGTACAAAGGTGAAGGTGAATAAAGTGTGGCCTTTCAAAGACATTTGTTATGCAGATTAAGATTGTAGTATTGTTTATATTTTTGGAGCACCAAAAGTCCTTCAGTGGGGAGGAAGGATCCAAGAGGATCCCTAAAAGCTTATGTTTTGAAATCCTAAAATCTCAGCAACATTAGCACCATGTTGTAGTGCTCATCGTTATGATTCCAATGGCACATATGACACTCAAATCCAAGTCCGTATGACCAACTTATCACAATTTGAAGTTGACAATACAAGTAGGAAAAAAGGCCCTGCAACATGCTACATGGAACATACAGAGTTACATGGTAACCAACTATTAACCTACCCGTGATTGACATTTTTCACCCTTGAGCCCTAATATATATATATATAAAACAAACTCATATAAACACACCCCTATAAAATATTTAAAAAAAATCATATAAAACAAAAATATGGTTATAATATATGTTATAATGTATTAATATATTCATATAACTTACCCCATGAGGCATTAGCGGCATGTTTTTCATGGGCATCAACGACATATGGTTAATATGGTTATGGCTTGTAATATATTGTAACTAATCGTTACCATATGTTGTAATATGCTTGTAACAAATCACCGAAAGGAGGAGGCAACGAATTACACAAGTCATGGTAACGAGCGTGCTAATTGGTGTTTTTGTTTTATTTGTCGGTCACCTTTGTTAATTCATTCAATGCGGCAGAGTGCCATGGGCCAACGGAACTCAGATTTTGGAACGTCGATAAGCCGCGAAACCAAACCAGTTTGGAACCATGATGTGATGGACCCAGGAGGGCATAACCCTGTGTGCACATTTTTAAGACAAGGAATATTCTTAAAAAAAAATTGCCCATGTGAGGAATCTAAAAGATTCTTTGGGGGGCCATAATTGCAGGGGTGGAATATGGCCAACTTTATACTTATTTTAACCAGAATTTAGTAAGGATCTCAATAGCGCAGTTAGTTTTTACATCTAAGCAATGGATTTCAGAGGTCATGGCAGAAACCCGACTTCTTCATTAATTTTTGCACACGAGTTCGAGACAAGAATGCACCTTTCAAAAGTAGGTCATGTTTACAGTCAAAAGTCTCAGGCAGATGAGACAGACCTGCTGGTGTTGTTATTATTGTCATTTGGCCAATTGAATTTCAAGACACTCCCAGGATTAGAGGTATAATGATATATTTTTCCATGTACTTGCTTTTATTTTTTATGAGATGAATGAAGTGGCATGCCCACTATTGAAGCAGGGCCCAAGAGACGTAATCCACACTGGACAAAATATGTTATCAAACATTGTGTTAATTGTCTTTATGGTTTCCTTTATGTTGATTCTTCTTTAAGTATTTGAATATATAGTTTTTACATGCTCTTTCATGCAATTCTGCTAACATCAACCGAAGGATATATCTTGGATAATGCTAGTATAAGAGGAATACCATATCAGGATTGGATGATAATTGAGCTTACCGTTGAGATTAATAAAACCCTATTTTTTCCTAATGGTTAGAATAGTTTAGAGATTCACTTTTATTTTTTATTTTTTTTACAAGAGTGAAAAAAAACTAAATCTCCAAGATGCTCTACAACACTTTCCTAGTCCTAAAAAGAATCGATGTTTCCACGTACTCTATCAGATTATTTTGAAGGACCATGTGTCAAATTACAATTATAAAGTCTCCCACTATGATCAACTCAGAGATTTAAAGAGAGGATACAATTTAGGCTCTTTGAAGAAGGACATAGGCTTTTTCTAGGTTGTTTGAGAGGATACAATTTAGGCTCTTTGAAGAATGACATAGGCTTTTGCTAGGTTGTTTGAGAGGGTTCCAAGGCTCTAAGCATAGGTACACTTGATTGTTCCTCCCAAGTCTAAGATTACCCCACCCGTGCTTGCCACCCTAATTAACTATATATTTGTGAATATTTGAGCGGGAGCAAATAGATTGAGGTGAAAACCTTTTTTCAAATTTACATTTTAAATATGGTTTGCACCTTAAAGAACTTGATCCCTCTTTATGCTTGATAAATCTGGAGTTACAATGAACTTATGTTAGTTTATTTTATTACAATGATTCTCATTTTTTGTTTTTTAAAATGATAGTCCATTAGTTTTAAAATTTTCTTTTTTACTATCACTATTTTTCATAGAGTTAAGTATTTATACAATACCAATAAAAATACTCCAAAAATATACAATACCAATAAAAATACCCCAAAAATATTGTATAAAATTCATTGGCTACAAAGCAGTTGTCTTTAGTGAGACTTTTTGGAAGCTTTTCCAGTGGGTTTTTCTGGTCAAATTTCTCTAAAATCCGGCAGCAATTTATTGAAATCCCAAGGTTGATAGGTAATTTCTACACAATCAAAGCGTCCTAGGGGTTTTTCACGGTGCTGAATCGAAATATGCAGTTAAAAACCCATTTTAAATAATACAAATCAAGATTTAACCTCAAATTTTTCTGCCGGATTCCGTCACTGGAATCTCCAAAAAGTCGCACTAAAGACAACTTCGGCTACAAATATTGAAAAATAATAATAATAATAATAAATGGGATTCCCATCACAATATGTCTAAGAATTATTATTACTACTTAACTTTCAATTTTCTAAAATATTATATTATGCCAACATCTAGGGATGGACATTACATTCTCTTAAACATTGACTTGTAGAATTTAACATGCACTGCATTTTAAAACTTTATTAATGTTTGTAGTATGTATGTATAAATGATTTTATTTTGTAAAATATTATATTATGCCAACATTTAGGGATGGACATTACATTCTCTTAAACATTGACTTATAGAATTTAACATGGTTGCATTTTACAGCTTTATTAATGTTTGTAGTATTTATGTATAAATGAATTTTTGGTGAATTATGTTCTAAGATGAGTATGATTATGAATACATTATGATAATTAAATCTCAAAAGATCAATTATCACATTTTTGTATATGATAATAATAGTTTAGATGAAGTGCTTTCATACAAATATCTTGGAACTGATATTCATCACAAGCTAAATTGGAACCATAATATTGAGTAAAGCATAAATGGTGGGTGGAAAGCTTACCATGGGATTGACAAGTGTAAATTAGTATACCTTTCGTTGTTGAAGAAGAAAAAACTCATCTTTGATACTCTCGTCATTCATGTTATCTTATATGGATTTGAAGTTTAGGGATGCAATGTCTCTAGAGAACCATGGAGAAGGAACAATTCCAAATGAAGTTTATACCTTATAATCTTAATCTTAAAAGCAATCCACCCTATCCTATCATCCTCATAGAAGTAAGTCTTTCCCCCATTGAGTGCATCGCCATGGTTAGGTACTTAATGTACAAGAACAAGATAAGCAACCAGATCATGGGCTCTATTCAATGGAGCATGCAAATAACGTGACTTGATGGTTGGTTTGGGGTTTTTCCTTTACATCGTTGAGGTTCATTACTTTATGTTCCAAGGTAATAACAGTTAGGGAACAAATAACCATGGTGACTTTAATGCTCTATTTATCTTTTAAATCTTACCTTTAATTTTCTAACTTATTCCTTTATAGGTAAATGGGGATTCACTCCTTACAATAAATTGGATGAACAACTCCATACGTATTGTCAATAATTACCTATTTCATCTAATAAGGCAGTTAAGGGACGTAAAAACTATTTTCCAAGATATTAGTTTATGGTATATATTTAGAGAACATAGTATGGAAATTGATTGCCTATCCAAGACAAGTTTAGAGATGGAAGTACAACATTTCATTTTGGAGGAATTTGAATCCTTCAATTTAAGTAATCACGGAACTTATTTATTATCCAATTTTTAGGAATCACGAGTGTGGAAGGTTGTATTAACTTAAATCTCTAGGAATGTAGATAGCTCTAATGAAAAAAAGAACAAGATAGATGATATGGATATAAGAGGCTCCCTATAATTGCTTCCAACTCCAACCGCATCAACATGTCAAGACTTTGCTAAATAATTAGGGACTACAGGAAGATGACATTTTAAAAGATACCAATAAATTTAAAAATATTATGACATGTAAATTTAAAGAGAATTTGTGGTGAAATAAATATGTAGAAAATATGCCAATTGGGTTTAGCTTGGAAAGTTGGGAGAAATGTTGTTATCCTCCCCGCCCAAGTTCAATTCCTACATGTGACATGATGAGATCATAATGAGTATTTCTTGTAAAGGCTTAGAGCCATGTTGTCCAAGAAATTTATTTCTCATGTAAAGAGAAGAATTAGAAAATAACTGGAGGTCAGAAAAGTGCAAGAGACTATCATCCTTGTTACACTAACAAGGTCTAGTTGTTATGCTAAGAGGGTTGAAGATGAAAGATACTTTGTCTTAGAGTGCAATGTGTATACCCAAATTAGGTCTCAATTTTAAAATATTTTTATAATATTGACCTTCCTAATTTTTTAAGTCATCAAATTGTCATTCTTGTTGCATTAATAAGGTTCTCTTGTTACACTAAGAGGGTTGAAGATGAAAGGCACTTTCTTCTAGAGTGCAGTGCATATACCAAATTAGATCTCAATTTTAAAATATTTGTTACAATACCAACCTTTTCTAACTTCCTAATTCATCAGAACTCTAGTGATTTTGGAATGCTTCTCTTAATGATATTTTAGTATAAAATCGGATTAAAAGGAATCTAAGCAATCACTTATTTTTTTAAAGGTCTTATAGACTAATCCTAGTCTCAATGGATATTAATCATCATCATCGTAATCTTCTCTCTCTCTCTCTCACACACACACACACACACATCAACTAAGTGTATTGCTAGGGAAAATTTGTTACTCTTCAGATACCATCCCAACATGAGGGAAAATGTGTGTGTTTGTAGAAGGTTTACACCTTAAGGGAACTAAAACTGGGTGGGGAGGATAATAGTCATTCCTACTGACTACTCGAGATAAACTCATTCCTTGAACCACCTGAGATAAACCAAATTGATTCTTAAAAATAGGACATGGAGATTGGCTTTGATCCACTTACGTGTGCATAGGTCATGAGACCATTTAATATAATATCTCTAAATGCAACATGTTCAACCACTACCTCAAAGTGCCCCCATAAAAATAGACCTTACCCAATGATGAAAAACTCATTACTCTCCACCATTTAATCCCACTCCTTATTTTTTAATGTAACTTCCATACTAAAAAACCTCAACTCAAACCATTAATGCACTATACAAAACACTATACGAATTCGTGATAATTGTAATTAAAAAAATTGATAAATATATTAAACTCCAAATAAACAACTCCCTAAAAAAATATCTCTCTTTTAATTACAAATTACACTATATTTATTTTTCCCTCCCACGTATATTAAAAACTTTGACACATCTCATCCTAACATTATAATACAAGAATTTAAATAAGTTAATAAAATAAAATTAAAACTAAATTATGTCCCATTTAATATATCTATCTATATATATTTTAAATGATAATTTTATATTATATTCATTTTGTTTCCAACATGTATTGGATAAGCTTGACCCATATCATATATTTGAGTTGTAATCCCATAACTTAAGAAACGATTAAATTAAAATTAAAATTAAAATTATTAAAAAACAATTCGAAATAAATTAAAATTGGTAAAAATAAAAAAATAAAAATTCGATATTTGAAAAAGTTTTATATTATTATCGTGATATAGAATAAAAAGTTTTATATACTAATTTAATGTGTGATTTGGTTGTGATTTTAAAATTAGATAATGATAATGACAAAGATATTAACAAATATCTTAGATGTGACTTTAAAATTAGAAATAATATTATTATTATTATTAACAAATAACAAGTACAATATGAAAGTCATTTTTTAATTTTTAAATTTAATGAAAAATAAATAAAAATATATAACACACTATATTTTTTTGAGAAGAGTTTTTTGCGTAAATCACATCATAAATCATTTGTAGACGCGTTTTAAACCAACAAGTGTGGTTCATCCTAAGACAAGTTGAAGAACCAGATCATGGTTGTAGGATAAATAGAGAGAGCAATTATCTAAAGGCTACATTTGACCAAGAAACAGCTACATTAGACTAGGTTACAGGACAAGACCAAGAGATATGGAGAGGGACATATAATTAAATAATTAAATAGTTAGTTTTATTTCTTTTAGGATTAAATGTAAATTGCTTGCATTCAAGCAAGATTTAGCTAATAGACCTTTTTATTATTTAAATCTTTAAAGACTAGAAAAAAAAACTTATATTAATATTACTATATGAAATAATAAGACAAAATAATAAATGAGTAATAATTAAATAACCTAATTAGTTAGTTCGTTCTTTGACTTAATTCTTAGTTTAATAAAAAAATTAACTATATTAGAAATGTAGCAATTTCTATTAGAATATAAATAAAAGTCAATGGAAAAATATAACTATTTTCAATTAGTTAATTAATTCGATTTATAATTTTATTTATTTATATTCAAAGTATAACGGGATTAATTGATTTATCTTATTATAATTCTTTTATCTGTGTTTAGGTATAACGGATTGTTATACATTTATATATTATGCTAAATAATTAAGGCTTAAAAAAAAAATTAGAACCCATCTAAAATAAAGTAAAAATATAACTTACTTGTTAATTAGTAATGAGACCGCTAAAAAGTTTTGGGATGCTTTTGTTATGGGCGATGGGATATTTATTTTTATAAACAGAGATCAATATTAACGAAAGTGGATATATTCATCTTCAATAATAAATAAATAAATAATAAATAAAATATGTAATTGTAATATAAGAAAGTTGATTGACTTATTTTAAAAAAAATTAAAAATATAATTTTTTAATTGTTAATAACAACGAAAAAGTTTTGGGATGGTATTGTTAATTGGTAATTGAATATTTTTATTTATAAATGGAGATCAATGTGAACAAAAGTAGATTGATTCATCTTTAAAATTGAAAAAAAAAAAATAGTAAAGTTGAATGATGCAATTAAAATATGAGCTAATTCTTACATATTCCAACTTCCAACTCATCATTTGATTGTTGACCTAACTCTTATATATTCCAACTCATCATTTGATTGTTTAGCTAACTTCTACATATTCCAACTCATCATTTGATTGTTGTTATTAAACTATTTTTGTATTTCAAAAATTGTGGTACTTAATTCATTTTCATGGTTATGTAACACTTATAAATAAAATGATTTATTATATAATTTCAAATGCATATTTTTGCTTGTTAGTTTAAAGAAAATGCTAATTATTATTATAAAAAAATAAAAAGCCATATATAAAAAAGCTCCTTAACATTTTTCCAACATTTTTTTAATTTTAAAAATTGAATATTATTAAACTTCTCATTGAGCCCACTCTAATCCAACCCTCATTAAGAAATTTATTATATATCAATGCACATTTCAAATTTCAAAAATTAAATCTCATTAGATTTCCCACTGGGTCCACTCTAACCTACTCCATTGGGAAGTCTATAAGATATCAATGCACATTCCAAATACAATTTAAATGGAACAATGTGGATAATAACTCAAGAATGAGTTTATATAATTGCAACACAATTTAATATAGAAAAGTAGCAAATTTCAGATTTTTATATTTAATATGATAAAGGTATAAATCACATTAGAATGCTTTTGTCGACGCGTTTCCAACCAATGAGTGTGTCCTGACGATGAACCACACTAGTTGGTTCGAAACGCGTCGACAAAAGCATTCTAATGTGATTTACGCCAAAAAATCTTCTCAAAACTTAATATGGATCACAGAAGCCTCAATTCCACAAATGATAAAGGTAGTAAATTTTATTTTTTTTATTATTTAAAATGTATATAACGGATATAAATAATTAGTTCACTTGGGGTAGCATAATTAAAGTCTTGTGCTATCTCTAGATTTGGGTGAGAAATTAAACATGATGAAAATATAATCTTACCAAACTTGAAAAAAACAGATATATTAATTGCCAATAAAATAGTAATCTTAAATTTGCAAAAATGCTCACAACAAAATTACATTTAATTTCATATGCAAGGGATTTATTTGAAAATCAACCAATCAAAAACTTCAAACATTCCATATATTATTTAAAAAAATACTAATAATACAAGCATAATAACATAAAAATAAATTAAAAATTGTTTAAATTTTATATATATGAAGCATTTGATCTTACTACTCATCATATCCTCTCTATTCCTTTTACCACACATCCATTCCAATAAATTCCACATTCCGCCCAATATATAGGAAACGTCCTATGGTAAAAAAATAAAAAAAATAAAACACCCTAATAGTAAAATCCAACTTCAAACGTAGCTAGGGCTATTTTATTTCTACAACTAGGGGCAATTACCTTGTTCATACTTATACTGATATGTTTGACAAAAGTTTGGGTGCAGTTTTGGGACAGAAAGAAAACTTCAAATCCTTAAGCAATTTATCCCTCAACCCTTTGAGCATACTATTGTTCGAAGAATCTTGCTACATAGGCGTCGGAATTAAATATGCTCAAAAGATAAAGATCATTTCCAAAGCTGGAAACACCCTTGTTGTGGTTGGGTGGATTATCAAGTTGTTCCAACTTTTTCCAGAGCTGGAAACACCCTTCTTGTGGTTGGATGGATTATCAAGTTGTTCCAGCTTTTGGGTTTTTTTGGTGTACGTCATGGCCTAGTGTACGAGGTTTCAAATTTTCCAGAAAAATAATGAAAATTCTGGCAAGATTTTGATTAAATCTGGCAGAAATTTTGAAAAATTTGGGTTACAACTGTCAAGTTTCAAGATTTTGGTTATCCCATGCAGTTTTTTATAGCAGTGAATACATTTCCAACACAAAAACAGCATTCAAGCACTTATATTGTCAGGTTTTTCCAATGATTTTTTCCATCTAGATAAATTTTCCACCTAGTAAACAGTGTTGTTGGTCATGATTTTTTTTTATAGTGGTGAATGCATTTCCACCACAAAAACAGGATTCAAGCACTCATATTGTTAGATTTTTTTAGGAAAAAATGGTCGGATTCCATTCAGATAAATTTTCCACCTGGTAGACAATGTCGTTGGTCATGGGCATGTGAAGCTATGTCCTTCATTCTAAAGCCATGTCCTTAATAATTGAGAAAATTCAGAAGCGTTTGATTACAAACAAATTTAAGATTAAAAGTGCAGTTCCTTATGATATCTTGTTAAGTGAAACAATGACTGCTCCTATTGAAGAAACTGCTATGGTGCGAGTCATAAGATATTTAAAAAAATTAAGCAAATGGAAGAGGGTAGATGGCCTAAGGTTGTCTTTAATGATAGATTGTGCAAGTGTAAAAAAACTTGGATTCAACAAAATAACAAATGGTTTAGTAAATGGGGTATTTGCTTGAACGGGTGTCCCATAAAAAGCGAAGAAATAAAAGTTTTTGTTATGGAAAATCTCCGCAAGCATTCTTTTTTCTTCCGGAAAAGTGGAAACAGAAAAACATTTCATTTTAGAATGTGAGGCCTTCAAAGACAACAGGGAAACTTATGTAGATATGCTGGTAGCCGACTCTTGGGATAATCTATTTAGCGAGGAGTTTGTCAAGAAGCTCGGAGCATTTATTTTGGAGCTTCATAGAAAAGGGACCGAATACATCAAGCAAATGAAGAAGCAATATGTTCCATAGGTTATCTTTAGCCTCGTGGACGTTAAAATGATTTCTTTCTTTCTTCTTCTTCCCTTCTTACCCACCCATGATTTGCCACATTTGGGAGCAGGTCTGGTCTTACCTACTCTTCAATTGTCATAATTTCATGGCTCAAGCTTGTTCAATGTTGCCATGTTTTTCCTGATAGGTGAATCTTAATCCACACATTTAATGCACACTTATGTAGGAACAAAACCTTGCAAGTAATCCAACTCTCCCTGCCGAGGATTATGCGTATCTAGAATAATAGTAAGATAGGGTCGAATTGCATTTCTAAAAGACTGGACAGGTTTTTTGGTGAAGGAGCACTTTGCTATCGGTCTGGTGGATCTCAATTTTTTTGTCATTCCATCATTCACATCATATCACCTTCTAAACCTTCTCTCTTTAGGCTAGGGAATGTTGTCATAAGGCACATCCCTTCAAATTCAACCATACTTGGCTTAATCACACAGACTTTGCGAACATTTCTCATAGAGTGTGGAATGACCATAATATTTATCAGAGCTTGAACTGTATGGAACTCCTATATCACAAATTGAAGAATTTGAAGCGGGAGGTTCGCAAGTGGGTCTCGTCTCAGCATTCATTCGATCTACAGGGTCTGGATGACATTCAAGTTGCACTTGGTGCTCTTTATGATCCAAACAACCCCCTTTTCACCTTAGAGTTGCTACACTAACATATGATTTTGGATCTCGAAGCTAAGAGAAAAGCAATCTATAAAGCTCAGGAAGAGTTATGGCGACTCAAAAGCATGGCTACTTGGGTTGCGAATGGAGACAAGAACTCAAAATGTTTCCATAAATTTTCCTCAATGAGGAGGAAATAAAATTCCATTTGGGGCATACGTGATGATGGGGACACTTTCTGTACTTCTTAGTATGAGATTGAACAGGATGCCTAGCAATTTTTCAAGGGTCTTCTCTCTGCCAAAGAACACTCTTTCAAGGCTCAATTTGATTTCATAAACCATTTGCCACTCATATTTCAAGACCCTTAGAACGATATTTTGGGTAGACCAGTGATCCGAATTGGATCCATGAAAATTATCAGAGTTCTATGACTGTTTCAAATCATGACAGACTTCAAGATCTTATGAACAATGAGCTATCAGGAAGGACCTTTGGACAGTGGCAGTTTGTAGCCAGCACGGAACAAGGAGGACCTCGGTCAAAGTGTGTTGACCGTTGGCCCATGGACACCGCACAGTGGCGCAAACTAGCAATTGGGAAGACCAGATCAGAAAACGGAGGCTGTTTCTGATGCGCTAATTGCGCATCGCTGGGCAAAACCCCTCGAAAAGGAAAAATCCCCGAGCGCTCAGTCACAAGGGAAGCCAAGAAACCATGGGAAAGGCACTAAAATGACCGGCAGGTCCTGCGCTCCAAAACCGACGGAATATCGAAGGCGTTTTGGGCGGTAAGCAGATTTGTCAGAAGACCCAACGATGCCATACATCGAATGATGCATGTCCAGCGGATGAGAGAGAAAAAAGCTCTCATTGCGAGCTAACGTTCGAGCAAGTCAACCATGCGATAAGAGCGAGAACCATAGGATCGGGAGACCCCAGATCTAACGGCAGAGATTACACCCGATGGGAGACCAGATTTGGAGGGAGAAATAAACTACGGAGCATAAAAGTTTGAAGTCCGATTTGACCGCTGAGCTGGAGGATGAATAATTTCACAAAAGTAACTGAAATAACGAACCGTTCGCAGAAGAGCTGGCGCTCAGTTCGTGAGAGGACAAGTGGCCACCTCCTGTGAAATGTTACACAGTGGCGATGACACAGAAGCAAGGAATTCCAAGTGAACAGAGGCAGGCGAACCGAAGGGACGGAAGAGGAAGCGAACAATCAAGGGACGGATTGGCTTTAAGCCATGGACAAACAGAGAACAGAACAGAGAGAGAAAAGATGAGAAGACAGTGAGACAGAAGAGACAAAATAGAGAGTAAAGCAAGAAGCAAAGAACAGAAGTCGAGCTGGCCTGCAGAGCTAAGGCAGCATCGAGCAGACAGAACCGAGAAGGCTTGAGAGGTTCAAGCAATCCCTGTGAGGATATCAGCCGGGAATTGAGCACCAGATTGGACTCATCCCATTAAGACCAGTTGAGGTCGAGACTTGGTAAGGGGGAGTCTGTGTACTCTAGTGGCTTAGGGAATCCAAGTACCACCCTACTAAGCATCATCTATTCTAGGAGACTCAAATTGAGCTCCTCATTGTAAAAACTCTACTTAAAGACATAATAAAAGAAGGCCACCATTGAAAGTTGGACCAGGAGACGTAGCCCAGGAGGATTGGGTGAACTCCTAATTAAATTGTTGTGTTTTGCATTTGATTGTTGTGTTTCTCTTACAATTTTCCAGTGTCTGTTTATTTTTCAATCTTATCGATCCGTTGCCTAAGATAATAGACACACACACCAGCACATGAGTCTGTAATACCTACATTAATAAACTGAGATCACTCACAAGTGATTTTCAGATCAAGTGGTATCAGAGCGCCTAGGTTGTTAAGGTTAGACAAGCTTGTGCTGGATTTAGCTGTTGAATGCTAACTAGATCAAAGCTCAAATTAGGAGAAGGAGAGTTGGTCGAAACTAATCCTGAGATTGGAAGAGTCTATCCTCAGAAGACAATGTCAGAGGAAGGTTCTGTGGGGCCAGACCCTCAATTTATAGATAGTTTCCTGGCCATAAGGTCCATGGTAGAGGAAATGTATAAGGATTTTAGAAAACACAAGGATGAAGATTCATCAGGCTCCAAACAAGAGAAAGGAGAAGAAGAGTTTCTCCTCCATGACCACTCAAAAGGCAAAGGGAAAGAAGAAAGCTTTCTCACACCTCCTAATAGTCGTGAACATAAAAAGAAGACATCTTTGATTAAACTAGATGTTAAATTTGATTTACCAATATATGATGGAGATTTGAATGCAGAAAAGCTGGACAATTGGATTAGACAAATTGATGTTTATTGCAGAGTGCAGAGTATTGATTCAGACAAGAGCAAGATTCAACTGGCCAGCCTGGGCCTTGGAGGCACAGCCTTAGTTTGGTGGGAAGGCAGGACCCAAGCTGACATGAAGAGACATGGTAAGACTATTTCTGTCTAGAGCGAATTTGTTTCTGTAATCAAAAAGCAGTTTTATCCAATGGCATACATGCAGCAAGCCATGATGAGCTGGCAAACTCTTCGACAGTTGAAAGGGAAAAGTGTACAAGGTTACACCCAAGAATTTAGGAAGAGAGCGTTGATTCTAGGAATCTCATTAGACTCACCTGAGACTCTGTTGAAGTACATTGGTGGTCTACACAGCTACATGAGGCACACTGTCCTCATGTTTAATCCCACTAGTATAGATGAGGTATCTATTCAAGCTACGCATCTAGAAGCTAGAGGAAAGAATGGAAATCCAGAAGTTGTGGATCATCCCAACCCACTGCAAGCAAGAATAAGGAGAAAAGAAAATAGAAATGGAAAGCAAGAAAGGCCAATACTGCACAGAAAAGCAAGTCTTCATGCACTCACTGTAAGAAGGATGGGCATGATGATGAGCACTGTTGGATTCTGCATCCGGAGCTGAGACCTAAGAAGTTCGAGGGCAAGAAGAAGAAGACTATTGCAGCTATTCAAAAAGATTTGGGGTCGGACTTAGGAGATGAAACAACTGTTGCAGCCACAAGTATAAAAGGTAAGAATTCCGAAGCATCTACTAGTAATTATGCACAATCTACTAGTGATGAAGAAAATGAGAGAAAAAGACATGAGCTTTTCTATATTCGAGTTATTTCCAAATATCAAAATATTGATACTTTGTTTGATAGTGGCTCACAAGTAAATTTAATTTCTGAAGCAATTGTAAAGAAGTTGGGATCACTGACCACACCTCACAAGAAACCATACCCATTAGGATGGTTAAATGATAAAGCACAACTACAAGTGACTAGACAATGCAAACTCAAGTTTTCTTTTGGGTCAGCATTTGTAGATGAGGTTGAGTTAGACATAATTCCGTTGGATATATGTGGAATTGTTTTAGGAAGTCCTTACTTGTATGACAGAAAAGCTATTTTCTATAGAGATGAGAACAAGTATCTACTCGTTAAATATGGAATCAAATACTTTGTAAGAGCTCATAAGCTCAAGAATAATTACACTCTCATAAACTCAGGGCAGATGAAACGAATGATAAATTCATGCAAACAATTCTTACTGATGGTTGTAAAGGAAAAGAAACCTGATAAAACCAATGTATTTGAGGGCTGTGATGCTAAACAGCAAGTTGATTTAGAGAAAGTTGTTTCAGAGCATGATATCTTGTTTCAAGAACCTAAAGATCTGCCACCCAAAAAGGAAATAGTGCATGAAATTAATTTGCAACAAGATGCTCCATTGCCTAACATTGGAATGTACAGGTTGTTCGCTTTAGAGAATGCAGAAATCAAGAAGCAGGTGTAGGAGTTGCTCGAGAAGGGGTTCATCAGACCTAGCACATCACCATGTGGATCTCCAATCGTTTTGGTGAGAAAGAAAGATGGCTCATGGAGAATGTGCATTGATTACCGAGCACTGAATAAGATAACAATCAAAAATCGTTATCCCCTTCCTCGCATAGATGATCTATTAGATCAATTGAAAGAAGTTGTTTATTTTTCCAAGTTAGACTTGCATAGTGGATATCATCAGGCCAGAGTTGCAAAACAAGATGCATGGAAGACTGCTTTCAAAACAAAGCACGGATTGTATGAATGGCTGGTTATGCCTTTTGGCTTAACTAATGCTCCTGCTACTTTCATGAGAATAATGAATGATGTACTCAGACCTTTTCTTGATGATTTTGTTATTGTGTACCTGGATGACATTCTGATATTTAGCAAAACATGGGAAGTGTTATCTCAAAATCAATCCCTGAAAGGCTGTTGATCAGGTAGACCTTGAGTAACTATTTCAAACCAATCTTTTAGCTAAGGCTTAGCCTCCTCAGCCTGAGAGGGCTCTCTCAAAGGGTTAATAATATTGATTAAAGATATGGATAGATGGCTAACTCTATGGTTTGTGATTTATATGTTTATAGGTTGAAAGATGAAGGCTAGCTACCATTGGGCTATGGATTCAAAGTATATTTCAGTACCACAGCAATATCAACTTAACATGAAAGTCAGGGCATAGAAAGTCTTATACATCAACAAAACAAAGATACAATGCAAGGAAACACAGTTTATAAATACATGAAGGAAGTTAGAGCATCATTGATGAGTTCTAAGTAACATGTATTCATACCACTGTAAGTAAGTGAAAGAGGAAAGCCATGAGACAATAGGACATTAAAAACTCTCTTTGAATCCTGAGTAGTGAAGCCAAAACATTCTACCTAACATGGAAGTCAAGGCATTATAGAGTTCAAGTGCAGAAATGCAAATATAAAATAGTGAAACACAGTTAGTTTATCTATGAAGGAAGTCAGAGCATCATTGATGAGTTCTGAGTATCATAAGTAAACACCACTGCAATGTAAGTATTGGAAGATGCCATCAAAACAAGAACATACAAGAACTCTTCATGAATCTTGAGTTGTCTAAGTAGAAATTCTGCATTAGGTTAAAAATATACACAGTCTGCACATAGAGCAGCAACTGAGCCAAAAAGCCTCCAACCCCTTGCTAATTCAACCTCTTGCTTCATATATAGCATTTACAATATGTATTCCCTCATCCCTCATCAAGAGAATTCGAATTTTCTATGAGTGACACCTATTCTAACCATAAAACAAACTATTAAATACAAATGACAGCTAACTAGCAGTCCTAGAGTCCTAATACAATTAGGAGTACAACTCCTTGTTATGATTACAACAACCTTATCTAAACATTGAAAGCATTCTTTGACAGATGCAACCTCATGAAGTCGAATTTGATGAAGCCTCCCACGTTGTCACCTTACTGCTGATGACAAACCCTAGAAATTAGGGAACATGTTTCCCTGTTTTTAGGTTTAGGATCCTTGAAAATTGGCACGTGGGACAGAGCCTTTATCTTCTCATCCATGACATATTTTACGAAACTGAAGGAGGTTTTTGTATTCCATTCTATCTAGAACAAAAACCTCTCTTGGTTTTTTAAAACACTTCTCCAGCTGTCCAGAATCTGTCCTTGAAAAACACGTGTAAAACAGGAAAAATTTGTTCTCTAAAATTAGGGTTTCAAATAAAGCTTAGTATCTCCCAACTGATAACACTTATGAAGAAAGTGAGATAGGTTATTGTAGCTGGATAGTTTATGAAGAGAAACCTCCTTCAGAATTCCAAAATACCTTTTCTTGTGACCAGAAAAAGAGCTTGAAAAAGCCTGCTAAACCCAGAAGACAAAGGTTGAATTTCAGCAGTTTCGTAGCGCACGTTTAACCATAAATTTCTCCTACCTCAGAATGAATTTGAAGAAACTGAAAGAATTTTTTGTATTTCAGTATGTTAGGAAAAAAATCCTCTTTCAGTTTTCAAAATGGAGTTCTCAGCTGCTCAGGAACCCTTCTGGAAGTTGACTAGTAAAAGCAGAAAACATAGTCTTTTATGCTAAGACAGGCTTTTTCAGGGGTTTCGCAGCGCGCTACAAAAACTCCTAGTTCAGTGCAAATTTTGGGTTTTGCACTATGAAAACTCTTAGGCAGTTTTGGAGTGCATGAAAACCTTGACACAAGTTTGACATATGGAAATTTATGTGTGATGTGGGACCAATGATAGGCAAAACCAAAGTGTTGACCTTATTTGACAATACCAACAAGGCTCCCTTCTAGATCTTAGACTCTAAAACAACCATGGAAAGACTAGACCAAGACTAACATCAATCCTTTGGAATCAAACTAATGTCAAAACACCTAGTGAGGCTTCTAGGACATGGAATGAGGCTATGAAACTTTTTTTTTTTTTGGAAAAGAGAATGACACTTGTTGAGATGGGATGACTCAAAACCTATAAGACTATGACTAGAAACAAGGCAAACTTTCCAAAGCTTAGAAATAAAAATTTTAGGGTGATAACAGGAAGAACATTTAAAGCATGTCAAGAAGACCCTAGATGTTTTGAAAAGAGAAAAAATTTATGTTAAACTCTCAAAATGTGAATTTTGCAAAACATCTTTGAATTATTTGGGACATATACTAGGGGGTGGTGAATTGAAGATAGATCCCTCTAAGGTGGCAATCATTGTAAACTGGCCTAAACCCAAATATGCTACAAAAGTTAGGAGCTTCTTAGGAGTAGCACAATATTGGAGAAAGTTAATTTCTAACTTTTCCTTAATTGCAGCTCCCTTACATGCTTTAACAGGATTAAACAAGGTGTTTCAATGGGGAAGCAAACAGCAGAAAGTCTTTGACACCTTGAAAGAAAAGATTAGTACAGCACCAGTACTAGCACTGCCTAATCTTCAAAGACCCTTTGATATCCAAACAAATTCCAGTGACTATGCCATGGGAGCAGTGTTGATACAACACAGTAAACCCATATGTTATCATTCTAAGACATTTAATTCTACAGTAGTTAACTATCCTACATATGATAAAGAATTGTATGCATTAGTACAGAGTGTGAAAAAGTGGAAACATTACTTAATGGGCAAAGAGATAGTAATACATACTGATCATTAACCACTTCAATATCTACACTCCCAAACTAAGTTGCAATAATCAAGACACTATAGATGGATGGGTTTTCTACAACAGTTTCATTTAGTCATCAGATATAAAAAGGGCATACACAATAAAGTTGCAGATATGTTATCTAGACCCATTATAAATGCATCTACTATACTTAAGCATAATTCTGTGTTACATGAGAGCTACATTGAACAATATGCTCAAGATATAGACTTTAAAGATGTATATGCAACTTTAAGTCAAGGCAAGCGAATAGAAGAATTGAATTATCATGTAAAGGACTGACTCCTATATCATTGTGGGAAGTTATGCATTCCACAAACTGAAAGAGTAAAGATAATTCTAGAAGCACACACTTCTCTAATATCAGGTGACTTTGGGGTAAGTAAAACAGTTGCACAGCTACAAAGATTTTGTTATTGGCCAAGAATGAATGAGACAGTTTCTAGATATGTAAGAGGGTGTACCATGTGTGCTAAAAGAAAGCCCAGCAATAGAAAACTAGGCTTGTACACTCCATTACCAGTTCCTTCTCATCCTTGGGAAAGTGTTTCCATGGATTTTGTTGGAGGACTGCCTAAATCTAGGAAAGGTCATGATTATTTGTATGTTGTTGTGGATATGTTCAGCAAAATGTGTATTTTGATACTTTGTAATAAACAGATTACAACTGAACAAACTGCAAAACTGTTAACATGTATGGGTTCATTTTGGATTACCCACTTCCATTATATCTGATCGAGACACCCGATTTGTGGGAAATTTTTGGTCAAGTCTGTGGGAACTGATGGACACCAAACTGAAAAAAAGCACAGCTTTCCATCCACAAACCGATGGCCAGACAGAAGTAGTCAACAAGACAGTGATCCAGTTACTCAGGGGATATTGCAGCAAGCATCCTAAGCTTTGGGATGAACATTTTTGTTATGTGCAGCATGCTTACAACCGAGCCAAACATTCTTCTACACAGAGATCTCCTTTTGAAACCTATTTTGGTTTCACACCAAGGTCACCTTTGGATTTTGTCTTTGGTAAGGACACAACAGTTGAGGGACACAACGATGTGGACAAGGCAACTAGGTTCATTGAACAAATCCAATAGATTCACCAGGCAGTACAAGAACAGCTGGAAATGAGCCAAGCCAAATACAAGGCAAGGCACGACAAGCATCGGATGGAGCATAGTTTCCAAGTTGGTGATCAAGTCTGGTTGTGTATCAGCAAGGACAGAATGCAAGGTGAAAGAAAAAATCTAAAGCCTATCAGGTATGGACCTTTCAAGATACTTGAAAAAATTGGTGAGAATGCTTTTCGCCTTGATTTACCAGCTTACATGAACATCTACTCAGTCGTAAATACAGATAGCTTGAGATTGTTTGAACCTTCACTAATTGAGAATCCCGAAAAAGAAGTCAATTTCCTTCTATTGATGACCTGCTACCTGAATATCTTAATGAATTGCAGGAAGACACAGTTCTGGAGAAGAAGGTGAGAACGACGCTCAGGGGAGATGTTGAGTACCTCAGAGTTGGGCTCAAGGGTTCAAAGCCGAGCAGTGCAAGGTGGATAAAGATTAGAGAAGTCAGACAATTGTATCCTCACTTAGTCGATGCTTGAAAACCAACTTTTGGTGGTCCAAAAGCTTTTTCAGTGGGAAGGTCGTGATCCGAATTGGATCCATGAAAATTATCAGAGTTCTATGACTGTTTCAAATCATGACAGACTTCAAGATCTTATGAACAATGAGCTATCAAGAAGGACCTCTGGATAGTGGCAGTTTGTAGCCAGCACGGAACAATGAGGACCACGGTCAAAGCGTTCTGACCGTTGGCCCATGGAGACCGCGCAGTGGTGCAAACTAGCAATTGGGAAGACCATATTAGAAAACAGAGTCTATTTGCAAAACCCCTCGAAAAGGAAAAAGCCCCGAGCGCTCAGTCGCAAGGGAAGCCAAGAAACCATGGGAAAGGCGCTAAAATGACCAGCGGGTCCCTTGCTCCAAAATCGGCGGAATATCGAAGGCGTTTTGGGCGGTAAGCGGATTTGTCAGAAGACCCAATGATGCCATACATCGAATGACGCGTTTCTGGTGGATGAGAGAGAAAACCGCTCTCATCACGGGCTAACGTTCGAGCAAGTCAACCGTGTGATAAGAGCGATAACCATAGGATCTAGAGGCCCCAGATCTATCGGCAGAGATTGCACCCGATGGGAGACCAGATTTGGAGGGAGAAATAAACTACGGAGCATAAAAGTTTGAAGTCCGATTTGACCGCTAAGCTGGCGGATGAATCATTTCACAAAAGTAACCGAAATAATGAATCGTTCGTGGAAGAGTTGGCGCTCAGTTCATGAGAGGACAAGTGGCCACCTCCTATGAAATGTTACACAGTGGCAATGACACAGAAGCAGAGAATTCCAGGCTAACAGAGGCAAGCGAACCGAAGGGACGGAAGAGGAAGCGAACAGTCAAGGGACAGATTGGCTTTAAGCCATGGACAGATAAAGAACTGAACAGAGAGAGAAAAGACAAGAAGACAGTGAGACAGAAGAGACATAATAGAGAGTAAAGCAAGAAGCAGAGAACAGAAGTCGAGCTGACCTGCAGAGCTAAGGCAGCATCTAGCAGACAGAACCGAGAAGGCTTGAGAGGTTCAAGCAATCCCTGTGAGGATATCGGTCGGGAATTGAGCATCAGATTGGACTCATCCCATTAAGACCAGTTGAGATCGAGACTTGATAAGGGGGAGTCTGTGTACTCTAGTGGCTTGGGGAATCCAAGTACCACCCTACTAAGCATCATCTGTTCCAGGAGACTCAAATTGAGCTCCTCATTGTAAAAACTCTACTTAAAGACACAATAAAAGAAGGCCACCACTAAGAACTGGACCAGGAGACATAGCCCAGGAGGATTGGGTGAACTCCTTATTAAATTGTTCTGTTTTGCATTTGCTTGTTGTGTTTCTATTACTATTTTCCAGTGTCTATTTATTTTGCAATCTTATCGATCCGTTGCCTAAGATAATAGACACACACACCAGCACATGAGTCTGTAATACCTACATTAATAAATTGAGATCACTCACAAGTGATTTTCAGATCAACCGGTCACAATAGATGAGTTACACAAGGTCCTTCTTGCATGTGCTAAAGATGAAAGCCCTAGTCCGGACGGGTAGGGGGGTGCAACTATAGATCCATTTCTTCAAGCTTATTTCTCATGATATTCAGTGATGGCTAAAGACTCCAGGGTCAAGAGACACATATTTAGTGCTATTAATGCAAATTTTATTGCATTATTTCCTAAAAAGAAGTCTCCAACATTTTTTTATGGACTACCGCCCCATCTTCTTTTGCAATTTTGTCTACAATATGATTTCTAAGCTTATATCTTGTAGACTTAAAATCTACCTAACAAATCACATTTCGCCATAACAATTCGGGTTTTTGGAGGAGAGGAAGATTCAAGATGTTGTGGCCATTGCACAGGAATGTCTACATTCCATCAAGGTCAATAAACTTAAATCTTGTCTCATGAAGATTGATCTGAACAAAGCTTTCAATAGTGTGGACTAGGAATTCCTTAGACTAATTCTTCATAAAATCAGTCTCTCTCTACTGAACATCAATTGGATTATGGCATATGTGACATCTGCCAATTTTGTGGTCATTATCAATGGGATTCTGACCTCTTTTTTCAAGGCTTCGAGAGGCTTGCGACAAGGATGTGTTTTGTCACCTTGGATTTTTCTGCTTATCATGGATGGCTTAAGTAGAAAGATTTACATTTTTAGATATCGTGGAATGATTAAAGGTATCAATATGACTCCACATACTTAAGTCTCTCACTTGATGTTTGTCGATGATCTCTTTTTGGTGGTGAGTTATCTATCCCCGAGTGGACTAATTTACATTCCATACTTATGTCCTTTGGATCTGCTTCGGGTCTTGTTATGAACAAGAGGAAATCAAAATTGACCAATGTGCATTTGGAGGATTTTGTCAGGGCTTGTTATGAACAAGAGAAAATCAAAATTGATCGTTGTGCAGCTAGAGGATTTTGTGATTTTGTAGATTTGGGACGTATTTGGGATCCCTGCATTGTCTCTAGATTCGAGCTTCATTTATCTAGGTTTCAATTTAAATCCTAATAATTACAGAACTCAGATTAGGGCTAGATTATTAAGAAATTTGAACATAAACTGGTGAACTGGTCATACAGGTGGCTTTCCATCTATAGAAGACTAATTTTGATAAGGTAGGTTCTGAAGTCTATTTCGGTCTATTGGATGCATTTATTTGTTATTCCGATGGAAATCATTCATAAGATGGACGCCATTTTGGCTAGATTTTTGTGGTCTGGCACAAATCTTGTAAGAAAAATTCATATGGTGCGGTTGCCGCTCATATCCAAATTTGTTGATGAGGGGGGTTGGGATCATGGATACACTCACTTTCAACCTGGCACTAATCTACAAGATTCTTTGGATAGGGTTGTTTGGTTTGGGCCCTAGTTACCAGAAACAGGACGATGCCCGTCGTTTCCTGGAGAAACCGCTGAAGAAACCCAATGACACTGGAAAGGTCATCTTGAATGATCGTTTTCATTTTCTGTGGCTAGAAATAGTTTCTGGCGAAACGAAACCGTTTCTTCTCCGTTTCTGCACTTCCAAACTCTGGTTAACTCCGGTTGAATTTCTCTTTTCCAAATGTCGGTTAAGGGCAGTTCAGTTCACTATTCAATTTCAAATGACTTTTAGTTTTATAGAAGTTGTATTGCTACATACATACTACAGAGTGAGAGAACTAGCGTCCACTGGTATTGTGAAAGAACCGACGTAAAAAGAAGCACCAGTTGTATTTGTGAGAGAATCTGTGCAGGCTCCAATAGTTGTGTTAGGCCATTAAACTCCAGCTCCATACTCTAGTTGAGTAGTATTCTTATAGTGTATCAGAGATTTTTATTTATTCAAATAGTAGTTACCTTTCTTTTTTAACTATGCAACTAGCCATGCAAACCAGTGGCTTTTTTTAGCTGTGCAACTGCTCATGGTTTTTCAAGGATTTAAGCCGAAGAGGAGAGCAAACTCATCACTCGTCAGATGCAAGCAAGGCACAGATCAGAGCCGACTCCCGAGCCAAGCAGCTTCATGCCCCATCGAGTTATCTTCAGCGGTATCGTCAATTTTATTGTGAACAAGTACAAACTTCAATCTCTAGTTTTTCTTATTCTTTTGGTCAATCTTTTTACAATTAGCACTTGCAAATCCGGGACGACCTGTGAATCGTGATTGACAAGATTTTTTCATACAAGCTTTTTTCATCCAGCATCTTTATACAATAGAGGCAATTGTGGCCCAAATTTCCAATAGTGATTGACAAGCTTTTTTCATCCAAATTTGTTTATCAGCAATCTTTAGTATGGTAGACATCTTAAAAAAAAATCTAAGCAAGATCAAATCAATATGACAGACCATATAGCAAAACGATGACCAAATATCAAGACCATTCCTTATTTCAGCTCTAGTTGAGGCATCTCAAACCAAAAATAGTCCTTGTCTAGGTTGTACTTGTATGCCTTTACAAATATGCTAGCCTATTTCTTAGAGGTTTTGGCATTGCAATTCCAGCATCTTTTCCTCCAGATTCTGTCGTTGCATTCTTTGCAACCTTTTCCTGAAGTGCTTTAGCTACTCCTTCTCTTCGTTGTTCAGGAATCAGGAGTAAGGCCATCATCCTTGGTCTTCCCTGCCTTAGTAGCTCGGGTAGTAGCCCTCTCTCTGTCACGATCTCTCTGATTTCCGCGAGTCATGGTGAAAAACCGAGCTTGAAATACGACTTTTGAATGCCTTCGTCACTAGCCCAGAAGGGCTTCAACAGCTGCCCACAAAGACAGAGCTCCTTTGGGAAACTTCCACCATCCAAATTTGTTTATACAATAGAGGCAACTGTGCCCCAAATTTCCAAATATTTCTATCAAAATTAACATTATTTTCTAGGTAAATTGGGGACTACTCCTCTATCATAATTTCCTCACTATGTTCTGCCAAAATTAACATCATTTTCGAGGTAAATTGGGGACTACTCCTCTATCATAATTTCCTTCTTGTGCAAAATTTTGGGACTCGGGAGAATTCCAATCAATTTAGTTTTGTCCAAGGAATCAACACAAGAAAAGTCCCATAAATAGGAGTGATTAGTTCAGCAGAAAGATTTGGGGCAGCTCTGTTTTAAATGGGATTTTGAGCCGCTGCACCGGCCTTCATAACACTATATTGGATCAATCCAATTTTTCTAGTATAAAATGGTATGAATGTGTTCTTGGTATGATAGCTTATATACCCAATTCCAATTGTACCACATATTATATCAAGAATACCAAGAATGGTATCACATATTATATATAGTGTGTCATTGTATTCTTGGTATGATAGCTACTCCGCACTTGTCAAATGGAAGTAATTTTATTTAAAGTTTAAACCAATAATTTATATATATATATATATATATATATATATGAAACCAATTGGTATCAATAATCATTGTGTTATTGGTATGACGTTGCATTCTTGTATGAAGTGATCAGTTTTATTTATTGGTTAAACATTTAAAGTATTTAAGTGATGCGTTTTATTTATTGGTTAAACATTTAAAGTATTTATTAATTAAAGTGTTTAAATTGCTTAAATTAAATAGACTTAAGTTAAATGGTAGCTTACTAAGCCTATTTAAATTAGAGTTTGGAGATATATGTGGTAAGGATTTTGATGCTTTTGAGATCTTAGAATACATTTTTGAATTTCGACGTTTCGGGAGGAGATAAATAAGGGAGAAGAAGAGAGAAAGGGCCGACCAGCAAACCTAAAAATGAAAAAGCAAGAACTAAATAATTTATTATGGATTGAATTTTTATTTTTGTATTCATTCATTATATTTGTAGAAATAATTAGCATTTAAAGTATTTTATTCTTTGAAGTGTTAAAGTGAACTTCCAGAGAGAGACCTATTGTGGCTGTGACTTGAACACTGTGTGAAAGAATAAAACTATGCGCACATTGTATGCAAAATACACACATTGTATTTAAAATTTTAAAAATAGCAAATCAGAGAGAATTTTAAATACAATGTAAAATACACACATTGTATTTTCTTTAAAATAGCAAATCACATAATGAAGAGAATGCACACATTAGAAAGAATAACAACTTGAAAATAAAAATAGAAAATTAAATATGAATTTTATAATTTTTTTAAGGGCATATTCAAACTTTATTCCTTTATATTATATGAGAAAAGCTACATGTCGAGCAAATGGGAACTTTTTTGGATGAAAAGAGAAGTGTTCTCAACTAAAAGTAGTGCTATGGATACAATGGAATAGTTTGCTTAAACTAGAAACATATGGAAATAGTAGATCTCAAAAATGTGGAAATATAGGCTCGATATTTCGATCAACAATAAAAGTGGTTCTTCAATCGAGTTTTGACACCATGTTTGAGAAAACATGGCACTCTATATAGGATGAATACCTTCAATAATGATTCACACAAATAGATCAAATATCATAACATTAGCATTTTTATGTGTTTAAAATATTCTAATAGGGAAATATTTCATGGCCCTTGTCAACATGGCTATTGAAGGCGATTTTATTAATGTAAGAGAAATTTGTCGAACAAGAAAAAGAAATAGAAATCTTAGGGGAATTGATATTAATCTTCCCATTGCTTTCAGAATTCAATACTTGATTTTTGAAAACAAGATATGTAGAAATGAAATACTACATAATTGGTATTATATGCACATTGTAGATGTTGTTTCCAGTGCTCAAGCATTATAAAAAATTGTCAGCAACCGTCCATCATGCAGTACATCAAACTATGCATGTGAATAAATTTATCTCTTCAAATTTTTAGTTAATTATACTTTTCTAATTAAGTGTCAATTTATTTTTATTTTTGTTTTTGTAACTAATTTTCAAATATAAATTGTGCAAATTAAAATTGGTTGTGGCAGAGAATCATCTATTTTTTATTCCACTCATTTCCCATTGCAATGGAAGAAATTTCATCAGTGTCACAAAGTAGACCACCCCTTTCCCAATAGAAATCTTCCACAGAGGCATAAAAAAAATCCAAAACAAAGAATATCAAGAAGCAAAAAAAGCCTTTGAAGCAAGGTTATGGGCAGTTGTGAAATGCACTCAATCTTATAGTGGAGGATCAAGTGGATCAACTGGTTCAAAGGTTTGGTTTTTCCCTTATTGTAAAACACAAAAATCGGGGAATGTAGGAAGAGTTCAATGGAATTTACTTGGAATGGGGAAAAAAGAACAATCAACTTTATGTCTGAGTGTACCTAAAATAGAGAAATCTTCTCTAATTAAGCAATTTAATGAACTTGAAAAGCTGAGACATATTATTGAAGGTTTAATTCAAACCAACAACAATCCTAGTGGATTGACAATTGGTGGTCCACACTCTTGTTCTCAACATCAAGTTCTTGTTTCCCACCTTGAAAACGTATGGGATGTAAAAGGGAGGGGAAATATTGAAGCATCCATTAGACAATTTTTTTTTACAAATGGCATAGGTTTCAATGTTTTTTGGTCTCCTTATTGGAAGGAAATGGTAAGGGATCTAGTTAACAATGCTCCTAAAGGTTACAAGCCTCGTAGTTATGAAAAGATGAGGACAACAGTGTTATCTGAAGGGAGGACTCGAGTTGAAGCTAGACTTCAAGACATTAAAGATAGTTGGAAGGAATCTAGGGTCTCCATTGTCTCAGATGGTTGAACAAATGTCAACCATCGTCCCCTTATCAATATTTTGGTTTCTAGCCCAAAAGGAGTTATGTTCTTAAAATCCCATGATACCACAGGAAAGACAAAAGATGGTCCATATCTAATGGGTCTCCTCAAAGAGGTAATAGAGGAGGTTGGAAGAGAAAATGTGGTCCAAATTATTACAATTAGTGCCTCAAATAATGTCTGTGTTGGTAGGTAACAATGTAAACTTTGAAACAGGAACTGATACTGTTACCTGTTTCGTAGAGATAGCAAAAAAGTGACCTGATTTTGAAAAGGGGTGATGCAGAACACACATGTTTTTCTTAGAGCGTAGTTTTTGGCACTTTAATTTTTTTTTATGTACATCGCGTTTTAGAATGGTAGTGATTTTCATGCTGATTTAAAAAAATGGTAATTCTGCATCAGACCCTTTTTTTTAAAAACTTGTTTTTTGACTTTAAATTTTCTAATGTATGAAATGTAAATAATTATTTTGTAAATTTAATAATTTTTGAAGTGGTTATTTTCTTCATATTTTCTTGTTTTTATTTTAATTTTAATTTTTTTGTAGCAAGGTTTTTATTGTTTTGCATTTTTAAATTAAAAGGTCGATATTTTCAATTTTCGATATTCTACATATTTATACATCCTTAATTAATTTTTCAATCCACATGAAATAATTGTTTCTAAAAAACAATATTTTTTAACAATAGACATAAAAATAACCATTTTTAACATAAATATAACTAAAAAACTACACATTTTGATCATTTTTTGCTAGAATTGACATGTCAAAATCACAATTTTTATACGAAAATTTTAACTAAAAATGGTTAAATAATAGTTTTTTTTTATGAATTTTATGTCAAAAAAATAATAATAATCACTTTTTTTTTCAAAAAATAATGATTAACTTAAAAATTAATGCGAAAATCACATATTACAAATATTGAACGCATTACAGTGTTAGTTCTCGTAATCGGAATCGAATAACCACCGCCCGATTGCCCATGGGTGTGGCTATCCGATTCTCGGAATTAGATAGCCACCACCCGACCACCCCCACGAGCGGCCGAGCGGTGGCCATCTGATTCTGAGAATCAGATAGCCACCACCCGGCCACCCCCATGGGCAACCGGGCGATGGCTATTCGATTCCGAGAATCGGATAGCCACCCCCACGGGCGGTCGGGCGATGGTTATTCGATTCCAAGAATCAGATAACCACCCCCACCAACGGTCAGGGGATGGCTATTCGATTCTCGGAATCGGATAACCACCCCCTGACCGCCCTTGAGGTGGATATCCGATTCTCAGAATCGGATAGCCACCGCTCGGCCGCCCCCACGGGCGGCCGAGCGGTGGCTATCCGATTCTGAGAATCAGATAACCACCACCCGGCCACCCCCACAGGCGGCTAAGTGGTGGCTATCCGATTCCGAGAATCAGATAGCCACCGCCCAACCGCCCGTGGGGGTGGCCGGGAAGTGGCTATTCGATTCCTAGAATTGAATAGCCACCGCCCGCTCGAAATCGGATAGCCACCACCCAACCGCCCGTGGGGGTGGCCGGGAAGTGGCTATTCGATTCCGAGAATTGAATAGCCATCGCCCGACCGCCCGTGGGGGGGGTGGCCGATAAAATTGTTTTTTTTAAATAAAAAATAAATTTTGTTAAATATGTTTATTGTATATATATATATTTTAAATGTTTTTTTTTTAATTTTATATATATTTGTAAAATATATATATTTTAAATGTTATTTTAAAAAATATCAAAAATATATTTAACTTTTTTTAATTTTAATGGTTTTTTGTTTTTATTTTTATGGTTTTTTTGTTTTATTTTTATTTTTAAATCTAAATTTTAAATCATTGTGAAATCCAAATTTTAAATTTTAAAATTTTTCATATAAAATTTGAATTTTTTTTTTTTTAATAATATATATATATATATATATTTAATGGACGGACGGTTGCTGTCTCTGACCGGCATGGAGCGTCACAGGGATACGGACCTCGTGGATTATTCCGAGGATCCGTTAGAAGGGCAGGTTATATTCCATAACCCTAATTTGGCAACCCCGGGTTTCGTTCCGCCGACAACTGAAGCATCATGTGCACAGGATTGCACGCCGGTGGTCACCTTGCCGGAACCTTCTTCTTCGTCAATCGGTCTGGAGGCACCGCCTCTCTCACCAGGAACAGCCTTCCTCCTCACCTCTCTGTCGCCTGATACCTTGGCTTTCGATCCGATATCATCGCCGCTGCCCGATACACCTACTGCTCAAGCGGATCTGAGGAAGACTGCGCCTAATCCGCTACAGGATAATGGGGCAAAGCCATCAGGTTGCTTTGGCACTCCGGTTATAAATGTTAAACCCTCAAAACCCTTTCCACAGTCTGGGGCTTCAAATCCGCTTGTAGATCATCCGTCGGCGCCCCGCACAACGAAGCGGAAATCGAAGTGTATCAGGGCAACATCGAAAGACATCACCTTAGCTTTCGGCGACTCTTCAGATTTTGGGGAAACTATGGCAATAGCACGAACAGTCCTGGTTGGACATGTGCGGGGGCGTACTTTCTCGGCGGAAAGGCTGATGCGTTGGGTGAAAGAGATCTGGGGTGCCTTGCTCTCACAGATGCCTGAGGTCCAGGTTCTCCCACGAGGGTGGTTCTCCCTCCACTTTGCAAATGAAGGGCACACGGATGTAGTACTAAAAAGATATTGGAATATCGAAATGGCACCTGTGTTATTGAAGCGCTGGAGCCCACTATTTGATCCTGATCACGAACAAATTGGAGCGGGGCCTCTGTGGGTGCGTCTGCCAGGGCTTCCATTACAATACTGGAGCGAAGAAGCTTTCACCAGAATCAGAAATGCTTTGGGGACATATTTGGATCACGATCGGTCCTATATCGAAACAAGGAAGAGAACTGTGGCTCGAATTCTAGTGCACTTGGATACTCGAGAGGGTTTGGAGGAAAAAATCACATTGCAATGGGGGAAGCACAGCCGTATACAGATTCTGGATTATAAAGGAGTCCCCTTCCGTTGTAATCGATGCCATCAAGTGGGACACCTCTTCAAGGACTGCCCATTGATCAAAAGCCCGGATAGCTCTCCAAAGATCTCCCCCATTGCATCCAGAGGGACCTCTCCTTTCATTCCCCGACCGTCGCATGGATTCGCGGCATCACAAGGCGCCCCGGAGAGATCTGTGCTGAACAAGATGGACTCGCCCTCGCCTCCACTGACTCGGGCTCGGGCAGCTGCAGCAGCCGCGCAGGCCTCAGGCACTAATCTTATCTCCCCCTCTATCTCTATTGATCGATCATCTAAAATTGTTAATTCATTTGCATGTTCCATGGCGCATTGCATTATTCCCCCGCCTCCATTGATTCCTTCCACTACTCCACCCTCTTTGTCTCTCACTCCGTCGCCCCCCTCTAATTCATCCTCCAGGAAAATTCCCCCCCCACCCATACTCCCTTCGCCCTCGGACCTCTCAATTGGAATCCTCCGATACTCAAATATGGCTGGGTATAGTCCCTTCGGGTGCGGGATCATTATCCACTCGGGGAAGGAAATCTGATCTCAATAAAGCCATTAGACGCGCTGGAGCGGAGGTCACATCTGGGCGACAATCCACCATTGTCGGGGTCCTTAGAGCATCAAAACCCCCAAAGCAGGGTCCCCCATGAAGTGCCTCTCCTTTAATTGTAGGGGTCTGGCTAGCCCCCTAAAAAACTAGCTCTCAAACGACTTTTTGAGGTCGAATCACCTGATATCATTCTCCTACAAGAAACTCTTGGCTCTACTGAGTCCATCTCCCTTTCCCTTAGTAACTTATCGTCAATATGGAAGTTTATAGCCATGGATGCTAATGGTAGATCGGGTGGACTGGCGATTGGTTACAACCCTAAGACCATCAGACTGGACTCTTCCTGGGGTGGACAAGGTTTTATGGGGGTGGACATCTTCTCAATGGATCTGGGTCTTACTCTCCGCATCATCAACACATATGGTCCATGCCAACAGAGGGAAAGCTTTTGGAGACAGCTCCTCAGCAGAAGCCTGATGTCTCTGGATCGCATCATTCTGGGGGGTGACCTGAATTTTTCACTAGGGTTCAGGGAGTCATGGGGCTCTATGGCGCAGGTGGACTCCATCACAGATATCATGAGAAGCATTTTGGAGCAATATGATTTCATTGACATCCCTATGCAGAATCCCCTACCAACGTGGAGAAATAGAAGGGTAGGGACAGCAGCACTGGCGCGCAGACTTGACCGATTTCTACTGAAAGGCCCTCTGATCCAACAGCTACACCATTTCAAACAATGGGTAGGATCTGGGGGCATATCGGATCATTCCCCAATCTTAATGGAGATCATGGGCCCACATCCAAAGCCAAAAGCCCCTTTCAAGTTTAATCACCTCTGGCTACTGGACCAAAGCTTCTCCAAATTAGTCACAGACTTCTGGAAAGCTCATCCCATCGATAGAGAATCCTTGATGGCAAGGGGCTTTGTCAAAAATTTGACTGAGCTCAAACACATTGTGATCAACTGGGCTAAAGCAAAGAAGACAAGAGAGGATGAACAGCTTAATATGGTGGAAGAAGAACTTAAAACCCTTCTGGATGAGCGAAATCTGGGCTTCAGATCCATTGAGGATAAGGCCCGCCTGGTAGAATTGGAGAATCAAAAGAATAATATTCTCAAGCTCAGGGAGGAATCGCTCAGATTGCGGAGCAGGGCAACGTGGCTTAAAGCTGGGGATGAGAATACGAGATTCTTTCATAATTTCGCCAAAGGAAGGAGAGTGGCAAATACCATTTGGAATCTCCCCCTCCCAGGAGGAGGATTGGCGGACTCCTTTAACAAACTCTCACAACTCGGCACGGCTCACTTCAGAGGGCTATACAAAAGTCCTGCTGGATCAAATCTCGCTGAAATCATCAACGTGGCCTCTCATTTCCCCAGATTTGTAAACAATGAGGACATTGGCGCTCTCACTGACCCTGTCACTATGGAAGAATTGGAGAGCACTATCAAGTGGTTTCAGAGGGAAAAGAGTCCTGGGCCAGATGGATGGACCATTGAGTTTTATATTGCCTTTTTTGACATCATTGGAGGAGACATCCTGAAGGTGGTTGAGGAAAGTAGAATATCGGGCCGGCTCTATGATGCTATAAACTCCACTTTCATTGCCCTCATCCCCAAATCGGATTCTCCTTCATCCTTTGACGATTTCCGCCCCATCTCATTGTGTAATGTCCTCTACAAAATTATTTCTAAAATCATTGCCAACCGGATTAGGCCCATTCTGTCTAAGCATATTTCTCCCCAGCAATTTGCTTTTTTGGAGGATAGACAGATTCACGAAGCCATTGGAACTGCCCAAGAAGCTATACATTCCATATGGACCAAGCGCCTCAAGTGTATTCTCCTCAAGATCGACCTTTCTAAGGCATTTGACCGAGTAAGTTGGCTCTTTATTAAGATGATCCTCATCCATTTGGGTTTTCCCCTCCCTCTCATCAATTGGATTATGGCATGCATTACATCCCCCACCTATAGCATATTGATCAATGGAGCTGCCTCTCATTTCTTCCACTCAGAAAGAGGGCTGCGACAGGGCTGCCCTCTATCACCTCTTTTATTTCTCTTGGTGATGGAAGCATTAAGCCGATTGATCATCTCTGCAAAAAGGGAAGGAACTATCAGGGGCCTTAAAATTACAGATGAGTGCTTCCTTACTCATCTCTTGTTCGTAGATGATGTCCTTATCCTTCTAGATGGCAGCATACAGGATACCTCTACTTTCAATCGGATCTTAAGGCTATTTGCTCATGCCACGGGGATGGAGGTCAATCGGACGAAATCTACCATTACTTTGGTTGGCACTTCCGTCAATGAATCATACACAGCAAGTCAAGCCTTCCCATATACCACTCAACCTCTAGACAGGGGGCTAAAATACCTCGGATACTGGTTAAAGCCCACTAGCCAAAAGATTGCGGACTGGGTGTGGCTTGTTACAAAAGTAGAAAAAAGGTTAACTTACTGGAGTTATAGATATCTATCCAGGGCTGGAAGATTAACCTTGATCAAATCAGTTCTGGAAGCAACGCCGGTCTTCTGGATGGCGCTCGCCTGGATCCCTCGGAATATCCTATCAAAGCTACAGCAACTTTGCAACAGATACTTATGGGCTGGTAATCAAGATAAGCGCACCTTTGCTTGGATTGGTTGGAATAGGATTGCCTTGCCCAAGAAATGGGGCGGTTGGGGATTAAAGGACCTCCCCACCTTTGCATGTGCTCTGGCAGCTAAAATGGGCTGGGCTTTGCTGACATCCCATAGCTTATGGACCATCATCACCTACCACAAATATATCTGGCCCCTCAACATAATGGAATGGGTCAGACTCCCATCATGGAACAAATCTGGCATATCCTCTATTTGGAAAGCTCTTCTACACTCTCTGCCGCTTATCAGGAACAATTTGGTTTGGCGTATTAAGAGAGGAGACAGAGCCCGTATCGGAATAGACCCTTGGAGTGGCAGTGGTGGGAGACATCTGCTCCCTCAAGATCTGGTGGAATTCCTTACAGCACATGGAATTAAGGTGATAGCACAGATTGCGGATCAAGAGCAAACAGACATATTCCACCAGGCTTGGAAGTCAGCTACCCAACTTAACCTCCCGCAGAGATGGCATACAGCTTGGCGCGAATATTGTGCTGCCCTGATGGAATCCCACATCAGAATCATTGAGGGGTCAGATGAACTTGTTTGGCACCAGGCTGATAGTGGGATTTACACACCTAAGGAAGGCTACATACAGTTAATCGATCAGAAGAAACCTGAAGTGCTAGACAGCTGGTGGCAGAACATATGGAAACTTTCAGCCTCGCCACGATCTAAGCTCTTTACCTGGTGCGTCTTGAGGAACAGAATCCCCACGGGAGATCATCTAATGCGCCGAGCTCAACACAGACCGACGAGATGTGCTCTGTGCAAAGCTGCCTCTGAATCTACAGAGCACCTATTCTTGAGATGTAGTACCGTTCAAATCGTATGGAAAAATATAAAACACTTCACACACTATTCAGGTGATTGGAATGGTACTGATCTCATCAGCGCTTGGATAGAATGGGATAAAAGACATAAGGGCTCAAAGGCTGCAAATTTGCCCATTATTGTAAACTGGTCCATTTGGAAAGCCAGGAATCGTATGATCTTTGAAGACAAACCCATTCACTGGCCTCTATTCGAGGCTGGCATTATCTCTGTGTTTAAAGAGCTTCCGGATCCGCCTCCCCCAAAAATCCGACGGCCAAATCCTCCCCCTACCATTGATCAAGGTACCCCTTGGGCATTTTTCGATGGAGCTGCAAATGTACAAAGCTGTGGGGGCGGTTTCATATTACATTTAACTGATCAACATTCCTACAAAATAAAAGCGGGATTGGGTGCTGGAACAAATAATTTCGCTGAGCTTATATCTTTGCGCCATCTTCTACATTTTGCATTAAGCCATCATTGCACTAGCATCAACATATTCGGGGACGCATAGATTATCATAAATTGGTTCAATGATATTTCCACATGTCACATGCACACACTCAACATCATTCTAAATGAAGTTCTTCGGCTCAAAGCGGCATTTAACTATATCACTGTTTCACACATCTACATGGAACATAACAAAGATGCTGATAAACTGTCCAAGGAGGCCGCGCTGATGGAACAAGGAGTTTGGGAGATCACCAAGATTCTGGACCAACAGGAACAAAATTTTTATCATCATCCTTATATAGACCCGGGATACCCTACAGCGGGTCTTCATCCTACTTAATTATACAGGAATTTGGCAGCAACACTATATTTGACAGTTTTTTGTATAGCTCTTTTTTGTAACAGACTGATGGATGCCGAAAGGCATCAAAGCTATTAACAGCCCAAACAGTAATACCCTGCGCGGTATAACCGAACAGCATAATCATGAAATTTTTGTAAAATGTACAGATGTACAGTGAACATGGCATATGCGAAAAGCATTTACATATGTAATTTTTCATATTAATGAAATATTACGGATTTTTCCAGTGGGAAAAATATATATATATATATATATATATATATATATATATATATATATTTAATTTTAAATATTTTTTTATTTTATTTTTAAATTTAAAAATATGTATTTTTTTATATTTTAATTGTTTTTGGGGTTTTTATTTTATTTTTAATTTCAGCATATTTTTGTTTTTTAGGGTTTTTTGAAAATGTTTTTAATCTTAATTTTTGTAGTTTTTTTTATTTTTTTTCGTTTTTTTTGTTATTTTTCTATTTTTTTAATCTAGTTTGTTTTTAATTTTATTTTGTATTTTTAGTTTTTCTTAATGTTTTTTTAAAATTTCCTATTTTTACTTAATTTTATAGTTTATTTTATTTTATTTTTTTTCCAAAATTTTTTATGGTTTACCACATTAAAAAAAATGTTATTTTTTTAAAAATATGTTTTTTTATTATTTATTTCTTTAAATTTTTGTAATTCTTATATTTTATAGGTTAATTTTTTTTTGTATTTTTTAAACATTTTTTTTGTGTTTTTTTCATTGTTTTTATTTTTGATTTTATGTTTTCATTATTTTTGTGAAATTTTAATGTTTTCGGAATCATAACAAAATCTTTTACACCATTATTTCAAAATGTTGAAACTTTACCAAAAAAAAAAAAAGTGTTATTCGAGCATCAACACTTTTCGTTTTGAGTGTGTTTTTTGCATAATTTTTGCACATAAAATTCGGTTTTACTAGCATTTTTTTAAATGTTGAAAATTAACCCTAAAAAAAAAATCCATCGTTCCATTATTAGCACTTTTCATTTTCAGGCTGTTTTTTGCACAATTTTTGCACAAAAAATTCATTCTCACTGCCATTTTTAAAACATGTTCAAAATTGACCCTAAAAAAAAATCATCGTTCTAGTATACACACTTTTCGTTTTTAGCACTGTTTTTCATGTTTTTTCGGCAGAGTTCTCGTTTTGGGTTTATAGTTCCCGTTTCAAAGTTTACATTGTTGGGTTGATTGAGGATGAATATCCAATAATTTTTTGGACTCCTTGTTATGTGCACTACTTGAATTTGCTCCTGAAAGATATTAATAACATTGCATGGGTTGATAAAACTATAACTGAAGCAAAGATGCTACAACACTTTATTGTTAATCATGCAGCATCCATAGCAATTTATAGGAAATATGCAAAACTACAACATCCGATGTGCCGAGACTAGATTTGCGTCTGCATTCATTATGGTTCAACACCTTATTAAAATGCATCAATATTTGAGAGAGATAGTGGTATCAATGGATTGGCAAAGGTGGAAGGGTTCTCATACTGGGGATGACCTAAAAGTTGAGGACATTAATATTGGTCTTTATTCAAAGAATTTTTCGGGGAGAGTAGAGGATATTGTCACCCTTATTACACCTATTGTTTCAACCCTTCGCATATTTGATAGTAATCAACCATGCTTAGGGGATGTGTTTGAGAGTATGGATCAAATGATAGAGAAGCTTCATGACATAATGAGAGATAAAAATTCTAGGATCGACAAAGACACCATAAATGAAGTGTGGGAATTTAGTCTCACAAAGTGGAAAATGCTTCATAGACCTCTTTATTCAATTGCATTCTTACTCAATTCTAAATGGTTTCATAAGAAGCCATCATCAGATGTAGAGGTGATGCAAAACTGGAACACTTTTATAAGTAGGTGTTACGATCGTCAGGATCGCACTACGCTACGGTTTGATTTAGGAAAGTATTTGAGATCAGAAGACCACTTTGCAAATGAATATTGTGCATACAACAGACAACAACTTGGACCCATTGACTTCTAGATATAATATGGTACAAGGACCCCCTTTCTTCATCGGTTGGCTATCTGTTTGCTTTCACAAGTGTTCTCAATAACAAATACCTTTAATGTATTGATTTATTGTTTAAACAATTGATTCTAATGTTCATTTTGGATTATTTTCCTTTTAAGATTTCAATTGACTATTGCTAACATAATTTTAATTTTATTTTACAGGTGACTAGTTCCTTTGCATGTGAAAGAAACTAGAGTGAATATGCTTTCATCCATTCAACGAAGAGGAATCGCCTAGGCACAAAAATGGCACAAGATTTGGTGTTTGTACACTCAAATCTATGTTTGTTATCTCGACAACAACTAGAATACAAAAGTGGACCCACAAGAATGTGGGATTATGGCGGTTCACAAGATGATGGAAATGTTGAGCTTCCACATGCTTGATGATACCACAAAATCTACTGACCAAAATAATGCTTTTGGAATTGGCTCACGCTCAACAAGCATTCCAGAAAATGAGCTTGAAAATCTAGATTATTAGGTTTACTTGCATTTTAATATGAATTGTTGGAAGTGACTTTAGAGATACATATATATTCAAAAGTATACACTTAATTATTTATATTTCAAATCTCTTATTCTTATCAATGTTTGCTATTTTCTTGGAATTAATGATGGCTAAATTTTTGGATCTACAAAATTATTACTTCTTTCTTAAAACTAAATCACTATTTATGAATGCTTCTTTACAATTTCATAAGCATAAACATTGCATGTTTATGATTAATGCTTTGTTTATATTGTTCACCTTTAATATTGTGTTTTTCTCTCTCCTTTCTTATATGTGAAACCTCGAAACTTTGTTTCTCGTACCGTTCTCGTTTCTCATTTCGTTTCCTGTTTCTCGTTTCTGGTAACAAAGATTTGGGCATCTGGTCTCAAATCATTAGAGAAAAATACTTGGAATATAAGGACTTTGATGTTTAGATCAAACATGGCGCGAGATATAAACATAATTAATCCTTCATTTAGTGCAACGTGATGAAGAACAGACATTGGATGTTTGGGGGCCTCTGTTGGGAGGTTGGACAAGGCATTCAAATTGAAGTTGGATTAGATTCCATCTGGGGCATATAGGGGAACCACACGCTTTCCGTCCCACTTCTCCAACATCTCCACGACAGGGGTATTTTCTCCTTCTCTCAAATCACTACTTTCCGCTATATTCCTAATATTTTTCAACCATGGCTTAGGGCAGAAGACATTAGACTAACTGGCATTCTGGCCACAGAATAGGAACAATATATTTTTCGGATTAATGCTATAGGGATTTCCATTTCATATCAAAATGACAGGATGACTTGGGCTAGACAAACACATAAGGGTCAGATTGTTGTTAGAGATATATACAAACATATCTCTAATGCACTTCCTTTTGTCGAATAACACAATTGGTTTCAAAATTATTGGTCTTGGGAGTTTCCACAAAACTCAAATGTTTTGGTTGGTTGTCCTTACACAACAAAATTCTCACCTGGGAAAATCTTGCTCGTAGAGGTTTTATCGGTCTGAGCATTTTCCCTCTTTGCATGCAGAACATTGAGGATGTTGCACACCTTTTCTTGAGTTTCACATTTGCTACTGAGATTTTGAGTAAAGTTCTACACACCTTACAGATTGCAGTTGTTTGGATTCCCATCTCTATGGAGGCATGCTTTAAGCACTAGCTTGACACTCAAAATGAATTATGCACATTACCCTTCTTCATCATTTAGGGCATACAGTGATGTAGGAATAGAAGGATCTTTGAACAAACTAGGGTGGACATGAGGAAAATTGTGCTGGGGATTGTGGTTTACTACTTAGAAACTGGGCCCAAAAAAAAAGTACAAAATTTGAGAAGGATCAAAACCTCGATGTGTGGAATAAATTTCCAATTGGATTTTTTTATGGCACCTGCACAAACAACAAATGTGGTTGCAGTGCCCACATAGTCATTAGGCCCGGCTGCTACTTTCAGTTCTGGTGGGAGTGTGGTAGGGGTAGCAACAATAGGGCAGAAATCATTGCCCTATGAGGCATCTTCATTTGTGAAAAATGGCTTGATATTAATGATATATAGGTTTTCAGGGACTCCAAAGGCATCATCAACTGGGTGAAAGGACATTCATAGTTTCATCCTCCTCTGCTAACAAACTGGATGAACCACATTGATATAGTGGAGCAATCTTTCCAGCATATCTCCTACAGGCACATCTACAGGGAGCATAACCAAATAGCAGATATGATATCAAAAAGAGGAATTGATAAATAACCAGCTGTCATCCATTATGTTGCTTTTTATCAGGATTCTAGGAGAAATGTAGGCAGTGTTAATTTTCTTTAGATTTTGATGTATCTTAGAAATATTTCCTACAGATGGATTTCTTTTTATTTTGATGGTCTAGGAGAATATGACAATACTTTTAATCTAAACTAATCTAAACTCTCAAAATTTTGGATGATATGTAATTTCTTGTGGAACATGGGGCACAGATAGTTAGTCTCAACGATGAATCACAGCTGGAAAAGAATTGTGTAATTGGTACTCTCTTTTTTCAATATAAAAAAATTATTTTTTCTACTGAACAAAAAAAAAAACAAACAAACAAACGAACAAAAACAAAAACAAACAAACAAAAACAAAACAAACAAACAAACAAAACAAAACAACTCCCCAGCTTGAAGCAAATTTAATTTTATCTCAACCTTAATCGACTCTGGTAGGGTTGAAATAATGCTCCAGCTGACCAACCCAACCAATCCAATGACGAGAGAAACCATCTCAGGCAGTCATAGGTGTTACTTCAACCCATGCTAGTTCAATATCTTCACTAGTTGGCCACGGAACTCACCGATAGTCACTTCTTTTATGGGAAAGCAGCATAGATAGTTCTCGTAGTTGTCTAGATCTATATATGTATAAACAAGATGTGATATTGTTGGAAATATTATTCATACTTAGGGGATTTTATCTAGGAGGATCCCTAAAGGCTTACATTTCGAAGTCCTGGAATCTCAACAACACTAGCACCAACTTGTAGTTCTCATCGTTATGATTCTAGTGGCGCAGACAACACTCAAATCCAAGTCCATATGACCAACTTATTGTAGTTTGAAGTTGACAGGACAAGCATGAAAGGGGGACTACAACATGCTACATGGGACCCACAAGCTTACTTCACAACCAACTATTGGCCTATTAGTCATTAACATTTTTTATTAAGCCATTGGTTCCTTGGGCCCTACAAAATATATATATATATATATATATATATATATATATATACCATATAAAATGTTTTAAAAAATCATATAAGACAAAAATATGCTTATAATATATGTTAGAATGTATTAATATATACATATAACTTACCCCATGAGGCATTAACAACATATGATTAATATGGTTATGGGTTGTAATATATTTTAATGAATCATTATTATATGTTATAATATGGTTGCAACAAATCACCAAAAGGTGGAGGCCCACAGGTTTGACCATAAGACTTCCGCTCTCACACATGAGTGCCAACGAATTAAACAGTGCTCGGTAACTAGCGCGCCAACTGGCTCATTTTTTATTATTTTCCGACCGATATGCATTTAAACCTTTGTTAGTTCCTTCAATGGGGTGGAGAGTCATGGGCCAGTGGAACTCAGATTTTGGAACATCAATGGGCTTCGAACCCAGACCAGTTCGAAAACGTGATGTGATAGAACCAGGAGGGCAGAATCTTATGTCCAATTTTTTCAAGTTAGGGAATATTTTTTATGAATCTTCCTAGAGAATGTTCTTTTTTGATGTTGTGAGGAATCTAAAAGATTCCTTAGGGGGCTAGAATTGTAGGTGGTAGAATATAGCCAACTTTATACTCAATTTAACTAGAATTTTGCAAGGATATCAATGGTGTCTTCAGTTTTTGCATATGAGCAACAAATTTCAGGGGTCATGGCAGAAATCCATCTTCTTCACAAATTTTTGGGCATGAATTTCGAGACAACAATGTACATTTCAGAGGTAGGTCATGTTTACAGTCAAAATTCTTAGGAGTATGAGACAGACCTACTGGTGTTGTGATTGATGTCATTTGAATAGTCGAATTTCAAGTGACTCCCAGGATTGCAGGTATAATGATGTATATTGCCATGCACTTTCTTTTATTTTTTATGAGATGAATGAAGAGACCTCCCCACTATTGAAGCAGGGCCCAAAGACATAGTCCACACTAGATGAACTTCGTTATCAAACATTGTGTGCATTGTCTTTATGGTTTCCTTTAAGTTTATTTTTATTTAAGTATTTGCGCATATGCATTTTACATGCTCTTTCATGTAATTCTGCTGACATTACAAAATAACAGATCTTAGATAATGTTGGTATCAGAGGAATACTAGATCAATTTTGGTATCAGAGTGGTCTTCTTGCTTATGTGACTTGTGAGTGTGAATGATAACCAACGATTAGATGTGCAACCCCGAGAAGGAAAATGGAAAACAATGATGTTCGTGATGAGGAAGACCAAGATTTCCACATATATTTCTACGCCATGGAAAATAAGGTAGACAAATTGTTTGCGAATCATGAGAATAAAATGGCAAAGAAGGAAAAGAAGAAGAAAGAGAAAACAAAGGACAATGCTTTGGTAAATCAAGGAAATGGAGGAGAACCTCTTAAACCTCCATCTCCATATTCCAGTGAATGTTCTACTTGATCTTCTTCTCATCATTCTACTAATCAACCTAAAAAAACTTCTAAAAATCATCTTTTTAAGTTGGATGTAAAGTTTGATTTTCCTATGTTTAATGGAGAATATAATGAAGAAAAGTTAAGCAATTGGATCTGAAAGATTGTATTATATTGTTGAAGACAACAAATTGAAGAAGATGAGGCAAAGAACTAGTTAGCATCTCTTCGACTTGGAGGCACAACTCTAATATGGTGGGAGAACAAACTTTAGAAAGGTAGCAAGAACATGGGTAATCTCCTTTCTTCTTGGTCTGAATTTATTTCCACATTAAAAGGACAATTTTATCAATCGGGGTGTCAGCAAAAAACCATGATAGAATGACAACATTTAAGACAAATCAAAGATCAAGATGTTCAAAGTTTCACAGAGGAATTTAGGTAGCAAGCTTTGGCATTGGGCATTCCTTTAGATTCACTTGATACTTTGATTAAATATATTTGTTATTTACATAATTACCTTTGACATTCATCATTGTTATTTGGACCCACTACTCTTGATGTGGCTAGTGTGAAATCCATTCACCTTGAAAGCAGGGGGAAGTATGAACAAGACAACCATGCAAAGAAAGAAGCAACAACAAGGGAAAAGGAAGAAAAACCCTCTTGCACTCATTGCGACAAAGAAGGGCATGATGAGGAGAATTGTTGGAAACCACATCCAAAAGTGAAGCCATAGAGGAATGGAAAAAAAGGGAAGCAGAAAATTGTTGCTACAATACAACATGACAAGGATTTTGATTCAGATGATGAGATGAAGATTGCAGTTTTTGGGATTGCAGGTGTTGGACCAATTGACTTGGTTTGATTTAGGTGATGAGATGAAGATCGCAATTATTGGTATTGCAGGTGATGGACCAATTTGCTTGGGTTTTGATTCAAGAAATGAGGCAAAGATTGCAGCAGAAGTTGCACCAACGATGAGAAGAGCACCAAAGAATGCATGGCTCCAAGAACTTGAGGAGACCAAACAAAGCATTCAAGCAGAGAATGTTGAACTGAAAAGACTTCTATGAGAAGCAGAAGAGAAGAAGTAGGGATTGCAGATTTAGTTACGAGCCACAAAGAGGCCTTGGAAAAGTTGAAGTGCAACGAACACTCAATGAAGCCATCATCACCTGCTTTAAAATCGGCAACTGAGGTAAACTATGTCAGTGATTCTTTAGTTTCATGTTCTCATTATGATGATGATTTTGGTCCTTTTGAAAAGCACACTACAAGTATTGGTTCAAAGCTAATGAGGAATATGAGATATGAAGGAAAGGGCCTAGAGTTAATGGCCAAGACGTTATTGATCCCATCCAAGTGGTGGAATTACCTCGATATGCAAGATTGGGCTATGAAAAAGAGGAAGAGACAGGAAAGTATTCAAGCAACAAGTCTGAGACAGTGAAAATCACATCATGACATTCGAGTGATAATGAGAATTCCAAGGAAGAGCTAAGGAAAACTCTCCTCGACAGAGCCGCACCAGAGACAACCGTTCAAGAAAGAAGATCAAGAAAGTATGGAGGAAGAAAAACCATTGTAGCCATTGCAACAAGGGTGGAAATCAGAGAGCCACATGTTAGAAGCTCCATCTATAGCTACGACCAAAGAAGGACAGGGAGCATATGAAAGCACACGTGAAGGAACCAACCGATGAAGCAATTCAACAAGGAAGCCAACTACAGGAATAAATCCCATTAGCGTGGTTAGGTGAGAGATGGGTAACCTTTTTAAGTAGTTGAATATGGTCACCATTGTAAATCAGATGTTGCAAAAATGTTTGTAAAAGTGATGAGGTGTATAACATCACTTGTATATGAAACATAGTGATATTTTTGCCTTTAGTTGGATAGCAAAGGGTATGGTTTCTGTTGTAAAACTTGGCCATGAATATGTTATAAACTCTTGGCAAGTATGGTCTTGTTTGGAATCTTACAAGTTGAACATGTATAGGCAGCTATAGATTTATCTATGGATACAGGGGTCGGTTCCATCACTTCAAGCTCTGAAGTACAAAGGTGAAGGTTAAGAAAGTGTGGCCTTTTAGATACATTTGTTATGTAGATAAAGATTGTAGTATTGTCTAGGAGGATCCCTAAAGGCTCATGTTTTGAAATCCTCAAATCTTAGCAACATTGGCACCAAGTTGTAGTGCTCATATTTATGATTCCAGTGGCATAGACGACACTCAAATCCGAGTCTGTATGACCAAATTATCGCAGTTTGAAGTTGACAAGACAAGCAGGAAAAGAAGCCCTACAACATGCTACATGAGACCTACAAGCTTACATGGCAACCACCTATTGGCTTACCAGTGATTGAAATTTTTCATCAGGTCATTAGTTCCTTGAACCCATATATATATATATAACAAATTCATATAAAAAAAAACATATGAACATTTAAAAAAAATAAAAAATAAAACAAAAATATGGTTATAATATATTAATATATACATATAACTTACCCCATGAGGCATTAACAATATGTTTTTCATGGTAATAAACGACATATGGTTAATATGGTTATGGCTTGTAATATATTGTAACTAATCGTTACTATATGTTGTAATATGCTTGCAACAAATCACCGAAAGGGGAGGCAACGAACTACACAGGTCGTGGTAACTAACGTGCTAATTGGTGTTTTTGTTTTATTTGTTGGTCGATATGCATTTAAACCTTTGTTAATTCATTCAATGGGGCAGAGGGCCACGGGCCAACGGAGCTCAGATTTTGGAACGCCGATGAGCCGTGAAACGCAGACCAGTTTGGAACCATGATGTCATGGAACCAGGAGGGCGGAACCCTGTGTGCAGATTTTTTAAGACAAGGAATATTTCTAAAAAAAAATTATTGTGAGGAATCTAAAAGATTCTTTGAGGGGCCAAAATTGCAAGTGGTGGAATATGGCCAACTTTATACTCATTTTAATTAGAATTTAGCAAAGATCTCAATAGTGCAGTGAGTTTTTATATCTAAGCAACGGATTTCAGGGGTCAAGGCAGAAACCCGACTTCTTCATTAATTTTTGCGCAAGAATTCGAGACAAGAATGCACCTTTCAGAAGTAGGTCATGTTTACAGTCAAAAGTCTCAAGAGGATGAGACAGACATGTTGGTATTGTTATTATTGTCATTTGGTCACTTGACTTTCAAGTCACTCCCAGGATTAGAGGTATAATGATATATTTTTCCATGTACTTGCTTTTATTTTTTATGAGATAAAGGAAGCAGCATGCCCACTATTGAAGCAGGGCCCAAGAGACGTAATCCACACTGGACAAACTTTGTTATCAAACATTGTGTGCATTGTCTTTATGGTTTCCTTTATGTTGATTCTTCTTTAAGTATTTGAATATATGGTTTTTACATGCTCTTTCATGCAATTTTGCTAACATCAACTGAATGATATATCTTGGATAATGTTGGCATCAGAGGAATACCAGATCAGGATTAGATTATAATTGATCTTACCATTGAGATTAATAAAACCCTACTTTTTCTTAATGGTTAGAATAGTCTAGAGATTCACTTTTTTTTTTTTTTGACGAGAGTGAAAAAAACTAAGTCTTCAAGATGCTCTACAACACTTGCCTAGTCCTAGCAAGAATCGATGTTGCCATCTACTCTATCAGATTATTTTGAAGGACCATGTATCAAACTACAATTATAAAGTCTCCCACTATGATCAACTCAAAGATTTAAAGAGAGGATACAATTTAGGCTCTTTGAAGAAGGGCATAGGCTTTTGCTAGGTTGTTTGAGAGGGTTCCAAGGCTCCAAGCATAGGTGCACTTGATTGTTCCTCCCAAGTCTAAGATTACCCCACCCGCGCTTGCCACCCTAATTAACTATATATTCGTGAATATTGAGCGGGATCAAATAGATTGAGGTGCAAACCTTTTTTCAAATTTACATTTTAAATATGGTTTGCACCTTAAAGAACTTGATCCCTCTTTATGCTTGATAAATCTGGAGTTACGACTTATGTTAGTTTATTTTATTACAATGATTATCATTTTTTGTTTTTTAAAATGATAATCCATTAATTTTAAAAATTTCATTTTTACTATCACTCTTTTTCGTAAAGTTAACTCTTTATACAATACCAATAAAAATACCCAAAAAATACTATATCAAATTCATTGGCTACAAATATTGAAAAATAATAATAATAATAAATGAGATTCCCATCATAATATGTCTAAGAATTATTATTACTACTTAACTTTCAATTTTGTAAAATGTTATATTATGCCAACATCTAGGGATGGACATTACATTCTCTTCACCATTGACTTATAGAATTTAACATCGCTGCATTTTATAACTTTATTAATGCTTGTAGTACTTAACTTTCAATTTTGTAAAATATTATATTATGCCAACATCTAGCGGTGGACATTACATTCTCTTAAACATTCACTTATAGAATTTAATATGGCTGCATTTTATAACTTTATTAATGTTTGTAGTATGTATGTATAATGAACTTATTTTGTAAAATATTATATTATGCCAACGTTGAGGGATGGACATTACATTCTCTTAAACACTGACTTATAGAATTTATCATGGCCGCATTTTATAACTTTATTAATGTTTGTAGTATGTATTTATAAATGAATTTTTGGTGAACAGTTATGTAATACTTAGAAATGAAATGATTTATTATATAATTTAAAATGTATATTTTTGCTTGTTAGTTTAAAGAAAATGTTAATTATTATTATCACAAAAGTACAAAGCCATATATAAAAAAGCTCTTTAACATTTTTCCAATATTTTTTTTAATTTTAAAAATGGAATATTATTAAACTTTTCATTTAACCCACTCTAATTCAACTCTCATTAAAAAAAATTATTATATATCAATGTATATTCCAAATACATTTCAAATTTCAAATTCCAAAAATTAAATCCGGTTAGATTTCCCACTAGGTCCACTCTAACCTACTCCATTGGGAAGTCTATGAGATATTCATGCACATTCCAAATACAATTTAAATACAACAATGTGGATAATAACTCAAGAATGAGTTTATATAATGGCAACACAATTTAATATAGAAGAGGTAGCAAATTTCAGATTTTTATTATTTAATATGATAAAGGTAGTAAATTTCAATATTTTATTATTTATGAAAATGTATATAACGGATATAAATAATTAGTTCGTTTGGGGTAGCACAATTGAAGTCTTATGCTATCCCCCGTTATCTAGGTAAAAAATTAGACATGATGAAAATGTAATCTTACCAAGCTTACAAAAAACAGATACAAAAATGATGAAAATGTAATCTTACCAAACTTACAAAAAACAGATATAAAATTACATCATGTGAATATATATAATGGATATAATTAATTGCCAATAACAATCCTTTACAAAAACATATAAACGAAATGTGTCGCTTCATTTCAATGATGATTTTCAAGAAGCATTCTAAACGGCCCTTGTAGGAATTCGCCCACAAATTCCTCCCAATTATCGCTCAATTGTGCCTCTCTGGCTCTGGCTCCGTCCCTACATTTTCCTATGCCTTTACTTATGCCCTTAGCTACCACCAGAATAGGGTAACTGCCCCTATTCTGCATGGTCCTAATTGGGCGTTACCTTGTTCATATACTGATACGTTTGACAAAAGTTTGGGTGCAATTTTGGGACAGAAAGATGCTAGAGCATACTGTTGTTCGAACAAATCTTGCTACGTAGGAGTTGGAATTAAATATGCTCAAAAGATAAAGATCATTTCCAGAGTTGGAAACACCCTTATTGTGGTTGGGTGGATTATCAAGTTGTTCTAGCTTTTGTCTTTTTGGTGTTAGTGATCGCTTAGTGTAACAAAGTTTCAAATTTTCCAGAAAAATAATGGAAATTCTGGTGAGATTTTGATAAAATCCAGTAGAAATTTTGAAAAATCTAAGTTACAAATGTCAAGTTTCAAGATTTCGGTTATCCCAAGCAGTTTTTGAATACATTTCCACCACAAAAACAGGATTCAAGCATCTATATTGTCAGGTTTTTCCAATAATTTTTTTCCATCCAAATAAATTTTCCTTGTGGTAAATAATATCGTTGGTCATGGTTTCTTTTTATAGTAGTGAATGTATTTCCACCACAAAAACAAGATTCATATTGTTAAGTTTTTTAGGAAAAAATGGCTGGATTCCAATGATTTTTTTTCATTCAGGGAAATTTTCCGCCTAATAGACAATGTCGTTGGTCATGGGCATGTGAAGCCATGTCCTTAATTCTGGAGTGCAGATCTCTTCTTACCCACCCATGATTTGCCACATTTTGGAGCAGATCCGGTCTTACCTACTCTTCAATTGTCACAATTTCGTGGCTCAAGCCTATTCAGTGTTGCCACGTTTTCCCTGACAGGCGAATCTTAATCCACACATTTAATGCACACTTATGTAGGAACAAAACCTTGCAAGTAATCCAACTCTACCTGCCGAAGATTATGCCCATCTGGAATAATGGTAGGACATGGTCGAACTACATTTCTAAAAGGTTGGACAAGTTTTTTGGTGAAGGAGCACTTTGTTGTGGGTCTGGTGGATCTCAATTTTTCTTTCAGTCACATCAGATCACCTTCCAATCCTTATCTCTTTAGGCTAGGGAATGTTGTCATAAGGCACATCCATTCAAATTCAACCATACTTGGCTTAATCACACAGACTTTGCGGACATTGCTCATATAGTTTGGAATGACCACAATATTTATCAACCATACTTGGCTTAATCACACAGACTTTGCAGACATTGCTCATATAGTTTGGAATGACCACAATATTTATCAGAGCTCGGACTGAATGGAACTCCTATATCGCAAATTGAAAAATTTGAAGCAGGAGGTTCACAAGTGGGTCTCGACTAAACATTCAATCGATCTACCACAGGGTCTTGATGACATTGAAGCCGCACTTGGTGCTCTTTATGATCCAGACGACCCCCTTTTCACCTTAGAGCTGCACTAACATACGATTTTGGATCTCGAAGCTAGGAGAAAAGCTATCTGTAAAGCTCAGGAAGAGTTATGGCAACTCAAAAGCATGTCTACTTGGGTTGCGAATGGAGACAAGAACTCGAAATGTTTCCATAAATTTGCCTCAATGAGGAGGAAATAAAATTCCACATTGATGGGGACACTTTCTGTACTTCTCAGTCTAAGATTGAACAGGATGCCTAGAGATTTTTCAAGGATCTTCTCTCTGCCAAAGAACACTCTTTCGAGGCTCAATTGGATTTCATAAACCATTTGCCACTCATATTTCAAGACCATGAGAATGATATTTTGGGTAGACCAGTCACAATAGATGAGTTACACAAGGTCCTTCTTGCATGTGCTAAAGATGAAAGCCCTAGTCCGGACGGGTAGGGGTTGCAACTATAGATCCATTTCTTCAGGCTTATGTCTCATGATATTCTAGCGGTTGTTGAAATTTGACAACGAATTATGTAAACATGTGTAAAGAAAATGTATTAGTTACTGCCAAGTTAGTTTTATACCGAAATTGTAGTTATGTAATGGAGGAGGCTCTTATAAAACTGATGAATGCCCGAACTATTGTAATCACAGAGAATCATTGTTGATTTAATAAATAATCCAATCCCTTGCCCCGTGGATGTTTCCTTGATACATTGTCAAGGTTTTACCACGTAAAATGATGTGTTTAATTGTGTCATTCTTTTAGTTTCCAAATCAGTTATTTAGTTTGGTTTTTCTAGTTTAATGAACCGCTCAGACCAACAAGTGGTATCAGAGGAGAATGGTTGAAGAGGCACGCACGCAGTATATCCGCCATTGAAGCCCGTGGCACTGGTGGTTGTGCTGGTAGAAAAAGACGTGCCCCTATCGTGCCATCGAGTGTTTAAGCCCACATCCGCCACTGCCTGTCGTGCGCAAAGCATTCTTCATTGAAAGTATATTGAAGACCACGAAATTGGAGCGTAGCCGTCCAGAACTCGAACCCCAGTGTTTTTTTTACGTTTGTTGAAAAATTAAGGAGACTGCACAGCGTTCATCACGACTAGATGCCACTGAGTCTGGAGTCTCACGCTGATTTTTTTGTTGAGGATCTGAAAAAACACGCACGCTGAGTTTTTGCTGAGGGTCTAGAAAAAAAAAAAATAATAATAATAAATAATAATAATAAATAAATATAAATAATAATAATAATAATAAATATAAAATATAAATAAATAAATAATAATAATAATAATAAATAATAAATAACAAAAATAAATCAAATAAATAAATAAATAAAATTTAAATTTAAATTTAAATTTAAAATTTAAAAATTTAAAAATAATAATAATAATAATAATAAATAAATAAATAAATACGCACGCTGAGTTTTACTGAGGATCTAGAAAAAAGCACACTAAGGAAAAAAAATTGAGACTCTTGTGAATTAAAAAAAAAAAAAATAGGGTTTGAAGTATTTTTCCTGGAAATCGTTTCCTGTATATTTGAAGAAATCAATTTTTGTAAGTAGATAAAAGAAATTCTGAAAAATAAAGGGTTTAAAAAAAAAGTTAAAAAACAAAAAAAAGGGGTAGCAACAGAATTAAGTGTTTTGTGTTGAAAAGAAAGAAACCCTAGTTAAAGGTAGATTGTGGAGAAATTCAGATTTAGAAAATCAGGAAGAAACCCTAGTTGAAGGTAGATTGTGGAGAAATTCAAATTCAGAAATAAACCCTAGAAGCACAGTTTAGAAGCAAACTAGAAAGAAATGGCTAAAATGACGAATGTGAAGTTCGAGGTGGAGAAATTCACTGGCAAGAACAACTTTGCTTTATGGAAACTGAAAGTTAGGGATTTGTTGGTGCAACAAGGGTTGCACAAAGCTTTGGACGGGGCAAATAAGAAACCTGCTAGCATGACAGATTCAGACTGGGAGGACTTGGATGCCCGAGCTCTCAATACCATCAGGTTATGCCTGGCAGATGAAGTTCTCTTCAACACTGTTAAAGAGAGTACAGCTGCAGGTTTATGGGAAAAACTGGAAAAACTATATATGACAAAGTCGTTAACCAATAGAATTTATTTGAAAAGACAATTGTACAGTCTTCGAATGAAGGAGGGTATAAAATTTGCAGAACATTTAAATGTTTTTAATACACTTATATGTCAATTATCAGATATGGAAGTTAAAATTCAGGAAGAAGACAAAGCTATAACCTTGTTGTGTTCTCTGCCCGAGTTGTGGGACCACTTCGTAACTTCAATCAGTTTGAGCACGATTGATTCTTTGGAATTTAAATCAGTTGTGGGAGCGCTCTTATCTGAAGAAGTATGGAGGAAATCCAGTATTGAAATAGTTGCACCAAAAGCCATGATAGCCAGAGGACGGTCAACGGAAAGAGGATAAAAAACAAGGGGATCTTCCAGATCAAAATCAAAGGTAAAGAAGTGTAAGGCAAAATGTTGGTACTGCAATAAAATTGGACACCTCAAGAAAGACTGTTGGAAATGGAAAGAGTCTGATAACCCAAAGAAGGAAGCAAATCAGGTTGATTCAGGTATGATAGATGAAGTTTTATCTACTGAAGAATTATGTATGATAAATGAAACTTTACCTGTATGTAATGTCTCTCAGGGTTTTGAAAGTTGGTTGTTAGACTTTAGTGCTTCTCATCATATGTGTGCACACAGAAATTGGTTTACTTCATATGAAGTTGTAAATGGTAGCTTTGTGTTTATCGGTAATAATATATCATGTCAAACTATTGGGATGGGAAATATCAGGATTAAAATGTATGATAACACAGTTAGAACATTAACCAGTGTTAGACATGTACCTAAATTGAAGAAAATTTTGATTTCTCTGGTAGTGTTGGATTCGGATGGTTATAAGTTTATAGGTCAGAATGGAGTGTTGAAAGTCTCAAAAGGCACCCTAGTTGTTATGAAAGCGGAAAAGGTTGGAAATATTTACAAACTCAAAGGAAGTACTCAGGTCAGTGAAGCAGCGATTGTGTCAGAGAAAGAAGAAGAAGGTACTCGCCTATGGCATCAACGATTGGGTCACATGAGCGAGAAAGGTCTTCAGGTACTGATGAACCGTAAATTACTTCCTGATTTGAAATCCTTGAAGTTGGATTTCTGTAAACATTGTGTGAATGGAAAACAGTGTAAACAGAGGTTTAAAATAGGAAGTCATAATAGTAAATAAATTTTTGACTATATTCATTATGATCTGTGGGGACCATCTCTTTTTGTATCATATGGAGGTGCTTTATATTTTTTAACGTTCATTCATGATTTCTCTCGTAAAGTTTGGGTCTTTATGTTGAAAAATAAAGCTGATGTATTCAATGTCTTTAAACAATTTTAAGCAATGGTAGAAAAAAGAACAGGCAAATCAATTAAATGTTTAAGAACTGACAATGGTGGTGAATTTACTTCTCTAGAATTTGAACAGTACTGTAAGGATGAAGGAATTGTTAGACATAAAAACTGTTGTTTATACTCCTCAGCAAAATGGTGTTGTTGAACATATGAATCAGACTCTTATGGAAAGAGCTAGAAGCATGATCAACAATGCTAACCTGCAAAAGAGTTATGGGCAGAAGCAGTATCCACTGCTTGTTATTTAGTTAACAGATCACCTTTGTTAGCAATAAATTGTAAAATTCTTGAAGAAGTTTGGTCAGGTCAATCTTGTGATTATTCACATTTAAGGATATTTGGTTGTGATGCTTATGCTCTTAATCCTAAAATTCAGCGTTCAAAATTAGATCCAAAATTGAAATGTTATGTCTTTGTTGGGTATGACTATGTGGTGAAAGGATACAGATTGTGGGATCCTACGTCACGGAAGATAGTCATTAGCAGAGATGTAACATTTGATGAATCTTCTCTTTTAAAATCAAATGTTGAAAGAATTGAACAAGAACAGGTATCGCCAAATCAACAAATTCAATTGGAGGCTAGACCTTTCTTTGAAAGTCGAAAGGAAGGAGAGACTTCTGGAGGAAAAGGTGATGAAGATACAAAGGAAGTTGTTGAAGTTTCTCAACCAGTTTAGCAACCAATCACTCTAAGAAGGTCTACTAGGGAAAGAAAAACTCCCAAAAGGTATGAAGATTTTGCCTCATCTTTTGCTTTGATTACTGAAGACGGGAAACCTTCTTGTTATCAGGAAGCAGTAGATGATACAGATAGCGAAAAATGGAAAATGACTATGGAAGAAGAAATGGATTCCTTAGCCAAGAACAATACATGGGATCTTGTAGAACTTCCTGAAGGGAGAAGTGTTGTTGGATGCAAATGGGTCTTCAAATTGAAACGAAAATTTGGTGGAAGTATCGAAATGTATAAGGTGAGGCTGGTAGAAAAAGGGTATTCTCGGGTTGAAGGTATTGACTTTCATGAGACTTTTTCACCAGTTGTAAAACTTGTTTCTATTCATATGGTGTTGGCACTAATTGCATTACTTAACCTTGAGTTAGAACAGTTAGATGTTAAAACATATTTCCTACATGGTGATTTGGATGAAGAGACATATATATGGAACAACTAGAAGGTTTTGTACAAGATCACAACAGAAGATTAGTTTGCAAGCTCAGGAAATCATTGTATGGCCTGAGGCAGTGTCCTAGGCAATGGTACAAGAAGTTTGACTCCTTCATGGTGAGCCATAACTTTATTAGAAGTGAGTATGATCATTGTGTATACTTCAAGAGTTCCAGTGGCATATTCATTATCCTAGTTTTGTATGTTGACGATATGCTTATTGCAAGCAAAATCATGGATGAGATCAATAGGTTAAAGGCTCAGCTCTCTAGGATGTTTGATATGAAGGATCTTGGAGTAGAAAAATATATCTTGGGCATGGAGATACACAGAGACAGGAAAAATGGTAATCTTTGGTTATCACAACAGAAGTATGTGGAAAAAGTACTTGAAAATTTTGGTATGAACAATGTGAAACCTGTTAATGTTCCATTAGCTTCCCATTTTAATATTTCTTCGGTTTTGAGTCCTAGAACTAATGAAGAAAAGCATTATATGTCTCGTGTACCATATGAAAATGTTATAGGCAACTTAATGTATGCGATCGTATCTACAAGACCTGACATTTCACATGCAGTTGCAGTTGTCAGCAAGTTCATGGCAAATCAAGGTGAAGAACATTGGCGAGCAGTGAAATGGTGCTTCGGTATTTAAGAGGCACAAGTGATCATTGTATCATCTTTAATGGTAGTGAAGGATCATTCTGCGGATATGTGGATGTTGATTATGCAGGTGATTTCGACAAAAGGAGATCTACTACAGGTTATGTTTTTACTCTTGCAAGTGGAGCAATTAGTTGGATGTCAAAGCTTCAAGAAACAGTTGCGTTGTCCACTACCGAAGCAGAATATATAGTTGCTTCATATGCCAGTAAAGAAGAAATCTGGTTAAAGGGTCTACTTGATGAGATTGGAAGGACGCAGGAGAGAGTGAATGTACTCTGTGACAGTCATAGTGTTATTCACTTGGCTACGAATCCAACTTATCAGAGCAAGACCAAGCACATTGATGTAAGGTATCATTTTCTAAGACATGTGATCAATGGCGGAAAAGTAGCTCTCAAGAAGGTCCATACACGAGAGTTGTGCAGACATATTCACGAAGCTAGTTATAGTAGAGAAGTTGCAATGGTGTTTAGCTTCTTTTGGCTTGCAGAAGAGATGATGAATGGGCATGAGCAAGGGATTACGAAAATTGTTGTCAAGGTGGAGTTTGTTGAAATTTGACAACGAATTATGTAAACACGCGTAAAGAAAATGTATTAGTTACTGCCAAGTTAGTTTTATACCGAAACTGCAGTTATGTAACGCAAGAGGCTCTTATAAAACTGATGAATGCCCCAACTATTGTAATCACGGAGAATCATTGTTGATTTAATAAAGAATCTAATCCCTTGCCCCGTGGATGTTTCCTTGACACATTGTCAAGGTTTTACCACGTAAAATCCTGTGTTTACTTGTGTCATTCTTTTAGTTTCCAAATCAGTTATTTAGTTTGGTTTTTCTAGTTTAATGAACCACTCAGACCAACAGCGATGGCTAAAGACTCCAAGGTCAAGGGACACATATCTGGTGCTATTAACGCAAATTTTATTACAATAATTCCTAAAAATAAGTCTCCAACATTTTTTTATGGACTACCGCTCCATCTCCCTTTGCAATTTTGTCTACAATATGATTTATAAGCTTATATCTTGCAGACTTAAAATCTACTTGACAGATCACATTTTGCCAAAACAATTCGGGTTTTTGGAGGGGAGGAAGATTCAAGATGTTGTGGCCATTGCACAGGAATGTCTACATTCCATCAAGGTCAATAAACTTAAATCTTGTCTCATGAAGATTGATCTGAACAAAGCTTTCAATAGTGTGGACTGGGAATTCATTAGACTTATTCTTCATAAAATTAGCCTCTCTCTACTAAACATCAATTGGATTATGGCATATGTGACATCTGCCAATTTTGTGGTCATTATCAATGGGATTTTGACCTCTTTTTTCAAGGCTGCAACAATGATGTGCTTTGTCACCTTTTATTTTTATGCTCGTCATGGATGGCTTAAGTAGAAAGATTTAAGGTTTTAGAGATCGTGGAATGATTAAAGGTATCAAAATGACCCGATATTCTTATGTCTCTCACTTGATGTTTGTCAATGGTCTCCTTTTTGGTGGTGAGTTATCTATCCTCGAGTGGACTAATTTATATTCCATATTTATGTCCACTGGATTTGCTTCAGGTCTTTTTATGAACAAGAGGAAATCAGAATTGATCATTGCGCATCTAGAGGATTTTGTGATTTTGCAGATTTGTGACATATTTGGTATCCCTGCATTGTCTCTGGATTTGGGATTCATTTATTTAGGTTTCAAATTAAAGCCTAATAGTTGCATGAACTCAGATTAGGGCTGGGTTATAAAGAAATTTGAACATAAACTGATGAACTGGTCGTACATGTGGCTTTCCATCGGTGGAAGACTGATTTTGATAAGGTTGGTTCTACAGTCTATGTGGGTCTATTGGATGAATTTATTTTTTATTCCGGTCAAAATCATTCATAAGATGGATGCCACGCCATTCTGACTATATTTTTGTGTTCTGGCACAAATCTTGCAAGGAAAAATAATCTGGTGCGCTTGCCACTCATAGTCAAAGTTGTCAATGAGGGGGGTTTGGGGGATCATGGATACACTCACTTTCAATAGGGCACTCATCTACAAGAGTATTTGGAGAGGGTTGTCTGGTTTGGCTATCCGGTCTCAAACCATTAGAGGAAAATACTTGGAATATAAGGACTTTGATGTTTGGATCAAAGATGGCACGAGATATAAACATAATTCATCCTTCATTTGGCACAGCATGATGAAGAATAGACATTGGTTATTTGGGGGCCTCTGTTGGGAGGTTTGACAAGGCATTCAAGTTGAAGTTGGATTGGATGCCATCTGGGGCATACAGGGGAACCACACACTTTCTGTCCCACTTCTCCAACATCTCCACGATAGAGGTATTTTCTCCTCTCGAATTGCCACTTTCCGCGATATTCCCAATATTTTTCAATCATGGCTTAGGGCAGAAGACATTGGACTAAATGGCATTCTGGCCACAAAATGGGAACAATATATTTTTCAGATTAATGTTGCAGGGATTTCCATTTCATAACAGAATGAAAGGATGACTTGGGCTGGACAAACACATAAGGGTCAGATTGTTGTTAGAGAGCTATACAAACATATCTCTATTGCACTTCCTTCTGCCAAACAACACAATTGGTTTAAAAAATCTTGGTCTTGGGAGTTTCCATAGAAACTCAAATGTTTTGGTTGGTTTTCCTTACACAACAAAATTCTCACCTAGATGAATCTTGCTCGTAGAGGTTTTATCAGTCTGATTATTTTCCCTCTTTGCATGCAGAACATTGAGGATGTTGCACACATTTTCCTAAGTTTCACATTTGCTATTGATATTTTGACCAAATTTCTACATACCTTACATATTGCAGTTGTTTGGATTCCCAACTCTATGGAGGCATGCTTTAGGCACTGGTTGGACACTCTGTTAATCAAGGTTGTCATTGATGTTAATATGGCATTATTCATGATGGAAAATTCTTGTGAGCTATGATGTTGCCCTAGATTCCCTTTGATCATAGTGCCCTAGATGTCCTTGAACTAACCATGAGGATGCGATAACCTCATGCATATTATGATATCCTTTCTCTTGATGATAAAGCCCTAAACCATGATGATGTCATTACTCATTATGGCAAGCTCTTCTTGATTGATAAGGATGCCTAATCCTAATGACAATGTATGGAGCCCTAATCCTTATATACAATCCCTTTCCCTAACTAGCTCTATTGAATAACAATGACAACATATTACATTTGATGACATGGACAATGATTGGAGACATGACATGAAGGACTTGGAAATCACTTGATGGCAAATTGATGGATGTTGCACTATGAAATATGGATGACATATCACTGCACTACTATTGGATACATGATGCTATACTATCAAGATGACATGGATGATATTGATGACACACTATGATGAAGAGCTTGGAGTCATAACAATAAAGAAGCCCTAATGACCTTGGTGTCCTAATCACCTTCTACACATAAAAAAAAAAAAAAAAAATAAAAAAAAAATTAAGGACAATCACAAATAAAAATTATTTTGGACACCTTGGAGGCATCCTTCCAAAATGATTCTTATACCATCTTATAGAATATATTTTTTTCCTTTCCAATGACCCCTTGCCTCGAAACTCCCAATAGTTTGTAAGATATTGAATTTTTAAGTTAAGGAAATTATTCCTAGCAATGAGTCGACCTATGCTCAAAGACACATGTCAGCCTACCTCTAGTGATGTGCCCCTTCACTTTGACTAGAGAAAAACACTATAAATATATAGTTTTGTCCTCATTTCAAGTGAGTAGTTCGGTGATCATTCTTCAAAAGAAATTACAGGAGTAAGAAAGGTCGAGAAGAAAGGAAAGGAGTCATATTAATCTTTGTTTTGGGTCTGAAATCTACAGGCAGATGAAGTAACCTACAGGAAACACACCTCCAGTCAGCTAGCACATAAACTAATCTTTATTTATGCACAGATTTGGACAGGACTAAGCTCGGATCTAGGAGTACAATAGTTTTCTTAGACTGTGCCTTAATTACCTTGACTATTACCTCTCTTTACCTCGTATGATTGTGATCTTCGAATCTGTGTAGCAGTAATGATGATAAGTGCAGCAACATCTGTTTGATGGCTTGATGAAACCTCTTCTCCTTAGATTAAGAACCTTCTCCTTGGACTGAGATATCTTCTAGCTCGGAAGTGCAACAGGACTGCAATCTTTAGCTCTGTGTGCAACAAGACTGTAGTACCTTGACTATGATCATTCGAATCATTAAGCTAAGCTCAGATCTAGTATTTCAGAGTGCAGCAGTTGCAAGTTGTGATAGCTCCAACATCAAACAGTGGTTCGGATCTTAACTGTGCCTTGATGACAGTGACTACCTAACTTGGATTTTTTACTATGGATTGTGCCTTCACTTGCCAATGATTGAGGCTCAGATAATTAACTCACACTATCTCTCAAATATCTCTATGGGGGAGTTTCACTTCCTCGGACTATGACTAAGGCTTATGAAGAGATCTTGGATAGTGGCATTGTTAGATGGTAGAATCTCCTCTTGAACAATAGCATTGGTGAATAGTAGCATCTTCTCTTGTTGAGAACTTCTGCTTCTCTTATTGAGAACTTGAGGACTTTTGGGCAGTGGAGAATAGAAAGCTCAACCTATTGAAGAAGCTTTTGAATAATTTGTGGAGACCTTGTTTGAAGTCTTTGTGGAGTGATCTCGAATAAGATCTCAGATTGGAGCCTTCTTGTTGAGTAGCCTTGATTGACCTTGGAGTTAATCTTGAAGACCATGATGCATTATTGAAAGTCATCATGAGGTAACCCTAATTTTTTTTGTTTGGGTACCATGAAGGGTTATGATGACACCTTCTAAGAAGACTAGGTTGTCATTGATGATGTGACTTGGAGACTAAGTGAAGGGATATCTGAAAATTGACAGGGATCGTTGAAGAAGACATTGGGAGCCGTGAAGTATAACCAAATACATCTTAACAAAGTGAAGATAAGGGTTGGTGCCTCATAATCGACAAGGTTGGAGCCTTGGAAGTCCAATTTGGTACTTGGAAAATATAGGTTGGAGCCTGCAAGATTGAAGATCGATGTCTTCATCTAGGGTTAGAGCCCTACATATATTGTACTTGATTTATTGAAGAAATTAATAAAAGAATTTATTCTTATTTTTGTTCATTTTGTGTTCTAAATATAAGTGATCTAACTGGTAAAAGTAACAATTGAAAAGGAAATAATGATTCACCCCCCTCTCGGTATTTCCAACACACTCAAAAGTAATTTTGCACATTACCCTTCTTCATCATTTAGGGCATACGGTGATGCAGGAATAGAAGGATCTTTGAACAAGTAGGGGTGGATGTGAGGAAAACTATGTTGGGGATTGTGGTTTACTACTTAGAAACTGGGCCCAAAAAAAAAGTACAAAATTTGAGAAGGATCAAAACCTGAAATGTGTGGAATAAATTTCCAGTTGGATTTTTTTATGGCGCCTGCACAAACAACAAATGTGGTTGTGGTGCCCACAAATTCATCAAGCCCAACTGCTACTTTCACTTCTAGTGGGAGGGTGGTAGGGGTACCAACAATATGCCAAAAATCATTTTCCTATGGGGCCTCCTCATTTGTGAAAATTGGCTCGATATCAATGATTTATAGGTTTTCGGGGACTCCAAAGGCATCATTGACTGGGTGAAAGGACATTCACAATTTCATCCTCATCCACTAAAAAAATGGATGAACCACATTCATACAGTGGAGCGATCCTTCCAACATATCTCCTTCAGGCACATCTACAGGGAGCAAAACCAAATAGAAAAAATGCTATCAAAAAAAGGAGTCAATAAAGAACAAAGTGTCATCCACTATGTTGTTTTTTATCAGGATTCTAGGACAAATGTAGGCAGTATTAATTTTCTTTAAATTCTGATGTATCTTAGAAATATTGCCTACAAATATATTTCTTTTTGTTTCGATGGTCTAGGAGAATATGACAATACTTTTAGTTTAAACTAGTCTAAACTCTCAGAATTGTGGATGATATGCAATTTCCTGTGGAACATGGGGCGCAGATAGTTAGTCTCCAAGATGAATCATGACTGGAAAAGAATTATGTAATTTGTACTCTCTTTTTTCTATATAAAAGAAATTATTTTTTTCTACTGCGAATGAAAATAATAATAATAATAATAATAATAAATAAATAAATAATAAGTAAGCCAACTCTCCAACTTGAAGCAAATTTAATTTTATCTCAACCTTAATGGACTCTGGTAGGGTTGAAATAATGCTCCATCTGACCGTCCCAACCAATCCCATGACAATAGAAACCATCTGAGGTAGTCAGAGGTGTTACTTCAACCCGTGCTAGTTCCATCTTTTCACTAGTTGGCCACGGAACTCACTGGTAGACACTTATTTTACGGGAAAGCAACATAGATAGCTCTTGTAGTTGTCTACACCCATATATGTATAAACAAGAGGTGAGAAAAAGAAAAAGCCATGGGCAATTATAAACCAGTGGTTAGTAAAGAATTCACTTGCTATGCCCTCTGGGATGCTCACATTTTAATATATTTTAGTTAATATTTTAATTTTAATGTTATATATAAAATGTTATAATATTTTTTAAATATGTAGGTTATAATATATGTAATTAATTTAAAAAATATATATATAGATTGTATTAAATCAAAATTTGCTTTTAGATCACACCCTGTACAACAAGTGAGTATAATGAAAATTCTTCGAGGCCAACTATACATGTAACCAAGTAACGATATTTATTGTCAATGTCTATTAGTTGTTTTACTGTCCTAAAGGACACAAGGTCTTTAGAGGTGTCGATTCTCCAAAAGACCTGTAGATACAAATATAATTTACACTACATATCAGACCCATTGTTAAGGAATAGATGTGATGGAAGAAATGCCACTTCTCCTTAAGACTCTTGCATCAAAATTTACACATTTATCGACAAGATCATCTATGGTGCAAGTAAATTCTCAATGTGGACACAAACAATTCCTCTAGCCCGAGAGAGCGGGTTTAGCCACAAACAAACAATCTATGGAAAATCTCCTTAAGCTAGAATCAATTAAGAGGGCCGACCTCTTAGAACGTTATTCTGCTTGGTGATGATCCTTCTTCCTTACTACAGCTATATTTTGTTTCCTTCCTTCGAATACCTGAAACAAGCAAAAAAACAACAACAACAAACGTGATAGCATACAATGTTGTATTCAATCTACTTAATAGGTCAAGGAACATTAAGCCGTAAAGATGTAAAATAACACTTCATGTAGGAAATCAATTAATAGTTGCATTCATATAAATCAGAAATAGATTACAACCAATGCCTTTACGTTGTTGGTCTCCTCCAACGTATCCGGGTTCCCACACTTCCGCTAGCACTTCATGGATATCCCTAACAATGGAAGTTTTAAGACTTCTTCCCTCTAGTCTCAAACCAAACCAAAACACACTATTCTCCCTCAAACATACACTAGAAAGCTATAAGCTATAGATATCTTGTTGATCATTCAAACTCACTCCAAAACTAGTTTAGCTTGGGAAAAGAGAGGTTTATATAGCTTGGATGGATGGGAGATGGTTCCTCTCATCATGGGAGAAGGTCTTATCTCTTGAGTTTGTTCCATCCTAATAGGGGAAAGGAGCCCAAATTGACTTCCTTGGCTCCATCCAGCCCAACCATCTACCAGACTTCTGTTACGAAGCTTCTAGAGCTAGAAGCTTCGACTCCATATTTAAAAAAATTGCCAAAAGAGGATTGACGCGACTGGAAAAAGGCTCAGTCGCTCCGTACGGCACTAGGGCTAGTTTTAATCTCTGCAAATCAGCGCAAGGAGGAAACTGGTCAATAGCATCGATCTTGTAAACTGGGATAAAAGGAAGATTCTTGGGAAATGATGCAAAGGGGAATTATTCTACTCATGAAGAGGGACATATTGGGAGTTTCTTCATGATGGGAAAGCATGTCGAGTTCACTATAGAGGTCCTCCAAGATCATGGACGGGGAATACAGGGACAGTGAAAAAATGTTGTCTAGCATCATCTGCAACAAAATTGTTCATTCTCAATACAGAAGCTAATAGTATAGAAGGTTAGTTTCAAATTCCTAATTCTATCAATAATGTTTTGCAACTTGCAATCCTTAAGAAAAGATCCATGAACCAGGTGATGGATAACTAGATGGGAATACCCCAACACAATTGAATCTTTGATGTTTGCTTCTTTGGCCAGAAGGAGCCCTTGTAGTAATCCATAAGCCTCTATCACATTATTTGTTCATTTTCCTAACCCCCATCTGTAATCAATTTCAATTTTTCTATCAAGGTTGAGAATAACCCCTCCTACTCCTGCCACCCCTGCATTATGCTTTGAAGCACCATCCAAATCCAACAAAAAAGATGTTTGAAATTTCCTCCATTTCTTCATTTCATCTTGATCTAGCCTCAACTTCCACCATTCTTTGGAATCCACATTTCCCATATCAGCAAGGAGGGTAGAATTCCTCTAGTATCCAACACATAGCACTCGAGCTCTTAAGGCTACAAAGTGAGGGTGATACTGCTTATCGTTGAAAATGTTGTCATTTTGAGCTATCCAAACCTTCCAACAAACAATTTTCAGGAACACCAACCAAATTTGATTGATAAAACTCTTCCTTTGAATTTTCCAACGTAGAAACCCTCCCAAGAAGAGAAGAGAGGAGCAAGGGCAAACTCCCAAACTTCATGAACTAAGGAACAATTGATAAATATATGAGTAAATGTTTCTTCATATCATAGGCATAAAGCGAAGCATGAGGGGGTAGCCATTCCTCTTTTCTAAAGACTTTATGTTGTCAAGATTTTTCCATGTGTTAACAATAAAAAAAAGGAGTTGAATTTTGGTGGATAGTTGGGAGTCCAAACTCGTGACAAAACACAAGACTTTGGAGGAACTCTTTCTTGACAAAATAAAACAAAGTAACCTTCTCATGCCATAAATTTTTAGTTCCTCCACACCCAGTAATCAGTAGAGGCTTTCCTCCTAAGGGAACAACGAGCCAAAAACAACATCAATAGGCTAACTCGAGCCGATATATGGTGTGGAACATAGCCCAGGTCCCAACAAATCCATGAACTGGAGCTATCCTATTTTCAAATATATGGTAGAGGGAATTTCTGATATCTGATATCATCCGATCCCTTAAGGGGATTAACTCCTAATGACTTTCCAAATCCTACTTATTAAGGATTTGATCTAGCCATAGATTTATTGACTTCACATTCCTTATATATTTGGAAAGATGCTCTTTAATCAGATCCATAGATGAATAGAAGAGCTTCTAGATGAACGAGCCTCATGTTGGAGCCAAGGGAGCTTTGAGGTTGAAATCTCAGCCTTTTTGAAAGCATTTGCACCATAGAACTTCTTTCCACCAAGTAGAATGACTGAAATGTATCGCCACACCAACTTGGCACCTAATATAATATTCATAAGGGAGGGATCTTGGATCCCCAGGCTACCATGAGACTTTTGGGATTTTACCACGACTCGTTTGATGAGATGAAACTTTTATGGCTCTGCTTACCAACCTCCCATAAAAATTTCCTCATAATTTAAGCTAGTTCACCAAGAGTCCCAATTGCCGCTAGGAGAGTTATGAATTGGTAAAGAGGAAAAGTTGATAATACCACTTTAATAAGAACTTGACACTTAGCTAAGTGCAACCAAATTGCTCTCCACTATTGTAGCTTGGACTTTAATGTTTTAATAATTCCTAACCAGGCTTGGGAAGAATGGGATTTTAAACAAATTGGAATTCCCAAATATCTGAAATCTTTTCGAGAGGCTACAGGGTGAAACCCAAGAAGGAGACCCAATCATTTCTAGATAAAGGGGCTAATATTCCAAGAGCAGCTATGTAATTTTTTATGATTAAATATACCTTTAGAAGCCAGTGGATACTAATCTAGAACTTGCTTGAAGTACTTTGAAATAAATAATGAGGCTCTTCCCAATAACAAGGTATCATTCACAAATTGGGAGTGATTTATACTCTTGATGCATGAGACATGTCTTACACTTGAAACATTGTCATTCCTCCTTTCATATTTAATATGTATGCTTAATGAATCTGCCATCAAGATGTAGAGGAAAGGTGAAAAGTGGCACCCTTGACGAAGCCCTCTTGAGGCTTTAGAAAAGCTCGAGGAGAGACCATTCACCAATGGGGAGATCCAAGGGGAGGATATACAAACCTCCACAAATTTTATAAATTTCCCATTGAAGCCAAATTCAGATAGCACTTTTATTAAAAAGTCTTGATTGATATGGTCAAACGCATTTTCCATATCAAGTTTGATGAGCATAACTTTAAACTTCCTTACGCTAGTTGAATATTCTACTTCTTGGACTAATACAATATTATATATTATGTTCCTTTGGCCCATGAATCCCCCTTGATTCTTAGAGATAAGATTGGGAAGGAGAGGCTTTATGCACTATGCTAAAATTTTAGAAATTATCTTATATGAAACATTGCACAAAGAGATCGGTTTATACCTGGCAAAGGAGGCCAGATTGACTTCTTTGGGAATCAAGGGAATGAAGGACGAATTAATCCATCCTCCCATACCGTCATGCTTGAAGTTGTAATCCACTAGATGAATCATATCAAATCTGATGACATCTAAATAAGCCTAATAGAAATGGGTTGAAAACCCATGTGGACTTGGAGCTTTGGAAACGCTCAAAGAAAATATAGTTTTTTGAATCTCCTCTCCTGTAATGCATCGCAATAGGTCCACATTATCGTCTTCAAACACCAATTTTGGAATTTTATCTAACATATACTGGATAACCTCTTAATTAGGTACAACTTGGGCAGAGTATAGCTTATTAAAGTGTTAATAAATCTAGGGGCAGCTATATTAGGGTCATTTCTCTTTCTTTGATAACTACTTGTGATGCATTTTAATTAACTTTATTAGCTTCTTCTTTCACTTGATTATTATTAGTGTTCTTGATCATCAAACAACTACCAAACAATGAAGAACAATGAGACAAGAGGACAAAATATATAGGCTATAAGCAGAGCCAAAACCTCTCCTCTTGAGAGGAAAACCCACAACAACTCTTCTCTTATTATAGAACTTCAAATGATGAATTCCAAGACCTGTGACCCTTGACCAAGGCTCCTCCAAGACCAAGTCAAACTTATCCTCTTCTTGCAAATTCAAACCAAGTCAAAATTTCCTTATAGCAACTAAAATTTCTCCTTCGACCTAAACTTCAGACCTGCAACCTTGGACTGCAACTTCAACCTACAATTCTCAACCTTTCCCACAGAAACCCTAGATGGCACGTGTGAGATTTTTATGGTGATTTTTTTCTCCTCTCTCCTTCATTTGAGATAACTTCTTCTTCTTGGAAATTCAGCTTGAAAAGGAAACTTATTTTAACCCAAAATTTAGCTCTTAATGATGACTGCAATCTGAAATTATTGTAACTCCAAAGTGCCCTAGTTCTCCTTCGCACGTGTGAGAATGATGGTCCAAAAACATTTCCAAAAGCTCAGATTCATCTTCGTTAAAATATTCTCCTTCTTCGTTGGTCCTAGGTCTCCTTGTCTTTACTTAATAGAACTTCTTGTGAGCTTCATGGATGGTCTCAAATGTGGTCGAGTTCCCTCTTATATATAGGCTTCTAGAGAGCCTTATTAGGCTGACATGCCATCTCTAGGAAGTCAACTTCATTGTTTGATAGGGTGACTTGTTGCTTGCACATTTAAAAGGCCTTAGAGGGTCTTTGATTCTAATTTTGACTCAAATAAATTTTCTTTGCAAAATACAACATGCCCGAAAGGGTCTTCCATACATGACAATGACTCAATTAAATTTTTGACTTAATGACAAACCCTAGAAGCACCAATGGGTGCTTGACCTATAAAAATAACCTTGAGCGTGAAACCCATGCATCAAGAACGATAATAATAAACTTATTTTTCTTCTTTACATTAAATACATAAAATCATGATTACATGTGTCATTATAAAGACCGAACCTAATTACATATTTCAACCTTCCTCTTAACTAGTGATCAGGTGCTCAAGTTTATGCTCCAAAATCAAAGTGGAATAATCCTGTTAAACTCACCTTCAGATCGAAGAGATCGTCATTCTGAATCCAATAGTGTGAACGACACTCAAGTTCGAGTTGGTATGCATAAGTTAGAGCAAGTCAAAGTTCCAGTTTGACTTGTCCACATGGCAGGATTCGATGATGTGGCAAGGTGTTCAGCAAATGAGGAGGTGTCAAGTGGCAGGCCGTCGTTGGCCCCCGCATGTCACAAATCGTAGTCGTAGGCAGGTCGGCATTAGAAATCGGCCCCCAAGCAAGAAAGGTTGCGATGTGATAAGGTAGTCGCAAATCGCAATCCCAATCGACGAAGGGGAAAGTGTTGTAGAATCGGCCCCCGGTGAGGATTGGGTTGCGATGCGATCAATCACTGTCGCAAATCGCAAACAGTGGACAGGTCACGCATATGTATTAAAACCCAATTATGCACCAAATTGTGAAATGTGATAAAGTCCTCGGATGCGATGCCACTATAAGTTGCAATTTAATGTCCCGTCAGGTCTGCAATATCGCATCACACAATCGTCACTTTGTTCACAAGACCATCCCCCAGGTTTTTACGTCGATTTCGATTTTCGATATGGCTGACAGGTTATGGCACATGGTGCACTAAAATATTTGCCCGGTTAGCGGATTTTGGAGCAGAAATGTGGGTTTCTGCTGGTTTTGGAGCATCTTGTGGGGCGAATCATGGGAGAACTAGGAGAAGTCATAACTTCTTCAGTTTTTATCCAAATTGGATGCAAAAGAGGCTAGATAGCCATTTTTGAGTATTCTGAACTCATTGAGACAAGTTTGAGAAGCATTTGAGCATTGTAAACACACTTTTGTTGTGATTTTGAGCATAATAGAAAGGCCCAAGCATTGGAAGCTGGACCAAGGAGACGTAGCCCGGGAGGGGTGAACTCCTCATCAAATCTCTATGTTGTGTGTTTTATTTTGATGTTTTTTGTTGTTGTTCAACATATTTTTTATGTTAAATTGTTTATAACATTTACATAAGAAAATCTAATGGGAATCAGTTAATTAAGGAAACATGGTGAATCATTAAGCACTTAATAAGCAAATGATAAGCATCTTGGGTTTTATTCTGAATGGGGAATTAGCACAACATTACTAATCTGCTCCATTTCAGATCAAGTTGGTATCAGAGCACTGGTTTTTGCTTACTAGATTTTCTTGTGCAAAAGAAGGATTTAATTGTTTGCTAGTTTTGTGTCATGCCAACAAGGTTAAAACTCAAAAGAGGTGAAGGAAATATGGTTGGAAGCTCAGAAGTTGGGTCAAGTGGAAGAAGAGAAAGGTTACCAAAGTATTCTACACCAGTACATCCTCAAGTTGCAGAATTGCAATTGAGTTTTCAGAGACTGTGTCTCATGAAGGAGAACCTATCATGACAGAAGATGAGAAGACCTTTAGAAAGGATTTCTTTGATATGACAGAGATGGTGAAGGTCCTCTATGAAGATAGGAATAGCATATTGCAAGGAGAAAGTTCCAAACCTCCCAAAGGAGAAGGTTCTTCAACAGGAGGTAATGGAAAAGGAGGTTATGGGAATGGAGACAAGCCTCCACCCTCTCCACCATATTCTTCATATTCTACTTCACAAGCATCTTCACACTCTTCCACTAAAACACCCCTTACTCATACTTATCATCATTCTCCAAAAGGAACTGGTAAATCACCTTTTCTAAAGCTTGATGTTAAATTCGAGTTGCCTATGTACAATGGAGAAGTTAATGCAAAAAAGTTGGATAACTGGATTCATCAATTGGAGGTCTATTGTAGGATTCAGAATCTTCAAGAGGATGATATCAAAATTCAATTGGTTTCATTGAGAATGGAGTGTGTAGCACTCATGTGGTTGGAAGCAAGGACTCAAGACGAGATCAAAAAACATGGTAAGATCTCTATTACTTGGTCTGATTTATTGCTGCTATAAAAAGACAATTATACCCTTTAGCCCATATGCAAAAAGCTATCATGAATTGGCAAAATTTCAGACAGTTAAAAGGTCAAAATGTGTACGAGTATACTCAAGAGTTTAGGAGAAGATCTCTTATTCTAGGAGTAGACTTATAGTCACAAGATACTTTGCTGAAATATAAAGGAGGTTTGCATAGCTATCTTCGACACACCATTCTTATGTTCAATCCCATGAATCTTGATGAGGTCTATGTTCAAGCTACACACCTTGAAGCAAGAGGGAAAAATGTACAAGAAGAAGGTAAGAATAATCCATTCTAGAGTGGTGAAAAAGGAAAGAATTTTAAAGGAAAGCAGAAGAAAAATGCTTTTGTTAAGAAAGAAGGGGAGAAACCCGTGTGCAAGAATTTTTCCAAAGAGGGCCATGATGAAGCGCATTGTTGGAAGCTTCATCCTGAATTATGATCGAAGAAATTTAACAATAAATGGAAACATAAGACCAACATTGATGTACAACAAGACTTGGGTTCTGACTCAGGTGATGAAACAAAGATTGCAGCCACAGTCACTAAAGGAAAAGTCGTGGCAAAAACAAGCAAAGAGGAAGTTGTGGCAAGCACCAATGTAGCAAATAACTCCAACAACGTTTCAAATGAGGAAAACATAATTGAGTTGTTCCATATCAAAGTTATTTCCAAACACACCAAAATTGATACGTTGTTTGACAGTGGATGCCAGACAAATTTAATTTCTACAAACTTGGTCAAGAAGTTGAATCTGGAAACTGTGCCTCATCATAAACCGTATCCATTGGGTTGGATAACCAAGGATGCAAATATTTAGGTCACAAGGAAATGCATTTTCAGGTTTGAAATTACTGCCAATTTCGTTGATGAAGTCGAATTAGATGTAGTGCCGCTAGATATTTCTGGAATTGTGTTGGGAAGCCTGTATATGTATGACATGAAAGTCATTTTCCATATATTTGAGAACAAATATAATTTTTTCAAACATGGAGTGGAGTATATTGTGAGAGAGTGTCTCTATGGATTTTGTAGGAGGTCTTCCTTTATCAAGAAAAGGTCATGATTATTTGTATGTAGTTGTGGATAGGTTCAGCAAGATGTGCATATTAATGCCTTGTAAAAAACAAATTACAACTGAACAAATAGCTCAACTTTTCTTTCAAAATGTATGGGTTCATTTTGGATTACCTACTTCTATTGTAAGTGATCGCGATTCCTGATTTGTTGGGAATTTTTGGTCAAGTTTATGGAACTTGATGGACACCAAGTTGAAGAAAAGTATAGCCTTCCATCTGCAAACAGATGCTCAAACTGAAGTGGTTAACAAGACAGTTATTCTTTTGCTGAGAGGATATTGCAGCAAACATCCTATGTTGTGGGATGAAAAGTTGCATTATATTCAACATGCTTACAACCGAGCAAAACACTCTTCTACTCTAACTTTGCCTTTTGAGGCATGTCTTGGTTATTTGCCTAAATCTCCTTTGGATTTCATCTTTGAGAAAGATGTAGCTATAGATGGACATAGAGACATAGATAAAGCAAAGAAATTCATTGAGCAAATTCAGTTGATTCACCAAAAAGTTAAAGAACAACTAGAAAAGAGTCAAGGCAAGTATAAGGCAAGGCGTGATAAGCATTGTGTGGATCATCAGTTTCAAGTAGGCGATGAAGTTTAGCTATACATTAGCAAGGAAAGGCATCAAGGTGAAGGTAAAAAAGCTTAAACCAATCCCTAATGGTCCATTTAAAATTCTTGAAAAGATTGGTAATAATGCTTTCAAGCTTGATTTGCCTTCATATATGCAAATTTATTATGTTGTTAATGTTGAAAAATTGAGATTGTATGAACATCCTTTAATTGAAGATCAAGGAGAAAGTGTACAAATTCCATCAATTGAATATTTTTTCTCCAGAATTTCTTGATGAGCTTCAGCAAGACACCATACTTGATAGAACAACGAGATCATCAAAGAGGGGAAATTTTGATTATCTTCGAGTGGGTCTCAAAGGTACAAATACATCAAAGGCCAAATGGATTGAAGAGGGGAAGGTGAGGGAACAGTACCCTCATCTGTCCAATAACTGAATATAATCTCTTGGGGTCCAAAAGGCTTCTAGTGGGGAGGAGTGATCAGGTGCTCAAGTTTATGCTCAAAACTAAAGTGTCAAAATCTTGTTAAACTCGCCTTCAAATTGAAGAGCTCGTCATTCGAAATCCAACGGTGTGAATGGCACTCAAATCTGAGCTCGTATGCAGAAGTTAGAGCAAATCAAAGTTCCAATTTGACTTGTCCACATGGCAGGATTAGATGATGTGGCAAGGTCTTTATCGAATGAGGAGGCGCCAAGTGGCAGGCTGCCATTGGCCCCTACATATCGTAAATCACATTCGCAGGTAGGTCGGCATTAGAAATTGTCCCCCGAGCAGGAAAGGTTGCGATGCAATAAGGAAATCGAAAATTGCAATCGCAATCGGCGAAGGGGAAGGTGTTGTAGAATCGGCCCCCAACAAGGTTTGGGTTGCGATGTGATCAATCGCTATCACAAATTGCAATCAATGGATAGGTACCGCATATGTATTAAACCTCGATTATCCGCCAAATTGTGAAATGCAATAAAGTCCTCGGACACTATAAGTTGCAATTTAATGTCCTGTCGGGTGCGCGATATCGCATCACACAATCGCTGATTTGTTCACAAGACCATCCGCCGAGTTTTTATGCCAATTGTGATTTGCGATATGGCCGAAAGGTTATGGCCCGTGGAGTGGTGAAATATTTTCCCAGTTAGCGGATTTTGGAGCGTAAATGTGGGTTTCTGCTGGTTTTGGAGCATTTTGTGGAACGAATAGTGGGACAACTAGGAGAAGTCATAACTTCTTCAATTCTTATCCAAATTGGATGCAAAAAGAGGCTAGATAGCCGTTTTTTAGTATTTTGAACTCATTGAGATAGGTTTCAAAGGCATTTGAGCATTGTATACACACTTTTTTATAATTTTGAGCATAATAGAGAGGCCCAAGCATTGAAAGTTGGACCAAGGAGACGTAGCCTAGGAGGGGTGAACTCCTCATCAAATCTTTGTGTTGTGTGTTGTATTTTTATGTTCTTTGTTGTTATTTTGTTGTTGTTCAACATATGTTTTATGTTAAATTGTTTATAACATTTACATAAGAAAGTCTCATGGGAATCAGTTAATTAAGCCAACATGGTGAATCCTTAAGCACTTGATAAGCAAATGATAAGCATATTGGGTTTTATTTTGAATGGGGAATCAGCACAACATTACTAATCTGCTCCATTTCAGATCACTAGGGAGGTGCATAATCCATACAAGGTACTTGGACATTCTCAAACAAAAGAATTCTCATAAGAAGAGTCAGATTGGTAAACCATCTCATAAGATATTATTTTAGCTTATCTCATTGCATCTCATCATCCTAACCATCATTTTCGCTTAGCAAGGCCTTGACTAACAACTCTATCTCTACACAAGATCAGAGCACAATGTTAGTGCGACAAATGACTGATAGACACCATCATCATTGTCTTTCAAGGCACATACCCCACCCAGGTGTTCAAAGGATATGTCCTTTTAGGACAATTCTTGTCTTGGAATAACATATCCTCAAAGAATTTCCTCTTTGAATAATCTTGCCTATTGGATGCCCTACCACATCCTCAAATAATATCAGAATCAATCTCAGATGCTTACCCAATCCTCCATTCTTTCTTCATAATATGAAGACAAGAATGATGTGCCTATCTCTCTCTCTCAACTGGGGAGGATATACTCATTCCTATAAAAGGAATATACTCAAGCTCTCTCTTAACTAGGGACTTGCCCAAGCTCCCTCTTAACTAGGGACTTGTTTCCAACAACGTCTCTCTGCTCTCTGGTGGAGATCATGGTACTATCAATTGCTTGTAGGGCTCCTCTTCCCAATGTCATGAACTTCAACTTTTTCATTGTGGATCCTTCATCTTCTAGATCTTCTTCGTAGGGCAATGACAATCTTCTTCATCACTTTCCCTTCAACGAACCATATTGTTGAACCAATAGTTATGCCATCCTTCTTTTCATTGGCAAGTGATCTTCCAGTCCACATTTGGCTTTTCTTCATACAACTACCTCTTCCAAGTCATGTTTCTTTCAGGAACTTCCATCCATTCTCATGAGTACTAGTTGTAGGTGACATATACAACTCTCTTTTGGTAGCGCTATTTTAACCCAACCAGATGTTTTTCAAAAATCAAGACAAATATCAAATCAGTGTTACCTTTTAGTAATGGCCTTTCATCATGACATCAACTTCTTGCAACATCAACATCCTGCAAATGTATGAACCCACCTCCAAGACATATATTGCCAATATTTTCCTTTTCCAGTATCCACATCAGGGTCTTCATACCTTTTTTCTTCCATGGAGATGTCATAGCTAATTCTTCTACTTATCAGATGTTGATTACTTATCTTACATGACTATAGTTGCATCTTTCATGAACTCTTCTTCCTTTCTTCACATATTGTTTTTCCTCGGGATCTTCTTTACATGGTTATTTCAATTCAACCACCTCATATTCCATATGAATTCATATTATGTTTATTTTATCTTATTAATATGTAGAAGAGTTCAAGGAATCTTGTCTATATGCTTTCTTGCGTCATTCTAGTGGAAGAGATCCTTCTTCTTCGATCATGATCATGAGTTAGAGCATTCAATCATTCTAACTGCAACCATATGATGACATGACTTTATCTATCTATTTCCAAATATATACATACCTCTTCCTTCATGTGGTCATCTAGGATTCCTTCGGCGACTTCATTTCCTTACTTGAATATTAAAGTACTTCAACTGACTTGACATGCTACACTTCCTTTGTCACCACACCACATCCTTCTAAACAATGGATCCCACACAAGGTGGAATGTAGACTATCAAGAAGACACTTGCTTCTTCCAAGTAGATGTGAACCTTCTTATAAGGACTCCAGTGGAGGATCTCGATGATCCTTGTTCTACAAATTCTATTTTCTAATAATGATGATGTATGATAACCTTTCTCTATCTTATATCATGTTAGATGATTTTCTTTCAACCATATATACTACTATTTCAGTTGTCTTTTCGTGCTTTCAATGAACATACCATGAGTTACTATCATGATGACTGCTACAACCATGTAGACTTCTACTTCAGTTATCCCTTCAAGCTTCTATGATAATGTCATCTCTATTTCAGCTCTAATGCATATTGATTCTTCCTATCATCTTCTATAATTGAAAATAACTAATTGAAGGAGATTATCTCAATCATAGTAGAGATCTTTCACTTCCTCCTTCTTTGATTTCTTATTTTCAGGTTCTTCTAGTCCTTCGGTTATATGGGCTTCATTTCTTTCCTTTCTCTTCTTGTTGTCCTTCTGGAGTTTGGGACAATTCCTTTTGTAATGCTCATATTCATTACACTCGTAACATTGTATCTTTGACATATCAATCTTCTTCTTTTTCCGAGGATCAAAATTTCCTCTTTTCCTGGCCATGGCAGCATATGCTTGAACTTGTTCATTTGATCCAACATCGCTTTTTGCCTTCAACCTAGTTTCTTTAATCTTACATGATGACCAAAGTTCACTGAATGGGGTGGATTCCTTCTTTCCATAGATACTTGATACAAAGTTGCCCCATTCATCAGGTAGTACATTGAGCACAATGGTTGTCATTTCTTTATTGGGCATTATTTCCCCTTTCATGTACTTTGATAATGTTTGAGCTTGCTCTTGAGATGGTTTTGAGATGGATCCCTGTACATATTCAACAACTTCATTCTCTATGAGGATCAAATCTATCCTCTTCTTCCATGTAAGGAAATTTGATGACCCAACCAATTTATTGCTTTCCTTTCAGAGTGAAGTCATTTTGATAGTAGATTCAGACATAGATATATAGATACTTACTTTTCAAGTGAAGAATCTCCTTTGATGATTATATCTTCAACTTGATGCCTTCTTAATTTTGATGATGATATTTGCTTCCTTGAAGACGACAATACTTCTTCTTCTAGAGATGTCTTTCTTCAAATATGCTTAACATGTGATCTTTGTGATGTGATGGATGGTCCTTTGATGCTCCTTAGTTTTCTCGACCCTTATGTATCCTTATGCAATTGGATGGCCTTCTTCAAGTTTCCTTTCCTTGTTGTAGTCACCTTACCTCTGATACCATGTTGATAAATCTAGGGGCCTTTAGATTAGGGTGATTTCTCTTTCTTTGATAACTGCTTGTGATGTATTTTAATTAACTTGATTAGCTTCCTCTTTCACTTGATCATCAAACAAATACCAAACAATGAATAACAATGAGACAAGAGGACACCATATATAGGTTATAAGCCAGGGCCAAAACTTCTCCTCTTGAGAGGAAAACCCACAAGGACACTTATCTTCTTATAGAAATTCAAATGACAAAATCCAAGACCTATGACCCTTGACCAAGACTCCTCCAGGACCAAGTAAAACTTCTCCTCTCCTTTCAAATTCAAAACAAGTCAACCTTGCCTTGTAGCAACTACAATTTCTCCTTCGACATAAACTTTGAACCTGCAATCTTGGACTGCAACTGCAACTTGCAATTCTTGGCCCCTTCTGCAGAAACCCTACATGGCATGTGTGAGATTTTTATGGTGATTTTTCCCTCCTCTCTTCTTCGCTTGAGATGACTTCTCCCTCTTGGAAATTTAGCTTGCAAAGGAAACTTCTTTTAACCCAAAATTCAGCTCTTAATGATGATTGCAATCTGAACTTGCTGCAACTCGAAAGTGCCCTAGTTCTCCTTTGCACATGTGAGAATGATGCTCCAAAAACTCAGATCCTTCTTCCTTAAAATCATCTCCTTCTTTGTTGGTTCTAGGTATCCTTGTATTCACTTGATTGAACTTCTTGTGAGCTTCATGGATGGTCTCAAATGTGGTCGACTTCCCTCTTATATATAGGCTTCTAGAGAGCCTTATTAGGCCGACATGCCATCTCTAGGAGGTCGACTTCACTGTTTGATAGGCCGACTTGTTGCTTGCATGTTGACAAGGTCTTGGAGGGTCTTTGACTCTAATTTTGACTCAAATAAATTTTCTTTACAATATACAACATGCCCAAAAGGGTCTTCCATACATGAAAATGACTCAATTGACTTGTTGACTTAATGACAAGCCCTAGAAGCACTCAATGGGTGCTTGAACTATAAAAATAACCTTGAGCATAAAACCCGTGCATCAAGAATGAAAATAATAAATTTATTTTTCTTCTTTACATCAAATATATAAAATCATGATTACATGTGTCATTATGAAGACCAAAACTAGTTACATATTTCAACATGAAGTAATCAACAACTGCCCTTTGGGTAACCTTGAATTCCTCTACCTACACTCCATCTGTTAGAGTCGGCCTAGTCAGTCCTCCGTCAGATATCAAAACTCTTTATGCATTTCATTTTTAGGTGTCCCGCTCCATTCACTAAGCTGCATTCCGCTAGGGGCATGCCATGATCTGACGGAGAAAGTCATGCTAGTTATTTCCCCTCATTTCTGGCTCCTGCTGGCTTATGTCTTTGTGTCAAATAATCAAAAAGTCCATGGCAGTCAAGTTCTGGTCCTTCAAAGGACAAAGGTCATTTTTGGTCATTTGGTCTAGGAATTAAAACAATTTGGTCTTTAATATGCCCAGTAAAGCCATGTAGGCCAGAGGGATACTCTTGCAAAGTAATGATCCGCAGAGTTTCACCATCATATTGATAGACTTCGACTATTCTTCAAAACTCTGTTTTGAAGAAAAGTCAAATAGTGTCATTTGTGACAAAATTTTCAAAAAGAGTTGACAGTTGATTTCTTCAGGAGCAGTCATGGTTCCCGTGACCAGATGCTCTATCATGCAATCCCTGCAAAAAGTGTTGAAAATTCCATCGTTTGAGCCAAAATTTCAGAGGAAAAGTGAAAATCAGGTTATATTAAAATCAGTGAAAAAGTGTTGAACAGGACATTAGAAAAGTGGGTTTTTTTTAAAAGTAAATTTAAAACATGACCTCCAAGGCTATATATACAAGTTTTCATCAAAATCAAAGGCATTGTGCTAATCCAAGCCTTGGAGAAACGTTGCAAAAGGTGTGAGTGTGCATCGTGACTGTTTGAGGGAGTTGGAGGCAGTTTGAAGGAGCGCGGCACATATACTCAGGGGCGCGGCGCACACAGAGCCTGCCCGCAGTTCAAATTTTCCACAGGCGCAGCGCACTAGGTTTTGCGCGCGGCGCACACAGACCAAGGGCCGAAAACAGTGCCAAATCACTTCAAATTTTTGTGAATCCCATCAAATTGAAAGGTAGGCTCTATGAAATCACTTGTTCATCGAATTTTATAAATGATATGGGGGTTTATAGCGATGTTTGAATGCAACCAAATTCATAAAATCAACCACAAGAAAATAACCAAAAACCATGATGGCTAGGGTTGCTAAGGTGTAGTGTTAGTGCCATGGTTCCATTTCACCCCTCATTTTCCCCTCACCTACCATTTTTTCCTACCCCCCTTTTCTCATTTTTCCTACTATCACTACCCTAACACTACTAAATTCCTTATTCCCTTACCCCTCCTCCTATCACTCAATACAAACCCTACCTTGCCAAAAAACCAAACCCTACCCTATCAAAATACCCCAAAGCCCCCTACATATCCCTAAACAAAATTCTCCTATAACCCCTATTCCCATTATATTATCCCCCTCCTAATACTCCCTTGTTTCATTGTCCCCTTGGTGGCAGATTATCAAAACAACCTAGCTTTCATCATCATCAAAGGGGCAGCCTAAATTTAGTTTATAAAACAGCAGTCATGACATCCGAGGTTTCAATAGAGTATTAGGAGGAAACCCACAGTGATACAGCTTCAGGAGAACAGGCCCCCAGGAGACATCACCGGAGTGGAAAACATGTTAGAGATGAGCCAAACACCCTCACCGAGTTGCAGGCATGCCCTCTTGCTATGTCATGTTTCCAGTATTTAGCATGTTTTGAATTTTGTCAAAGGGTGGCAAATGTCAGAGTTCATCATGAGTTGGCCCATCTTTTTGCACTTCACCTACATGGAGGTCAGTCTATCTTGGCTGGGGTCACTTTCACATTGACACCCGAAACCGTATCAGTGGCAACAGGCATACCAAACATCGGAGAACAGTGGCACAAGAAGAAGAAGGTGGAGAGGCATCATTACGAGCCTTACATTAAGGCCAGTTGTTTGAGTCAACTCACGAGAGTTTTCCCATTCAGATTTTTGAGAGATGAGTATGCTCCACTCATGAAATTGATCATGAAGTACTTCAGTTGTGAGGGGAGGTTTTCTTGCCTTTATGCCTATCACATCAGCTTGCTCATGCACTTTACCAGGGTGCGGATGATGAACCTTCCATTTTTCATTTGTGGGAACATATAGATAATGAAAAACTTCATGCAGCATAAGACCCCTCGACAGCAGCTCAACAGTGTTTATCACTTTGCTCTTATCCGGATTTTGGTGGACTATCAGTTGGGATTGCAGGGTATTGCTTGGGAGGACTTCATCTCCAGTGACTTCTTCAGTGCTCCACAGGTAGTATTAGAGGCATAGCATGAGATAGGTGGCCCATCTCATCAGTATGAGCGACATGAGACTACTACTATGCCAGTATACATCACCTATCAGAAAGGCAGTAGACCTTTGTTTGCAGCAGCAAAGCGAGTGTCATCTCCACCCAGGGTGGAAGGGGCCTCGCTTCCGACATCAGCATCACAGGAGCAGGGCAGAGTTAAGGAGCCAGTGCAGGAGGAAGGGCCATCAAGTGAACGAGAGACCGAATTCGTTCTCCTCCATGATGATGAGACAGATACAGAACCAACAAATGCAGAACTTACAGAGATCATCCAGGAGCAGCAATCAATGATTGAGGCCTTATCCCTTGACTTGGATAGGGCCAAGTGGAACATGAAGTACCTGGAGTAGATAAACAAGCAACTTGAGGATCAGCAGGCAATTATGGAGCTGCAAAACATTCGTGAGCATCGCCAAGCTGCTCAAAGGAAAAGAGTTGAGCTCACATCATTGGAGCAAGAAATCAACGAGGATTGGGAGGCCCATCTCGAGAGCGTGAACATGCACTTGGAGAGGCTGCTGGACAAGGACGATCAGGACCTTGTCTTGCTGAGACACATGGCTTATCGTTATAGGACACGAAATATGAGTGCAAGGGCCCGGATAAGGAGCTTGAAGGCGAAATTGAGGAAAGCAACAAGAAAGGCAAAAGAGCAAGATCGGCTTCGAATCTTGGCTGAGGCTTCCTTGGCCCATCATAACACCCCATAGAGAACCTCCAGCCCAAATTTCAAGAAATTTGGGGAATTTTTGGTCACATGACAAATTTTTGGGCAAAACACAGGGTTTTTCTCCCTATGGCGCGACGCTAAAAATCTAGAGCTCCAAATGAGGAATGGTTTGCATTTTTGGATTTAGCATGTAAAATCACGCCTACTAGTGCCCGGACAAGAAATTTTGGCAAGATATGAGTCTCCAAAAGGTCAAAAAACACCCAAAAATGGCCTCTCTGCCCCCTTTTTTGACACACAGGAAGCCGTCTTGGGAGAATGAAGATTTGGAGGGGAAAATGAGCACCAAATTCAAAAATTCCAGTTGGGTTAGAAAGTAGACAGGATAGGCTTTCCAACAAGCCCACTTGGGCACATTTTGGACACCTGCAAGTGCCCCAAAACAGGCCCCAAAGTAGCACGGCGCACAGAGGAAAAATTGCCAAATTTGCTTCCGTTTCGCGAAATTTCGATTTGCGACTTCTCCAAGTGGGCCCGCTCATCGACACTTTGGTTTTTTGGCACCAAAGGCAACATTTAAAGTATTTTTTCTCTATATTGGCTTCTATCCAAGTGGCAAAGGAAGGCAAACGGTCACCCAAGCCAAATGTCATGTTTGTAGCGCTGCACCCGTAGCTGATGGTTGGCTCTTCATCTCCATTTTGTAATGATTCGAGTAACTCCCCAACCCTTGGGCATTCTATCTCTTCATGGCACATTCTATATATTGTATGTAAACCATTTGCAAAGGGTTGGTTGGCTTGTAACTTCTGGGAGACTGTGGGAAAGAAACTTTGTTTCTTCACTGTATATTTTTGACAGAGAATTAATGAAAGGCTGCGGCTTTGTTTCATGAGATTCTTGTGGTTGTGAGTGTAGCAAATGTGTCTCTTATATTTTCATATGTATTTTGTTATGTTTCATAATTCAATTCATGTTCATTTCCAGTGAAATTTTCTGAGTGAGATTAGGTAGAATTCAATTTTATTGCTCTGCCTGTGGGAAAATTTCATGTTTCAGTGTTTTTCTTCTGTTGAAAAGGATTCATGTAACTATGCCCTTTTCACTCTCTTCAGCAATCTATTCATTCCGCATTACTTCAAACTAAATTGCTACATTTTCCGCCTGCCTTGCCTCACGGAATAATCTATGCCTTTGTATTAAATTCTCTGTTCTTTGCTGACCGTTGGTCCCATACCATCCCAGAAGCTCAGTCATTCATAAAAATTGTTTCTTGTATCCCTATTCACTTACTAGCCTAAGATCAATATTTCACTGTAAGTCATCTCAGACCGTTTTTTCTTATATATTCACTGAGCGTGACTCGGAGAGAGCCCTCTCCTGTTCTGGTAGGGCTAGCTACCAAACTGAGCGTGGTTTGTGGTTACCCTAATTTTTGCCTTCCTTCAGCCTAAGGCAGATTTAGGTGCTAACATAGTGGCGACCATACTGGGGAACCAAAACTGAAATCGAATCCCCTTGTTTCATAATAAATCTAAGTTTCCGGATGATGAGCTTAGGATTGGATAGGCTGAGTAAGTTGGTTGTGTCCTGTGATTTTTCTCAATAGCACGTTGGCTTCGAGACGATATACCAGAGCCAATCCAAACCCAGATCCTCCTCATATCTACGAAAACCCCAATTTGATTCTGAGACTCCTTCCTCAAGAAAGCACCATAACTCCCGTGTTCAAATCCCATTCATGTCCCGACATTTTTGAGTATCTTGAAGAGCTTGAGTTTGACGAGCGGTTTGAGATATCACTGTTTGAGTCTAAGTCCGAAAGGGCTGTTGACTATACTGTCCCCAATCCGTAATTTCTTGTAGACTTAGAAACAGAAAGAGCTAACTGATTGATTGATAATTATATTGCGGCACAGCCCCAAACTCCAATTGCCAGCCCCTTACAAACTGTGCACACTCCTCCAACACCTCCAAGGCCAAATCCACCGAGAGTGATGGCTGCCCGTTTCGCACCCCTTGTTCTGCCCCAAGTTCTAGATGATATGCCAGCGGATTATCAAAGTAAAATCTCGTTTTTTGATGGCACTCCTAACAGCATTACTGCTCAGCAACATGTGGACAAAATGGCAGACTTCTATGAACTCCATGAGATCGATGCGGAGAATGTGGCAATGAGACTCTTTGTACAGACATTTGCAGGTGATGTGAGGAAATGGTTCAGAGGTTTGTCGGCATCAAGTATCACTACCTTGGTTGAACTACAAAGACAATTTTTAAATCGATGGGAAGTGAAAAAGAATCCCCTTCAAATTCTGGCTGAATATGAACAAATCAAACGAAACGCTGGTGAGTCGGTCCAAGATTATTGTGTTAGATTTAATGCAGTCTATAACAAAATTCCAGATCATCTAAAGCCACCTGTCGGACTAGCTATGATGAAGTTTCCAGATGGTTTTGATGCTGACATGGCCTACCAATTAAGAGAGAGAGAACCAGCCACAATGGAAGACATGCAGAAAATTGCGGTCAGCATTGAAGCAAATATGTTGTCCAAAAGAGCTAGAGCGAAAGCAGAAAAGAAAGTCATTGTCAAGGAAGAGTCTTCTTCAATGGATCAACTACTCAAAAAGGTAGAGAAGATGCTTGAAATGGTAAAGCTCAACAAGCCTGAGCCACAAGTTAGAAATCCTAACTTCCGTGGCCAGCAGCAACCACAATATAGAATAAGACAGAGAGATCAGCGAACCCAAGAGCAGGCAACACAATAGCCAGTACAGACACCTTTGCAGCAGAATTTTGTGCATGGACCGGAGTCAGATGAGGACGGGAATGTAATAGGTGAAGAAAACCACCTCTTTACTCCAGATGAGCTACCTACTTACATTACCGAAGAAGAAGAGTGTGCGGTGAGTTCAGCTGCGCACAAAGATGCAGATTTCATCCTAGCTAGTGACACTGTTTTACAAGAAGAATCAGAGGAATATCAAAGGGGGTATATGAATGCTCTGTCCGCACAGCAGCAGCGATATTCACTTAGAAACAGAGATGTGCCAGCCAAACCAATTCAGAAAAATAAGGAGGTTGAAACAGCAAAGAATGATTCATCAGCTACACAAAGAAAAGGAAAAGAGGCGGTTGGTTCGGAGAGCAGCAAATCAAAATCAGCAGAACAATCACAGCAACAAGCTACATCAAAAGATAAAGAAAGGAAAGAGATCCCAGTCAAAGAGGTAGAAAATACTCCCACTTTTAGCTTAGAGAATGAGATTTCTAAGTTAAAGGTATCCATCCCCTTGACTGAAATAATGAAGAACAGCAGTTATAGAGGAAAAATATCTAAGATGTTGAATTTGGACCCAATGTCCGACATGGTGAATGTTGAAGACGATCAGCCTGAAATGATTTTTGGGCCAGCATCAAATGGTGAGTCTCGTGATAGCGATGTGCCACCCTTTTATATCAGTTTACGATTGCATGATTTTGTGTTACATAATGCCATGTTCGATTCCGAAGCTTCTCACAATCTCATGCCCAAGGCTATCATGGATAAGCTCGGTCTGGACATCACCCGACAATACCATGATCTCTATTCATTTGATTCCAGCAGAGTGAGATGTATAGGACTCATCAAAGACTTGGTTGTGAGTTTGGATCAGCTTCCCATGAAAAATGTTTTGATGGATGTGGTGGTAGCAGATATTCCTCCAAGGTTTGGCATGCTTCTTTCCAGGTCTTGGGTAGCGAAATTGAAAGGGACACTACAGCTGGATTTCTCCTATGCAACGATTCCGGTGTTTGGACAAATGAGAAAATTATATCGGGAACAGAAAATGAAATATATGATCACAAGCAAGGAGAAACCTATAAATCATCCAATTAACTATGTACATACAGATTTAGAGTCTTTTGTTTTGTTTTAAGATAATTTAAATGATATAGATAGTCAGATAGTAGAAGCAGATGATATTCCGGAAATAACAGAAAATTTCAGAGAAATTTTGAAGAAAGAAGGACAAGAAAAGAAGAAAAATGTTGGGTAATCAGCTGAAAGCAATGGACAGCAAGCAGGCAAGGCACGGCCAACAGATTTATGGCACTTACAAGAGGAGGAAGAAGGCTTGTGGACCATGGATTTTGATGGAGCAGTAGGAAATGATAGCGCTGGAATTGGAATTTGGGTACGCAGTCCTTTCTCCGCCCCAAACAAAGTGCCTAGCAGCGTGAGGGTGTGCTCTTACAAGCTGGCCTTTGAGTGTTCAAACAATGAAGCTGAATATGAAGCTCTAATTGCTGGCCTGAAGATTCTTAGAAAGCTGAATGCTAAAAGGATTTCGGTATATGGCGACTCTGAATTGGTAATAAAGCAGGTCAGAGGCGAGTATCAAGCGAAGCATCCTAGGTTGCGGGCCTACCGTAACGCAGTTTTAGACATCTTAAAAATTGTTTTCAGAATACACCTTGACATGTGTGCCTCGTATACAAAATAGTATCGCTGATGCTCTTGCCAAGGCAGCAAGTAGTTTGAAGATCCCCATGAACTCCAGCAATAAATTTGAAATCCATGTCAAGCATCGTCCAACCATTCTAGACAATCAGAGATATTGGCAAGTGTTTCAAGATGATGAGGAAATTAATGATTTTCTGCAAAACAAAGGCAAGTTCAAAGAAACCTCAATCGATGTAGAAAATGACGATGGTAAAGGGAATGGTACAAATGACGTGCAGATCAATGAAATGGACGTGTTGCAGCTGAAGAATAACATTATTCCTAAAGGCTTGATACCTCTAGAAGAACTTTTTGATCAAGATGATGTAGCCCGCAAGCCAACATTGCAGCCAACAGAGAAGGGTGTATAAGAGGTCAACATCGTAACAGCTGCCAATCCTAAGTTGGTAAAATTGTCTAAAGCATTGACGCCAAATATCAAGGACAAATACATCAGTTTGATGGCTTCATTTGCAGATGTGTTTGCTTGGGACTATTCTGATTTAAAGACCTATGATACCAATATTATTCAGCACATGATACCCATCAAGCCCAATCAAAAACCATTTAGACAGAATCTGAGAAGGATAAATCCAAAGTTGTTGCCATCTATTGAAAAGGAGCTAAATAGGTTGTACAAGTTAGGTATCATTGTGCCCATCAGATTTTCAGATTGGATCTCTAACTTGGTGCCCGTACAAAAGAAGACAGGTGAGATCCGCTTGTGTATTGATTTCAGAAATCTCAATAAAGTCTCATTGAAGGAAAATTATCCACTGCCCAAAATGGACCATATACTTCAGCGAGTAGTGGGGGCATCTCGTATGTCACTACTTGATGGTTATTCTGGATATAACCAAATTTATGTCCATGAGGATGACCGAGACAAGACAACATTCACCACTCCATGGGGAACCTTTCATTATGCCAAAATGCCTTTCAGTTTAAAGAATGAATGTGCCACATTTCAGCGTGCAATGGACTTGGCTTTTGCGAATGAGAAGGATGTGTTTTTGGTGGTGTACCTGGATGATTTGACGGTGTTTTCCAAATCTGATGAAGAGCACATGCATCATTTAAAAACTTTCTTTCAAAAGTGCAGAAAATATGGTTTATCGTTGAATCCGAAGAAGAGCTTATTCGCCATGGAGGAAGGAAAATTACTCAGGCATATTATCTCAAAGGATGGCATTCGTATTGACCCAGCACGTGTGCAAGCAATTCAGCAAACCGATCTGCCTCGGAATAAAAAAGAGATACAATCATTCAATGGTAAGATGAATTTTCTGCGTCGCTTTGTGCCTAATCTTACTAAACACTTAAGAGAGATGACCAACATGCTCAAGAAGGACAGCCAAGTGAAATGGACAGAGGAGGCTGTAAAATCTTTCAATTTGGTCAAATTGGCCCTTTCTTCAGCTCCTGTTCTAGTCAGCCCGGACTACACTCAGGATTTCATATTGTTTTCATTTGCTTCGGAGCACACTATGGCAGCAGTATTATTGCAGAAAAGAGATGATCACGAAAGACCCATAGCATTCTTCAGTAGGGCTATAAGAGATGTAGCTTTAAAGTACAACATCATTGAGAAGCAAGCCCTGGCACTGGTGAAGGCATTGAAGGATTTCCGGGTATATATTCTAAATTCTCATATTCTGGCCTATGTTCCTAATGCTGCTGTAAAATATGTTTTAGTGCAGACCGATCCGGAAGGAAGAAGAGGCAAATGGATTGCAGCCTTGCTGGAATATGATGTGGAAATAAATCCCACAAAGCTGGTCAAAGGCCAGGGGTTGGCGAAGTTAATGGCCGAATCAAACTTGCATGCCTTGGACATAAATCTAATCGCCGCTATGTCTGATGAGAACAAGGAAATATTATCCATTCAGGTATCTGAAATGTTTTCTCTGTCCCCATGGTATTCAGATATAATATATGTGCTAAAAAATCTATCACCACTGCCCGGCATGACTAGAAATAAAGCGAGAACACTCAAGTTGAAGGCTGCCAAGTTTTGCATTCTTAATTCTGCGCTGTATTGGAAAGACCCCGGTGGCATTTTGTTAAATTTTTTGGTGGAAGAGGAGGCAAAGAAAGTCATGGAGGATTTCCACGGAGGAGAGTGTGGTGGTCACCTTTTTTGGAAGTCAACAACAAATAAAATTTTGAGAGCAGGGTACTATTGGCCCACATTGTTTGCTGATGTGTACAAGATGGTCAAGCGTTGTCATAAATGTCAGATTTTCGAAGGAAAACAGAAACTACAGCCTTTGCCACTTAAGCCTATTGAGGTGAGCGCTCCTTTCCAGCAGTGGGGGTTGGATTTCATTGGTGAAATTCATCCCGCTTCTTCCGGACAGCATAGATGGATCCTTACAACAACAGATTATTTCACAAAATGGATTGAGGCAGCTCCCACCAGACAAGCTACAGATACGGTAATCATTTCATTTCTTGAAAATAACATCTTGTCTCGCTTTGGTTGTCCGAATAAGTTAATCACCGATAATGCAGCAGCTTTCAAATCAAAGAGGATGGTAGAATTTTGTCATAAATATCACATCATTTTGGGTCACTCAACTGCCTATCATCCGCAAGGCAATGGATTGGCGGAATCTTCGAATAAATCATTGGTCAACATCATCAAGAAGCTGCTGGAAATAAATAAAAAGAGCTGGAATAAGAGGTTGGTCCATGCGCTTTGGGCAGATCGGATCAGTCAGAAAAAATCCATTGGTATGTCACCGTTTGAGCTTGTTTATGGAGTTGACACAGTATTTCCCACCTCTCTTGCTACCCCGATAGTCAGACTTCTTCAGGAGGCAGGAAGTGAAGAAGATCCCATGCAGAGAAGGTTGAATCAAATGGTCCACTTGCAGCAGACAAGAGAAGAAGTTTTCAAGAACACATCCAAATTGCAGGAGAAAATAAAGAAAATCTATGACAGAAAAGCAAAGGCCGATAGATTTCAGTTGGATGATGTGGTGTTGAAGTGGGATGCAAGGAATGAAGAGAAAGGTAAGCACGGAAATTTCGAGAATCTTTGGAAAGGTCCTTTCAAGATTGCAGCATATAGGGGTCAGAATGCCTTTCTTCTGAAGGAAATGAACGGGGAAGATTTTCCGAGAGGGCCGATCAAAGGTCGGTTGCTCAAGCGGTACCACTGGTGAGTTATTAACGCTGCTTCCACTATCATTGTAAATACCATTTTTATTTCAGTTTTGGTTTCAGTCTGTCAAGTTAGTTTTTGAGTCATTTCAATGTCAAGTTTAAGTCAATTTCTTGGTCATTTCAGTTTCATAAATAAGTCAGAGTCCTGTATTGTAGTCAAAATGATGACTTGGCACCTCCAAGGAGCTACCATCCCCCATTGGAGCCAATGTTAGAGTCGACCTGGTCAGTCCTCCGTCAGAGATCAAAACTCTTTATGCATTTCATTTTTAGGTGTCCCGCTCCATTCACTCAGTTGAATTCCGCTAGGGGCATGCCATGATCTGACGGAGAAAGTCATGCTAGTCATTTCCCCTCATTTCTGGCTCCTGCTGGCTTATGTCTTTGTGTCAAATAATCAAAAAGTCCATGACAGTCAAGTTCTGGTCCTTCAACGGACAAAGGTCATTTTTGGTCATTTGGTCTAGGAATTAAAACAATTTGGTCTTTAATATGCCCAGTAAAGCCATGCAGGCCAGAGGGATACTCTTGCAAAGTAATGATCCGCAGAGTTTCACCATCATATTGATAGACTTCGACTATTCTTCAAAACTCTGTTTTGAAGAAAAGTCAAATAGTGTCATTTGTGACAAAATTTTCAAAAAGAGTCGACAGTTGATTTCTTCAGGTGCAGTCATGGTTCCCGTGATCAGATGCTCTGTCATGCAATCCCTACAAAAAGTGTCGAAAATTCCATCGTTTGAGCCAAAATTTCAGAGGAAAAGTGAAAATCAGGGTTATATTAAAATCAGTGAAAAAGTGTTGAACAGGACATTAGAAAAGTGGGTTTTTAAAAAAGTAAATTTAAAACATGACCTCCAAGGATATATATACAAGTTTTCATCAAAATCAAAGGCATTGTGCTAATCCAAGCCTTGGAGAAACATTGCAAAAGGTGTGAGTGTGCATCGTGAGTGTTTGAGGGAGTTGGAGGCAGTTTGAAGGAGTGCGGCACATATACTCGTGGGGGCGGCACACACAGAGCCTGCCCGCAGTTCAAATTTTCCACAAGCGCGGCGCATACCCAGTGCGCGGCGCACACAGACCAAGGGCCGAAAACAGTGCCAAATCACTTCAAATTTTTGTGAAGCCCATCAAATTGAAAGGTAGGCTCTATGACATCACTTGTTCATCAAATTTTATAAATGATATGGGGGTTTATAGCGATGTTTGAATGCAACCAAATTCATAAAATCAACCACAAGAAATCACCAAAAACCATGATGGCTAGGGTTGCTAAGGTGTGGTGTTAGTGCCAAGGTTCCATTTCACCCCTCATTTTCCCCTCACCTACCATTTTTTCCTACCCCCCTTTTCTCATTTTTCCTACTATCACTACCCTAACACTACCAAATTCCTTATTCCCTTACCCCTCCTCCTATCACTCAATACAAACCCTAAAACCCTACCTTGCCAAAAAACCAAACCCTACCCTATCAAAATACCCCAAAGCCCCCTACATATCCCTAAACAAAATTCTCCTATAACCCCTATTCCCATTATATTATCCCCCTCCTAATACTCCCTTGTTTCATTGTCCCCTTGGTGGCAGATTATCAAAACAACCTAGCTTTCATCATCATCAAAGGGGCAGCCTAAATTCAGTTTATAAAACAGCAGTCATGGCATCCGAGGTTTCATCAGAGTATGAGGAGGAAACCCACAGTGATACAGCTTCAGGAGAACAGGCCCCCAGGAGACATCACCGGAGTGGAAAACATGTTAGAGATGAGCCAAACACCCTCACCGAGTTGCAGGCATGCCCTCTTGCTATGTCATGTTTCCAGCATTTAGCATGTCTTGAATTTTGTCAAAGGGTGGCAAATGTCAGAGTTCATCATGAGTTGGCCCGTCTTTTTGCACTTCACCTACATGGAGGTCAGTCTATCTTGGCTGGGGTCACTTTCACATTGACACCCGAAACCATATCAGTGGCAACAGGCATACCAAACATCGGAGAACAGTGGCATAAGAAGAAGAAGGTGGAGAGGCATCATTATGAGCCTTACATTAAGGCCAGTTGTTTGAGTCAGCTCACGAGAGTTTTCCCATTCAGATTTTTGAGAGATGAGTATGCTCCGCTCATGAAATTGATCATGAAGTACTTCAGTTGTGAGGGGAGGTTTTCTCGCCTTTATGCCTATCACATCAGGTTGCTCATGCACTTTACCAGGGTGCGGATGATGAACCTTCCATTTTTCATTTGCGAGAACATAGAGAGGACGAAAAACTTCATGCAGCATAAGACCCCTCGGCAGCAGCTCAACAGTGTTTATCACTTTGCTCTTATCCGGATTTTGGTGGACCATCAGTTGGGATTGCAGGGTATTACTTGGGAGGACTTCATCTCACGTGACTTCTTCAGCGCTTCACAGGTAGTATCAGAGGCAGAGCATGAGATAGGTGGCCCATCTCATCAGTATGAGCGACATGAGACTACTACTAAGCCAGTATACATCACCTATCAAAAAGGCAGTAGACCTTTGTTTGCAGCAGCAAAGCGAGTGTTATCTCCACCCGGGGTGGAAGGGGCCTCGCTTCCGACATCAACATCACAGGAGCAGGGCAGAGGTAAGGAGCCAGTGCAGGAGGAAGGGCCATCAGGTGAATGAGAGACCGAATTCGTTCTCCTCCATGATGATGAGACAGATACAGAACCAACAAATGCAGAACTTATAGAGATCATCCAGGAGCAGCAATCAGTGATTGAGGCCTTATCCCTTGACTTGGAGAGGGCCAAGTGGAACATGAAGTACCTAGAGCAGAGAAACAAACAGCTTGAGGATCAGCAGGCGATTATGGAGCTGCAAAACATTCATGAGCATCGCCAAGTTGCTAAAAGGAGAAGAGTTGAGCTCACATCATTGGAGCAAGAAATCAACGAGGATCGGGAGGCCCATCTCGAGAGCGTGAACATGCACTTGGAGAGGCTTCTAGACAAAGCCGATCAAGACCTTTCCTTGCTGAGACACATGGCTTATCATTACAGGACACGAAATATGAGTGCAAGGGCCCGGATAAGGAGCTTGAAGGCGAAATTGAGGAAAGCAACAAGAAAGGCAAAAGAGGAAAAAGAGAAAGATCGGCTTCAAATCTTGGTTGAGGCTTCCTTTGCCCACCATAACACCCCATAGAGAACCTCTAGCCCAAATTTCAAGAAATTTGGGGAAATTTTTGGTCACATGACAAATTTTTGGGCAAAACACAGGGTTTTTCTCCCTGTGCGGCGCAGCGCTAAAAATCTAGAGCTCCAAATGAGGAATGGTTTGCATTTTTGGATTCATCATGGAAAATCACAACTACTGGTGCCCGGACAAGAAATTTTGGCAAGATATGAGTCTCCAAAAGGTCAAAAAACACCCAAAAATGGCCTCTCTGCCCCTTTTTTGACACACAGGAAGCAGTCTTGGGAGAATGAATATTTTGAGGGGCAAATGAGCACCAAATTCAAAAATTCCAGTTGGGTTAGAAAGTAGACAGGACAGGCTTTCCAACAAGCCCACTTGGGCACATTTTGGACACCTGCAAATGCCCCAAAACAGGCCCCAAAGCAGCGTGGCGCACAGAGGAAAAATTGCCAAATTTGCTTCCATTTCCCGAAATTTTGGTTCGCGACTTCTCCAAGTGGGCCCGCTCATCTACACTTCGGTTTTTGGCACCAAAGGCAGCATTTAAAATATTTTTTCTCTAGATTTGCTTCTATCCAAGTGGCGAAGGAAGGAAAACGGTCACCCAAGCCAAATGTCATGTTTGTAGCGCTGCACCCGTAGCTGATGGTTGGCTCTTCATCTCCATTTTGTAATGATTCGAGTAACTCCCCAACCCTTGGGCGTTCTATCTCTTCATGGCACATTGTATATATTGTATGTAAACCATTTTCAAAGGGTTGGTTGGCTTGTAACTTCTGGGAGACTGTGGGAAAGAAACTTTGTTTCTTCACTGTATATTTTTGACAGAGAATTAATGAAAGGCAGCGGCTCTGTTTCATGAGATTCTTGTGGTTGTGAGTGTAGCAAATGTGTCTCTTATGTTTTCATATGTATTTCGTTATGTTTCATAATTCAATTCATGTTCATTTCCAGTGAAATTTTCTGAGTGAGATTAGGTAGAATTCAATTTTATTGCTCTGCCTGTGGGAAAATTTCATGTTTCAGTGTTTTTTTCTGTTGAAAAGGATTCATGTAACTATGCCCTTTTCACTCTCTTCAGCAATCTATTCATTCCGCGTTACTTCAAACTAAATTGCTACATTTTCCGCCTGCCTTGCCTCACGGAATAATCTGTGCCTTTGTATTAAATTCTCTGTTCTTTGCTGACCGTTGGTCCCATACCATCCCAGAAGCTCAGTCATTCATAAAAATTGTTTCTTGTATCCCTATTCACTTACTAGCCTAAGATCAATATTTCATTGTAAGTCATCTCAGACCGTTTTTGCTTATATATTCACTGAGCGTGACTCGGAGAGAGCCCTCTCCTGTTCTGGTAGGGCTAGCTACCAGACTGAGCGTGGTTTGTGGTTACCCTAATTTTTTCCTTCCTTCAGCCTAAGGCAGATTTAGGTGCTAACACCATCCATGCTAACAAATTTAATATTATTCCTCCAAATTCATGCCTTAGCCTAGTTATGGAAGAACTTGGTGTTGCAATCTCCAACTAGCATCCATAAGCTCCAAGGCTTGAGCACCATTCTTCCTCTTCTAATCTAAGCGCATGATGGAAGGCCTCGAATTCTACTTGCTCATATTGCAAAAGCTCCTTTGTAATGAATCCCTGCTCTATTTTCCTTTGGAATTCTTCCAAATTTGATTTATGCATGTTTATTTGGCCCCCCTGTCCTCATTATTTGTTTTTATCCATTGATTAATGGCTGACTTCAGATTTTTTATTATTTCCTAGATGGCAATCGAAGAACCACTTTCCCACTTGCTCCATGTTTCCTTAACCAAATCCGAGAAGCCTTCCCTTTGGATCCAAAGAGGAGAGAAGCAAAAGGGTAATGGCCCATAGTATGTTATCTCCAATACTTCAAGAGAAATTGGTTGATGATCTAAACTCACCCAAGAAAGAATCTTAGAGGAGACCTAAAAGTATTGAGATAAAAAGGAACGGGAAACTAAATAAATTTCTAGGAGGGTTGCAATATGCCCCAAGCATTAAGGGAATTTTGAGGTCTAAAATGGGCTTCCTAAGGAAATTATAAAATAATAGTGGAAATAATAAAATAAGATTATATTACATCATCAAATTTTAGAGGAAAATATATATATATATATTTTCAACTTATCTCCCTCTGGGTTTACTCAAATTTCAAGCGGAAACACTCATTGGATGCAAAATTTGATTCCAACGAGTATTCCCATTCCAAATTTGAGTAAAACCTTAGGGAGATAAGTTGAAAATACAAGTTGAAAAAGTAGTTTTCTTATTTTATTATCTTTTAATCTTTTTACTTTTTTATTCCAAAATGGTGAATCATCCCCCATGGTTGACATCATCATCTTGAATCCTATTGGTTCTTATAAAGTTTATTTTTGTTGTACATTTTTCTTAGAAGGCCCATTTTAGACCTCAAAAATCCACTAATGCCAGATCTATGATTATTCCATGTAAATTTGTTGGTAGTCAGCCTAATATCCATTAGATTTAGTGAAGTAATCAGATCCTCTAAACTTTCTTGGAACTGATCTCAAACAGGGGAGCCTCCTTTTTATCCCCAAGGATGGAAGGTTGTATTAAAATCACCTACCATAACACAATCTTGACTCCAAGAAGAATCTTTGAGGTCTAGGAGAGACGCCCAACAATTGATATTTCTTTTATATTGAATAGACACATATGCATTAAAAACATTACACACCTTTTTTTATTGGAGATGAAGCATGTGAACCACCAACCAATGAGGCACCAAATGCGAGTCAGTTGCCTTAAAAACAAACATAGACCAAATTGAATAAAACCCCCAAGAAGCCCTATGTGATCTAATCACTCTAAGCTTGGAATTCTTCCATAATTTTGACAACTATTGGAGGGGCTCTCTTTCCCCCAACTTCATCTCCTAGAGCAGGAGGATGGTTGGCATTTTCCTTCTTATTATAGATTTAACTTCAGACATTTGTTTATTGGAGCCCAACCCCTTGCAATTCCAGGAGATGAATTTCATTATTTATTGTGTGATTTGTTGCCTCTAGAATGGAGGCTATGGTTTATTTTCTTGACATTTCTAGTGACCTTTTTAGATGGATTAATTATCATCTAGGTCCCCATCTCCTTATCTTTATCATTTTTTTCATTCCAAAGCTGCTAATTTGTCTTCCTCCTTGCTTTTCTTTATGAATGATCTATTTCCTTTTCCCGGCTTGCATCTAATTTTTCATCTACAAAGCTTGTTGGTAAGCCTCTACCCTGTGCTTTGAGGACCTTAGGGGAGTGGAATTGTGCTTATTCTAAAGCTAAACCCTCCCCTTGAGTCCCACGGGATCCTCCTCTATGGGAGGCATCCCTTTTGGTGCTACAGGAGAAGAGGGCTTACTGGGGCTTTGGGCCTTCTTCGTTATTGCTACAATAGTTGGAATTTCCCCTTTTTCCGGCGACTTATTCAAGATATCGATGCTATTGTTTGGATTTAGGGATGTCTTGTTATTACTAGCAAAGGTTCCCTTTCCAAGCATTGGCCCTTGCTTTTTTGGAGACGTGGACCCTTTCCTTTTTTACCGTATGGTCGCTTGAGGAGGAACTTGGTTGTTTTTCTTTACAGGACCTCTTCTCCTTTTTTGTTGCTACCACTGTTTTGCATTATCATGCTGCTTTGGTTGCTCTTCTGCCTTCTTCTTACAATTGTGTGTGAAATGGCCATATTCATGGAAAAACTTGCATTTAAATGGAAGTTGATCATAATTAGCTTCATACAAATTGTATGTGAGAACAATTGTATAGGTTTAGATTTATTGTTGTTGATAAAGCCTTGTCTAGTTCCACCTCCATACAAATCCTAGTAAAAGATTGCAATCATTCCTGTGGCTCAACTCGGTCGATGTATTTTCCAAGAGAATTTCCTATACACCTGAAAGTTTCCTCATTCTAGCAATGTAGCGGGAAGGCAAGCTTGACCCATACTAGGACTATTGTCGGAACATCACATTCACGATTAAAATTTGGACTCCAAATTTCCAAATATAACCCTTGGGCCCCCATGAAGTAGAGACAATTCATGAAGATGAGATCTCGATTTTCTTTGTCTTCGAATAGGAAGGTGTAAAACCCTCATTCAAAAAATAGCATTGAAACCTTATTTTTAATCTTGGGTATCCTGTGCTTATTGATCCATTTCCACAGGGATCTTGGAGAGGACCATAAGCCCATAAACTAACCAGTAATCCCTTGATATGTAAGCTTCATAGCCATCAATATGGATTGAGAGGTGTGAACCTCCACCTTTGGAATGTCATTGATCTTCTTCACAAATTTGGAGGATGTGGCCTTCTAAAAACGTGGCCCTCCAACAAGAAGGGTGTTGAATGCTAATATGTCTGAAGAGGGTGACAGGGAGGATATGAGGGCCCTCTCAAACCCACAAAAATAATAATAATAATAATATCGATAAGTAACAGGATCACAACGCTTTGAAAATAAACCTTGGTATCTGTTTAACTAATGGAAATCACATTACTTATTTGACGGTTGAAATGCTGAGAGGTTAATTAAGAACATTTAAAAAAAAAAAAAAAAAAAATCCAAATTATTAAACGAACTTTAGCCAAAATATATACAAATCATTTGTTACAATGATTATTATTAAAAAAATTATGAGTTTGGGAATTTAGTACCACATTTAATTGAACTTTCTCTATATTTCAAATTAGAAAAGGTCATTTCATATTAGAAAAGAAATAAATGAGTTTGGACTTTTGCAAAATGAGCCTCCTTTATACCCAAAATTAGAAGGGATACTTCTTTATTAGCATAGACCAATTTCCAAAGGTTGGGGGCGAGGATGAGCTTTTACCTCATGCATCAATGGGAATATCCCTTCCCCTGGGATCTACAAACAACCAACAAAAACTTATGTGCTCCTACAAGATCTATGTGATTCTACCATTCTTTTATGTCACCTCATAAATGGGTGTTTTATGTTTGGCATCAAACTCCAAGCTATTGTAAAAAAAGATCTATTATATGCTAGGAAGTTTTCGCTCCAAATCATTTATTTATGTTCATTTTCACAACAAGGTGAACCTCCCCGCTACGAGGAGGTCCATCTAGCAAAAGGAAACCTTAACATGGAAGGGTTTCTAAGCTTAACCCCAGTTCTTATAGCTTAACAACAACAATATCAAATAGCATTTCATGATGATAATAAAATGTCGAAAGAAAATAAAAAAACATGTAAGTGGAAATAAACTTTAATGAAGAAATACTCATTTTAAAATTTTATTATTAATCTTAAAATATTAAATAAATTATTATATTTAAATTCAATGTAAATAAATTATTGTATTCAAATTTGATTTTATATATATATTAAAAACCCATGTAAGTGGGAAATAAATTGTAATGAAGAAAATACTCATTTTAAAATTTTATTATTAATCTTAAAATAATAAATAAATTATTATTATTATTATTTATATATATAAGAATGCCACTTAACAACAATTATATTTAAATGTCATTTGCAAACATATTATAATACTTATACAAAGTCTTCAAAATCAAATTTTGAATTTAAAACAACTTCTTTTTTTTGTAGGTTGGTAATATATTACCCAGGGTAAAAGATTTGAACTTAGAACCTCAAGGACCAAATTCCTCGCTTACACGGTCATCGTTAGTCGGGATAGCTCACATGGGATACTTTGAATTTAAAACTTTGTATAAAATGAATTGTCCATCAAGTAAGAATATATCATCTTTTGACAAGGATCTACTAGAATGTTTAGTTCCTATGTATGTGTGTAAAGGTAATTAGTATAAAACTTTGTCTTTGGCAAAAACGGAAAATTTATCATCAATATGATAATGCAAATTCACTGTTTTCAGATGCATGGATCTGCATTTTTGTAGGATCTATTGATCCCCTATCTAAGTGACTCACGGTCAGCTAATACCTTTTTTGGATTCTTTGTCCTTGTAATATACAAATCAAGTCCTGCCCCCAAGCTTAATTCTTTTACTAAGCACGAAAAATATAGTTTATAGGATTACAAGTACTCATTGAGCATTACATCAATAAATATTTTCAGATATCATTAGGTAGCTACAACCTGTTGATTTAGAGGACCACCTTCTGTGAAGGGTTGGTGGTAGAAATCATAGGTCACCGCTATGTCCTCCTCTATGAGCCATTACCCATAGTCCAACTGAATAACTTCTTTAGACAGGGAATTTTTATGTGTTGTGTTCCCTGTAAACATGGCAGCAAGAGTAAATGCCTTATGTGGATTTTATACACAATTTCCTCCAACAAGCGTAGAAGTTCTTGATCATGACATCTCTAATTTCCATTAACCCAATTAAAAACACTCATGTAGTCGTCGTAAAGTTAGATGGATTCAGAGCCCTATTCTTTTGCAAAAAGGAGGAGCTTCAATGTCATCAACTCAACATAATTATTCGTACCCATCCCCAGACCCATCAATAAGACAAAACTATGATTCTCCAAGAGGTGAAAGACATACATCAACATGAGAAGACAAAAAGGAACACTAATGTTACAAGCAAAAAACCAGTGAATCATAAAAACTATTGGGCGGAATCTCTAAACATTTGTGCTAATTGATCAATCCCCTTCGAGGAGGAGATGTTGGTTGATCATGTGTCTAGAATGATCAGCGTGTCGTCTATATTGTTGAATTTTTCCTCCAACTCTACCAATTTGATATAATTCTCTTATAGATTCCTATACCTCCCCATTCAGCGTGCAATATTCAAATGACAATTAATCTTGTGTCGACTTTGTAACATGATCAACTAAATCACTATAGCACATGCAATGTGCCAACCACAGTGAGTCCAAACACCCTTTCATGTGCGCTGCTATCATACCAAGACAAGGGAATGCTCACCCATGAGCACCCTCATTGGGAGAAGTAAGTTTTATATTTTTAATACAATAAATCTCTCATTAATATGTAATTAAATAAATAACTAATTCATTTAAAAAAAAAAAAAATCCACTTGCATTGATTAAGAAACTAATCTATCTAAATAATCTTTCAAAAGACGTTTACCTCAATTGTTTATAGCAAACTTACTCCTAAAAGATTATTTACTCTTCTAATATGACTTTCTCGTTTATAAATCAAATCATAAAAATCAATTCTATGAAAATTAAAAAGATTTGCCTCAATTCTTCCTAACAAATTTTCTTTCACAAAATTTACCATTATTACAAGTTTTTTTTTCATTAAAAATAAAATTTATAAATATTTGAACCAAATAAATAGAAATCAACAAAGCAACTTTTATTTATTTAATAAAAAAAAACATTCACATACTTTTGACTTTGTCGAATTTCTTACCCTTAGAAGTGACAAATGATAAAATACTAACTATTTCCCAATTTCTTACCTTTAAAAAAACCAAAATAATAAAATGCTCATAACTAACAACTCAATATTGATAGGTCTCCCATGGGCCAAAAAATTAGATAAACTACATTTTTTACAAGCAAAGTACATAAATTTTTACCTTTACACTAATGTATTAATAATATTAAATCCATATGACTCTAGCAAACTCAATATTAAAAAATTAGACAAACTACATTTTTTTTATAGTGAAAGTACATAAATTTTTACCATTGCCCTACATTTATTAAGAATATTAAATGCATGTGACTCTAGCAAGCTCAACAACTTCATGCAATAAATATTTTTAAAATGTGACTCCTATGTAAGATAACACCTTGATATTAAGACTCTGCATAAAGTAAATGGAACATTTGATATTAAGAATGTAAATAAAGTAAATCATAGATGAGAATATTGTGTACAATTGTATTCATCACCAGATTCATGATAATGATTTATTATCAAAACTTATATGAAATAAATTTATAGGGTAGCAAAATAGATTAATAAGAAACTTAGTGTTTAGGGAGGCAATGGTAAGGGATTTATCTTTTTTCCTAGAAAAATAATTAAAGGTTTTGGAAATTTGATGTGCAATTAACGAGTGTATATGCTTTTTTTAAAGGCATTTATGTAATCATATCCTCTCATCTCGTTTGTCTAATGGTGTTTGGTGACTCAATTGATGATTAGACACATGATTAAAGGAACAATGACTAAAGACCTAAGATTAGAAACTATTGTCAATCAAACCCAAGACTAGATCATCTGCCAAGTAGAATGGTTTCATGTCAAGCGATAAAACAACCATGAGGCAGACACCCAAGCCAATAAGGCTATAGCAATGAATCATAAATAAGTTTTTTTGGAAAAAAATGGTTTCATGTCAAGCAACAAAACAACGATGATGTCGACACTCAAGCCAATAAGGCTATAACAATTAATCATAAAGAGGTTTTTCTTTTAATGGAATACATCATGACATCCATCCAATCCTTTCACATAGTTGCCCAACAACTGTGAATTCATAATCATACCAAGTGATACAATCGAAAAACCCTATTAATCATACCATGTGATATCATCGAAAATCCCTATATCACACAAAAATAACTCACCACACCCTTTCTTGATAGAAGCTCATGTCACCAATGGAGGTTATATCACCTCGTGCTTCCTCCCACATGCACATTTTAGGATTAAACAATGTCTACAAATAGATTGCACTCCACAAAATTGACACACTATGACAGTAAACAATCAGGTTGATTAAACCAGATCTAAGCCGAAACTTAGCCCCCCTTTCCTTGTTCTAGCTTCATTCTTTGCTCTCGAAGCAGTGACAAACATTCACAAGCTCTACACCACCTGTAACACCCCTAGGCAACATGATTCCAATGAACTATGTTTTGGATTGGACATTTCTTTAAACATTCTACTTCATCTCAAGAGGAGAATTGATGCTATGGAACAAAAGGTAGAGTGTGGGTTTAAGCTTGGGATAGTCAATTGAAGGTCACTGGTCCCCATAGTTCTAGTTCTTATGGTTGTGAATACTAGTATTCTTGACGATCCCCGCCCCCCCGTCCTTTCTTCAACAATTCTAGTACTAATAGTTGAGAATACAAGTATTATTGGCAATCAATTCTCTTACCAATATAAAAATTGTCTATTGTGTTTTGTTTTTGCCTCCATCATTATGTAAATCTATGAAGTTTAGGCTACAACTAATCATGCATTTTTACAATCTACATACATCTTACGCAGTGAAATAGCTCCTTCACAACAAATCAATCTTCGTTTTTTTCTCTTTAACAATGTTAATTACGTTTACCCTAATCATTGTATGAGCTCGTCAATCCTCTCTCAAATTATATCAAAGCACAAAGAGGTTAGTGTCTAGACTGCTGCAACTAATCACATGTTTTTACGTCCTATGAAGTGAAATCGCTACTTCGCAACAAATAAAGTTTGGCTTTCTTTCTCTTTAACAATGTTAATTATGTATACCTCGATCATTGTATGAGCTAGTCAATCCTTTTCAAAATATATCAAAGCACAGAGGTTATTGTTTAGGCTGCAACAAATAAAGTGTTTTTACATCCTATGTAATGAAATAGCTCCACAACGACAAATCAAGCTTGCCTTTTTTTCTCTGGTTGTATGAGTAGTCAATCATCTATCTCAATTTATATCAAAGCACAAAGAGCTTAGTTGGTACATGAAACTAGTGGCCAAAGAGTTCTCTTTCGTATTCAAAGATAGAAATCTGAATCCTCCCTATATGCTTCAATCAGATTTTATAAATGTTTTCTAATTTTAGTTATAAAAATAATAAATTTGTTGTTTTAGACAAAACTTAGTCAGATTTTATAAATATTTTCCAATTTTAGTTATAAAAATAATAAATTTGTTGTTTTAGACAAAATTTAGTTAGATTTTATAAATATTTTCCAATTTTAGTTATAAAAATAATAAAGTTGTTTTACACAAAACTTCAACAAAGAGACTTGTATGATAAACTTGGATAATGATTTACTTATTTGAAGACAAGGAATTATCCATGTTTGGTCGCAATTTAACCAATTAGATAAACAACAACAACAAAAACCAAGGTAATTGCTATAAACAATTTGTATCAAAAAATTACAACAACATAATTAAGAATATAAAGGTCACTTAAGTTGTCCGAAAAAAAAATTCAAAAAATATATTGCAAATTTTCTTATTTCTCCCAAATATTTAAAAAGAGCAATTTAACCATTTATCACAATTATCGTTAAAAAACTCAAAGAATCCAACCAAATTTAAACATGTTTGATGTCATGGCTAAATAATTTCACCATTTACAAAAATGAATAATCCTAAAAACAAAAAATTACAAAGTATAAAGCTATCAATATATATCTAGTTAACCTAAACCAATACAAAATAATAAAGTCCTCAGAAACAAGCCAATACCATATAATTGGCCTTTCAAAAAAAACCTAAACCTTTATTAAAATAAAGACAAATTTAAAGACAATAATATAAATGTCTTTCACTGCTATCAATATATATCTAATTAACCTACACCAATACAAAATAATAAAGTCCTCACAAACAAGCCAATACCATATAATTGGCCTTTCAAAAGCCTAAACCTTTTGTGAAAGAAACCTAAACCTTTATTAAAATGAAGACAAATTTAAGGACAACAATATAAATGTCACTCGCTTTTCTCTAGAAAGTCTATACATTGACACTTAATTGAAAATTGAAATTATAAAACGCATTCGTGAAAGAAACCTAAACTTTATACATTGTGACACTTCATTGAAAATTGAAATTATAAAACCCATTCGTGAAAGAAACCTAAATTTTTATTAAAATAAAGACGAATTTAAGGACAACCATATAAATGTCTTTCACTTTTCTCTAGAATGTCTATACATTGCGACACTTAATTGAAAATTGAAATTATAAATCCCATTTGGAACCTTTTTAGAAAAATGAAGCCTAAGAGACACCTAAACATTTATGAAAATAAGGACTATTTACTCTAAAAACAAATAGAAAAATTTAAAGACATTAGCCGTTTCAAAAACCTAGACTCTCAATGAGGAAGGTGGATTTGAAAAAATTAATAGAAAATTTTAAAGACAGTGACTGTTTCAAAAACCTAGACTCTAAATGAGGAAGGTGGATTTGAAAATAATGGAAAAATTTTAAGACATCGACTCTTTCAAAAACTAGACTCTAAATAAGAGGAAGATGGATTTGAAATTGAGATAAAGCTCTTCCACTTCTCTCTTAAAATAATATCTGTATATTGTACCACCAAATTAAAACTATAAAAGCCATCTAGGACCTTTTTAGTGAAAAGGAAGATAGGTTTGAAAATGAGATGAAGCTCTTTAACTTCTCTTAAAATAAAATCTATATTTGTGCCACCAAATTAAGATTATAAAAGCCATCTGGGACCCTTTTAGTGGAGAGGGGAAAAAAAATTGACAATTGTATAAAGCTTTTTCACTCTTTTGAAATTATGCTGCATAGTGTTAATAAATTGAAATTATATTTGGAAACCATGTACATTTCTCAATAAAATTTAAAATTTCCTTTCAAACTAAACTTACGAATAAATCAATATAAGAAATAAAAAATCTCATTAGATTAACCATAACAGAGTAAGAAATGAAAATATGTTATATATGATAACAGAAAAATGCCATTAATATCAAAATGACATCATTAAATTGAAATTATAAAAACCATTTGGGACCGTCTTGGTTGATTATTTGGAAACTATGTCCATAAACATGGACTAAGGGTTCTCAGGTGTTCTCTGTAACCTCAAAGATGCGATTTAAACATCTGATAGATCAATATCATAGGTTTTTGGAGGATTCGGACCAGGCTTGCCGGAAATCGGGTGTTAGAAAACACATGGACAATGACATCAATAATAATAACCAGACCCAAGGATGACAATGTCCATCCCAGGAGCCTCACAATGTACTCTGGAGAGTGCACCGACAGATGGACCAAGAGCTCACTGGGTTCATCAAATGCCCTTCAGGTGTCTCAATCAACCGAGAACATCAAATATGCAATTTGAAACACTCATTAATCAATATCACAGATTTTTGGGGGATTCCGACAAGGCTGGCCAGATAATAGTGTATTGTAATAAAACTAAGGACATTGGATCAACCACAATATTCACGTCCATCCTCAGAGCCTGTCTAATAATGTCCTACAGAGAATGCAGTGAATAAAGCGCCTATAGAGGTTCATCCACCAGAATGGGTTCACCAAGACCTACCGGCTTTCACTACCTTACCTATAAGCCATGTGCTATAGTCCCTCTCACAAACCGCTAACTGGGACAAGGAATGGCTAGTACGATTCAACGGATTCGCTAGGTGTTGGAATCCCGTGTTCACTTTTTACTTACGGTTGCTCCTTTTTAGGTGCCCAAATATAACTAATAGTTTGAAGTTGACACACTCTTAATAGCTGACGTCGGGAAACCTAAATTTTGGAAACATCTGACAACTTACTACTATATAGCTCCCAGACAAAATAAACAAAAAAATCAAGGATAATTCTGTACATACAAATCATCAACGGACTCGAGATACCACCAATATGCTGAAGTGAGATAAGGAGGGACTCATATCATGTATAGGAATCCCTTCGACGACTAGATTTGCTAAGGCAGCAGCTTGGCAACCCTTTCTACGAAGAGGTGAAGACAAATTTGGGTGCATGGCCTTCGGGACTAATGAAACTGGCAAAGCTTGTGATGATAAACACTGCCTTTGGCTCAATTGCCTACCCTATATCTGCTCCATAATGGATGCTCCCAAAATTGCTTAAAAAGGGTCAGTCAAATTCTCCGCCTTCCTTTCAGGAACAAGTTGATATATAAAAAACACCATAAAACAACCACAGTGACAATGAGAAGTCCACATCCGATGACTTGGGGTTGAACCCATGCAGACCTTTTTTCGAAAAGGAAGCCAAAAGGCATTATGATTTCTTTAGCACATCCAATCATCGAAATTATAGCTACGGAGAGACTTGGGGTTGAATCCAATGCAGAAACCTTTTCTGGAGAAGATAGCCAAAAGGCTTTACAATATCTTTAGCACTTCCAGTCAACAAGGAGAAAGGTGATTTAAATGAAGTGCTTGAGCAGGGGACGTTTCTAACAGTTTATATCTAGAAACTATATCACAATAGAAATGTCTATTAAACAATATCATACCCTTGTTCAAAAATTAACCCAAAGTTTAGTTAAATAATATTTATACAGTTTCTTTGTGATTATGACGTAGGGAGTTGTTTATACATGGTAAATGGAGGGAACCATCCGTGCCAGATCTAAATATGTGGACCAAAATCAACACCTTGGGGAGCCCCAAAGAAGTAATCAAACATATGGATGATTGCAAACATACAGAATGTTTGTATTGATAATTACAGGTGTAAAGGGGTAGGCAGTAATTGAATACAAATGGTTCCAACACCAAAACAAGAGTGAAGATCTAAATAAAATGTGTAAAGCATAATAGTCCACAAAAGCAGGGCATTTTGCAATATTTGTATTCTTGTTTAATACATTCTGGTTAACGACATAACTTTCAAAATGATGCAATTCCCATTAAATAATATCATCATATATGTCCTTGGAATTAGCTCGTCTATAATGAGACGCTATTTTTAATTAATTTTTTTTCGATGGGAACAAAAAAAATTCATTCTAGACACATCAATGAAGTCAAAATGAATACAAGCCTACCAAACTAATTCTAATGATATCTATAAAAGTTCACTAACCAACGTTTGAAATAAAATTAATGGTTTACCTCAATAGAACCTATAGAAGACCTTTCAGGTCAACAAACAGCGTTATAGGTCACATTCTCACTAACAGCAAGGCAAAACATTCGTTGGGCTAAAACATTACATGTGTTCGACATGACTAATAACAGCTATTTCTCAACTGAAAACGATATTTGTCCACTTGATAAAAGTGATTCGTGTAAATTAATCTTCATAAAAAATTGCACAGGAAAATGATAGCATCATATCCTTAAATGTTTAGCAAATGTGAAATGATTTCCTCAAATGTTTCGAATGAGGAATGCTTCAGATCTCCAAGCATCTTATAGGTCTTGAACAGTCAAGCCTGCAGAAGACAGGAAAAATGAAATAAGCAACAAAATTAAAAGTCAATTTGCTTCAAAACACAGCCAAACACGATAGTGGGACACTGAATCTTTTATGTTCCAACATTTTTATCATAATGCATTATTTATAAAGCCACTCATTCATTTCATTATATTCCCTCTTTTTGCTCAAGTACAGACAAAACAAATTGTACAATCGTTCAGCTTGTACTTTTACAAGTGACATTAAATTTAGAGATTTGCAATTAAAATAATCCTGCAAACAATTATAGCCAGGATAGTAAGATGCACACAGCAAGGAAGTGCATACGATTTCACCCCAGGAAAGAATGTGACCTCATTTGGTAATTTTCTTCATAATGCATTATTTATAACACAATTAATTGATTATATTGCATTTATATTTGTGCTCAAGTGCAGACAAACCCTTATACCTTTATGAGTGACTATTTATCTATAGAGATTCACAATTAAAATAAACCTGCAAACAATTAACCTTGATAGTAGAGGCACCCAGCAAGGAAGGGAACAAGTTTTCACCCCAAAAAAGAGTGCCATTATTCGATAATGATGGGATCAGGAGACACAACTAACGAATTTGAGAACCATCATATAAACATATATTGAATAGCATGGCACACGCTAACACACAAAATTGTGCAAGTCTTTAAGGCTGCTAACTGCACCACTAGATGTGTCAGCCAGAAGCCTTGCTACATAAAGACATCCATTTGAAAATATGGGCCAAGCTTACTCTTCCATGCATATATCAATAATTCTAATTGCAACGTATGGACCAGCTATAAATTAACAAAGCTATTGTTTTTAACATATTAATATTCCCTTCATTTTTTATTTTTGGAAATAAAACAAATATGCATGTGGCCAGTAAAATAAATGCCAGACAACACATTATCTACTTCAGCACATCTGATAGGACGAAATATCAAGACAAATGCAACCTGAGCTGGCATTTGTGTCAATGTCAAAAATAAATCTACGGAAACAAATAAAAAACAAACAAACTCACTCCAAATCCCTGATCTACTGAAACTGATTCAAGCAGCCATAGATGCAATGAACAAAGAAAGTGCTGGAAAAATCCACAAACCTGGTGGCAGTGATTGCTTCAGCTTGTCAGCCTTCTCTGAGTCAAAGACACAGAGAGTGTAAAGGTACTTTTTACACCGAACCTTGAACTTGACAACATCCTTGCTCCTCTTTATCCTCACTGAACGCGCATCCTTGCGCCGTGCAGTGAGCAGAAAATCTTTGATCTCATTTATTTGTTTCGGCTACAGAAGGACAAATCACCAAGTTTATATCAATATTAACTTTCAATTCCTTTTAAAATTCCCAAGCAAACAACATTAACCCATGAATAAAAAACATTATTAAAGTGAAGATCTCTGCAGAAACAAAATCATTGATCAAGCATATCATCATATTTCATACCACCTCATAAGAAGAAGAAACAACTGGATGGTGCACAGATGTTAGTTGCCAATAATATTGTATAACAAAATTAACTATAGCTAAGATAAAGCAATCTACAATGCACAGATAGTTTTCCAGGCATTATTACAAATCAGAAAAACAAAGACTGGTCGCTAGACATCCAAATAATAAAATACAATGAAAATTTACTACATATTTTATTTGCCAAATAGATATTCACCTTAAGAAAATAATTATAACCTTAATGCCTATGTGAGCAAACAGCATAATAAACGTCACAGATAATCTTTCCGTTAGGGACCTGTCTGTCCAAATATGATATACTATAAGTCCAAAATAGCAATAAGAATTAATTTGTGATTTCTTGGGAGCTTATGCATTTTTAAAATGCACCACTAAAAGAATCAGACCTTGGCAAATCCATAGAAACCTGCTCAATCTACTTAACGGACCCTGCAATGACAACGAGTTTCCTCTGAAAATAAACTTATGCATCCAAATTCTTATTAATATAGCTTATAAATTATGATTAATAAAAAAATAAAAATAAAAATCTAAGGAAAAACACCGTCCAACTGATATTTCCACATTTTAATTAATATAGCTTACAATTATTAAACTAAATAACCAAAAAAAATAGTCAAATATAAGTCTTCCAAGATGATAAAAGATTGTTGTCTAATTTTTTTATCTTCTTTTGCAGCTATGCGTCTGGCTGGCCCAAAAGCCAACCTGTTTAAGAGGCCAAAAATTGTCCAGGTATTGAGCATTGAGCTTGGAAAGCTCCTGGAGTGGATTTCATACTGTTAAAATTGGCAACTAGGGCCAAATTCTACTTTTTGAAGAAGATAATTATTGCATTAAATTCTTCTTTTCGATAGGACCAAAATCGACCTAAAGATCAACAAATTTGGATAAGGAGAAATATATTTTTGAAATTAAACCCTCGTGTATTTTATCAAGGTCAGCTTGGGGTTAATTTTACAAGTGAAACCACTCTCCTCCTCCTATAAAAGGGAGTTTCCTCCAACCTCATTTGATCATCTCACACACACTGTTTACTCTCTGAAATAGCCACAGGAAGAAGGTGTTTCCAGTGAAGGAGGAAGGGCTAGGTCAATTTATTAACTACTTCTTGGAAGGGCTGTTTGATGGGCTGAATTCCTTAGCCAGAAGGCCAAGTCTCCTAGGGACAAGTCTGGGCCTATGTGTGGATTGTTCTGAGCTTTCTGATCTTCTATTGCAGGTCCAAGGTTTGAGCAAAGGCTGCCGCTGTGTATAAAGGCTGATCTTCTGGGCATGATCTTTATGGTGAATCTCTCCTAAAAGCAAGCCGCACTTGTTTGGGTCACCTACAGCCAGGCCGCAGGCCTCTGGAGGCCGAAAATCTACAACTAAAAATCTGCAGTCTGTTATGCCTTATCAGGAGGTTGTGTAGTTGGTTTTTGAAGCCTAGAAGAAGGCTTAAGGGCAATGAGTATTTGGACGGACTGTTTGAAGGGAAGTCACAGTCAATAGAAGGTCTAAAAGGTAGTAAATGGAATGCTGTAGCAGACTGTGTTTATGCCCTAGCCAGTCCTACCAGAATTGCAGAGAAGACGCCAGTCCTTGGAGCTTGCAAAAAATGCCAGATTTGCAGCTTTGTTTGAGCCATCTCATGTCTGCAAAGAATGCCAGATTTGCAGCTTTGTTTGAGCCATCTCATGTCTGCAAAGAATGCCAGATTTGCAGCTTTGTTTAAACCATCTCATGTCTAAGGGCAGTGGTATTAGACCTTCACATTTGCAAGTCATTTTGACTTTGAATTATTGTATTCTCTCTCTGCTGAACATTTGATATTAATGATCAGAAGAATTGATAAAGGGTTTTCCCCGTCTTGGGGTTTAACCCTGGCTTGCGCCATATCACTGTGTTCTCTTGTCTGGGCTGGCTTGAGCCATATCATTGTGTTCTCTTGTCTGGGCTGGCTTGAGCCATATTAAGGGCAATGAGTATTTGGATGGACTGTTTGAAGGGAAGTCACAGTCAATAGAAGGTCTAAAAGGTAGTAAATGGGATACTGTAGCAGACTGTGTTTATGCCCTAGCCAGTCCTACCAGAATTGCAGAGAAGACGCCAGTCCTTGGAGCTTGCAAAGAATGCCAGATTTGCAGCTTTGTTTGAGCCATCTCATGTCTAAGGGCAGTGGTATTAGACCTTCACATTTGCAAGTTGTTTTGACTTTGAATTATTGTATTCTCTCTCTGCTGAACATTTGATATTAATGATCAGAAGAATTGATAAAGGGTTTTCCCCGTCTTGGGGTTTAACCCTGGCTTGTGCCATATCTGGGCTGGCTTGAGCCATATCATTATGTTCTCTTCTGTTCCAATGTTGTAGGAAACGTTCCCCCCGCCCCCGCCCCCGCCCCGGATCTAACCCCCAAAGCACGGTCTGTACGGATGCGTCCAGGAAGCGCCTCTTGAAATTCCCAAACGCATTTTGGACTGATAATGACGCTTCCTGGAAATTCCGGAAGCATAAGCGCATTTCGTACGGCGCTTCGGCTGTACGAAATAGGAAACGTCCCCCCCCCCCGGATCTAACCCCCAAAGCACAGTCTGTACGGATGCGTCCAAGAAGCGCCCCCCGAAATTCCCAAACGCATTTTGGACTGATAATGACGCTTCTTGGAAATTCCGGAAGCATAAGCGCATTTCGTACGGCGCTTCGGCCGTACGAAGCGCTGTGCTTCGAAGGCCGAATCGTACGGTTCCCATACGATTCCATACGCGCTTCGAACAAGTGTGCCGCACGGCCTAAGAAAATTGATTTTTTTTTTCGGTGAGTTTGCTTGTTGGGGGTGGGTCCACCTTGGGTTAGGGTGAGGAATGAAGGCAAAAAAAAAATATAAACATTACCATGAAATGACTCAGGATGTTTGAGGGTGGTTCAAGCCTCGTTGGACTTCATATGGAGAAAATAGAATTTCATATCCTATTCAAAATTCAGCAAATTTAACAGTTTTCAGGAATTCAAGATCAATGGGATTGTGGCATTTCATTAGATTATATCAAGTATGAAGGTATGCCAAACTTAACAGTTTTCAGGAATTCAATATCAATGGGATTGTGGCATTTCATTAGATTATATCAAGTATGAAGGTATGCGATTAGCATTTAATAGAGAGCACCAAGCCTTATATGTACCCTAGTGTTGGTGGTGTTAATTGTTGAACTCCTTTGTTACGCCCTTAGCAAAAAATTACCTTTCAATCAAGTCAAAATCATCGATCAAGCATGTTAAGCTTTTTCTACCATATTTTAAGTCTTGAATTAGGTAGTTTGATCAAAACTGGGCAATGTTGACTAATATCCCCAGACAATCGAGGTAGAGGCAAAGGCTAGACAAGAGGAGAAGAATCAAGATTCTAGATGGTTGTTGCATCTAAATGGCTGATGCTCGAATAATTAATCATTAATGCACAATGGATGCTATATCTATCTTGATTTATGCAAAAATATGCATGTTTTCATGTCTTCTACAACTAATTTGGTATTTGGGATGTTTGTTTTGAGTATAAATGCAAAAAATATATATATATATATAGCAGATGCTTCCGCAGACGCTTCGCTTCCGAGATTATTGGAAAATGACGCTTCCGCGTCCCCGCTTCCAAAAAAACGTCCCCGTTTTGTCCCGCTTCCAAAAAAACGTCCCCATTTCGTCCCCGCTTCCAAAAAAAGTCCCCGTTTCATCCCCGCTTCGTGCAACATTGATCTGTTCTCTTGTCTGGGCTGGCTTGAACCATATCATTGTGTTCTCGTCTGTTCTCTTGTCTTGGCTTGTTTTCTACTTCTAATGTTCAGGTTATTTCTTCAGTTACTGTTTATATGATAATAAGTTATGTGATTGCTAATGGAATCAAAATGGATTGGTAAATGGGCTAAGATGGATCAGTGAAGTACCTAAGTAAAGAACATGTCCCAAAATTTAACACATACCCACTCCTTAATCCCTCTTAAAACCTTCTGTGCTCTTTTGCTGCTTAATCTACTGCCTCTTTTATGTTTTTCCAATGTTTCCTTTGAACAATGCCACTTGACGATGGAGACATGGTTCAGCATCGAGAACAGCAGCAAGGCAGGCCACACACCAAGACTCCGTTCCTCCAGAAACATGAGTAAATGGTCGGGGCCAATTCCATCCTGGGTTTTTTTGAGTCATGTGTAAGGTTTGAAAATCTTCTGGTTTTTTCTGATCTATCCCTCTTGACTTGATCTTTTCAAGTCTTATGTTCCCAATTGTAGTTTTTATATTGACTTAATATAAATCTATTCCGCTTTTTCTTCTGAAAAAAAATGGTCGGGGCCAATTGCTATGTCCGAAAAAAAGTTACCTGATCACAGCAGGCTTGGCGGGACAACAGGGTTTATAGTCGGTGCTTTGATCTTCGATACTGTTTCACCTGCGCGAGTAGTGCTTGTCTAATGTCCATCTAGTGATGTTAAGGTTCTCTGCAAAACATAGCAAATGGAAGGTGACACGGTGAAGGCCACTGAGTCAAAGGGATATCCCTTTCCTTTGGGTTGCGATAATCCCAACATGACAGTTTCGGCATCCTTGAGCCAAAAGGGTATCTCTTTTCCTTCGGGTTGAGATAATTTCAACTTGCCATCTTGGATGGTCAAAATTTCTAAGTTCACCTTCGCTCGGATATGGCCACTTTTATCAATGGGGTGTTGTCTTACTGGTGAGGATAGCAGAATATTGATCAGCCCACCAGGGAAACCAATCTTGCTGTGGTATGCCTCGTCTGAATAGCAAGTGAAATTCAGACGGACGAGACCAACTGCAAATCCCGAGTGATGTTGGCTGAAAAGCTGCCCCTCCGATTTGGCACCTAATCCTAAGGAAGACCGTTAAATATGGTTGATCCCCAGAGGGCGTGTGTGCGCTCTGTTAACGCTGTGTTTCATTGTTATTTAGCCTGCTGGAATGCAGCACTGGGCCTTGGACTCCTTACCTAAATGATGGATACTGATTTAGGTAAAAGTATTATAACTATCATGCACGCAAACCAGTAAATCTCCACTGTAACAGGAAAAACATGATATGCTGTTATAACAAACAAATAATCCATTACGGTATCGATCTTACCATTTTGCTGCACCTATGGCTCCTCCTCCTGCTGCGGCTGGTAGCTGTTGCCCCTCTTCTCCGGCTTCGCGTTGATATGGCTTTCCCTTTTCTATTACTAAAGAGCAAACCCTAACGCCCAAAACCCTACTTCCCCACTAAAGTTTCTCGATTAATTAAATAAAAAAAAATCGAAAAACCCTTGATGGTTTTCGTACCTTCCGTCTGCACTTTCACATAAATAGTGCGAAAATACGCAGTTTCCGTCACGGATGACGGTATGTTAACTGACGGACATCTTATTGACGTTGTTTCTTCGGTATTTCCGTTTGACTTCTAATTGTCATCGGCTTTATCCAAATCAGAGGGCCTGGGTTAAAAAATAATAATGGTGATGGATTATTTAAAAATAATAATAATTTTGTATAATATTTAATATGATTTGGATTTAGTTAGGAAAAAAATTTATTTTAATGTTCATGAGGTTAAATATGGAGTTGTCTTTAGTGTGATTTTTTGGATTTTCTAGTGCCAGAAAAATTGAGGTGAAATCTTGATTTGTGTTATTTAAACTAATTTTTTTACTGCATATTTGGATTCAACACCCTGAAAAACCCTAAGACACTTTGATTGTGCATGGATTACCCATCAAGCTTGTGATTTCAATAAATCACTATCGGATTTTAGAGAAATTTGATCAGAAAAACCCACCAAAAAAACTTCCAAAAAGTCGCACTAAAGACAACTCTGTTAAATATAGTTTATGGGACAAATTGCTTTTTCATATGATTTTTGTAAGTGACTATTTTCTTGTGAAGCCTCACGATAAATGTTCCCAATTCCTCGACGAACTTCTCGTTGAATACATTATCCCAAGAGCTAGCTATCAGAATATCTGCATAATTTTCCCTAGTGTCTTTGAAGGCCTCACATTCTAAAAAAATTGTTTTTCTGTATCCACTTTTCTAGAAGAGCAAAAAATACATTCTCTTTCCTCCCACACTTCTTTTCGTCTTTTTTAAGGCTATATTCCACCACTGAGTTTATGTAAATTAGTCTCCAACTATATTCATTGGAGAGGGTAGTAAACACTTTCCCCCAAAATAGCCTCATTATGATCTTTGTGTAGGTTTTAACCCTGTACAAAAATTACCTGCATACGAATTCTAAAACACAGAAAATAAACAATGGCAGAGCATAACACGTAAAACACATATACACATAGATTTTCCCTTGGATCCCAAAACCGGGACTACCAGCTTGATTTTTCATTATTTTCCTTTCAATGTTACAATACATATTTATACATGCCGAAGCATCCAATACCATGGACTGAAAACCATCGCGTCCAAAACCATGTGCGGAAAACATGCACAAAACCATAGGTAGGTCCGCTCAACCTAATATAGGGTCCAAAACCAAAATTTTCCGGGGCGCATAGAGTGGGGTTACCTACACCCGTCAAACCCCCTGTGACTCCCCCCGCTACGCAATCGGCGCAGCAAACGGGGGGCTCTACCCCCCTTCTAACCCCCCAATTAACTACATGGGCTAGTCGTGGAAAGAATATAACACAACCCAGCACTTTGATTAGCAAGAGTGTAATTCATCACGCTGTCGTTAAGGGATTCGCAAGTTTAAATGTAAGCAAGGGACAGAAACTTGAAATATAAGAAGTGGCGCCTTGTGGGAAATAGGTAGGGACATAATGTTTATGGTGTTTTTTATGATAAGTATGTTGTAACTCAAAAAAAAAAAAAAAAGATATAAAGTTAAAGTGTTTGATGTTTAAAAAATCGATAATAGTTAAATTAAGGCTTATGTGATCCATAACAGGTTTATGAGAAGAGTCTTCAGCGAAAATCACATCTAAATTCATATTGTCGACGCGTTTCGAACCAACAAGTGTGGTTCATCCTCAGGACGAGTTGAAGAACCAGATCAAGGCTGCATGTTAAATAGGGAGAGCGGTTCATCCAACGGCTATATTTGACTGGGAATACGGTTAAATTGACTAACCCACCGAGGTAAACATGTGATGAAGAGTTACTATGACACGATTCAACTCCTCGTGTACAATTAAGGAAGTGGAACCGATACGACAAGACCAATTTGACCTTCCTCGGGAGCTACAAAACCCTTAGGAGACAACCAACCCTTCCAAGTGCCCAACCCTTGAGACAACTTGATGTTTTGATGATCTAGAACCCCAATCGCTCCCATGACAAGGCATCGACTAAGACCTTGTAGTCGCTCCCACAACAAAGCATCCAAGCGACTGCAGTCTTTTATAGGTAGTTCTGTGTCAGCGACCCTGAGGGCTAGGACTCAAGCCTCTGCCCAGAACTCCATGAGACTTCCAAAAATGATAAATGACATTGAAACAAAGATACTAATGCAAAAAATGAACAAGGACTTGAATAGACCCCTATTAACCATGACAGGCATTCTGTCAAACATATCACGAACATGTAATCTACAGGTCATAGCAATACATTTGAACATAGGGATCTCATACTTATCTGAGAATCATCAAGGAGGATTGATGTCACCTCCCAATAGCTGCATTGTTATGTATCAAGGCATTCATTCATTAACACTTCATATGCTAATCAAAACATGATGAGAACCATACATCATAATTGTCATAAAACATGCTTATAACCAACAAATAACCAGAGATACATCAATGATGAAATAACCATTAAAGCTACATAATGACAAGCACATTTACTCATGAAATATCGAAGGGAAAAGAGTTCTTATTAACACATGCAAATCCAACAAAGTCAAGGACTTCCACGTACCACCCGACCATAGTTTGAGCTGAATCAAAACTCTCTTTCATCCAATCACCCCCGTGCCATATTCCAAGCAAAAATGTGGGATCTCATGGAATAAATCAAGACAACCAAACCAGGGCTTTCAAAGGCAAAACCACATCAACCCTCAACCAGTGATTCCACCTCACGGTCGGACACCACTAACCATCACCAGATTGGTCTCTACCCAAGTTGTCCAAGGCTCAAGAGCGTTTATTCCAACCAAGGCTTCCAGGACTAGTAACTCAACCCATAGTCGTTGTCGAGCTCCAAAATATTTATCCAACCAGGGCTTCCAAGACTATTAACTCAACCCACCAAGGGCTCCAGAGCATTTTCCCATCCAAGGCTTCCAGGACTAATAACTCAACTCAAGTTGTTACAAGGCTTCCAGAGCGTTTGTCCAACCAAGGCTCTAGGAACTAATAACTCAACCCACAGGCATAAGGAAAATGAGCACCAAGCATAAAAACAAAAGTAAAACCCACAACATCATGGTTGTCCAGGAAAATGGCAAGGCTAGGCAAAACCATTGTCAATCCAGGCAATCCTACATGCCAATGATAGATCATATCCAAGAAACTACATGCATATGTCATGAATGCCAAAGCTAGCAAGGAAATCATACATGCAACTCAGTGCTTGCAAGAAAAACCCGTTGTAGTTGTTGATCTCGTTGTCCCCTTGCTCTTTCCCACTCTTCTTTTACCTTCTTGCTCCAAATCCCAAGTATGCCACACTCCTCCAAGAGTGCTCCAAGAAAACACCAAGTGTCCAAGAGTATGAGAGAGAGAATAGAATGAGAGCTCCAAAAACTGAACTGACAAAAGGCTCAACTAACAAAAAAGCCATGAATTGATCCTCATAATCCTTTTTATCATTAAGGCCTCTAATTTCTTCATTTTCCTTATTTTCCTTCAATTTCCTCTTCACATGCAAGTTGTGACCTTTCACCTTCTTTTTCTCCTATTTTCCATTATTTCTTAAATAAAATGTCAATTTCCATAACCATTAACTAATCACAAGTGATCCCTGAAACTATGTTTTGCCCAACATTCAGCTTGGAATACGTGTCCCATGACTTTGGTTACTATTTTGCCTTTATTAACTTTATTACATGGATTTTTTACTAGGGATATTACAGAACCCTCCCCCATGGGGTAACACCGTCCTTAGTGTTCAATGACTCCTACAACTAGCAAGACCGTTGAAAAGCAAAACATACCGCCCGTGGAGCTTTATAACTTAGCTTGATGTAGTATTTACAATATTCAACGTGCTGAAAGCAAACCAACATAACCAACATGACAACCATACCACTTATTGGAGCTTTATAACACAACTCAATGTGGTATTTACATACATATGCATATATACATATAGCAAAACACCATGCCAAAACATATACCAAAGGACATCTGCTCAACTAGCAAATAGAGAAGGATACATAGTCTGCATTTGATCAGCCATCTCCAATGTAGCTTCATCAGGCCCAAAGTGCTTCCATTACACTTTGACTTGCTCGAGTGCTCGACTTCGGAGCATGAGCATCTTTCGTTGCAAAATGTACTAAGGTTCTCACTGGAGTTCTCCTTCTAGCTCCACTTGCAATACAGACCAATCAATCACATGATCAACATCTTTAACATACTTCTTAAGTAATGACACATGGAAAACACCATAGACTTTCACTATCAAAGGCAGTGCAAGTCAATAGGCTACTAGTCTGATCCCCTTAAGAATCTTGAAAGATCCACAATACATAGGTGCCAACTTGGCACATGATCCAATCCTCAAGGAACTCTTCTTGAGCTTGATGTGCAAGTACACTTGTTCCCCAACCCAAAATTCCTTAAACAACATGTTTTGATTTGCATCTCTTTTGTCTATCTTGTGTTGCCTTTAGATTATTTTTGATTACCTGCATTTCATGTTCCATTTATGTCGATATGTTTAGCCCCATCAATACCTTGTTCACTAGATCACTCCAATTGATGGGAGTATTACAACTCTACATGTAGAGTGCCTCAAACAGACTCATTCTCAAAGACTCTTGATACCCATTGTTGTAAGCAAACTCAACTAGTGGAAGATACTCTTCCCACTTTCATTGTTGATGCATGACATACATTCTCAACATGTCCTCCAAAATCCTGTTGACCCTCTCTATCTGTCCATCTATTTGCGGATGATAAGTTGTGTTGAAGGCCAACTCTGTACCCAAACTTGCAAATAAATCTTTCCAGAATCTAGAGGTGAATTTAACATCCATGTCTGACACAATCTTCTTCGGAACACCATGCAACCTCACTACATATCCTATGAAGACATGTGCTACATCAATAGCTGAATAAGTAGACTTCACTGGAATGAAGTGCGCTACCTTAGTCACTCTGTCAACCACAACCATAATAGAATCATGTTGTTTGGATGTCATCGACAAACCCGTAATGAAATCCATGGAAATGACCTCCCATTTCCATTATGGAATTGGAATCAACTATAGTAATCCACCTAGATGCTTACACTCTACTTTTACCTATTGACAATCCAAACATCTAGCCACAAACTCTGCCACTTATTTCTTTAAGTTCGGCCAATAGTAGAAATTATTCACTACTGTCAATGTCACTTGATATCCTGGGTGACCTAAATATGGCTTAGCATGAAATTCCCTCGAGATAAGCTTCTTGAGCTCACTGTTATCCGAGACATACATGTTGTCCCTAAATCTGACCAAACCACATGTTGTGAGATGGTAATCCACATATCGATCATTTGTACGCTGTTGTAACATGTGCATAAGCTTCATATACCTTTCATCTTGTTGTCCTTCTTGCAAGATCTGATCCTGTAAATTTGTCCCATAGAAGCTCATAGTTGTTATGTGATTCACCTGTAGCCTTCTACTAAGAGCATCTGCAACCCTGTTCTCTTTACCTTTAAAAAATCGGACTTGTTTATCGTGACCAACCATCTAGCTTGTCTGGAATTCAAGTTTGGTTGGTCAAATAGATGCCTCAATCCACTATGATCGCTCATCAATATGAACCTCCTGCCAAGAAGATAATGTCTCCACATATTCAATGCATTGACGATCGCTGCCAACTCAAGATCATGTGTTGGATAATTATGCTCGTGCTCATTTAGTTTTTGTGACTCATAACATACCACTTGTCCTTCCTGCATCAAGACTCCACCAATTCCTCTCTTGCAAGCATCTATACATACCACAAACTCTTTGTCCTTATTTGCAATCTTTAAAACTGAAGCATTTGTCAACAACTACTTCAACTACTCAAAATTGGCTACACATTCATCTGTCCATTCAAATTTCTTACCTTTCCTCTGCAATGATGCAATAGGATAGGGAATCCAAGAGAAGTTCTTTATGAACACACTATAATAACCTGCTAATCCCATGAATGATCTTACCTCATCCACATTTTTAGGAATTGCCCATTCCATGATAGCTCTTATCTTTTCCAGATCCACTACTATGCCTTCCTTGGAAACCACATGCCCTAAGTAATGTACCTGTGTCTGAAATAAACTACATTTACTAAGCTTAGCATATAATTGATGATCTCTCAACAACCTCAAAACTTCTCCTAAGTGTTCGGCATGTCCTTCCTCATTCTTGGAATATACCAATATATCATCAATGAATAGAATAACAAACATGTCCAAATAAGGATGCAATACATTATTTATCAAGCACATAAAAGTAGTTGGAGCATTAGTCGAACCGAAAGGAACTATAACAAACTCATAATGCCCATACCTGGTCCATAAAGTAGTCTTGTAAATATCCTCTTCTTTGATGTGTACATGTCAATATCCTGATTTCATATCAATCTTTGAGAACATTGTTGCTCCCTTCAACTGATCAAACAAGTCATCAATCCTCGACAACAAATACCTGTTCTTGATGGTCACCTATTCAACTGCCTATAATCAATGCACAACCTGAGAGTACCATCCTTCTTCTTCACAAACAACATTGGTGCACCCCAAGGTGACACACTTGGCCTAATGTATCCCTTGTCAAGCATTTCCTTCAGCTGCAACTTCAATTCCACTAAATCTGGTGTGCTCATCTTGTATGATGCCTTTGATGTTGGTGTTTCCCCTGGTGTCAACTCAATAGAAAAGTCCACTTCATTGTGAGGCAACAACCCTCAAATCTCTGCAATAAAAACATCCTGAAACTGTTGTAAAACCATGTACCTACTCAATACTTATGCATCGTCAACATCCTTACCTTTATCGCTAGAAATATGCACTGCAAATAACACACACCCTTTCATGTGACTATGTTTTGCCTACATAGCTATAATCACTCTCACTGACGTTGCGTTCCTTTTACCCTGCAAGATTCTTTGTTCCCCATTGTCATCCAAGCACTCAATAGCTTTGTCGTAACATTCCACCTTGGTCCTGTGAAGATACAACCAGTCCATACCCAATAGCATATTGTACGATCCCAATGGAAGTACATTCAGATGCGTTGATGTAGACATACCATTCAATTCAAATGCACAAGCTCTTACCCAATGATGAACTCTTTTCTTGTTACATGTAGCCAACTGCACTAACCAAGACTATGCATGCACTTCTTTATTCAAACCACACTTATCCATCATGTCAGGATTAACATAATTACAATTAGATCCAGGGTCAATCAAAATAGAAACAACTTGATCAAAAAGCTTCATGTCCATCTCGATAATAGATGCCTGGTGATTTGCTTGCTTGTTATCTAATGTTGCATAAATATGAGGAACACTCTATTCAACATCCCCCGCTGTCTGTGCCTCCTGAGCACTGTAGATCTACGGTTTTCCACCCCGATGTTGTGGACAATCTCTCTTGCAATGCTCTCCCCCATAAGTCCAACACTGCAAGGGCTTCCTGTAGAGTTCCATAACTATTTTGTTTTGACACCCTTTTTCCTCCATTTTCCTCTTTTTCATCATCATTATCAACTCAATAAAAGTAGTAAATCATAGATTTTGATAAGGTAAAAAATCTTATATATCTTATTTTTCATATTCGTTAATGTGCCTTATTGTTATGTTAAAGATTGCATTAGCTACAGAATTAATATGATTCTACAGTTATTTTATAAATCTGCAGCTACATCCATGGTTTGCGGGGTTATGGTGCGCCAATGAAGCAAATAAGCACATGGGTAGTTGAGGATCGATCCCCTCATGGATCTCCTCCTATTTGATCAAGCCAATTCACTAAAGGAATCACACAGTGGCGCGGTCAAAGGCACGGGTCAAGCACGTAGCAGCAGAAGTCTGAATGCATCACATTTCTCCGATTTGCTTTCCAAATAGCAAATCGACGAGATAACACTTTTTTTGTTTAGTTTCCAATTTGAATAAGGATTGATTAATAGACCTATAAGCGTAGAAGTCTCAAATTGTTAAGCACGCATTTTATATATAAGTATGTATCCTCTGTAAAGGATAGGGAGGAAGTAATAGTTAATTTTTAAAGAATTGTGAAACAGACCTTTGTTTTCGTATTGAATTGAAGTTACCTTTCTGTGATTTGATGCATATGTGAGTGTGATTGACACCTACTGGATGCGGAGGGCCCCTGCAAACAGTCAAGGTTTTAGTTTATTTCATTTCATCATTTTATGTTGTTTTCATTTGATCACTTTCTGTTATCGCATTATCACTACATTCTAGTTTAGTTTCCTTACTTCGTTGTTTTCATTGTTTCATTATAACTCAGTTATTTGGTTTACCATTTCGTTATTTCGTTTGCGCTTACAGTTGTTTAATGGTTTAGTCCTTCAACGTTTTTCACTTAATTACAAGCAATATTTTTATTCTTTTAGAATTAGAACTTGTATATACTTTTTAGTCAGCTATTAGAAGATTACTTTCATGCTCTTTAGAATCAGAATTTGTACATATTTTGTAGACAAGCTTTTGAAGGATCATTATGTTAGAGAATCTAAGGCAAAGTAGTGTTATGGTGATTCTCCGAGACTTGATAACAATTTGTGAAGTCTTTTTACTTTTTATTAGTTAGCTTATACTTTTTCTTGTTCTTATTAGTGCATATGTGTGTGCTTCATCAAACTGCTACCAAAACAAAATAACAAGAACACAAAATTTGGCTCTTTGTCAGGGACAAACCCTCTCCACTCTTGAGAGGGAAACCATTTGTAAGTTTTCTCTTATTGAAGCTTCTTATTTGAACAATTTTCAAACCCTATACCCTTAACAAATATCTCCTCCAAGCATGTGTCAAATCCTTCCTCTTTCTGCACTGTCACTTCCGGCACATCTTCCTGCACTTTATCTTCCAACACTTTGTCCTTTAGGTTAAGAAACCCTAGAATATTAGAGCTCCTCTTCTTTGTTGTAAGGAGGACCTTCTTTGCTGACCTTGGGATACCTTGTAGACCTAACTACACATCTGAATTAGGCTTCTTATGTTGCTGCCCTAAATTGTTGTCGAGTCCTTCCTGCTCCTCGCACGTGTGATTGTTTCTAGCCCTAGAAACAATCCTCTTCTTCCTCGGTTATGTCTCTTCTTCCTTCGCTTGTGAGGTTGCCTTCAACACTGGAGTAAGAGACCTTTATTAGCTTAGTTTCTAGCCCAAACCATAAATGATATGTCACTGCATTTTTTTCTGTTGATCTAGCCATAATCCATCCCTTACTGCTTCACATGTGTGGCTGTAGAAACCCTAGAAAACAGCCCCTTAACTTCGTTGTTCTTCCTTCTTGTAATGTTGTCCTTGTAGCCCCTTTTCTCACCTTTTCTTTGTCCTTTAAGCCTTCTTATTCTTCGCGGATTTCAGATATGTGAGTGTGTTTCCAAATGAGGAGTGGGAAACCTCTATTTATAGAGGTTTGTCCCTCCTCCTTGAAGCCGACATGACTGTCCCTAAAGCCGACTTGTAGTTGCATTATATTTCAACATTTATTCATCGTTTTTGCTGCTTGTAGACTTTGTTGGTGCTAGGAGAGGATTTGACCATGCTTGGAGTTATTTCCTTGACCTTGTATGATGACTTACATGATGTAACATGCCCTCAAAGGGTCTTTTCATAATTACATTTTGACTTTGACTCTCTAGAAGCACTTCAAAATGTGCTTAACCTATTTTCAATGAGCAAGAAACTCATTGACAAATAATACAAAAAATAATTTTTCTTTTCTTGAATAAGTACAAATATCAAAATTACATTTATGAAGACCAAACCTAGTTACATTTTCTCCAACACTCCCTCTTAACTAGGGAGGTATTCATACAACATTACAAGGTGTTTGACAATTTTCAATCTTGAAGAATTCACATAAGAGAAACCAGATTAGCAATCCATCTGTTATAGCATCATATCCATCAGCATTGCCATAGTACAAGGCCTTGCCTAACAACTCCATCTCTTCTCGAGACCATAAGCCACAATGCTGGTGAGACCAATGATTTATAGACACCTTCATCATTGTCTCTCAAGGTACGTACCCACCCGAGTGTTCTCGAGTATGACCTTCTAGGACTATTCTTATCTTGGGTTCCCAACCCTCAAAGAATATCGGTCCTCTTGCCTACTCTTGTCTTAGATGCCCTACACATCCTCAAAGAGTATCAGATGCAAGATGATTACCTAATCCTCCCATTCTTTCTTCCCAAGTGAAGGCAAGAATGTTGTGTCTATCTTGTGTTCACATTTCCATTCATGGACTTCATCTATACTTACGACTTCATCTATACTTACGGCTGCAAGGCCCATGAAAAGGAAAATACAATTGTCACTCCTTTGTAATCAGGGGTGATGCAAAAATCCCTCTTATCAGGGACCTGTCAGAGCTCCCTCGTAACTAGGGACTCTTTCCTTCATCAATAGCTTCTTCTTTGTGGGTCCTCAGCTGCATGATCTCCTTCGCTTCTTGATGTCATGAAGTCTTCCATTGAACTTCTTCTTGGTAGGGCACCATCCATCTATCAATTTGTTTCTTGGTTAGTCATGCCATTGCTTCGTGGAAAGTGACAGGTTCTTCTAGTCATCTTGGCTACTCCTTTGTCATCTTGTCCATGCTTCAGAATGCTCTCCTCATGGATGCTCCATCATACTTGCTAGGTTATATGCTTTGACCTGGTAGCCCATCATGACTTCATCCTGATATTGCTTCAACATTGTTTTTCCTTTTCTTGGATGGCTTCTTCATCACGACATCTTCATAGAGTAGAATCAATTATCTGCAACTTTTATATCTCCAAGGTCTTCATAGGTGTCAAGGGTCCTTTCTTCCTTCATCAGAGTTATTCTGCCTTCTTTCGGGAGATATCTTTCAAGGCATTTTGTCAGATAGTGATCCTCGGTGATCATGATGTTCTTCACATGCTTGATCTCTTTCTTTATTTGCTTCTTCTCAGATAGATTGGTCAACCACCTAATGCTTCTTGTGGAAGCATTCCTTCATCCCTTGCTTTCTGGACTTGTCAACATTTCTTCTTGCTTCTTAGTCAGCAATCTTATGCTCCTTATGTGAGCATGTTCTTTTGTTGACCTTTATTGCATCGTGGTACATGCCTTCGAGCATGTTCTTGGTGAAAGAGGTCCTTTCATGCTTGATCATGTTATATAACTATACCCATAACTCAATAATATATAAATGATGACATGACTTAAACTTTGATGCATACATGCCTCATCTTGATCATTCTTTGGTGTAGCCCTTCTCACTTCCTCTTAGCCTGCCTGCATATCATCCCTTTTCTTGAATCCAATGGGTGGGATTCCCAATGAGACATATGCCTTGGTTCATGAACCTTCTCTTGAATATTCCATCATAGGATTTTAAAGGTCCTTGCCTTGAAAATGTTTCCTACCTTTGATGATTTAGGTCTTCTAAGATTCTTGTCATGATCAAGTTTTCTTCCATCATATATGAGGTCCTATTCTAGGTATGCTCCTTCTACATGAATATCTTTGAGCTATATTTTCCATGCTCCCATATTCTAGAAGATATTCCTACATATGCATTTTTGTTCTTCTCATAAATGCTACATCTACATGAGTGTCTAGAACTCCATGTACATCATACTTCTAGATCCTAGAGGGTGATTCTAGCCATGCAATTTAGTTTATTCCTGCATGCTCCTATTCTACTCAAAAATTTGAAAGAAGTCTAGAAGGAAAGAGTTTGACCTAGTCATAGTAGAGATCCGGAGGATCTTCCTTCTTTTGCTTCTTTCCTTCCTCTTCCACCTCTTGAGTTATATGAGCTTCTTCTCTCTTTCTCTTGTTGTTGTTTTCCTTCTTAAGCTTGGGACAATTCCTTTTGTAGTGTCCATATTCTTGGCATCCAAAACATTGGATCTTGGACATGTCTTTGTTGTTTTTTCTTCGTGGACCAAACTTGCCAAATTTACCCTTTCTTTTGGCCATGGTAGAAAATGCTTGCTCCTTTGATCCCACATCTTCTTTCACCTTAAGTCTAGTCTCCTTTGTTCTGCATAGAGACCACATATCACTGAGAGTGGTTGCTTCCTTCTTGGCATAAATGCTTGATGTGAAGTTTCCCCACTCCTTAGGTAGAGCATTGAGTACAACAATTGTCATCTCTCTGTCAGACATGACTTCCCCAAGCTCTTGAAGTTGATCTCTCATCTCAGAGATTTTCATGAAGTAGGGAGTTATTCCTTCCTTTGTTATCTTCATCTTGTATAATTCATTCCTCGAATATAATACTTCTCTGATGGTGGATACCGTGAATAACTCTACTAGCTTATCATAAATTTCTTTTGATGTCTCAAAATTGGAGACATAGGGAATGAGAGAGTCCTTGATTGATTCTATCAGAATCCTTTGAGCTCTTGTCTCATCCTTATTGTACTTGGATAAGGCTTGAGTCTGTTCCCTAGTAGGGACAGTGATGTTCCCCTTGACATTCTAGGAGCTCATTCCCCTTGAGAAGTAGATCAGTCCTCTTCTTCCATGCAAGAAAGTTATTTGTGCCTACCAATTTATTGCTTTCCTTGCAAAAAGACATTAATGTATATTCACAAGGGGACATGTACTTACTTGATAAATTTTGAGATTTGATGGATTTGCTTCCTCCTTGAAAGCTTAATGGCTTGTCTTCCCTGGATCTTGATGTCCTTCAAGTTTTCTTCTCCAAGTGGACTTACTTGGTGATGAGGTGTGCTTGAGGACTTGCAGGTTGATGTAGATCTACTTCTTCTTTTATATAAGGCTCTCCTTTTAGCTTTGTAGCCCTCCTTGATGAATGATGTATTGTAGACCTAGGCTTTGGATAAGGCTTGAGTCTGTTCCCTAGTAGGGACAGTGATGTTCCCCTTGACATTCTAGGAGCTCATTCCCCTTGAGAAGTAGATCAGTCCTCTTCTTCCATGCAAGAAAGTTATTTGTGCCTACCAATTTATTGCTTTCCTTGCAAAAAGACATTAATGTATATTCACAAGGGGACATGTACTTACTTGATAAATTTTGAGATTTGATGGATTTGCTTCCTTTAGCTCTCCTTTTAGCTTTGTAGCCCTCCTTGATGAATGATGTATTGTAGACCTAGACTTTGGATAAGGCTTGAGTCTGTTCCCTTGATGATTTGATGGATAAGGCTCTCCTTTTAGCTTTGTAGCCCTCCTTGATGAATGATGTATTGTAGACCTAGACTTTGGATAAGGCTTGAGTCTGTTCCCTAGTAGGGACAGTGATGTTCCCCTTGACATTCTAGGAGCTCATTCCCCTTGAGAAGTAGATCAGTCCTCTTCTTCCATGCAAGAAAGTTATTTGTGCCTACCAATTTATTGCTTTCCTTGCAAAAAGACATTAATGTATATTCACAAGGGGACATGTACTTACTTGATAAATTTTGAGATTTGATGGATTTGCTTCCTCCTTGAAAGCTTAATGGCTTGTCTTCCCTGGATCTTGATGTCCTTCAAGTTTTCTTCTCCAAGTGGACTTACTTGGTGATGAGGTGTGCTTGAGGACTTGCAGGTTGATGTAGATCTACTTCTTCTTTTATATAAGGCTCTCCTTTTAGCTTTGTAGCCCTCCTTGATGATTGATGTATTGTAGACCCTTCTTGTCCTTGAAGTGGTTGAGATTTCTAGGCTCGATGCTTCAACTTTGTAGATGCTTGAGTGTTCTTGAGTTGCCCTTTCCTTGATGTGTCACCTACGCTCTGATACCATGTTAGAGAATCTAGGGCAAAGTAGTGTTGTGGTGATTCTCCGAGACTTGATAACAATTCGTGAAGTCTTTTTACTTTTTCTTAGTTAGCTTATACTTCTTCTTGTTCTTATTAGTGCATATGTGTGTGCTTCATCAAACTGCTACCAAAACAAAATAACAAGAACACAAAATTTGGCTCTCTGATAGGGACAAACCCTCTCCACTCTTGAGAGGGAAACCCTTCGTAAGTTTTCTCTTATTAAAGATTCTTATTCGAACAACTGCCAAACCCTAGACCCTTGATTAATATCTCCTCCAAGCATGAGTCAAATCCTTGCTCTTTCTGCACTGTCACTTCCGGCACATCTTCCGAGACTTTGTCTTCCAGCACTTTGTCCTCTAGGTTAGGAAACCCTAGAATATTAGGGCTCCTCTTCTTTTCTATAAGGAGGACCTTCTTTTCTAACCTTGGGATACCTTGTACACCTAACTACACATCTGAATTAGGCTTCTTATGCTGCTGCCCTAAAATTTTGTCAAGCCCTTCCTGCTCCTCACACGTGTGACTGTTTCTAGCCCTAGAAACAGTCCTCTTCTTCCTCGGTTATGTCTCTTCTTCCTTCGCTTGTGAGGTTGCCTTCAATGCTGGAGTACTTAGCCTAGTTTCTAGCCCAAACCATAAATGATATGTCACTGAACTTTTGCTGTTGATCTAGCCGCAGTCTGTCCCTTACTCCTTCGCACGTGTGGTTGCAAAAACCCTAGAAAGTAACCCCTTAACTTTGTTGTTCTTCCTTCTTGTAACGTTGTCCTTGTAGCCCCTTTTCTCACCTTTTCTTCGTCCTTTAAGCCTTCTTCTTCCTTGCAGATTTCAGAGATGTGAGTGTGTTTCCAAATGAGGAGTGGACAACCTCTATTTATAGAGGTTTGTCCCTCCTCCTTGGAGCCGACATGACTGTCCCTAAAGCCGACTTGTAGTTGCATTATATTTCAACATTTATTCATCGTTTTTGCTGCTTGTAGACTTCGTTGGTGCTAGGAGAGGATTTGACCATGATTGGAGTTATTTCCTTGACCTTGTATGATGACTCACATGATGTAACATGCCCTCAAAGGGTCTTTTCATAATTGCATATTGACTTTTACTCTCTAGAAGCACTTCAAAATGTGCTTAACCTCTTTTCAATGAGCAAGAAACTCATTGACAAATAATACAAAAATAATTTCTCTTTTCTTGAATAAGTACAAATATTAAAATTACATTTATGAAGACCGAACCTAGTTACATTTTCTCTAACACAATAGAATAATTTGAATTTCAATACTTTGTTTTACAACAACAAGGTGTTTAGATAGGTTCATAATTTTAGGATGAATAACATAAGATATTTTATGATGATACTCAATATAGCTATGACCTGGTAGATTAATCTAACAAGTAACTTAACTTCCACTTATTAATTTGTAGAAATCTAACTCTAATAGGAATCTAGATAACAACGAAAGTCCCAAAACAAACATAACCATCATCTTACAAACTAAAGGAAAGGCTTCTAGCATATATAGTGCACCTACACTTCATAAGTTTACCAACTCCGGTCGATAATTTATGCTTGCAATTTAAGAACATTAAATTGACCAAACATTTTGGCGCCGTTGCCGGGGAAGTGTAAATAGAAGCCTTAAAAAAAATCAAATAAAAACATGATATGCATAGGGAAAGAGACTCTAGAGGTAGGTTTGTAGGTCGAGGAAGAATTTTAATTCCTACATCATCACTCACTCCACCATGACCTCGTAGTGCCACACCACCCACACAAACTCAAATTCCATCCATAGCAGGCCAATATAGACTTCCTGAAGTCTTAAGATCCGAAATCCAATCTAAAGGTTCACCAAATTCATCAACAGAGGCTGTAATAGAAGTAGATCCTACATCTCCAACAACTGGAATAATTTTCCTATCTTCAACTGGAGAACAACTTCTAGCTCAAGAGTTGGAAGTTCCTACTGAAGAAGAAGAGGAAGAAACTTACTTCAAACCATTGATAGAGGAACCAAAAGAACTAGAAGAAAAACTAGATAATCCTATTGTAGAACCAAATATCTATTATGAGGAATCCATCATGGCTGAAGAAGGATAAGGAGAAGTACACAATGTCAATGGTGAACAACATAGGATTGGAGGAGGAGGAGGAAACAGAGGAGGTGGAAGAGGAGGTGGTAGAGGTAGAGGAAGAGGAAATCCATAACCTTTTGGGTTCCCTATCCTTGATGAGGATACAACATTAACAATGAAAAACATCTCGCCTTCTATCCTCCCCAATTTTCATGGAATAAGAAGTGAAGACCCAAAGACATTTCTCTTTGAATTTGGAGTATTATGTAGATCATATGATTTTCTGCATGACGCTCAAAAACTAAAATTGTTCCCTGCCACTTTAAAGGATCCAGCATTAAAATGGTTTATGAGTTTAGAAACGAATTCTATAAGGACATGGGCACAAATGAAAGATGCATTCTTAGAGAAATATAAGGATTATTGTATGCCTCATAGTATTAAAGATGTAGTCTTCAAAATGGTACAAAAAGGAGATGAGAATCTTGAAGACTTTGTCAAAATATTTGTTTATAATATTAAAAGGGAGAAAATGAATAATCTAGATGAGGAAATTTTGAAAGCTCTCTTACTCAAATCCATTAAAGATGAGTGGATCGATCTTCTCAATCTAATGTGAAAAGGAGATATTTCTTAGTTACCATTTGCAGATATTTGTGATCTATGTGTACATATTTCAAGAGGTAAAGCAAGAACAGGGAAAAGTTCAAGGGATCCTCTTTTATCAAGAGTAAATAAATCTGTAGTCAGGACAATAAGTAGGGCAGAAATAGGTAGTTTTCTTGATAACTTTAAAACAGATATTTTAGGGAGTCTTAGTGAGCAAATTGACACCCTTAAAATACAAAACAAGCAGAAAGCCGAAAATGATGCATTATCCATCTTTTGTCCTAGGTGTAGAAAGAAACATGCTCTGAGAGAATGTCCTTTAGATTTAAAAAGCATAGAAACATGTGTTATATGTGCAGAAAATCATGATACAAAAGAATGTCCCTCTATACCAGGTCTTAAGGCTGTGTTTAGTGAAGAAGGAATGCCAAATCAGGTAGACCCTCTTTACTTTATTGCCAAAAGACCATGGAAAAATCCTCAAACAAATCAAACTCAAGGTTTTAATCCTCAACAATTTGCACAATCTTCACAAAATAATTGGAATCCACCCATGCCATGGCAACCTTGGGCTCAACCACAATCTTGGAATCAAGGATGGCAAAATCCTTATGGAAGATATTCTCAATATCAACAATATCTGCCACCTTATCCAAATTTTCCACCACAATAATTCCCTCAAACTAACCAGTTACTTTAAGCTCAAGCTCACAATGAAAATCCACAACTTTCTTTGCCATTTTCACAACGACCAAATCAATTAGCCGCTCAACCACTCCCAAATCTAAACAATAAAACCTCACAACCTGTTTACATCTTAGAAGGAAAAAATCCTCAAACTTATATGATAACTCCATTAGATCTGAATAATGTTCAATTAAGGTTTGGTAGAGTATTAGAAAGGAAAAACCATCTATTGTTATTTAGGAAATAGAAAATAATTCTCAAAAAGATAATAATAACTCTAAAGAAGAGATTTCCCTTCCTCAAAAAAAAAAATATATATAAAAAATCCTACACATTCTAATAATACTCGTATTATAGAACAACCTTCAGTATTTATCTCAAAACCACCTTTTCCTGAAAGGTTGAAAATTGATAAAGGAGTAGAAAAAAATCATATTGCCTGATTATGATATGTTAGATGAATTGAAAAATGTCTGTATAAAAGTTCCTTTATTACAAGCAATAAAAGAAATATCGATTTTTGCAAAAGTAATTAAAGAATTAAGTACTAAAGGATCAGGAAGAAAAAGAAAAGAAATAAAAAGAATTCAACTAGTTGGGAGAATTGCAGATATCATGATGGGGAATACAACAATTCAAAAATATTTAGATCTAGGAAGCCCCATTATGAAAACACACATCAATGGAACTGAAATACCAAACACATTGATTGATCTAGGAGCAGCCATAAACATAATGAGCAAACAAACTATGGATAAATTGAAGCTTCCTAATCTTCAATACACACCAACATTGTTACAATTAGTAGAAAGGTCTATAATAAAACTTGATGGTGTGTTAGAAGATATATATGTGTCCTTAGATTCTTGGGAATATCCTGTTGATTTCATAATTCTAACACCCAAGAATAATTTAGGAGGACATTAATTAATTTTAGGAAGGCTATGGTTAGTTATAGCCGATGCTTTTATCAATTGTAGACCAGGAGACATGTGTATCTCATAAGGAAGCTCGACAAAGAAATTTACATTGTACCCACCTGCAAAAACGATGATAGAAATAGAAAATGAAGAATGGATAGATGATGATAATGATATACAACCAAATTTTACTATTGCACAAATAAATGAAGAGGATCAAATTTTAAATTCAATAGAAAAATAATGAACCCTCTTTATATTGTGACAATAGTAAAAAATTTCAAGAACAATGTAATATTGAATATCTATCATCTAGAGAAATGTCTTTACATTATATGGAAAATTTTGGAAACTCTTCAATAAAAAAAAATTCAGGAAAAATCTTGAACATCAATGAAAACCTAGAAGAATTACAAAAAAAGAAACTGGTAGAAATATTGCAAAAACACTCTTCTGCATATGCATGGGAATACACTGATATGAAGGGAATTGATCCTAAAACCAGCATGCATCATACTTATATTGAAGAAAATGTGAGACCAGTTCGACAACCACAAAGAAGAATGAATCCAAACTTAAAATAAATTGTTAAAGAGGAATTGCAGAAACTGTTAAATGTAAATTTCATTTATCTAATATCAGACAGTCAATGGGTTTCACCCCTAGTAATCGTTCCTAAGAAAAATGGAAAATGGAGAGTATGCATTGATTACAGGGAATTGAATAAAGCAACTTTGAAAGATCACTTTCCACTTCCTTTCATAGATCAAGTTTTAGATACATTAGCAGGAAAAAATATTTCTCATTTTTGGATGGTTTTAATGGGTATAATCAAATTCAGATAGCACCTGAAGATCAAGACAAAACCACATTCACCTGTCCATGGGGGACTTATGCTTACCGAGTACTTCCTTTTGGATTATGCAATGCCCCAACAACATTCCAAAGAGCAATACTAGGAATTTTCTCTGATCTTATTCATGATTGTGTGGAAGTGTATATGGATGATTTTACAGTTTATGGAAATTATTTTGAAGAAGCACTTGAAAATTTAGAAAAAGTTCTCATAAGATGCAAAGAAGCAAATCTTTCATTAAGTCATGAAAAAAATTTTATGATGTTTTATGAAGGAATTGTTTTAGGTCACCATATTCCAAGAAATGGAATTAAGGTAGACTCATCTAAGGTAGAAATTATTTCCAAATTATTAATCCCAAGTTGTCAACAAGATGTTAGGAGTTTTCTTGGTTTTACTGGATATTATAGAAGATTCATAGAAAACTTCACAAAGATTGCATCTCCACTCTTCAAATTACTCACCAAAGATTATGAATTCAGTTGGAACTCTGAATGTCAAAAGGCTTTCAAAACTTTGAAAAAGAAGATCTTTGAAGAACCCATCTTCAAAGGACCTAATTGGAAATTGCCTTTTGATATATCAACTGATGCTTTAGACGCAACCCTAGGAGTTGTGTTAGGACAAAAAGACCTCACTCTTTATGTCATTTATTATACCAGTAAAAAGTTAACTCCTGCAGAGCTAAATTATACTGTAACTGAAAAGGAGTTTTTAGTTGTCATTCATGCCATTAATAAATTTAGACATTACATCATTGACTATGAAACTTTTGTTCACACAGACCATTCTTCCGTTAGATATTTAATGAATAAACTAATTGCTAATGGTAGAGTAACAAGATGGCTATTACTGTTATAAGAATTCAATATCACCATTCTGGACCGACCTGGAAAACAAAACACAATTGTTGACTTTTTATCTAGAATTCAAAATGATAACAATGATACACTTGTAGAGGATAAGTTTCCTGATGAATATCTTTTTGTAGTATCTATTAAATCACCTTGGTTTGCAGATATTGCCAATTATTTAGATACACGGAAGTTACCCTCCTATTTGTTTCCTAGAAAAAAGAGATGAATAATCCAAACAAGTGCATCTTATTCATGGATAAATGAAGAATTATACAAGACAGGACCACATCTTATCATCCGAAGGTGTGTAAGAGAAGATGAAATACCTTAAATACTTAAATCATGCCATGATGAACCATGTGGGGGACATTTTGCTAACAAAAGAACTGCTTATAAAGTCTTTCTCTTAGGATATTATTGGCCTTCCCTTTTTAAGGATGCCAAGGAATATGTTAAGAGGTGTGATAGTTGTCAAAGAATGGGGAAACCTATTCCTTCAGACGAAATGCCACTACAACCTTAGATACTCATTGAACCCTTTGAAAAATGGGCTTTGGATTTTGTTGGACCAATTAATCCATCTTCAAAACAAATATATATATATATATATATATATATATATATTTCTTGTATGCATTGGTTATGTTACTAAATGGGTAGAATCTAAAGCACTTTCTTTTGCTACTGAACATGTTGTAGTTTCATTTCTTTTTGAGGATATTTTTACTCGTTTTGGTGTCCCAAGAGAAATTGTAACAGATAAAGGAAAATAATTTACATCTAGAGTAGTGCAAAAGATAGTGGAAGAATATAAAAACAAGCATCGAAAATCTACTCCATACCATCCACAAGCAAATGGACAAGTAGAGTCTACCAACAAAGTGATTAAGCAATCATCACCAAGATAGTTCACTTGCACAGAAGGGATTGGGCAGAAAAGCTTCCAGAAGCTTTCTGGGCCTACCATACCACATGGAGAAGCACTACAGGACATACTCCCTATGAACTTGTTTATGGGAATCAAGTCCTATTTCCAATTGAGTTCCATATTCATACCTACAAGACAACAATCAGGTTGGGACTTGACTTATCAAAAGCACAAAAGCAAAGAATGGGACAACTCAATCAGCTTGATGAAACAAGGCAAGATGCTATCCAAAAGACTAGTTTAGTCAAGCAACAGAGATCCAAATGGCATGATAAATACATCAAAGAAAGAAAATTTCAGTGAGGAGACTCAACATTACTCTTTGATTCAAAGTTCAAAAATTTCCAAGGAAATTTTCAAACTCAATGGCTTGGGCCTTATGCGATTGAAAATGTTTTTGATAATGGAGCAGTCAGAATTAGAACTATTGATGAAGAAAATGTTCCTCTCTCAATGAATGGACATCGACTCAGGATCTATCATAAGCCAATGACAAAGGAGGAATTTGTAAAGATTTTCCAGGACAACTCCGATTTGAAATTGGTCAAGAAGAATTTTTCTTCTTCTCCACCTTAAAATTTTCTTTTTTCATAAAAAAAGAAAAGAAAAGAATATATATAGATATATATATATATATATACATATGAAAACCAACAATTGTTGGCATGTTTATGCAAAAAATTCAAGGTGAAAACCAAGAATTCTTGGCATCTTAAATTTTCTTTGTATCTCATTTTCTAAAAGTCCACCTTCTTTTATCCCTTTCTTTTCAAAAATAATAAATATATATAGAATTATTGATTTTTTGCAGCTCTGATGACTTTCTGCAGCCAATTTGACAGAAAATTATGATAATACAATTGAAGGAACGATTGACGACTCCCTCTACTGCAAAGTACCTGAAGATAGCATAAAAGGAAACCAAAGGTTAGAAAGCAAATAATTTAAAGGTATGCACTTATTTAATTTAATAATAGGGATCAAAACATTACATATATGAATTATAAGACATAGTACTACAAAAAAATCAAAATCATTATTGCAAAGAGTTGATCGTGTCATGTCAAATCGTGCATAATTCGCCATTCACTCCTAGTCATCATAACTCATATTTTGATCCATTGAATCAGCTGCCCAAAACATAAACATGAATGATCTTAACGGTTAGATTCTACCTCATTCCCTTATACCCTCACTACCTACGCTCTCATTATTCCATCACTCACACTCTCGACCTTTCCGCTCTAAAAACCCTACCAAGCCATCCTACCCTGTCAAACAAAACAGTTTTTGAAACAAAGCTTCTCGGCCATGGGAGTGATAGTCAGAACAGAGCCAACAGGGAAGAAATTTTTGGAGGGGTATCCATAGACAAAAGAATTGTTGCAGAAAGCGCAGTGGCTAGAATTTGTAGAGAAATTCGATGGCTTCCATAAAGAAGTGACCAAATCCTTCGCCAGGGCTTTTGATGGAGTCAAAGTGGAGATAGGAGACATCAAATTCACAGTGACAGAGTCGTTTATAGCTGAAGCCACTGGACTGCCGCGGATTGGAGAGAAATGGTTCAAGAATAGAGGTATTGAAAAAGAAGACTGGAAGGTTTTCCTGAAGAAACCAAGCATGGACACCACCATTTTCAAGAAGGGCATCCCAAGAACAACATTAAAAAGTAAGTGGAGGAACCTACTTCTAATAATCCAAAAATTTGTTACCTGCGAAGGAAGGTTTGGATGTATGTTTTTCTATCATATTCGACTACTAATGAATTTTCTTGAAGAAAATGAGATAAATCTTCCATATTTCTTGTTGAATAGTCTTAGAAAGATGTCAGGGAATGTTCAGAGGAGAATTCAATTTATAGATAATACAATGTATCACCATGGTCTAGTCAAAATACTTGTTGAATATCATCTCCAAAACATAGGTGATAATTGGGAAAGCGTTTTAGTAAGAAATCACTTTCAGGAAGAAACTCATGGGCAGCCAAATAGCAGTAGACCTAAGAGGGGAAGGAAAATAAAAATTGATAGGACACAGGAACAAGAACCACAACAGCCGCAGAAACTGTCAGAGGATGGCATCCCTCTTGCAGAAGTTTTAGAGAAAATAAACAAAAGAAATGTTAGAAGAAAGAAAGCTAGTAAAGAGACAAAGATTTCACCACAAACAGACAAGCCTAAAATAGAAAGGAAGAAAACTCAAAAGACCCCTTTCATAGGTTTAATAAGGAGTACCAGACTCAACTCAACAAAAGAATTACCCTCAAAGAGAATAGAGCATATCAATATATAAATAGAAGAAAACTTAGAGGCAAAAGAAGAAGATTTGGGAACGTCTCCAAGAACATGACCAAGGGTTTCATCACCAGCTATCACCTCACCTCCTCAGAGTCCAAGATGAAGAACGCCATAAATTGATCCGGTGTAGCAAGAGATATATGATTATATTGAATCCCTGGAGAAAAGGGATGCAACAAGAACATCAATTCCAATTCCAATTCAAGAGGAAGAAGTCCAATTTAATGAACCACAAGAACCTCAAGTAATCAATATATTAAAACAGGAAATCTTCGAACTGGAGACATTAAACAGGTACATTAAAAATGAAAATCAAGCCTTGAAAGCACAGAATGAAATCCAAATAGCTAAGAGTGACAACCTCCTTTTACATCTAAGTTTGTGGTTTAATAAGAACAAGAAACTGAAGAAGAAAAATAGGGCTTTACAGAGACATGTTATAAACTTGAAATACAAGATCCTCATGAGGAAACCAAGGATGGCAATGACTCGAAAGAAAGTGAAAATGTTGAAGCTAGATGTATTAATAGAAGTGTCCAAGAAAATGCAGTAGTCAATAAAGATATCAATTTTGCATTTTGTATGAGGACATACAAAATCTTCAGTGTGGGGGAATGTAGAGTTCCATAACTGTTTTGTTTTGACACCCTTTTTCCTCCATTTTCCTCTTTTTCATCATCACTATCAACTCAATAAAAGCAGTAAATCATAGATTTTGATAAGGTAAAAACTCTTATATGTCTTATTTTTCATATTCGTTAATGTGCCTTATTTTTATGTTAAAGATTGCATTAGCTACAAAATTAACATGATTCTGCAACTATTTTATAAATCTATAGCTACTTCCATGGTTTGTGGGGTTCTGGTGCGCCAATGAAGCAAATAAGCACATGGGTAGTTGAGGATCGATCCCCTCATGGATCTCCTCCTATTCACTTGAGCCAATTCACTGAAGGAATCACACAGTGGCATGGTCAAAGGCATGGGTCAAGCACATAGCATCAGAAGTCCGAATGCATCATGTTTCTCCGATTTGCTTTCCAAATAACAAATCGACGAGATAACGTTTTTTCTGTTTAGTTTCAAATTTGAATAAGGATTGATTAATAGACCTATAGGCGTAGAAGTCTCAAACTGTTGAGCACACATTTTATATATAAGTATGTATCCTCTGTAAAGGATAGGGAGGAAGTAATAGTTAATTTTTGAATAATTGTGAAACAAACCTTTGTTTTTGTATTGAATTGAAGTTACCTTTCTGTGATTCTATGCGTATGTGAGTGTGATTTACACCTACTGGATGCGGAGGGCCCCTGCAGACAGTCAAGGTTTTAGTTTATTTCATTTCATCATTTTATGTTGTTTTCATTTAATCGCTTTCTGTTATTGCATTATCACTACATTCTAGTTTAGTTTCCTTACTTCGTTGTTTTCATTATTTCGTTATAACTTAGTTATTTCATTTACCATTTCGTTATTTTATTTGCACTTATAGTCATTTAATGGTTTAGTTCTTCAACATTTTTTTGCTTAATTACAGTCAATATTTTTATGCTTTTAGAATTAGAACTTGTATCTACTCTGTAGTCAACAATTAGAAGATTACTTTCATGCTCTTTAGAATCAGAATTTGTATATATTTTGTAGACAAGATTTTGAAGGATCATTAGAATAATTTGAATTTCAATACTCTGTTTTATAGAAGCAAGGTGTTTAGATAGGTTCATAATTTTAGGATGAATAACATAAGATATTTTAGGATGATACTCAATATAGATATGACCTGGTAGATTAATCTAACAAGTAGCTTAACTTCCACTTATTAATTTGTAGAAATCTAACTCTAATAGGAATCTAGATAACAACGAAAATCCCAAAACAAACATAACCATCATCTTACAAACTAAAGGAAAGGCTTCTAGCATATATAGTGCACCTGCACTTCATAAGTTTACCAACTCCGATTGATAATTTATGCTTGCAATTTAAGAACATTAAATTGACCAAACACTTCCTACCATCACCCTTGTTCTCCTCCTAAGACCAAAATCCATGTCTTCTATCAGATGCATTGAACCTCTTAGGCGGTGTTGCATTCTCTTTGTTACCTGTGTCTTGGGGTCTTGTTCGCTTCTTATCCCATTTTCCCTTATTCTTCTCATTACCTTTCCAATCCTACTTAGTTTCAGATCTATGCTTTGATTTCTTATAACAATGCTTTAGCTTCCTGGTGGATTCCTCCAATGATCTAGGATAATCAAACTCAATCTTGTCCTTGAATGTTATCAACAACCCATTGATGAATCTATGAATTTTTGCTTTCTCCTCCTTTAGATAAGGCACATACCTCAACAACTCCAATAATTTGCTAGTGTACTCCTCATCGGTCATAGATCCCATCTATGATCATAGAATTATTTTGCCCTATCATCATAGTATCTCTCTGATAGATACTTCTTCTTTTATAGTCTCTCAAACTCACTCCATGTCAACTCCTCTTCCTAAATGCCTCTGACATTCTTTACATCTTCCCACCAAATATCTGATTTACCTTTAAGATTGAATGTAGATATTTTGGCCTTCATGTTGTCTGAGTAATCATGCAATCTAAACAACTTATTCATCCCAAGTAACCATGCTTTGGCATCCTGTGACTTTTTCATCTCTCCATCAAATGCAGGTGGATTAGTTTTCTTGAACTCATCCGACAAATATTCTCTGTCACTCCCCCTTTAAGGATGATAACAATGATGACCATGATACGTGTTTGAACCAAAACTAGAATGAATCCCATATCCACTGCCTCGCCTATCAGGTGTGTCCAACAATCTGCCATCTCTGACTGTGTCATCTCTATCCAACCTGTGCTCACCATGCGACCTTCTACCATATGCTGCATTGGTCCTATCCTCTTGTCCATGATTGATTCTAGGCGGTCCTGTCTCTGCAAATCTAACAAGCTCTGAAGGATAATTACATTAACTTCCACTTGTTTCTTCTGTGCCCTAGCAAGTCTCTCTTGTGATTGGCTAATTCAGTCATTATCTTCTTTACAACTCCTTATTTCTGCCTTCAAACTTCTCAGAGTGTCTGCTATGTTAGGAGAGTAATCATTACCACGCTACTCATATGATCTATAGGGAGAATCTTGTGAACTATAGTCTACCATTATTTTATTCATCTTTGTTCCTCTCTTCCTACAAGGTTTATCATGTCAGCTAAACCAAATCATAAACAAACCAACATACCTCAGTATAGTTTAGGGGAGGATATATCATCTACAAGATTAACCAGATTAGCACAATATATGTATAATCATAATCATTATAGTATATAGACATCATCTCAATCATTATCTTAGTTACCATGCATAATGCCACAATTACAACACCGACTAGGTATTATGCATGCATAACAAACATATGTATGACATGCATGCATAAACAATACATATAAACACTAACATGCATTCATGACGAACACATCTCAACAACAACCTCATCAACTTCTGCATGACAATACAACGACAACAATGTCCCTTACCATGTATACATAAACCACAAGCATAAGGACACATATGCAACCGACATGTACACATGACAACACATTCATCCAAGGAGAACTAAAACCAGACATCACCTAAGGAGAATGAAACCATGCTCTGATACCACTCTGTAACACCCTCCTCCCACATTTACCCAAGCTAACCGGCCCACCGGGTAAACATGTGACGAAGAGTTACTATGATATGATTCAAATCCCCATGTATAGTTAAGGAATTGGAACAACGCGACAAGACCAATCTGACCTTCCTTAGGAGCTACAAAACCCTCAGGAGACAACCAACCCTTATAGGTTCCCAACCCCTGAGACAACTCGATGTTTTGATTATCTGGAACCCTAGTCACTCCCATGGCAAGGCATCAATGTGACTGAGACCCTCCAGTCACTCCCACAACAAGGCATCCAAGCAACTGTAATCTTTTCCAGGTAGTTATGTGCTAGTGACCCCGGATTCTGAGCCACTTTTTTAGGGAAAGGACTTAGGCCTCTGCCTAAAACTCCATGAGACTTCTAGAAAATGACAAATGACATTGAAACAAAGATACTAATGCAAACACTTGAACAAGGACTTGACCAAACCCATACTAGCCATGACAAGCATTCCGTCAAACATACCATGAACATGTAATCTACAGGTCATAACAACAAATTTGAACATAAGGATCTCATGCTTATAAGAGAATCATCAAGGAGGAATAATGTCACCTCCCAATAGCTCCATTGTTATAGATTAGGTCATTCATTCATTAACACTTCATATACTAATCAAAACATGACGAGAGCCATACATCTTAACTGAATAAAAATATATATATATATATATAAATAAATAAATAAATAAAAATAATAAAATAATAATAATAATAAAATAAAAAATAAAATAAAAATAAATAAATAAAATAAAAATAAATAAATAAAAATTATAACTAGAAAATAACCAAAGATACATCAATAATGAAATAACCATTAAAGTTACATAATGACAAGCACATTTACTTATGAAATATAAAAGGGAAAAGAGCTCTTATTAACATATGAAAATCCAACCAAGTGAGGGACTTCCACGTACCACCCGACCATAAATTAAGCTTAACCAAATCTCTCTTTCAGTCAATCACCCCCGTGTCATATTCCAAGCATGAATGTGGGATCTCATGGAATAAACCAAGATAACCAAACCAGGGCCTCCAGAGGCCAAACTACCTCAACCCTCAATTATTGATTCCACCTCATGGTTGGACATCACTAACCATCGCCACATTGGTCTCTACCCAAGTTGTCCATGGCTCTAGAGCATTTGTTCCAACCAAGGCTTTGAGGACTAGTAACTCAACCCACAACTCCTACTGGGCTTTAGATCATTTGTCTAGCCAGGGCTTACAGGGCTATTAACTCAACCCACCAAGGGATCCAAAGTGTTTGTCCAACCAAGGCTTCCAGGACTAGTAATTCAACCCAAGTTGTTACAGGGCTTCTAGAGCATTTGTCCAACAAAGGCCCCGGGAACTAATAACTCAACCCACGACCATAAGGAACATGAGCACCAACCATAAAAACAAAAGTAAAACCCGCAACACCATGGTTGTCCAGGAAATGGCAAGTTTAGGCAAAATCACTATCAATCCAGGAAATCCTCCATGAAAATGACAAATCATATCCAAGAAACCACATGCATATGCCATGCATGCCAAAACTAGCAAGGAAATCATGCATGCAACTCGGTACCTGCAAGAAAAACCTATTGTAGTTGTTGATCCCGATATCCCCTTGCACTTTCCTACTCTTCCTTTGCCTTCTTTCTCCAAATCACAAGTATGCCACACTCCCCCAAGAGTGCTCCAAGAAAACTCTAAGTGTCGAAGATTATGAGAGAGAGAATATAATGAGAGCACCAAAAATTGAACTGACAAAAGGCTCAACTGAAAAAAAAACCATGAACTGATTCTCATAATCCTTTTTATCATTAAGGCCTCTATTTTCTTCATTTTCCTTATTTTCCTTCAATTTCCTCCTCACATGCAACCTGTTACCTTTCACCTCCCTTTTCTCCTATTTTCCATTATTTTCATAAATAAAATGCCAATAAATGCCATTTTGCCTTTGCCAATTTCCATAGCCATTAATTAATCACAAGTCAACCCTATCATTATGTTTTGCCCAAAATTCAGCTTGGATCATACATGTCCCATGACCTTGGTTATTATTTTTCCTTTATTAACTTTATTACATGGATTTTTGACGAGCGTTGTTATAGTTTCTTGGTTTCATAGAAATTGTCGATACCTAATATGGAGTTTCTTTGATACTGGGCTATCAAAATATCATAAGATATTTCACAAATATTTGAAATATACATGTGATACCAATATCAGATGATAACAATCACTCTGTCAAATGTTATTAATTGTGTGTATGCTATTGCTTTAAGTTTTGTTAACCGACGGAAAAGGAGCATATCTGTATTGATATTAAAGTTTTATGTTGAATAAAAATCCAAGGACCAATATCCGATATGAAGTAAGCATGCAAGCACTCAAATTTGAGTTATATGAGGATATTTATATATCAACATACTCTAAACACTATGAAAATCCATTCATTTCAATACTTAATATCGCTAAAGAGTTAAATTTAGGGTGCAAGCATTAGAAATAAAAGAAAATAAAACAAAATGTTTTTGGTATTTTTTTCCAAAATCTTGACTTTGAAAGAAATATTCACACCTCCCCAATGTGGGTGGGTGAGCACAATACATAGGATCTCAGGAAGGGTGCCCGCCACCCCACCGAATCCCACGACGATTTAGGAAAGGATGGCATGGCACACCTCCCCCATGCACATGCTTCTGTGGTGTTAATACTATGTATTGTTAGTTTGAGCATGAAAACCCTCTGGTGTGAAGTGAGAGTTATGTGGGAGAGTGTGTTGTTGTCTTGATTATGCTTTGGTGGTTGGACCTAGGTTTTGCACCTCGGTTTGCTGCTATGGTGAATCTATTCATCAATCTCGAGCGGTGTTCAATAACTAGAGAAGGTGACATGGTAATGGGGGTTCCTCTGCATTGAGTTGGCTGGCGGAACAAGATTTGGTGCTGCAACTCAAGGTTTTCAAGGATTTTGGATGCAAAGACCTATGAAAGGATCTTATGTGGTTGTTACTGGCATGTTGCAGGGGCAAGGGAGAGAGAAGCCCTCTAACTAGTGGACCAATGAAAAGAAAATGACAATGCAACAACATCTCGGTTGCAGAGGACGATGGTTGGGCTCTTGGTTGCAGTCTTCATCTAGGCAACACAAGGAACAAGCACAAGGTATTTTCAACCTTCTTTCTAAATTGGTTGTATTTAATGGTTAATAGATTGTGGTGGTTGTATAGGTTGTATTAGCACTATCGCCACCTCCAGGTGGTAATATATACAATTTTGTTTATATTTTTAGTTGTGTGGGTTTCTTGTTTTGGGTGGAGTTATTGAGTTTCATGCTCAATGAGTGGGGACTAATATTAAGAAGGGAGGTGCATTCCTTTCTAAATTGGTTGCATTTTAGGGTCAATAGATTGGGTTGGTTGTGTTGGTGGCATTGGCATTCTTAGGGTTATCCTAGTGTTAATATTTACAATGGTTTTTGTATCTATGGCTCTATGAGTGTTCTGTTCTAGGTGGAGTTGTTTTCTGTCCTACCAATTGAGTGGGGGCTACAATCAAGTAGGGAGGTTCATCCTTTGGGGGTTATGGGCAAATTCTCTATGTGTTGGTGCTTTGATGGTAGTTCTGGAGCTGGAATTCAATGGGTTAGATTATCTGTGGTACGATGAGTGGGTTAGATATATGGAAAAGGGTAAAAGTGGGGCTATATTGCAAGTATAAATATTTTAGTACAATTCTAAATTATATTTTTACATTTCCAATAAGTTGTGAGCTTTGAGTTCTATAAGTTAAGTGGGATTAAAATTAGCCTCAATCCATATTTAATGATTAAAATTTTATTCCTCAAGGGATTTGACCCCTCTTGTTGCTTAATAGGTATGAGAATGGAATGGATATACATTGGTAAGTTTGCAGAATGTCAAAAATAATTTGTTTTTCAATTAGTCAAAAGATGTTTCAAGTTCTTAGTTGTTGACAATATTATTCATATAAGGTTTAAATACCATAACTAAGTGGGATTATATATAATGATAAGTCTTCACACATTAGTAGGGTAGCTATTGCAACACGCACAATCTCCTCAAGGCCTTTGTGAGGGTACAAAGTGGATAGACACAACTTCCAAGGTAACTTTATGGAGAAGGAATTACCAGAATTCCTCTTGCTTCAAACATCTTAAACTTCTCTTATGGGATCACCATGGTCTACTACTTATTGAGAGCATCCCAACAATAAAAAATTCATCCAAATATGAGCTTTGCACCCAAAGTTACGACCTTCAATATATTCATCTCTCTTACAGCCATATCAACATCCATACCATTAACACATGGTGGTACTTTTGCCCACATGTCACCACCACACAATTCCACATCAAGGAACATGTTGTATTCCTCTACCCGCATGTCACCATCTCATAGGGCCACATCCATAGCTAGACATGTCGACCTACTAGTTTGCATCTAGATTTAGGAAAATTCTTTAAATCCCTTTATTAAAAGTTTCAAATGTTTGAACACCCACTTTTTTGAATTCATAAAAAAATTCTGAAACTCCTGGATCCAATCAGATCTAGGAAAATGATTCACAATTGGATATGGGAAAAGATAAAATGTCCCATTTCCCATTTAACAGAAAGCCAAATTCTTGGAGTTTCACTATCCAGAATATTTGCCATCCACATTACCTCCATATCAACTGCCACCTAGCCTCCACCTCAACATTGGCATACTTCACTATCCATGTAACCATGATGTCATCTCATTATTTGTCAATGCATTTAAACTTTCGCTCATTTGGATATCTGGGTTTTTTAACTTTTTTGAATTCATCCATATTCAAAAAAAAAACAAAAAATGCCACTTTTACAAAACTCTGTATTGTTGGACTCTCAGATTCCATATCAATTACCACATCAACTCTTCCACACTACAATGTCTCATCATTATGCCATGTTATAATGTCACATTAGCAACCACATCATCATCACACATTAGCATGCCATGTTAGCACCCACCTACCCATAAGGTCTAGGAGTGCTCATGTAGGCTCCACATAATCTTCCACACGATCTATTGCGCTAGCATCCAGATCTGGGTTTTTTCATTGAGTACATTTATAAGAATTTTTAGGTTTTTAGATATGTAGATATACATGTAGATGTTGATTAGGTCCTTAAGGTTGAGAGCCTTCCCCTATCACTCATGGTCTAAAATCATTTTCAACATCCTCATAGACTCCACCTCACATACACAATGCAAGTTGTCCAAGACCTTGTTGTTGAAAATAGCAACAAGAAATGATAAAAATAGAATCCAGAAATTTCAGTTTAATTTGTCCTTGAATTAAACTGAGAATTAAAATCGAATTTTTTCTCATAGCAACTTGTAATAGTTAACTAGAGTGAGTTGACTTAGTTAACTTAGGAATTTCAAGTTGGAAGTCTTTCTGAAGTCATGTATATGTTCTCCCTATATTATAGGGGTCTAGGATGAGTTGAGTACGAGTGGTAATTAGTTAACTCAGTTTATTGAGTTAAGTCCAGTTAAATTAGTTCCAAACTGTTTAAGGAACTAATAGTGAGTTAACAGTCAGTAGGTGCATTAATGCATTAACTAGTGCTACTCTAGTTAACTGAAGATTCCCTCATCAAAAACTCATGCATGTCGATTATGAGAAAGACCCAATTGAGACTAGTGTAGGGACAATGTACTATTCGTTCTATAGTTTTCTGAGTTGTACTGATAGTGCATGCAATTAGGAACTAATCCTTGAAGGAATTGCACAGTTTTGGATGAGGAATTTCCCTTTATATATGGGCTAATTTTCTCAGGAATTGTGCAAAGAATTAGAAGCTTGGATGCTTGGAAATTTGGCTAAGTATTAGCCAAAGGAAGTCATCAGGGGGAGGATAGGAAATACTTGTGCAGGTTAAGCTCAAGGTTGAGCAGATATCAAGGAAATGGAAGGCTTGGAGAGTAGAAAAGAGGCCTGGATTTGGCTTGAGCTTGCTTATGAACTAGGAGATTGATTTTACTGAGTGCTAGGATTGTTCCTGTGAGAACAAGTATTGTATTATTTCTGATTAATGCAATACAGATAGTGGGGTTTTGAGTTGTGGCTTTCCCCAAATATGTATTGTGTTATGTGCCATTGATGTTCTTCCTCTTGTCGATTATTGTTTTGCTCGATATTTATGTGCTTCCACTGTAAAGAGTAGAAGTAGATTATTGTCTCTTTTTTTAGTAGATTACATGAGCTTGTGAATCTACAGGATAATTCTACATGGTATCAGAGCTTAGAACAGTATACTAGAGATTTTGAAGTTTTGAGTTTTGGGGCGCGATTTTGCAGAGAAGATATGAAAAATTTTGTGCAAAATTTTTAGAAACAAATAGAAGATTTGGATCTTTTGCAAAAAATTACCCAAATTAAAAAAAAAAAAGCCGAATTGGAGTTCGAATGAGGGAGATATCGTTGATTTAAAATCAATTTTTTTCTAGAAAATTTTGTGACGGTGGAACAGATGAAACAAATTGGTGTTCTAGCCAAGAACCTATATGCTCTTGAGGATGCATGCAAAGCCTTGAGGAGAAAGGCAAAGGTTATAGACTTGGTGGTTAAGAGGGAGAGTAAATTACCTCTCAACATGTAACCCTAGAAGGTCTCAGAAGCAGTTTCAGGAAGTTGTGGAGTAGCCACAACTAGAGAAGTCGAGAGGAGACCGAGTGGAGACATCCAGTCATGCAAAGACCTCCAGTGGGGGAAATTTTGAGCCAGGTGGGCAGAGGGATAACATGCAGCCATACCTCCAGGTGTGAGGTGGGGCGATTTGAAGTGATAGTCCCAAGAGGGCTGAAATTGGGCAGGGTCCATTTAGTGGTTTTATCTCATGGATCGTACATTGATACGGGAGCCCAAAGTACATAGTAGTGGGAGGAATCAGTGGGATTGATGCAGTTAGAGATCAAAGTGACAGAGGCTAGAGCAGTCAGATACTGAAGAAGCGTAGAGAGGGTTGACAACAGTGCAAAAAGGCAGAGTCAACAGAAGCGTAGAGTTTTCAGTCGACATAGGCAATAGTAGTCAAAGACTTTGATGACAGAGGTATCATTCTGATTCAGGTTGGATGTTTTTTTGTTTCTGGAGTTGTTGGAGCAACAACACTTAGAGAAGTGTTGCATGCAGAACATTTCAAAGGTTCAGGATAGGGATCGAGTTGAATTCCTTTCTTGTTGAGAGGGAGTGTTGAAAATAACAACAAGAAATGATAAAAATAGAATCCATAAATTTTAGTTTAATTTGTCCTTGAATTAAACTGACAATTAAAATCATTTTTTTCTCTCATAGCAACTTGTAATAGTTAACTAGAGTGAGCTGACTTAGTTAACTTAGGAATTTCGAGTTGGAAGTCTTTCTGAAGTCATGTATATGTTCTCCCTATATTATAGGGGTCCAGGATGAGGTAAGTATGACTGGTAATAAGTTAACTTAGTTTACTGAGTTAAGTCTAGTTAAATTAGTTCCAAACCGTTTGAGGAACTAATAGTGAGTTAACAGTTAGTTGGTGCACTAATGCATTAATTAGTGCCACTCCAGTTAACTGAAGATTCCTTCATCAGAAACTCATGCATGTCAATTCTGAGAAAGACTCAGTTGAGACTAGAGTGCAGGGACAATGTACTATTTGTTGTATAATTTTCTGAGTTGTACTAATAGTGCATGCAATCAGGAACTGATCCTTGAAGGGATTGCACAGTTTTGGATGAGGAATTTCCCTTTAAATACGGGTTAATTCTCTCAAGAATTGTGCAAAGAATTAGAAGCTTGGAGGCTTGGAAATTTGGCTAAGTATTGGCCAAAGGAAGTCATCAGGCGGAGGATAGGAAATACTTGTGCATGTTAAGCTCAAAGTTGAGCAGAGAATATTGTATTTATCCAAATTCTTTGACTAAAGGCTCAAGGAAATAAGAGTCTTGGAGAGCAGAGAAGAGGCCTGGATTTGGCTTGAGCTTGCTTATGAGCTGGGAGATTGATTTTACTGAGTGCTGCGATTGTTCTTGTGAGAACAAGCATTGTATTATCATCTTGGATTTCTGATTAATGCAATACAGATAGTGGGGTTTTGAGTTGTGGCTTTCCCCGGATACTTATTGTGTTATGTGCCATTGATGTTCTTTCTCTTGCCTATTATTGTTTTGCTCGATATTTATGTGCTTCCGTTGTAAAGAGTAGAAGTAGATTCTTGTCTATTTTTTTAGTAGATTACATGAGCTTGTGAATCTACAGGATACCTCTACATGGTATCAGATCTTAGAACAATATACTAGAGGAGATTTCAAAGTTTTAAGTTTTGGGCCGCGAGTTTGCAGAGCAGATCTGAAATGTTTTGTGCAAAATTTCCAGAAACAAATAGCAGATTTGAATGCTTTGCAAAAATCTACCCAAATTCAAAAAAAAAATCAACCGAATCGGAGTTCGGATGAGGGAGATATCGTTGATTTAAAATCATCTCTTTTTCTAAAAAAATCGTGACGATGAGACAAATGAAACAAATTGGTGTGCTAAGTAATAACATGTATTCTCTTGAGGATGCATGCAAAGCCTTAAGGATCAAGGAAAAGATTAGAGACTTTGTGGTTGAGAGGGAGAATAAATTACCTTTCAACATGCAGCCCTAGAAGAAGTCTCGTGAGCAGCTTCAGGAAGTTGTGGAGCAGCCACAACTAGAGAAGCTGAGAGGAGACTGAGTGGAGGCATCAAATCATGCAGAGACCTCTAGTAGGGGGGAATTTCGAGCCAGGTGGGCGGAGGGATCACATGTATCCATACCTCCAGGTGTGAGGTGGAGCAATTGAAGTGATAGTCCCAAGAGGGTTGAAATTGGGTAGGGTCCATTGAGTGCTTTTATCTCATGGATCGTACATTGCTATTGGAGCCCAAAGTACATAGTAGCGGGAGAAATCAGTGGGATTGATGTAGTCAGAGATCAAAGTGACAGATGCTAGAGCAGTCAAATACTGAAGAAGCGTAGAGAGGGTTGACAACAATGCAGAAAGGCAAAGTCAACATAAGTGCAAAGTTTTCAGTTGACAAAAGCAATAGTAGTCAGAAACTTTGATGACAGAGGCATCATTTTGATTCAAGTTGGATGTTTTTTTTTTGAATCTGGAGTTGCTGGAGCAACAACAGTTAGAGAAGTGTTGCATGCAGAACATTCCAAAGGTTCAAGATCGGGATCGAGTTGAATTCCTTTCTTATTGAGAGGGAGTGTTGAAAATAACAACAAGAAATGATAAAAATAGAATCGAGAAATTTCAGTTTAATTTACCCTTGAATTAAACTGAGAATTAAAATAATTTTTTTTCTCATAGCAACTTGTAATAGTTAACTAGAGTGAGTTGACTTTGTTAACTCAGGAATTTCGAGTTGGAAGTCTTTCTGAAGTCATGTATATGTTCTCCCTATATTATAGGGATCCAGGATGAGTTACTTATGAGTGGTAATTAGTTAACTTAGTTTACTGAGTTAAGTCCAGTTAAATTAGTTCCAAACTATTTGAGGAACTAATAGTGAGTTAACAGTGAGTTGGTGCACTATTGGATTAACTAGTACTACTCCAGTTAACTGAAGATTCCCTCGCGAGAAACTCATGCATGTCGATTATGAGAAAGACCCAGTTGAGACTAGAATGCAGGGACAATGTATTATTTGTTGTATAGTTTTCTGAGTTGTACTGATAATGCATACAATTAGGAACTGATCCTTGAAGGGATTGCGTAGTTTTGGATGAGGAATTTCCCTTTAAGTATGGGCTAATTCTCTCAGGAATTGTGCAAAGAATTAGAAGTTTGGAGGCTTGGAAATTTGGCTAAGTATTGGCCAAAGGAAGTCGTCAAGCAGAGAATAGGAAATACTTGTGCAGGTTAAGCTCAAGGTTGAGCAAAGCATATTGTATTTATCCAAATTCTTTGACTAAGGGCGCAAGGAAATAAAGGCTTGGAGAGCAGAGAAGAGGCCTGGATTTGGCTTGAGCTTGCTTGTGAGCTGGGATATTGATTTTACTGAGTGTTGGGATTGTTCTTGTGAGAACAAGCATTGTATTATCATCTTGGATTTCTGATTAATGCAATACAGATAATGGGGTTTTGAGATGTGGCTTTCCCCGGATACTTATTGTGTTATGTGCCATTGATGTTCTTCCTCTTATCGATTATTGTTTTGCTCGATCTTTATGTTCTTCCGCTATAAAGAGTAGAAGTAGATTCTTGTCTCTTGTTTTAGTAGATTACATGAGCTTATGAATCCATAGGATAATTCTACACGGTATCGAAGCTGAGAACAATACTAGAGGAGATTTTGAAGTTTTGAGTTTTGGGTCACAAGTTTGCAGAGTTTGTGCATCTTTGGATTCCTTGCAAAAAATTACCCAAAAAATAAAATAAAAGTAAAAAATAAGCCGAATCGAAGTTTGGATGAGGGAGATATCACTGATTTAAAATCAGCTCTTTTTTCTAGAAAATTTCGTGACGACGGGACAAATGAAACAAATTGGTGTGCTAGCCAAGAACCTGTATGCTCTTGAGGATGCATGCAAAGCCTTGAGGAGCAAGGAAAAGGTTAGAGACTTGGTGGTTGAGAGGGAGAGTAAATTACCTCTCAACATGCAGCCCCAGAAGAAGTCTCAGAAGCAACTTCAGGAAGTTGTGGAGCAGCCACAACTAGAGAAGCCGAGAGGAGACTGAGTGGAGGCATCCAATCATGCAGAGACCTCCAATAGGGGGAAATTTTGAGCCAAGTGGGCATAGGGATCACATGCAACCATACCTCCAGGTGTGAGGTGGGGCAATTTGAAGTGATAGTCCCAAGAGGGTTGAAATTGGGCAGGTTCCATTTAGTGGTTTTATCTCATGGATCGTACCTTGATACGAGAGCCCAAAGTACATAGTAGTGGGAGGAATGAGTGGGATTGATGTAGTTAGAGATCAAAGTGACAGAGGCTAGAGCAGTTAGATACTAAAGAAGCATAGAGAGGGTTGACAACAGTGCAAAAAGGTAGAGTCAATAGAAGTGCAGAGTTTTCAGTCGACAAAGGCAATAGTAGTCAAAGACTTTGATGACAGAGGCATCATTCTGATTTATGTTGGATGTTTTTTGTTTGTTTGTTTCTGGAGTTGTTGGAGCAACAACACTTAGGGAAGTGTTGCATGCAGAACATTCCAAAGGTTTAGGATCGAGATCGAGTTGAATTCCTTTCTTGTTAAGAGGGAGTGTTGAAAATAACAACAAGAAATGATAAAAATAGAATCCATAAATTTTAGTTTAATTTGTCCTTGAATTAATCTGAGAATTAAAATTGAATTTTTTTCTCATAGCAACTTGTAATAGTTAACTAGAGCAAGTTGACTTAGTTAACTTAGGAATTTCGAGTTGGAAGTCTTTCTGAAGTCATGTATATGTTCTCCCTATATTATAGGGGTCCAGGATGAGTTAAGTATGAGTGGTAATTAGTTAACTCAATTTACTGAATTAAGTCCAGTTAAATTAGTTCCAAACTGTTTGAGGAACTAATAGTGAGTTAACAGTCAGTTGGTGCACTAATGCATTAATTAGTGCTACTCCAGTTAACTGAAGATTCCCTCATCAGAAACTCATGCATGTCAATTCTGAGAAAGACTTAGTTGAGACTAGAGTGTAGGGACAATGTACTATTTGTTGTATAATTTTCTGAGTTGTAATGATAGTGCATGCAATGAGGAACTTCTCCTTGAAGGGATTGCGCAATTTTGGATGAGGAATTTCCTTTTAAATACAGGCTATTTATCTCAAGAATTTGCAAATAATTAGAAGCTTGGAGGCTTGGAAATTTGGCTAAGTATTGGCCAAAGGAAGTCATCAGGCGGATGATAGGAAATACTTATGCAAGTTAAGCTCAAGGTTGAGCAGATCATATTGTATTTATCCAAATTCTTTGACCAAGGGCGCAAGGAAATAGGAGGCTTGGAGAGCAGAGAAGAGGCATGGATTTGGCTTGAGCTTGCTTGTGAGCTGGAAGATTGATTTTACTAAGTGTTGGGATTGTTCTTGTGAGAACAAGCATTGTATTATCATCTTGGATTTCTGATTAATGCAATACAGATAGTGGGGTTTTGAGCTGTGGCTTTCCCCAGATACTTATTGTGTTATGTGCCATTGATGTTCTTCCTTTTGTCGATTATTGTTTTGCTCTATTTTTATGTGCTTCCACTGTAATGAGTAGAAGTAGATTCTTGTCTCTTGTTTTAGTAGATTACATGAGCTTGTGAATCTACAGGATTTTCTACACTTGCCAATAAATATATGAATATTATTGACCTTGTTTAGCATAATCTAGTTGGGGTTGTTATGCGTATTTATGATTACGAACAAAAGTATCTCCCCTAGGTTTGTTGTCTAACCTAGAACAACATAAAGATAAAGGACCCAATGTTTTTCTTAAAGTAAGTATATGAGGGGATGAAACCTATTTGGAATCTGTCGTATGTTTTGGTCCTTCTTTGGCTTGAATGCTCCAATCCTAGCTCCAACTGCCAAAATTATAACTTACACAACCAGACAACACAAGCCAAGAAACTACGAGATCTATGTAGCATCATATATCTACTTCATTCAACAGATCAACATGGTATTGAAATACATGAAATAACGACATCACATATAGGAAAACAAATAACTCTTTGTATTTATATAAATGGAGTGAGTTACAACCATAAATAGGTGTTGATCTTGTATAAGAGCTCCTCCAAGTTGTTGACTTGTCCTTCCTTTGTCACAAAGTGCACCTCCAATCACCCTAAATGCATGAAAGGATAACTCTCACAACAACAACATAAGGGTAGAATCACTCTCCAAAAGCCAACCCCTTGCATATGGAAGACTGTAAATATATAGAGGAGTGAGGTAAGTTGGGAGTTCTTATCCTTTTACCAATATTAGGATTGAGATCCACTCTTGATGGGAGGATGAGATCTAAGGATAACAAATGGAAAATCCAAGGTAGGATATGATAGGATTCAAAAGTTTTATCAGAGGTAAATGGTTACAACAGATCTTAGAAGCTTCTGGAAATGGAGGCTTTGGGATTCTCTCTCTTTTTCCCGAATTTCTAGAACCAATGTAGGTGTAAAGGGGAGCAACTTGTAGGTGATCAACGCATGCCATAGTGGAGCAACCTGTAGGTGAACGTTGTCCAGTAAGAGGCCAGGTTGTGTTGGTCCTAAAACTGGCTCATATGATGCAATTTAGGGCAGAAACTCTGGGGAATGAGAGAGTCATGCATAAGGCTTTATGCAATGATGTTGTAAAGGGGGAAAAGTATGTTGACTTATCCAGTTTGGCGGCTAATTGATCAGATGAGACAAAATAGCCTATAACAGAGTGCCCCCCAAAGTGCAAAGTCATAGATGATGACTGATGACTGAAGTGGTTTACCTTGTGACAAGTCAGGATCAAGAACAACCGACAAGATCGTCTTATGTTACAATACATTTACATCATGACATCCTTTTGCTGAGGGAGGCATACCCATACTCAACACATAAGCTAACATAACATGTAAAATGATCAAAAGACATGTCTACCAATGACTGATGGTGGACCCATGACTGGATGACTGTCAGTATGATCATAGCCATCATACATAGTGATATCATATAATCCGAAAATCGTAGCACGAACGACGGAAACTAAATTCGGGGTTCTATCTTGTTTACATGATCAACCAATGTACGAGTCTAACCATGTGAATCAATGAGCTAAGGTCAAACATGGTAGACACCATCTGATTACCGACCAATGATGTAAGCCATTAACAAACGTGGAAGAAACCACTGATGATGTTAATGGCTCTCAAGGTACTCAAACACAATATGTATCATGTGAATAAATGAGTTGATGTTGAACACCACACAAAATCTTTCTGCTAAAGGCCAATTATGTAAACCTTTCGTCGAGAGCAAGGAAACTTGCCATTGATGTATGCAAGAACCAAGGTACTGATGAGTGTTTCTAAGTCAACTTCCTGGATAATGTGCTAATGTCAACAGGAAGCAACCCATTGCAAGAGGGCCTTGATGTATCCCCCATCAACGACATGAAACTGGTATCATGATTGAGACAAAATGATGATGATATGGAACTAGATCAGGAAAGGCAAACATGGAATGAAGGCTTAAGAGTATTGTAACAGATATAAGTTGAATGACTTATCTTGAACACAACGACGACACTGAAATGGAGTTGGCAACATTGACCCAAAACTGAAATGGAGGGTTTGTGAAGGTATGATGAACCGAAAGATAAGGGGATTACCCAACCCAACAACCATAGAGATGAAGTGGAAGAGTGTCATGTTCAAGATCGACTCGCTGCCATTAACAAATGGAGTACCTTGTTTTCCTAATTTCCCAAACATACTGGTTAGTACCTCTTTATTTTTTAACAAGCTTGAGGAGGATGACATATGCTTGATCTGTAAGTTCATCCTTCGGATGAACCCTTCCGAGTATATTTAACGAACCTAGAAAATGAGTGGCTCAGGCCCGTCATGATCGAAGATTCCATCATTGTTTTATGTTTTTATGAGTCAAGAGAGGGTGAAAAATCGACTTATTTTTCATGTTTAGAGAGTTTGAAAAAGAGGCGAAAAAGAAAATTGTAGATGTTCCTTTTCGTGGGTAATCCCTTAGGTCCGAAAAGGCAGAAAAAAATACCTAAGAGAACCTCCTAGCCATGTTCGACTAAGGTATTCATTTTTCGCAATTAGTCTATCTCAATCCGGAAAAGGGGAAAACTTATACTGAGTAGACGCCTTTTCACTTACTTTTACAAATTAGAAAAGACAAGTGCTCGACAATATTTTCATGTTTTGGGAGTCTAAAAGGAGCTAAAAGACGACTCCAAGGGATTCCTTTTTTGTAGGCTGAAAAAGAGATAAAAGTGTACTCTTCGGTCAAAATAACCTATTTAAAGCACAAAAAAATCTGTTAACAATTGTCGACCTACTTAGAACAACACAGAAAGGATTAAACATACATGTTTCATAGTAAAAATGAATCATGACTAGGTCAAAACATTAAATATGAATAAAATAATGAAAATATGACCATATATATTAAAAAATGATTGTTCATCTTTACCATTTCACATTTACCTTCAACAATGAGAGTTTTGAGTACCTTTACCCTCGATCTTCTGCAGTTGATTTCGGCTAATCCAGTGGTTGATTTCGAGTACCATCGCTTCCAAGTAGGAGCTAAAACCCTTCTCTTTCTTTTTGTGGTTCCATTTTATGATTTCATGCAAAATTTATGAGTTTTTGAGGGCCCTAGGGTTCCAAAAATTTTCCCTAAGACCAATGTAGGCCTAGATGGTCGAAAATTGTGTTGCACCTAAGCAGTCATACACTGTAGGTAGGGGTGAAACGCTCTGGTTTTCTCTTCTGGGGTGCGTTGGGCGCAAATCTAAAGTTTGTTCAACAATTTTTCCTCAAAATTTGTCAAGTTTTTTGCATGAAAAGGATCCTAATGAATCTCTTGTTGATGTTTCAGGGGTTCATCAGCATAAAATGGCTTTCATGTGGAGAGAAAGAGAACATGAGGAACAAGATTTGAATGCAACAAATGATCCTGCTACTATCCAGGAATTAAGGAAATGTGGATTACTAAAATTCTTCTAGATTCCTGATATGAGGCAACATATGGAGTTGTTTAAATACCTTGTTCATTCATGGGATGTTCAGGCACAAACATTCAGGTTTGGGGAACATCTGCTCAAGATAAAGGTAGAGGATATCTACTTTCTGACATGTCTGTCTATGAGAGGTGCCCCATATCTCTCCTAGGTGGGAGAAATGGTGGGGAGACAATGAAATATTATACTGCCACCTATTATAGACCTCGAGCCTAGCTAATAAAGGATGGAAAGATCAGTATAAAAGATGTGACCCAGTTACCTTTGAGAACAATCCTATTCATTATCACAAGATTGGCAGGTAGCTCAACATTACATGTAGCAAGCAAATCATACATGCAATATGGGTTGGAGTGTCTAGAGCCAACACTCTTCAACTAGAGCGAGGGAGTTCTGGTCAACATGAAAGAACAACTGTCTAAAGCAAAAGAGGGAAAACTAAAGAACTTTGGATATGGTGCGATCTTAGTTTCCTTTGCACTAGAGCAAGTTCCATTACTTCAACTTAAACATATTACACTAGAGACTATCGATCTGAGGGTGCCATAGATGAGGAGGTGGATAGATCACATGTCCCGACATGCAGGGTCGTCGACGATCAACTTCTCACCAACCTACTTCGGATGGCTGCATAGAAAGTTTATTGTGATCAACGATTATCCTTACGCAAGCCTGGATTTCCCTAATGACCCTAAGCTTATGCTTCAGGTAAGAAATGGAATGGAAGGTAAGAAATTTTGACCTTTTAAGTTCCTTTTTTTTAGACTAAACTATTAATGTTTCATGCATATGTAGGACCAGTTCAACCTATTGGTGCTTCATATCTTCGTCGTGCGGAGGAACAACAACAGGAGTGAGAAGTAGAACCAACACGGGTCGCTGCTGTAGGACGAGATATGCTACAAGATCTTGATGTAGCAGAGATCCTGTCAGAGGTAGAACGCCACATGGAAGGGTTGACACATGGATTGATGAGACTGCAGTAGAACGGATTTCGCTGCAATTGCAGCAATACACTATAGGAGTGCCTAGTCGTATTGGTTGACTACCACGCAAGATGGCTCGTGCAGTATCATTCTATCATGAGCACCTTTGATTTGTCTACTTAGATCTTTGCATGTAGTTTTTATATGGGCGATGTATGCCATATGTGTCCCGGGCACAATTTTTTGTAAAACCAAACTTAATATATATTCAATGTTTTTGGGTTTCTATTGTACTTTCAATATGATTTGATGTGAACTGAAAATTAATTACATTCATTGCAAATGTCTATCTAAAACGTTATTAGCTAGGGCATATGTCAATGTGTTTAGATTTCTAGAAATGTGTTCATATTGTATGAAATCAAATGTCTTTCTAGAAGGCGAACTCTTAAAACCATGTGTAAGATGGTGGAAATTCTAACTGAATAGACACTAGCAAGTTGTAGTACTAAGAGTTGTGAGTCAAATCTAATGACTAAATGGCGGATACCATGTGGATTCGCATCACACAGTAGCTCAACTACTACACTAGAATCAACGATGTTATTGGTGGAGAGACCAATACAAATCCCTTGCAGACTCACAAACTCGCCATTTAGAGAAAGATAACCTATGTTGCAGAAGATAAGTTATGAGTACTACGACTGGCACCATCAACATAAACGATAAAAGTTTCAAGAGATACCGACATCTGCAAACCAAACGTAAAAGGGAATTAACAAAAACTGTGTGAAACTCTAAAAAGACACATTGCAAACATACTCAACAGACCTATAGACATTATGTACACAATGAAACTACACTTGAGAACAAGCATAGTATTTTTTGAGGTACAACCCATTTCGGGAATTCCATCAAAATATACTAACTCGTACGTCCCTTTTGCAAGGACTAGCTTAATAACGTATGGACCTAACTACATGGATTGAAACTTTCCTAAATCTAACTTATCAGACTCTTGGTCATATAAAATAATAAGGTCTCCTTCCAAGAAGACACAAGGATTGACACTTTTGTCATACTGTGCCTTGATGCTCTTTTATGAGCTTCATTAGCTATAGCAGCAACGCGTCGGGTTTCATCTAAACGAGTCAGATGTAAAAGACGCTCCTCTTCTACGGAAGTGTGTTATATGGGATTTATGATTGCAGACAAAAGTATCTCCCTTAGGTCGGTGGCTAACCTAGAACAACAAAGAGACAAGGAACCCAATGCTTTTCCTTAAAGTAAATAGATGACGAAGTGAGGCCTACCTAGAATCCTTTGCACACTTCGCTCCTTCTTTAGCTTGGAAGCTCCAATTCCAGCTCTGAATGCCAAAATTAGAACCTACACAGTCATATAACACAAGCCAAGAAACTACGAGATCTATGAAATATCATCTAAATACTTCATTCAATAGATGAACATAGTATTGAAATATATGAAATAACAACATCACATATAGGAAAATAATGAATTCTTTTCATTAATATAAATGGAAGGAGATTACAACCATAAGTTGCATTTGATCTTGTAGAATATCTCCTCCAAGTTGTTGACTTGTCCTTTCCTTGTTACAATATGCATCTCCAATCGCCCTAAATGCATGAGATAATAACCACTTATTGCAGCAGCATAAGAGTAGAATCACTCTCCAAAATCCAACCTCCAACCACATAAAAGGCTGGGAATATATAGAGAAGTAGGGTAAGTTGGGAGTTCTTATCCAATTACCAATCTAAGGTTTGAGATCCACCTTTTATGGAGGGATAGGATCAAGGGATAAGTGGTGAAAACTCAAAAGTAGGGAAGGGTAGAATCTGAATGTTTTATCAAACGTAAGTAGTTAAAACAACTTTTGGAAACTCCCAGAAGGGGAAGCTTCTGGAATCCTGATCATTCTCCCGAATTTCTAGAACCAACGCAAGTGCAAAGGGGAGTAACCTGCTGGTGACCAATGCATGCCATAATGGAGCAACTTGCAGGTGATTTCACCCCAGTAGGCATACAGGGAGCATCGTTAGTCCTAAAAATGGCTCAGATGATGTAGTTTAGGGCTGAAATTATGGGAGATGAAGGGAACATGCTTAGGGCTTTGTGCAAGACGGTGATAAGGGGGAATAAGATGTTGATTGATCCCATTAGGAGGTTCACTGATCGGATGTGACAAAATGGCCTATAACAAAATGCTCCCTAAAGCGCAAAGTCATAGATGATGACTTATGGTTGAAGTGCTTTACCTTATGACAAGTCGGGATCATGGACAACCAGCGAGCTTCATCTGTTATAATAAATTTACAACATGGCATCTTTATTTGCTGAGGGAGGCATACCCATACTCAACTCATAAGCTAACATAACATGTATAATGATCAAAAGACGCGTCCACAAATGCAATTGGTGGACCCATGACTAGATGACTGTCTATATGATCATGTCCATCATACATAGTGATCTTTGTATAACTCTTGAAATCGCAGCCCAGATGGATGAAACTAGATCCAAGGTCTTCTATTTCGTTCACACGACCAACCAATGTACGAGTATAACCATGTGAATCAATGAGTTGGAGTCGAACATGGTAGACACTATCTAATTACCGACCAATGATGTAAGTTGTTAACAAACACAAGAGAAACCACCGATGATGTTAATGGATCTCAAGGTACTATAGTACAATTCGTATGATGTGAGTAAATGAGTTGATGTTGAACACCACACAGAATCTTTCAGTCGAAGGCCATTGGTGTAACTTGTCGTCGAGAGCGAGGAAACTTTCCATTGATGTATGCAAGTACCAAGGTACCAAAGGTGTGTTTCTAAGTCAACTTTTTGGATGATGTGTTGATGTCTACATGAATCGACTCGTTGCAAGAGGGCCTTGATGTATCCCCCATCAACGATACGAAATAGGTATCATGATTGAGATAGAATAATCTAAATGATGTTGATATGGAACTAGATCAGGAAAGGCAGACATGAAATGAACACTTAAGAGTATTATAACAAAGAGCAACAAAATGACTTCTCTTGAATGTTGGGTTGTGTTATATTATTTCCACGACTAGCCCATGTAGTTAACCGGGGGTTAGAGGTGGGGAGATCACAGGGGGTTTTGAGTGGTACCCGTAACCCCACTTTATGGGGTCTGGGGTAGCGCCCCGGAAAATTTTGGTTTTGGACCCTATGTTAGGCTGGGCGGACCCACCTATTGTTTTGTGCATGATTTTTGCACATGTTTTTGGATGCGATGGTTTTCGGTCCATGGTATTGGATGCTTCGACATGTATAAATATGTATTGTAACATTGAAAGGAACGTAATAAAAAATGAAGTTGGTAGTCCCGGTTTTGGGATCTAGGGGAAAATCTCTGTGTATATGTGTTTTATGTGTTATGCTCTCGCATTGTTTATTTTCTGTGTTTTAGAATTTGTATGCAGGTAATTTATGTATGGGGTTAAAACCTACATTTGGTATCAAAGTAGTTTTGGCTTCAAGGGGACGCCTTTGTTGCTGAGGGGTTTCGCCTGGGCCTGTGGTAAACCCTGTTCAGTGGGAGATCTGCGAGATCAATTCTGGTGGTGAAAGAAGATGGCGAGTAGTGGACCGATAGAGATCGAGAAATTTAATGGTTAGAGTTTTGAGTTGTGGAAACTCAAGATGGAGGATCTGTTGGTGGATAAAGATTAGTGGATCGCGGTAGATCCGGGTACTAAACTAACGGGAGTGTCCGATGAAGAATGGAAGAAGTTGGATCGGAAGGCAAAGAGCACAATACGATTGTGTGTCTCATATTTAGTATTGTTGAATGTATGAGGGGAAGCTACAGTGAAGGCTTTGTGGGAAAAGTTAGGGACTTTCTACCAATCTAAGTCTCTGGTGAATGAACTGTTCCTGCGGAAAAAGTTGTATAGCCTGAGGATGAAAGATGGAGACTCAGTGACAGAGCATCTGAACGCATTTAATACTGTGGTAAGTCAGTTATCATCTGTTGATATTAAAATTTCAGATGAAGATAAGTGCATCAGTTTGTTGTGTTCTCTACCAGATTCGTGGGATAGTCTGGTTATTGCAATAGGTAGCAATACAACTGCCTTGCATTTTGATGAAATAGTCTCATCCTTGCTGACGGAGGAGATGAGACGAAAAAATATGGAGAGCCAGAATGGTGATGCCTTGTCTGTACGAGGACAGTCCCAGAATAGAAACAAAAATAAGTCATCAAGTGGGAGATCTAAATCTAGAGGGAGATCTAAACCTCCAGGAAAACCTGTAAAGGTGGTGTGCTAGAAATGCGGAAAGGAAGGGCACTTCAAAAGGGACTGTAAATCTAAAGCTCCTGATAAAGGAAAGGGATCTGATGATGCTCCTTTTGTAGAGGCGAAAACCACCTCAGATGAAGGTGGGGATCTGTACTTGGCTTCTTCAAGTACACATGTAGATCATGAGGCATGGTTGATTGACTCAGGTGCATCCTTTCACTTCACTCCCAACAGAGAGTGGTTCTGCAAGTATGATAAATATGATGGTGGTGATGTCTTCTTAGGGGATGATAGGAAGGCTAGAATCGTTGGTCGCGGAAAAGTAAAGTTGAAGTTGCAAGGTGGAAGGGTTAGAACACTTCCGGGTGTTCTGCATATTCCTGCATTGGCCAGAAATTCGATTTCTGTAAGAAAGTTGGATGTTGCAGGTGTAAAAACAATGTTCGAGAAGGATACCTGCAAGATGGTTCGAGGAGCACTGGTATTGATGCGGGGAGTTTGGATTGGAACTCTGTACAAGCTGCAAGGTAGCACTGTTATTAATGGGTGCAACAATTCTGTGGTTCCTGAAAGTGGAGCAGAAAATCTAGTGGTCTCTGGAGAGAAGACCATGCTGTGGCATCAAAGGCTTGGTCATATTGGAGAGAAGGGCCTTCATGGTAAAGGTATGGTAGAAGGTATGAGTAATAGCTCTCTGGATTTTGATTTCCGTGAAAACTGTGTATATGGGAAGCAGAATCGGGTGAGTTTCCCCTCTGGTAGTAAGAGGGCGAAACATATATTAGAGCTTGTGCACAGTGATGTGTTTGGACCTGTAAAGGTTCCATCACTGGGTAAGTCTGTGTACTATGTATCATTTATAGATGACTTCTCAAGGAATACATAGATATATTTCCTTAAGAAGAAATCTGAAGTCTTTGACAGGTTTATAGAATTTAAGGCTTTGGTGGAAAATCAAACAGAGAAGAAGATAAAGGTGTTGAGGACAGATAATGGTGGAGAGTTTTGCAGCAAGGAATTTGAAGAATTCTGTAAGAAGTGTGGCATAGCACGACAGAAGACTACTCCATATACACCTCAGCAAAATGGAGTTGCAGAAAGAATGAAAAAGACGTTGATGGAAAGGGCAAGAAGCATGCTCAATGGTGCCGAGTTAGGACAGGAATTCTGGGCAAAGGCAGTGGATACTGCATGTTACCCGGTCAATAGGTCACCTTCATCAGCGTTGGAGGATAAGACTCCACAAGAGGTATGGACTGGTAAGAAACCCTCTCTTTCACATCTGAGGGTATTTGGATGTGATGCATATGTACATGTTCCAAAGTAAAAACGAACCAAGTTGGATATTAAATCTGAAAAGTGCATCTTTATTGGGTATAAGGATGGTTTAAAGGGTTATAAGATTTGGAACCCAGTAACAAGGAAGGTTGTGTATAGCCGAGATATGGTGTTCAGAGAGGTAAAATATGTTATTAAACATGAAGTCCAACCAAAGGAACCTGAGAAGATAGAGTTTGAGCTAAAGGAGGAAGAATCTGACTCTACAGCAGAGGAGGAATCAGAAGATGAAGAGCCACAAACTCCGGTTGTGAGAAGATCAGTTCGAGAAAGAAGGAAACCAGAAAGGTATAGTCCATCTGCTTTCTGTTCAAATTTTGCTTTATCTATTACTGACAATGATCCCAGAACCGTGAAGGAAGCCGTAGATTCAGAGGATGGAAAACTCTGGAAAGAGACCATGGTTGATGAAATGGCATCTTTGCACAAAAATGAGGCTTGGGATCTGGTGGAGTTGCCGGCTGGAAGGAAACCCATTGGCATCAAATGGGTGTTCAAGAAGAAGACAAATGCAGAAGGAAAGGTGGAGAAATACAAAGCTTGGTTGGTAGCAAAAGGTTATTCCCAAGTGCCGGGAATTGATTTTGGTGATATTTTTTCTCCTGTTGCCAAGGTAACTTCTATTATATTACTTTTATCTGTTGCTGCTACTTTTGATTTTGAGGTAGAACAGATGGATGTGAAGAAAACATTTCTTCACGGGGATTTGGAAGAGGAAATATACATGAAGCAACCTGAAGGCTTTGCGGTGAAGGGTAAGAAAGAACTGGTATGCAAGTTAAAGAAGTCTCTGCATGGGTTAAAACAGTCACCAAGGATGTGGTATCAGAAATATGATACATTTATATGGGGACCTGGCTTCACTAGAAGCAAAGCAGATCACTGTGTGTATTTTAAATTAATTAGTGACCGTGTTATTTATCTAGTCTTATATGTGGATGATATGTTACTGGTTGGAAATGACAAAGAAATTATCCAGGATTTGAAGACCCAATTGTCCTCCAAATTCGACATGAAAGATCTTGGTGCTGCAAACTATGTTTTGGGCATGGAAATTAAAAGAGATTGGGCAAAGAAGAAGCTCTGGTTAAACCAGAGGAAGTATGTCGAGACAATATTGCAGAGGTTTAATATGCAGGATAGTAAATCGGTGAAGGTTCCTATTCTTATAGGTGTGAGGTTATCTGTTGAATAGTGTCCCAAGACACAAGAAGAGGAAGAGGACATGTCCCATGTTCCATATGCAAGTGCAGTCGGTAGCTTGATGTATGAAATGGTCTGTACTAGACCAGACATTGCACATGCAGTGGGAGTATTGAGCAGGTTTATGTCAAAACCAGGAAAGAAGCATTGGACAGTAGTGAAGCGGGTTTTCAGGTATTTGCGTGGCACTAGTGATTATGGTTTGTGCTACCAAGGAAGACCAGGATTGGACAGAGTGTTGGATATTCATGGCTTTGTTGATGCAGATTGGCCTGGAGATCTGGATCAGAGAAGATCTACAAGTGGGTATGTGTTTAACCTATTTGTAGGTGCAGTCAGTTGGATGAGTAAGAAACAATCTGTAGTGGCACTATCAACTACAGAGGCAGAATACATGGTAGCCACTCATGCAAGCAAGGAAGCAGTTTGGTTGCAGAGATTGTGTTCAAGTATGGGGTTAGTACAGGAAGCTATAAGGATAGATTGTGACAGCCAAAGAGCAATTTTCTTGGCAAAGAACCCCGCATATCATTCAAAGACAAAGCACATTGATGTTCAGTATCACTTTGTGAGGAATATGACGGAAGACAAAAAGGTGTTGTTGGTAAAGGTGGACACTTTGAAGAATACTGTAGATGCATTGACAAAATCTGTGAGCTCTGAGAAGTTCTCTTGGTGTAGAGAAACAATGGGCGTTGCAGGGTTGGATAAATGACTAAGCTCTCTTGTGGCCCCTTGTGGAAAGAAAACAACAAGTGGGAGAATGTTGGGTTGTGTTATATTCTTTCCACGACTAGCCCATGTAGTTAACTGGGGGTTAGAGGGGGGGAGGTCACAGGGGGTTTGAGTGGTACCCATAACCCCACTTTATGGGGTCCGGGGCAGCGCCTCGGAAAAATTTTGGTTTTGGACCCTATGTTAGGTTGGGCGGATCCACCAATGGTTTTGTGCATGATTTTTGCACATGTTTTTGGATGCGATGGTTTTTGGTCCATGGTATTGGATGCTTCGGCATGTATAAATATGTATTGTAACATTGAAAGGAACATAATGAAAAATCAAGCTGGTAGTCCCAGTTTTGGGTTCCAGGGGAAAATCTCTGTGTATATGTGTTTTATGTGTTATGCTCTCGCATTGTTTATTTTCTGTGTTTTAGAATTCGTATGCAGGTAATTTCTGTACGGGGTTAAAACCTACATTGAACACACCGACAACAGTAAATGGAGTTGGAAGCATTGACCCAAAACTGAAATGGAGGCTCTGAAAACGTTATGATAACCAAAAGACAAGCAAATTTTCCAAGTCAACAGCCACAAAGATGAAGTGGAGAGTGTAGTGTTCAAGAGCAACTCATTGCCATTAGCAAAATGGAATCCCTTGTTTTCCCCCATTTCCCCAACCATATTGGTCAATACCTGTTTATTTTTTAACAAACTTGAGGAGGATAACATATGCTTGATCTGTAAGTTCATCCTCCAGATGTATCCCTCCGAGTATATTTAAAGAACCCTGAGAAGGAATGGTTCGACCCTATCATGATCGACAAGTCCATCGCTGTTTGATGTTTTTACGAGTCCAAATAAGGTAAAACTCGACATCTTTTTCATGTTTAGAGAGTTTGAAAAAGAGGCAAAAAAGAAAACTCCAAATGTCCCTTTTCGTAGGTAGTCCCTTAGGTCTGAAAAGGTAGAAAAAAATACCCAAGAGAACCTCTTAGCCATGTTCGACTAAGGTATTCCTTTTTTATATTTAGTCTATCTCAATCCAGAAAAGGATTAAAATTATACTGAGTAGATGTCTTTTCATTTACTTTTACGAGTTTGAAAAGACAAGTGCTCGACAATCTTTTCATATTTTGGGAGTCTGAAAAGAGCTGAAAGAGGACTCCACCTGGAGGAACGAGTGGTATAATGGGTAGCAACTGATTCTGGTCATGATGGAACTACTCAAAAAACATGCAAAGGTCAAAAGGTTGGCTAATAATACCAATCATCGCAGTGGTTCCTCAAGAAAGGGTAAACAACCAAGTGAAAGTGTATGATCGGCGAAGCAGATGGTGACGATGGAATGAAAAAACCAAGGCTCATCTGGAAAAAAACAGGCTGATAAAAATGACAATCACGAGGGATAAAATGGGAATGGTTTCAATTTTATAGAAGCTTGAAACATGGGAACTATGCTTGAAATTGGTTTCATTTTTTCACAAGCTTGAAACATGATAAAAATTATGCTTGAGAGTGGTTTCATTTTTACACAAGCTTGAAACGGAGAAAAAATATGCTTGAAATAATTTTGCATGCCCCCAACATAATGATTCAATTTGAGGTACATGCTCCCCAAACTTCATTTCTTTCACCTAAGTAGACTATTGGTTACTAACAGGGGGATGGAATGAAGGTTCATTTACAAGATCAAGTGAAAGACTCGACTGGGAATTTACGAGATCTAATCAAAGACTCGAATTGGAAGGGGATTTGTTTCATTTTTTAATGAGCTTGACACAGGAAAAGAACTATGCTCATGACACCTTGTTTCATTTTTTAACGAGATTGACACAAGACAAGGAACTCTACTTAGGGAACCTTATTTCATTTTTTAAGGAGCTTGACACAAGAAAATGAACTCTACTCCAACACCTTGTTTCATTTTTTAACGAGCTTGACACAAGACAAGGAACTCTGCTCAGGGAACCTTGTTTCATTTTTTAAGAAGCTTGACACAAGAAAAGGAACTCTACTCCAAGGAACCTTGTTTCATTTTTCAAGGAGCTTGACACAAGAAAATGAACTCCGCTCCAAGGAACTTGTTTCATTTTTTAACGAAATTGACACAAGAAAAGGAACTTGCTCTGGGAACCTGATCATGGCCTTCGAGAGACCATGGCTTCCAAGAGGTTCTCATTAGACGGGAGAACATCACTTTTGAAGGGATAATACCAAGGGATCCAATGGAAAGATCAGACTCCAATTCCCCTAGTGAATGATTCACCGTATCACCTACCAGATCTAGATCAAAAGAAGTTTAGCAGACAATGAAAGACTCATCTTCAACATTAGGTACGTGAATGGGATATGTTTCCGCATAATTAACTTGCGGCGAGGAAGATACCACTTGCACATTCGAAACACTTAGGAAAGTAGGATGATTGGAGGTCAATTCAGGACCAACAAATGAAAGTTGATCGATAGCCACAATTTGTCCTCATGCAGGAAGCACATCACTCAAAAGAGTGTGGATATAACAACATTCATAGCATAAACATGGTCTCGCCCCAGGATCAAATTGAAGTCCAAAGGGTCTACGAGAACCATAACATCAATACATATAGTTTTTCCTCCCAAGGTAAGAGGAGATTGAAGAAGGATCCCTAAGGGTTGGCTGGTTCTTCTGTTAAAAGCTAACATATTCGGAGGGACAGACACAAGTTGTGGGGAACCCAAAGCTTGCCAAGTAGAGGAGGATAGAATACTAATAGAATCTCCCTCATCTATAATAGTGTGATGGATGTCTTAATTATAAGCCTTTACCATGATCTTAAAAGGCATATAAGAAGGGAGATGAGGTTCTATCAATCAAAGGCAATGACCCATTTCCTTGTAGGGGGTTTCGTAAGGACAGGAGAAATCCCCCCTTGTCTGGTAGAATCAGAAGAAACAAGAAGAACCTGAGTGGTATGATCCTTACTCTCTACGGGAAAAGTATGATCGACTAAAGGTGGAATAAGGTCAACCATTTTCTCAACTAATGGTTGGTCAGGAACAAACTCATGGGATTCACGTTCAGAGAGAGTGGGATTGACAGGGTTTGGATTCTGATAAATCACTTCATCAACTAGTGGAGGATTGGGAGAAAGCTTTCGGTAACCAAATGGAAGTCTAGAGTGAGAAGTTGTAAGGTTTTCCAACACTTTCATGGCTTCATCAATATAAGGACAAAGGTAAATAAGATGACTCCCCTCGCATAACTTACAAGGAAATTTGACTTTACCCTTTTTCCCATGGACCTTTCTATAACTAGCTGAGGGTTTATCACTAGCATGATCTCCAGAGGCTGACAAAAAAGGTTGATGTGAGCCTGTGGACCACACTTATAATACCTTGGGAATACGAGGATAATCTCTAAGAAGGTGGCCACCCTTACATAACATGCAAGTGAATTTAACTTTGCGACGCTAATCGGAAGGTTTCTCAACATCAGTCGCATCGGTAGCAATGGTTGCTTGGTTGTCCCCGTGCTTATTTTTCTTCTTCTTAATCTTCCTTTTTCTTCTTCTTCTTATCCACCTAGTTACTAACTTGCAGGCTTTCACCAGACGAAGAAGAAGAAGATCGAATAGGTGATGAAGGCAAAGGTTCAACTTTAGGATCAACTTGAGGTTGATATTGTTAGTGCTAAAGAGCCCGGTTGAGAAGCACTTTAGACATTCATAACCATAAGGGTCAAAAATAACCAAACTGGCAAACCAATGATAAATCTAGGAAGGGACAACATTGCCATATAAGGAGCACCAATATTTCTAAAAGAAGGAAAAGGACCAGGATTCCTGTCAGAGGGGTTCCCTTGATTGGTAGACTTCATAATTGTTTCCACTAGTCTCAACCTAAGATCCACTAAGGAGTTGTTCCACGAAGAGGATGTTGTTCTGCAGTCAATTAATTGATTTTAGAATTCAAAGACAAACAAAACAAAGGGGTAACTAGGCATAAAGGTTTACCAAGCAACCGTGAACTACAATACACACCTTGGCGAACTAAGGACTTAACGTACGACAATCAATCTCCCTGAGTGTTGTGTTCGATGTATCATGATATACAAGGAGGCAGACTCGGTTACCTATGGATGGATAACAACCTATAGGGGACTCCCAAAATATACTCGACGGTACGTGGGAGTGAAGTTCATAATAGTGATGTCTAATGCATAACAGTTCGATGAGAGTGTTCCAATATACTTATCATGTGTGGAGCGCCATCCAATATACCCAAAGGTACGTGGAGAGCGATCATATGCACTTACGTACGTGGAACTAAATTTCACCCGCGGGATGCATCATTGGCAAACAACGACAACTCCTACGTTTAGCGACACTAGAACACATCTCTAGCCTAGACATCTACGTGTGTCGTTAAGTTTCAAATGCTCCTTAGGTTAAGTGAGATGAATTTTAGAGTTGATTTTGAACTAGACTTCAGTTTCAAGGCTCAAAACTTGATGTCACCTGAACATGCCTATGATGCAACTAATATGAGAAAAACAACTCTTTTCAATTTCGATGAAAGTTATCTAGTGTAGGGAAGAGGTGCAAACAAAGATGTAATAATCAAATATGCAACAAACAATAGCTTCCTAAATAGATATTTCAATTTCACTATTCCAATTCAATTCAAAGCATTAAAAGATGGCAAACCATGCAACGTAATCTATGCATGATTCCCCAGAAAACTATGCAAATGTAATCTATACACGATTTCCTTTCCTGTCGTGAAAACAAGAATTCTAATTATGCAAATGTGATCTATGTAAGAGAATTCTTAAAAACAAACACAAGAGGATTCCAATGAAATCAAATGTAATATGAGATTTCATGAACATATGACTCAAACTAAAATTGGGTGAAAATTTCAAAAATCAAAAGAGATGACACTCAAAGGTGATTAACACTCACACACAATTTCACACACAAAACCTTAGATGTAATGCAAATATTTTTCTTTTAAACACACTTAATTTTCGAAATGAGGAAAACTAAGATGAAAAGTCTAATCACTGATGCAAATGAATTTTTTAGAATGAGGACTAGAATAACAATTCATTCAAACGACCAATGATTAAACGAAACAAGTTTGCAAGCGACCTAATGATAAGAACAAAGAAAAATTGAAACCAGTTCTTACAAAATACAATCAAGAACAAATGCAAACCAAATGGAGGCTTTAGAGAGACCACAAGACACTCAAGACTCATGGAAGGTCAGCTGGAAGTAGGTTGATCAAGGAAACACTGAGCAAACAAGGCAATTTTTGTGCAAAAATAGAGATCAACACAGGTGTAGAAGAGGCACTAGTGCTCTACAACATAGGCATAGAGAGGGCCCAGGTGAGGTGCAACGCAAGCACAAATAAGGCCCAAGTGGGGTGCAATGCTTTATTAGCAGACCAAAGGGTGCGTTGGTCCTGGGAAAGAGGATTCTGACACAAAAATTGCAAAAAAGCCTCAATGGAATCACCTCCTAGGTTTGTTCTTGGTTGGATGATACAACAAAGGTCTGTCGAGGAGGTAATCAAGCACAATGGACAAGGAAATCACTAAGGGAATACTCCACTCCCCAGTATGGTCGCCAATTTTTTAGACGAGATTTATGATTCCGGACAAAAGTATCTCCCCTAGGTCGGTGGCTAACCTAGAACAACATAGAGACAAGGAACCCAATGTTTTTCCTTAAAATAAATAGATGACAGAGTGAGGCCTACCTGGAATCTTTCAAACACTTCGCTTCTTCTTTAGCTTGGAAGCTCCAATTACAGCTCCGAATGCCAAAATTAGAACCTGCAGAGTCGGATAACACAAGCCAAGAAACTACAAGATCAATGAATATCATCTAAATACTTCATTCAATAGAACAACATGGTATTGAAATATATGAAATAACAACAGGACATATAGGAAAACAATGAATTATTTGCATTAATATAAATGGAAGGAGATTACAACCATAAGTGGTAGTTGATCTTATAGAAGAGATCCTCCAAGTTGTTGATTTGTCCTTTCCTTGTCACAATGTGTACCTCCAATCATCCTAAATGCATGCGATAATAACCACTTACTGCAGCAGCATAAGGGAAAAATCACTCTCCAAAAGCCAACCCCCAATCACATAGAAGGTTGGAAATATATAGAGAAGTAGGGTAATTTGGGAGTTCTTATCCAATTACCAATCTAAGATTTGAGATCCACCTTGGATGGAGGGATAGGATCAAAGGATAAGTAGTGAAAACTCCAAAGTAGGAAAGGATAAGATCTGAATGTTTTATTAAAGGTAAGTAGTTAAAACAACTTCTGGAAACTCCTAGAAGGGGAACTTCTAGAATCTTAACCATTCTCTTGAATTTCTAAAACCAATGCAGGTGCAAAGGGAAGCGACCTGCTAGTGACCAACACAGGCCACAATGGAGCAACCTGTAGGTGATCGCACCCCAATAGGCATACATGGAGCATTGGTCCTAAAACTGGCTCAGATGATGTCGTTTAGGGCTGAAATTTTAGGGGATGAAGGGAACATGCTTAGGGCTTTTTGCAAGATGGTGACAAGGGGGAATAGGATGTTGATTGATCCCATTAGGAGGTTCACTGATCAGATGTGACAAAATGGCCTATAACAAAGTGGTAGAAAGAAGTTCGATAACTAGTTTCAATGATGGAATTTCACATTCAATTGGGAGGATAACTTCCACGCCATATACAACCTGAAATGGTGTAAATTTGATAGCAATCCTGATTGAGGTTCAATATGCCCACAAAGTAGCGTAAAGGAGCAAATGCCAGTCTGATTTTTTGACCCCTACCATGCGTTGAAGCATCGCCTTAAGAATTTTATTGATGGCATCAACCTATCCATTAGCCCGAGGATAGTAAGGAGTGGAACTTTTATGGGAAAGTACCAGCTTAGCAATTAGTTCAGTCATCATATGATTTTAGAAATGTTTTTCGTGATCTGTAACTATTGCTTGTGGGAGACTAAACTGTGTGAAGACATGGTTGAAAAAGAAGTATGCAACCTTTTCGCTAGTGTTGTTAAATGCAGGCATCGCCTTGCCTGATTTAGGAAAGTAATCAATTGCGACAATAATATAACCATGCCCCCTAGTCGAGTGAGGGTTACATGTCATAAATTCGATACCCCATTTCGCAAAAGGGTTAACAGCGATAACGGAATGCATATAAGGCTCGACAAAATTAGGTAAATATACATCACTGAGATTATCCTCAATGGAATCAGGTAAGGGGGAACGATGGTGATGTTCATCCCACAACGCATCGTCTAACATCATGATCTCCATGATGCTTTCATTGGTAGGGAATACACATGAGAAAGGATCGAAACACGTACCATAATCCAATGATCTATCTACCCAATTAAGTGAATCAAAGGAAGAAACCGCACAAGCCGAATAAATGGCTTCGTAATCTAACTCAATGGGGATTAGCGGCATTCGGTCGCCAAAACTTTGGATGTTAGTTTCATCTGGTACAATCCATGGATTGGCTAGGATAGTAGAAGACTATATCATGTTGATAAAGGCTACCGAAGATGAGCTGTTGGGAAGGAAAGGAGGAGGGAGTGAAAAGGTTCCCATAAGTGAAGAATCCTTCAACAATCCAACTTCGACATGTTGATATGGTTGTAGAGTTTCCCGTACAAGAGGGACACTTCGAGTAACATGTGAATCAGAGGCGAAAAAGGTGAGTTGGTATATGGCTACAATCTCGCCTTTATGAGGAAAGGTGATCATATGAAATTAAGTTGAAACAATAGCAACCATGGCATAAACAAGCATAAGTCCCAATAGAAGATTGTAGTCGAGAGGTATGTCAATAACTTCGACTTCTATGGACACAATTTTGCCCCCCAATTTAACTTGCAAGGAGTTAAAGTCCCACAAGGTTTGTATGTTCTTCCGTTAAATGCTTTCAATGTAGTAGGTGACTGACTTAGCGTTATAGACATATTTGGGCACTGCAACCCCAATCTTATATGTCGATAAACCAAGGGCTCTTTAACCCCTAAAAGTGTTGTTTCATACCCTAAAGGATCATGGTCAACTGATTACATCATTCCCCAAAAAGTTCCACCTGAAAAACCACTCAGAACTGGCCAAAACTGGACCATACTGACTGCTCCACTGTCAAGGTGCGATGCATACTGACTCCTACACTAGCCAGGTGCGATGCATATTGAAGAGGCCTTCTGTGGGGTGCGATGAGCGAGAATGGACAAATTTCAGAGATAGTTTGCTAAGTGGATGCTCATGGAATCTTCTAGAAACTTCTCCTATGACACTTGCCTCTCTGAATTCGCCCAAGGATGAGTAAGAGATCCAAGAAATCTCCAAGTGGAACCAAAAACAACAAGTGGAATGACACTAATCAAAAACCCATAGATGACTCACACCCTTGCAGACATCTATAAATGGATCCCTCATCTGAGAGATCTGGAGGCTGGAATTTGGTAATTTGTAAGGAAGTGTTGATAGTTTGTATCTGAGAAAGAGCATTGTATTGTTGGGTGATCTTACTTTTCATGAGGTGAAGAGGGCTTTGATGCTGGGAGGATGATGTTGGATCAGACAGATGGGTTGTAATTCTCCCTTCTCTTATTAATAGAGTTCTTTGAGTTTTCCTTCGTACAATTGTGTATTTGTGAATGCTATTGTATGTTCATTGTATTTCTGATTCTGCAATGCTTATGATATAATAGATCAAGATGCTTTGATGGTGTTTTGTTACTCTGTCTCTACAGGTATTCACTGAGCAGGATAAGTAGGAGAAGAGGCCAAGCTCTATCAAGGGGGAGAGAAATCAAGCAAGGAGTCAAGCGAAAGATCCAGGTTGGCCCCTTTGCTTCTCTCTTATGTATCATACATAGAGGAAATCACAAATTGCTTCGATTCTTTGTTTCTAGGATAGCTGCCAATCCTAGTGCGGCTAGCAGATCGAAAAGACACTAGTTTTCTCGGAAACACTTAGTTGAGGAGAACCAATCACCTTCCAGCAAGACATGGACATAATTCAAGTCGAGGCTCCCTCTTCTATGATAGAACGATGAATATTCTTACCACATATGATGACTTGGATTATAAAAGCTAATTGAGCTAGAAGGAGAGGGGTATAATTTTCATGAGAGAAAACAACGAGGTTGAAAGCCGATGGATCCACAAATCTGATAACTGAAAGTAAAACCTTCTTTTGGGCAAGGTAGTTTTGCAACATCTCAAGAGTCGACATAGCTGATGCAGATTGAGCCATGTCCTCAACTACGTTACGATTCTAAGCGGCTCTTGAACGAGGGTTGAAAGTTGACTTATGAATAATACCCTTCAGAGGTTTAATGGTCAATTCGTTAGGAATCAACAGCGTGTAGGATTTGATGAGGATGGTGTCGAACTAGAAGTTTGATCGGTATCCTGACTATTTGGTGGATTCACTTTACCATAATAATTGTTCTGAGTAACTACTAAAACATCATATATCGACTTTGAGGAGGAAAGCATCAAAATCGTGTTAGAGGAAGATGGGTCCTGGGCAACCATATGAGTCTCTGGAATTAGGAAACGAGTCGGTCAACACTGTGGGAAAAGTGGAGGACTTAAGAAATTGATTCACTTCGGCATGGTGAGGACAGTCACGCGTATAGTGTTCCTCGTTGCAAATCAAGCAAGGATATTGAGGCTTCTGTTTCTCATCAAAAGACAAATTTGTTTATTTATCCTGCGGAGAGGGATCTTTCTTTTTCTTACCTTTTCCTTTCTTCTTGAGTCAAGGTTGCTATTGAGACTTGCCCTTATCAAATGAAACACCATTTATCTCGGAAGTAGAAGCCATCGAAGGATGGGATTGAGGGTTTTGAGCAGATGTGGGTGGAACAAATAATGCCATCAACAGCATGAGCTTCTTTACCAAGCGGAGGAGGAACAATATTCGAAGGACTCATAATGTTTGGTATCTTATCATACATCATGTCGTATTAGGTATAAACGAGATCCAAATATTATGCATGACCAATTACTAGCTCTTCAATCACAACTCCACCTTTGGCCACATCTTTTGTTATGGGTGCTAACAGAGATTTGGTAAACCATTTCGCTAACAATTGATCACGAACATAAGTTTTAACCAATCGACGATGACGCCTCCACTCATTAATGTGATCTGAAATGTGAGTGCAATTAGATTTTTTGAAGTTGGTTAACAGTTTTGTTCCAGTTTCGTATCTGATGGGCAACTGGAAATGCGTGAGGAAGGTTGTGGCTAAGGAGCTGAAATCATGGAATGAAGCTCTAGGTAACTCAATGTTAAGAAACCAACTCACAAAAAGATAAAAAGACAGATCAACGCCTTAAAATTCAGCCTCTTCGAGGGGGCAACCTCCTTTACATTACATAAATGAACAATTATTGGATGATTCAAATGACAAAACCTCCTTACCATACATAGGAGTCTAAGGGGACACAATACAACCAAGCTGACCTAACATTAATAATATAAAGGCACAAAAATAACAATAGTGGGATTCTATGGGGCACAATAATAACAATATGGGGACAATAGGGGCACAACAATAACAATAAGGGATACAATGACAGTAGTAATGGGGGAATCACTAGTATTGTAGGGACCTGACATGCCCCTTTCCTTCAAAAAAATGTTGTCCTCAATGCTTGAGTAGTTCTGGGTGCTTCTATATAAAATTCTCATCCTCCCATGTGGAATCTTCAACGGGTAAGTTCTTCCACTTGATGAGATACTCTGAAATTGATCGATTTCGTAGCTGTCGAGTTCTTGTTTCTTTGACTGCTTCAGGTTCCAATATGATTTTTCCTTCTTCATCAAGTTCTGGCAATATTGTTTAAACTGGAATCTTGTCACCTATAACCTTCTTTAAGCATGAAACATGGAAAACTGGGTGCACTCGGGAAGCTGCAGGAAGTTCCAATTTGTATGCCATAGTACCTATCTTTTGCAACACCTTGTACATACCATAATACTTTGGTGATAATTTATTATCCTTCTTAGCTTGCTTGAGGGACATTTGTTTATATGGTTGTAGCCGTAGGAATACCCAATCACCTACATCAAAACTTCTTTCGTTGCGATGTTGATTTGCCTGCTGTTTCATTCTATTCTGCGCCAAGGTAAGGTTATCCTTTAAGAGTTGGAGAACTTGTTGCTGATGCTCAATGTGATCTTCCACTGCTTGAACCTTAGAATTTTCTCTTAAATATGATGTTATGGATGGTGGATGATATCCATAAAGTGCCATAAATGGGGTCATTTTTGTTGTAGTATGGAAGGAAGTGTTATACCACCATTCAGCTAGAGGCAACCATTTGACCCATTGTGTCTGTTGATCAGATACAAAGCAATGAAGATATCCTTCCAAACATTTGTTTACTATCTCAGTTTCCCATCAGATTGAGGACGATAAGATGAGCTATGAGCTAACTGAGTCCCAAGACAAGAAAATAATTTTGTCCAAAAATTTCCAATGAAAATGGGATCTCTGTCACTTACAATAATCTTTGGGTTTCCATGTAGCTTTTGAGTTGTTTCCATAAATGCAGTAGAAACTGTACTCACTTTAAATGGATGAGATAATGCACAAAAGTGTGCATACTTGGTAAGTCTGTCAATTACCACCATGATAACACTCTTTCCTTCGGACTTGGGTAAACCTGTGATAAAATCCATTGAAACCTGCTCCCAACGTTGGCATGGAATGGATAAGGGTTGTAATAGTCCGGGGGTCTTAATAATTTCAACTTTATTTTGTTGGAAAACCAACATTCTACCACAAACTTTTGAATATCCGATTTAAGGCCATCCCAAAAAAAATCCTTCTTAACCCAGTGGTAGGTTTTTAGAAATCCTGAGTGCCCTCCTAATGGAGAGGTGTGCAATTCCCTAAGAATCTTTTGTTTGAGTTGGGAATTCTTACATAGGTATAACGAATCCTTATACCATAACGAATAATTTTTCCAGCTAAATGTATCAGATGTACTAGGATCTTGTTGTATCTTTTGAATGACTGCCCACACTTTCTCGTCATTCTTTCATTCATCCCTTGCTTCATTTATCCAATCTGGTTGGATAATAGAAATGGTGCAAATAAATGCTTCCACATCCTCATCCTTTCTTGAGAATGCATCTGCCACAACATTTTGCTTCCCTTTTTTGTAGATGATTTCAAAGTCATATCCCAACATCTTTGTGACCCATTTTTGCTGCTCTTCTGAAGATAATCTCTGTTCCAAAAAGTATTTAAGACTATCATGATCTGTTTTTACCTTGAAGTGTCTTCCCATTAGGTAGGGTCGCCATTTCTTAAGTGCATGTAGTATTGCCAACATTTCCTTCTCATAAATATCTTTGTGTAAATACTTTCCTTTGATTGGACGATTTTCAAAAGCAATGGGTCTTTGTTCTTACATTAAAACAACACCAATTTCATTTCCTGAGGCATCACATTCCACAATAAAGGTTTTTATGAAGTTCGGTGTAGCTAAGACTGGTGCTTGGCACATTGCCTCTTTAAGATGTTCAAAGGCCTTCGTTGCTTCTGAGTCCATGAGAATGCATCTTTCTTCAATAATGTTGTTAGAGGTGTCGTTATTCTCCCATAATTCTTAACAAACTTGTGATAATACCTTGTCAACCCAAGAAATCCTCGTAGATGCTTTATGGATGCGGGGATTTTCCATTCCTTAATGGTTTTAATTTTATTAGGGTCTACCTTAACACCTTCATGAGATACAATATGACCCATATATTCCACCTCTTGCACTCCAAAGAAACATTTGGACATTTTTGCATATAACTGTTTCTCCTCCAATAGTTTGAGCACCATGTCAACATGTTGGACATGATCCATCCAAGACTTGCTGTAGATTAGTGTATCATCAAAAAATACTAACACAAATTTTCTAAGGAAGGGTTTGAAAATGGAATTCATCAAACCTTGAAATGTAGAAGGTGCATTAGTAAGGCCAAAAGGCATGACCATAAATTCAAAATGACCCTCATGAGTTCTAAATTTCGTTTTTGGAATGTCTTCAATCTTCATTCTGATTTGATGATATCCTGAACGAAGATCCAACTTGGTGAAGTAAATTGATCCATGCAATTCATCCAATAATTCATCAATGACAGGAATGGGAAATTTATCTTTAATAGTGAGCTTGTTAAGCTCCCTATAATCTGGACACATGCGCCATGATCCATCCTTCTTGTGAACCAATACTATTGGAGCAGAGAAAGAACTTTGACTAGGTTGAATTATACAAGCTTTTAGCATTTCTGCAACCATACGTTCAAATTCACTCTTTTGGACATAGGGATATCTGTAAGGCCTGATGTTTGGAGGAACACTTCCTGGAATCAAATTGATAGCATGATCATGATCATGAATAGGTGGGAGGCCTTTGGGAGTCTCAAATACCTTGGAATGATTGTCCAAGACTTTTTGGAGATCTGGAGAAATGGATGATTTCGATGTGGGAACCTCTAGTGAACATAATTGTGCAATTATGCCTCGTTGTTCTTTCTTTAGAAGCTTTGTCATTCCATTAGAGTTGATTATCTTTCCCGGTTTCCCTGCGATACCCCTTAATTCAACTTCCTTTCCTTCTGAAGAGAATTTCATGAAAATTTCTTGAAAATTAAAAGCTATTGTACCCAAGGATTGTAGCCATTGGACTCCTAGTACAACATCAACACCACCCATTGGAATGGAAAGCATTGGGCTATTCAATACATATTCTCCCATGGATAGCTTGATATTATGGCACTTTCTTGAGCAGTTTATGGTTTGTCCACTTGCAACCATCACTTGACACTATGGTGCTGGATATAGGAAGCAATTCAATTCTTTGGCTATCTTATAATGAATAAAATTATGGGTACTTCCCAAATCAATCAACACTATTACCTTTTTCTTCTTGATATGCCCTTCTATCTTGATAGTTTGAGGAGTGGTAATTCCAACCAATGCATTACATGATATGGTCGGATTCGTTTCTTCTTTTTCTAGGGTTTGTTCCTGGTGTATATCCTCTTCTTTTGACGTTTCTTGTTCCTTTTCTTCATCTCTTCACAATCTATGTAAAATAATTTCTTCTCGGCAGACTTATGACCTTTAGTGTATTTGCTATCACAACTGTAACAAAGCCTTTTTGCTCTTTTTTTTCCAATTGCTGTGGTGTCAACCTTGTAGGTTGTGGATGGCTAGGGGCAACAACACTTCCATCTTTATGATTGTGAGTGGTAGGCTTCCTTGTTGCCATAATTTTTCTTTCAATTTTTCTTGCCAACCTGAATGCCCTCTCTAATGAATCTGGTTCCCAAAGGCGAACCTCATGTTGGATGTTATCTTTTAAAGTCCCTATGAACATATCAATCCTATGCTCCTTTGGAATATCTTTTACCCTTATATTCAATTTTTGGAAGTCCTCAACGTGCTCCATCATTGAACCCTTTTGTTTGAGATTTATCAATTGGCTAAAAAAAGTGTTGCTTTTTGTATCCTCATAATGTGCTATCATTTCATCCATAAAAATAGCCCAAGTGACAATTTGTTTACGAGAGCAAAGTCATTGATACCATACAAACTGATTTGGTTCCAAATATAAAGTTGCAATGCGTACCTTTTGTGTGTTTTGCACATTATGGAGATCGAAAAATTGCTCCATCTGTAGTATCCATGTTCCGGGATCCTTGCCATCAAACTTCCTCATATCAATCTTTGGAACATGGTGGTTCTTCGATCCAACGTTAGAGTCTATGAAATCATGATTAACATTTATTTTGTTCTCATCATGAGTTTCCTTTACTACCCTTTCGCCATTAGTAAGCATTTCTTGTAGAAACTTTGTCAAATCTGTCTTCAAATCTTCCATGCCTGTCTTCAAATCTATCTTCAAATCTGTCTTCAAATCGTCCATCTTAGTTTCCACACCATCCATCTTAGCTTCCACGTCATTCATCTTAACTTCTAAGCCTTTCTTTAAACCATCCATCTTAGCTTCCACGCCTTTCATTAAACCATCCATCTTAGCTTCTACGTCTTTCTTTAAATCATCCATCTTAACTTCTGTTACTTTTTGTGCGAGTGACATTTGTTGTACTTGCTATTGTAATATTGATATATCATGTTGCATTTCTTCCTCTTCTTCATGAGTCATGCTAGAGCTTTCAGGTTGTTTACTAGATGTTTCCATTTTCTTTCTTTAGGGCATAAATTACCGATAATAATGCTTCACTATGCCCTTTGAATTACTTCAAACTAATTTTTCAAACCAAGCTTATGTAAAATTTGAAAAAAAAAAACTACACACTTTTTTTTTCACTTTGTAGGAGCCTGAAATTGAATCTAATGTATTTCTATAATTTCAGCTCTTCCAGTTCTGAAATCGCGATCTGCAGTAGCTCTCTGTGTCCTCTTTCCAATGCCACCAGTCTGATCGAAATTGGATTCTCTAAGAAAGATTTATGCACAATCTCCCAAGATGACCTAATTATATACCTTTTAGAAGAGCGAACTTGTATTAAGTGCCACGTGTCACTGTTTTGACCTTTGGATCTGAAAAATATATACAAGAAACTATTGTCCATCCTCTTTCTGTAACTTCTTACGAAATTTCAATATGATGCTCAGAGAGACATTTATGACGATTTTCCCCAGGTGGCCTATTTGGAATGTAATTCAGGGGTCTGCAAAAATCCTAACTTCCTCAGACTATATCTTCGAAAATATAGTGAGATAGGATCTGAAATTTGAAGCCGAGGTTTAGACCGATTTCTTCTCAAATGGGTTTTGTTTTAGCTTCTGAAAATTTGTAGCGGAAGAGTTATAGCGAAAATCCCACGATGACCTATTTTAGTTTAAATTTTGGAGCTTGCAAAAACCCTAACTTCCTAAGATCATATATCTGAAAATATAGTGAGACAAGCTCTGAAATTCGGACCCAAGGTTCAGCACGATTTCATCTCAAATGGGTTTTTGTTTTCGCTTCTGAAACGTCGCAGAAAAAAGTTATAGCGAAAATTCCACGATGACCTATTTGGAGTAGCGAAACCCTAGAATCCAAAGCTCTGATACCAAATGTTAGGAAACCCTAGAATCCAAAGCTCTGATACCAAATGTTAGGAAACCAGCTCACAAAAAGATAAAAAGATAGATCAACACCTTATAATTCAGCCTCTTCGAGGGGGCAACCTCCTTTACATTACACAAATGAACAATTCTTGGATGATTCAAATGACAAAACCTCCTTTCTATACATAGGAGTCTAAGGGAACACAATATAACCAAGTCGACCTAACAATAATAATATAAAGGCACAAAAATAACAATAGTGGGATTCTATGGGGCACAATAATAACAATACGGAGACAATAGGGGAAAAACAATAACAATAAGGGATACAATGACAATAGTAATGGGGGAATCACTAGTATTATAGGGACCTAACACTCAATATACCATTTAGTAGTGGTACCCGTAAGTGTTCTTTGGAAAATAAAAAGACAAATAGAATCATCGTTAAGGGAGTTTGATGAACACCATAGATGATATGTCACAACATGCGTCGACGGGTCTTCTCCTAGATTCCCATCAAATTTAGGGACATCATAAGGCAATTTGGTAGGAATAATCGACCACTGAGGCAAATGAGCGATGGGGTCGTTCGTGAGCTGAGTCAACTCGAGAGTGGCCACTAAAGGCAACTTCTGATTAAAGTCCGACAGAGGATGACCTCGATATGAAGGAATATCCTAGGCAACAAGCACTTGCATTCCTAGATAAAGAGGGTTATGGTAATAAGGAACCTGAGTACCAGAATAAGGAGGATTATGATAACCATAATACAAGTGACCTTGTTGACCAGCCCCAGGGTAACCATGAGTTTGTTGGTCTTGAAAAGGCACCTGAGGAATACCTTGATAAGGTCTATACTGTTGCCCGATAGGAGTTTTCATTGTCCCATGATAAAGAGGGTTCGATTGAGACTGTGTCATGTCGTACACAATCTGTCCTACTGAAATTTGAGGAATACCTTGTGCAAGCAATTGAGATTGCAAAGGAACTTGTAAAGGTTGAGTAAGTGGGATCTAAGAGGTACCATATACTAAAGGAATGGGTTGAGATGCAATCGTAGCCTATATAGGTTGAGTTACATGAATTTGAGCTTGTTGAGGTACAAATTGATGAATAGGAACTTGAGACGAAGATGGCACAGGTTGGGAAACAAATAATGAACCCAACATCGAACTAGGTTGAACGGGAAAAGTAGGCTGCCAAACACTAGTAGCCATACCAGGAAAAGGAGGAATATAATAAGGCTGGCTACCAATTTGAGGTATACCAATAACAGGTTTCCCCCTTCTTAAAGGGGGAGGGGATGATGGATGTTGGGAACGGGTTCTCCCAAGAGTAAGTTTTGGGGCTAAAAGCCCATGTTTTGGGGCAAAAAGCCCAAATTGTGTAATAAAGATGTAAAGTCTCCACATTTTGTGGTCGCGGAGTTGTTCGCCCTTGTTTTGTAAAGCCTCATGTTGGCTGTAAAGATCTACCCATGGTTCGCGAACCATGGGATTGTATATAAAGGGAGTCTTAGAAGAGTCTAAGGCAGTAAGGAAGGAAAAATGAGAAGTAAGAAGGGAAGAGTTTGTTGGTAAGAAGTTCTAAGTGTTCTCGGGTCTTAGCATAGGTAGAGGCTCTGTATCTGAGTGTGCAGAGGCCTAGGGTGAAAGTCCGCAGCTAAGTGAGCGAACCCTTGCAGTTGTGTGCGGGGTGGATAGAGTCTGTACTGAACTTGAGATATCAATAAAGAGAAGTATTTTGCAATCACAATGTATTTTGTCTCTGTTTAATGCATATGATTATATTACGTTACGATTTGGGTTTACATTATAATGCTTATTTGATTTGCAAATGTGTTTGATTATATCTGTTAATTGAACACAAGCAAGAATATAGGTTTACGCGAAGATAACTGTAAATGCTTGGTAGAGTAAGTAACACTTAAGATAACTTGGGAACTTATACTGTACGTAGCCACAGAGGCGCGTAAGTGCTTGGACCTCTGGTTAGGGTTGCGCGAAGATCATCCGGGTACCTTCCTGGAGGTATTGAAGTATGGAAGAGAAGGAACATCGATAAGCCCCAAAGGCTTATCAATCTGCACAAAGGCAGGGTCAGGAAGTGTAGATCAACATCACGACCATCTCAAGGTGCGAAAACTTGGTTCCTGCATCCCCCCATACTTCTTCGAGTGAGACTTCGGTTCGCGCTTCGCAAGCTGATGCCGAAAGGGCCAGTAGTGTAGGGATTTCCTTGGCTGACTAACGTTGAACCTAGGTTAGGGCCCATCAAGCCAACAAATGGTTCCATTGTCGAGACCGAGATCTACATGAGAGATGTGTTATGTCGTATCATAGGAATCCAACTAAGAGAGAAATCGAAACCTGGTTGGATAGAAAGATCCTCGAATTCACGACGCAAGAAACAAGAATCCGCTATTAACGAAAGAACAATGGTTGGACAAATACCTATACACATAAATACATGGAATCTTATTTTGTTCCTTCCCGATTGAGTTATACGAGTGGATCGCAAAGTTGGCAGACGCTCAAGGAAGCTAGAGGCTTGGCAATCTAATTGTTTGGACACCGGAGCTAGTAAGGAGGTTGGAAGCTTTTGAAGATAAGGTCGTGCGTGCTGTCGACCATTGGCTCAACCACATCATAGGAGGATTTGTGACAGAGTTCGCGGTCGATACCTATGTCAGTTACAGCGAAGCAGAGCGCCGCTTCTTTAAAGGATTGCGAGGTAAGTATTTAAAATCGTTGAATACTTGGATTAAGATGCTCTTGTGTGAACAACGGGTTATGTGGTTACCTTGATGTTTGGAGCTACGTGAAGCGGAAATCCTTTCAGGGACGGAGGAAGAAAGGGCCCTCAATATAGCCCGCTTATTGCACCTCCGTTGAGTGACGACAAGGGAGTAGTGCAGGCTTCTCTCAAAGTGTAGTTCAATTGATAAAATAGGGGTTCTTGCGAATACCACATCTACCCACACCACCTCCATCTTCACACCGTCACTTGCAATCTCTCTCACACCACCACCACCTCCATCGCAGTTCAGTATGCGCGAATTCGATAAAGTTTCCGTTATTTAAAGGCTTGGGAAATGAGGACCCGAACCAATTTTGGTTTGTCATAAAGGCTGTATGGGAAGCTCAGGGCGTCACAGATGATCACATGAAGAAGGCGACGTTGGTTAGTGCTTTGCAGGATTGCGTGCTAACCTGGTACATCAAGTACTCTAATGATAACCAGGTAGCTACGTTAGCAGAGATCCAGACTGCGCTGAATAAAGAATTCAGTAGGCCTAAGTCTGAAGTACAGTCAATTGTGGGATTCAAGGAAATCGCGATGAAACCAGGTGAGACCCCTTGGGAGTTGGATCAGATTGAAGTGTAAAATCTGTGAAGCTAATATGAATTTAATGGATGGGCAACACCGCGAATGGTTCGTGGCTTCGCTCCTACCTCGCCTAACAGTTGCGTTGTTACAATAGAAGATTACGACTCATGCAGCAGCCTTGGAGATTGCATGAAATGCCAATGCGAGATCCGAATCTCTGGGTTCAATAGATTCATGTACAGTTGCAAAACCTTTGTCTTGAAATGCAAAGTCTGAAGCAGGATAGAACAGCTCGGCCAAAGGCGCGCGAAGAAGTTTGGTGCATAAAATGCAAGGGTCAGGGGCATGACAAGGATCACTGCCCAGTCTTCGCGAACTATGTTGTAGCAGGAGGACCAATGCCTCTACGACCAGAGGCTGTGGCAGGGCCAAGTGCAGGGCCTGCGCTATGGTGTGCTATATGTCAGGTAGCAAGGAAACATACAATTGATAATTGCCATTCGCTGCAAAAATTTGTGTAGACGCCGCAACAACTCTTTTGCAATTTTGTCAATCACTAGGCCATGACGAGTGCAATTGTCGAAGTTACGAATTGATGATGGACAGGACACCTGCATATAGGGTGCAGACAGAAACACAGCCTCCTGACCAAGGTGTTAGGGGAACGCGAGGTGAGTATCAGGGGCGCCACCGAGGCTGAGGGCAGCTGATTTGTTACAGTTGCGGAGGCCCAAGACACTATGTGAGGGACTTTCTAAATCCGACGCGATTTTCATGCCGCTACTGTACTCAGTTTGACCATGCCACTGAGGATTGCCGAATATTATTAGCTAAGATTCGCGAAAAGGGGGCGTAGCCTCTGCAACCGACGCAGAACTCTCAACAATGGATATCTCAGCTCTTGTTATGATGAAGAACGTAGCGACATGCGATACTTAGTGTGAATTGCATAATCTCATGAATCATCGAGTTTTTGAACGCAAATTGCGCCCGAGGCGCTCCACCTGCTGCAGGATGGGTGATCGTGGAACTGAGGGCCCGTGAACAACACCCTTTGTAGGTGATCAGCGAGTAGAAGATTTATAATGCTCAGATGGTTGTACAACGAGATTCTGCCATCGCCACTGAAAACGACGTGACTGACAAGAACAAGCGCATAGTCCAGGTTGTGGAGGAAGCATGTCAAATGGTCCCGGAGTTGGCCATTCCTAAGGATGAGCTGGTAGATGTGCGCATTCGCAAACTCGCTATGGGGGTGCGCGACACCCGCACAGAGTTGGCAAAGGTTCAGCTGGAGCTAAACCTCCAAATTGCAGAGTTGCAGTTGAAGGCCCAGCCTTCGACTCCACCGGAAGTCAAGGAGTAGCGCGCGACTGCTGTAACAGAGGCAATAACGACAATAGAAAGTGCAGTGCGGACTGCACAATGCTTTTCGAACAATCATTTGAAGTACTAACCAGCCTACAAGAAGACCCTACTGTGCAGAGGCTGGAAACAAAGGCGCGAGAGCTACAATAGCGCTACAACGAGGTAAAAGGGACAACGCGTACTGTCACCATCACACAGAGACTCGCGAAGCTGCAAGAGGCCAAGGCATTGAAGGAACAAGTAGATGCAGCTCAGCACAAAGAGGCAGTGCTGAAGGCGCGCTTGAAGCCTTGGTTGGACGAGGCCTACTTGATCACGACCTCCATTGAAGGCAAGCTAGCTAGTCTATAGGAGACTCAGCAGAAGCTTCAGGCTGACAGTGCAGGGCCAGCGACATAGCAGTTGGTCGAGGAGATAAAGCAGGCGGCCGCGTAGTGCACCGCCGAGGTAGCAGTCGTATAGGTCGAGCGGGGGGTCTTCGTGCCAAGATCTCTGCGCCTGCAGAGTGACTCAAGGGCGAGTCACCATGTTTGTGTTGGGGGCCTGTTGGGAACGGGTTCCCCCAAGAGTCAGTTTTGGGGCTAAAAGCCCATGTTTTGGGGCAAAAAGCCCAAATTTTGTAATAAAGATGTAAAGTCTCCACATTTTGTGGTCGCAGAGCATGAAGATGTCAAGAGTCGTAAAGGGTTGTCCGCCCTTGTTTTGTAAAGTCTCATGTCGATTGTAAAGATCTACCCATGGTTTGCGGACCATGGGATTGTATAAAAAGGGAGTCTTAGAAGAGTCTAAGGCAGTAAGGAGGGAAAAAGGGGAAGTAAGAAGGGAAGAGTTGGTGGGTAAGAAGTTCTAAGTGTTCTTGGGTCTTAGCATAGGTAGAGGCTCTGCAGCTGAGTGCGTAGAGGCCTAGGGTGGAAGTCCGCAGCTGAGTGCGCAGACCCCTGCAGCTGTGTGCGCAGGGTGGATAGAGTCTGTACTGAACTTGAGATATCAATAAAGAGAAGTATTCTGCAATCACTGTGTATTTTGTCTCTGTTTAATGCATCTGATTATATTATGTTACGATCTGGGTTTACATTATAATGCTTATTTGATGCGCGAATGTATTTGATTATATCTGTTAATTGAACGCAAGCAAGAATATAGGTTTACGCGAAGATAACTATAAATGCATGGTAGAGTAGGTAACACTTAAGATAACTTGGGAACTTATACTATACGTAGCCACAGAGGCGCGTAAGTGCTTGGACCTCTGGTTAGGGCTGCACGAAGATCAGTCGGGTACCTTCGTGGAGGTACTGAAGGACGGAAGAGAAGGAACATCGATAAGCCCTAAAGGCTTATCGATCTGCATGAAGGCAGGATCAGGAAGTGTAGATCGACATCATGACCATCTTAGGGTGCGGAAACTTGGTTCCTGCATCCCCCCATACTGCTTTGCGTGAGACTTCTGTCCGCACTTCACGGGCTAATGCCGAAAGGGCCAGTAGTGTAGGGATTTGCTTGGCTGACTAACACTAAACCTGGGTCAGGGCCCATCAAGCCAACAATGGAGGCAACTGCCCCCCATGTGGAGGGAACCCAACATAAGGATAGTTAGGATGTTGAAGAGGACCTTACCCACTAACATAAGGGCCAACCTACTATTCAACTGTCGGTGTAGGAGGAGGAGAAGGAGTAGGCTGAGAAGCACTCATAAGAGTAGTGCCAGATGGAATTCCCGAAGTGGAAGACATGGGGGATGTTCATAAACTCGAACATGCACCAGAGAAGGTACCAGATAAGGAATGATAACCTGGTGGGAGGGACGGGCCACCATACCATGCCTTTGGAAATATCCTCTATGTGTGTACAAAGTTGTGCACCCATAGGTCCTTTAGAAGTCCTTCTCTGATCCATTTGGCCTTACAATCCTGTAGGTGTTGCTGAGGGTTGGAACTCCCCCTGTACTTAGTAAATTTTTACGGATAGTCCTCTGAATACTCGAATATGACTCTCATTGTTGTCTTAATCTCCTATCCTTCCCTCAGATGGTTGCGGTGAGAACTCCACCACCTTAATGGTGTCGCTTGTAGGGAAACATGTAATAAGGGTACTTTGTGTTCTTCATTAAGAAAATTAGTAACAAAACCCATGCCATTGAAAATAGGAAATTCTCGTACCTTGGTACCAACCCAGTTGATATGATGGATCGTGGCGCAACGCCTTGTGTTGATCTCATGTCGACCCTACTGCTAGTCCTCCCATGTAGCCTCAAATCCAACCTTCGAGCTTTGAATAATCCTCCAGCTAACTGATCCTTCTGTTATCGGATTGATATAGTCTTCTCTTCTTCCCGCCGTCAACCGGAAAAGTTGATCCAACAACTCAGTTGCTTCTTTATCATCTGTCGACTCAGTAAACCTTGGCCCTTGGTAGGGGTCTAGAGGCTAGATCAATCTGAATCGTTGCACTTCAAAGGTCATCATCTCCTTTTTTAGATCAATTATCCCATAATTCTCAAAATCCTAGTATATTCCAAGCAATGTTGGATAGGGGTCTTTTTCCCTCATAATATCTATTACTTCAAAGTCAACATAGGTTTTCACCCCTACTATGTCAACTTCTACATCTTCTAGTCTTCCAACTGGGAGTATACAATATTGATTTTCCATGCATAGTTGAATAAGAAGGAACGCCAACTTAGGTCTTCCCAAGGCTTCCCAGGTTTTCGTTGGTAGTATATTCACATCTGAGCCCATGTCTAACATTGTATCCTTAATCAGGAAACCTGCAATTTGCACATTGATCAAGAACTCCATCCTTGTTCTCTTCTTATTCTTGCGCACCCTCCGAGAGTGTCTTTTAGGCAAGTTAGCGAAAATGAACCCTTCCTCAGCCACCTAATCCTTGATGACAACTTTAAGACTTTCCCACAACTGTCCAAGCATCTGACCATCATTCACAATCTATAGAAATAGCCTGAACCATTCCATTATGGGTTGATTATTGAGTTGCAATAGGTCTGGGCTCCTAGATTTTGAAAATCTATGTTGTTCCCCTTGGGGCTCTCTACTCAAGTCAACTTGTTAAAAGTCCCCATGACTTCCTTGTAGTACTGCTCATGTTGATCAAAATCGTATGAACGCCTTGGTGAGGCCGAATTTATAACTTTTCGCTATTTAAATGTCCCATAGTAAGCTCTAGTCTTCTTTCCTCCCTGGGTGACTATATTAATGTTTGAGAGGGGAGCTGTCTCAAGCACACTTGGTTCAATGTTAATTAAATTTTCTCCCCTTTGGCGGTTGTGCTCTTCCCATATGACAATCAAATTTGGACAATCTTCTGTTCCATGTGTGTTGACCCTGCACTAGGAGCACCCTGGTCTTCTGGGTAGCGAACAATATCTTGCAACATACCCCTCTTGATCACAATTGTAGCAATGGATCGAGCCTCTGCTTCCCATTCACCCCTCCCCCTTGTTCCTCCACCTCCTCATCCTAGAGGTCTCTCATTAATCTAATAAGTAGATCGATCTAATTGATCTACTAAGGCATCTAACACTCTACATTGATCAACGTGGTGAGTTGGCGAGCCAAAAAATTCACAAAAAGTGTTGTTTGGAACATTGGAATACTTCTGTAGAATTAGACAGAGGCGAGGGAGATGTCCATGTGTTCTGCATATTTCATAATACTCGATTGGTGTTGTTGTTAGGTCCCTATAATACTAGTGTATTCCCTTATTATTATTGTCATTGTAGCTCCTTATTCTTATTGTTGTGCCCATGTTGTCCCCATATTGTTATTATTGTGCCCCATAGAAGCCCACTATTGTTATTGTTGTGCCCTTACATTATTATTGTTATGTCGGCTCTGATTATATCCCCTTAAACTCCTATATATAGAAAGAAGGTCTTGTCATTTGTATCATCCAAGAATTGTTCATTTGTGTAATGTAAAGGAGGTTTCCCCCTCGAAGAGGCTACTTTTGAAGTCGTTGATCTATATCATTCTTCTATTTTGTGAGTTGGTTGCATAACAATTGGTATCATAGCTTTGGATTCTAGGGTTTCATTGCTTCAAACAAGTCCTCGTGGCATTTTTGCTATAACTTTTTTTTCGAAGCTTCAGAAGCTGAAATTAAAACCCATTTGAGCCGAAATCGTGATGAACCTCAGGACCGAATTTCAGATATTGTCTCGCTATATTTTTGGAGATATGAATTGAGGAAGTTAGGGTTTTTGTAGGCTCTCGAATTCGATCTCAAACAAGTCACCTTAGTCTAAAGGTCGAAACAGTGACACGTGGCACTTCGTACAAGTTTACTCTGCTGAACTAGTCTATAATTAGGTCATTGTGGGAGATTTGACATAACTCTTTCTTGGAGAATCCAATCTGGATCAGACTTGTGGGGTTGGAAAGAGGACGCAGAGGGCTATCACAGGATGAAATTTTAGACCTTGGAGATCTGAAATTACAGATATACAACAGATTCAATATCGAGCTCCTACAAAGAGAAAAAAAGGTGTGTAGTCTTTTTTAAAAATTGCATAAGTTTGGTTTGAAAAAATTGTTTGAAGTGATTCAAAGGGCACAGTGAAGCATATTTATTATTAATTGATGCCCCGAAGAAAGAAAATGGAAACACCTAGTAAGTAACCTAAAATATCTAGCATGACTCATGAATAAGAGGAAGAAATGCAACATGATATATCAAAATTACGAGACCAAGCACAACAAATTTCACTCTCAGAAAAAGTAACAAAAAGCTAAGATGGATGGTTTAAAGAAAGGCATGGAAGTTAAGATGAATGGTGTGGAAGCTAAGATGGATGGCGTGGAAGCTAATATGGATGGTGTGGAAGCTAAGATGAATGTTGTGGAAGCTAAGATGGATGGTTTAGAAGTAAACATTGAAGATTTGAAGAAAGACATGGAAGGTTTTAAAGGAGGTTTGGAAAATTTGCTATAAGAAATGCTTCATAATGGTGAAAAGGTAGTAGAGGAAACTCATGATGAGAACAAAAGAAATGTTAGTCATGATTTCATAGACTCTAATGTTAGATTGAAGACCCACCATGTTCCAAAGATTGATATGAGGAAGTTTGATGGCAAGGATCCCGTAACATGGATACTACAGATGGAGCAATATTTCGATCTCCATAATGTGCAAAACACACAAAAGGTACACATTGCAACTTTATGTTTGGAACCCAATTAGTTTGTATGGTATTGATGGCTTTGCTCTCATAAACAAATTGTCACTTGGGCAATTTTTACGGAAGAAATGAGAGCACATTATGGGGATACATAAAGTAACACATTTTTAAGCCAATTGATAAATTTCAAACAAAAGGGTTCAATGGTGGAGTACACTGAGGACTTCCAAAAAATTGAATATAAGGGTAAAAGATATTCCAGAGGAGCATAGGATTGATGTGTTCATAGGGACTTTAAAGGATAACATCCAACATGAGGTTCACATTTGGGGACCTGATTCATTGTAGAAGGCATTCAGGTTGGCAAGAAAAATGGAAAGCAAAATTATGGCAACCAAGAAGCCTACCACTCACAACTATAAAGATCGAAGTGTTGTTGCCCCTAGCCTTCTACAACCTACAAGGTTGACACCACAATAATTGGAAGAAAAAAGAGAAAAAGGGCTTTGTTACTATTGTGATAGCAAATACACTAAAGGTCATAAGTGTGTTGAGAATAAATTATTTTACATAGATTGTGAAGAGGAGGAAGAAAAGGAACAAGAAACATCAAAAGAAGAGGATATACACTAGGAACAAACCCTAAAGAAAGAAGAAATGAATCTAACCATATCTTGTCATGCATTGGCTGGAATTACCACTCCTCAAATTATCTTAGAGTTTCAAGTGATGGTTGCAAATGGAGGAACCACAGATTGCTCTGGAAAGTACCATAATATCAAGCTATCCATGGGAGAATATGTGTTGAATAGTCCAATGCTTTCCATTCCAATGGGTGGTGCTGATCTTGTACTAGGAGGCCAATGGCTACATTCTTTGGGTACAATAGCTTTTAATTTTCAAGAACTTTTATTGATTTTTTTCCAGAAGGAAAGGAAGTTGACTTAAGGGGTATTGCAGGGAAACCAGCAAAGATAATAAGCTATAACGGCATGAAAAGACTTCTAAAGAAAGAAAAACGTGGCGTAATTGCACAATTATGTTCACTAAAGGTTCCCACATCGAAATCATCTATTTCTCCAGATCTCCAAAAATTCATGGATATTCATTCCAAGGTATTTGAGACTCCCAAATGCTTCCCACCTATTCGTGATCATGATCATGCTATTAATTTGATTCCAAGAAGTGTTCCTCCAAACATTAGGCCTTACAGATATCCATATGCCCAAAAGAGTGAAATTGAACGTATCGTTGCAGAAATGCTAGAGGCTGGTATAATTCAACCTAGTCAAAGTTCTTTCTCTACTCCAGTAGTATTGGCGCACAAGAAGGATGGATCATGGCACACGTGTCCGAATTATAGGGAGATAAACAAGATCACTATTAAAGATAAATTTCCCATTCATGTCATTGATGACTTATTGGATGAATTGCATGGAGCAATTTACTTCACCAAATTGGACCTTCATTCAAGATATCATCAAATCAGAATGAAGACTGAAGACATTTTGAAAACATCATTCAGAACCCATGAGGGTCATTATGAATTTTTTGGTCATGCATTTTGGCCTTACCAATGCACCTTCTACATTTCAAGGTTTGATGAATTCCATTTTCAAACCCTTCCTTAGAAAATTTGTGTTAGTATTTTTTGATGATATACTAATCTACAACAAGTCTTGGAAGGATCATGTTCAACATGTTAATAGAGTGCTCATACTATTGGAGGAGAAATAATTATATGAGAAAACCTCCAAATGTTTCTTTGGAGTACAAGAGGTGGAATATTTGGGTCATATTGTATCTCATGAAGGTGTTAAGGTATACCCTAGCAAAATTAAAGCCATTAAGGAATGGAAAATCCCCACATCCATAAAGCATCTGCGAGAATTTCTCGGGTTGCCAGAGAATTATCGCAAGTTTGTTAAGAATTATGGGAGAATAGTAGCACCTCTAAAAAAATTAGTGAAGAAAGATGCATTTTCTTGGACTCCAGAAGTTACGAAAGCCTTTGAACATCTTAAAGAGGCAATGTGCCAAGCACCGATCTTAGTTACGCCATACTTCACAAAAACCTTTATTGTGGAATGTGATGCCTCAGGAAATGGAATTGATGTTGTTTTAATGCAATAAGAAAGACCCATTGCTTTTGAAAGTCGTCCAATCAAAGAAAAGTATTTACACAAAGCTATTTATGAGAAGGAAATGTTGGCAATACTACATGCACTTAAGAAATGACGACCTTACATAATGGGAATACACTTCAAGGTAAAAACGGATCATGATAGTCTTAAATACTTTTTAGAACAAAGATTATCTTCAGAAGAGCAACAAAAATGGGTCACAAAGATGTTGGGTTATGACTTTGAAATCATCTACAAAAAAGGGAAGCAAAATGTTGTTGTAGATGCACTCTTAAGAAAGGATGAGGATGTGGAAGCATTACTTTGTGCCATTTATATTATCCAACCAAATTGGATAAATGAAGCAAGGGAGGAATGGAAGAATGACAAAGAAGTGTGGGAACTCATTCAAAAGTTGTAGCAAGATCCCAGTACATCTGATACATTTAGCTTGGAAAATGATTCGTTATGGTACAAAGATCTCTTATACCTCTGTAAGAATTCCCAACTCAAACAAAAGATTCTTCTGAAATTGCACACTTGTCCCTTAGGAGGGCATTCAAGATTTTTAAAAACTTACCACAGGGTTAAGAAGGATTTTTTTTTGGGATGGCCTTAAATTTGATATTCAAAAGTTTGTGGCAGAATGTTTGGTTTGCCAACAAAATAAAGTTGAGACGAATAAGACCTCAGGTCTATTACAACCTTTATCCATTCCAAGTCAACGTTGGGAAGGGGTTTCAATGGATTTTATGACAGGTTTACCGAAGTCCGAAGGAAAGAGTGTCATCATGGTGGTAGTTGATAGGCTTACCAAGTATGCACACTTTTGTGCATTATCTCATCCATTTAAAGCCAATACAATTGCTACTACATTTATGGAAACAATTCAAAAGCTACATGGAAACCCAAAGATTATTGTAAGCGACAAATATCCTATTTTCACTGGAAATTTTTGGACATAATTATTTTCTTGTCTGGGTACTCAGTTAGCTCATAGCTCATCTTATCATCCTCAATCTGATGGGCAAACTAAGATAGTGAACAAATGTTTGGAAGGATATCTTCGTTGCTTTGTATCTGATAAACAAACACAATGGGTCAAATGGTTGCTTTTGGCTGAATGGTGGTAAACACTTTCTTCCATACTGCAGCAAAAATGACCCCATTTATGACACTTTATGGATATCATCCACCATCCATCACATCATATTTAAGAGAAAATTATAAGGTTCAAGCAGTGGAAGATCACATCAAGCATCAACAAAAAGTTCTCCAACTCTTAAAGGATAACCTGACTTTGGCACAAAATAGAATGAAACAACAGGCAGATCAACATTGCAACGAAAGAAGTTTTGATGTAGGTGACTGGATATTTCTATGACTACAACCACACAAACAAATGTCCCTCAAGCAAGCTAAGAAAAATAATAAATTATCACCAAAGTATTATGGTCCGTACAAGGTGTTGCAAAAGATTTGTACTATGGCATACAAATTGGAACTTCCTGCATCTTCCTGAGTGCACCCAGTTTTCCATGTTTCATGCTTAAAGAAGGTTATAGGTGATAAGCTCCCAGTTCAAACAATATTTCCAGAACTTGACAAGGAAGGAAAAATCATATTGGAACCTGAAGCAGTCACTGAAACAAGAATTCAACAGCTACGAAATCAATCAATTTCAAAGTATCTCATCAAGTGGAAGAACTTGCCCGCTTAAGATTGCACATGGGAGGGTGAGAATTTTATACATAAGGATCCAGAACTACTCAAGCGTTGAGGACAACACTTTTTTGAAGGAGATGGGCATGCTAGGTCCCTATAATACTAGTCTATTCCCTTATTATTATTGTCATTGTAGCCCCTTATTGTTATTGTTGTGCCCATGTTGTCCCCATATTGTTATTATTGTGCCCCATAGAAGCCCACTATTGTTACTATTGTGCCCTTACATTATTATTGTTATGTTGGCTTTGATTATATTGTGGCCCCTTAGACTCCTATATATAGAAGGGAGGTCTTGCCATTTGTATCATCCAAGAATTGTTCATTTTTGTAATGTAGAGGAGGTTGCCCCCTCGAAGAGGCTACTTTTGAAGTCGTTGATCTATCTCATTCTTCTATTTTGTGAGCTGGTTGCATAACAGTTGCACTCTGCTGGTTTGGAAACGCATGGAATTGAGTGCGTCCTGTATATATACCTTGCGTACCAATCTGCACAACTCTAGCAGCAAGTAAAAATGTGGACGACCTCGCTGACATGGGGTGAGTGTTCAGGCCTTGCAACCTTGGGCACTCCATGGCATGATGCCCCTCAATATGGAAGTTGGTACACCATACATGCGGTCGTGCAAGTCACGCTGGTTGTAGGTCCCTTAACTTCTCTGTCAGATTTGCGATCTAATGCTGTAGTCCCAAAATAGAGGGGTCGTGGGAGGCTGCCCCTCCCCGGTGCTCATGTGGGTATTCGGCCATAGCCTCAATTCTAGTTGCTTGCTCCAAGGCATCTTGCAAAGTATCAATATTTTTTTAAGTCAATGATGTACGAGTAAGTGGTAACAATGCTTTAATGAACAAATCCCGTTGATGATTGGGGTCAATTAGGTAGCTCAAATTACCAATCGCATCTTTAAACCTCTGCATTAGCTCCCGAGCAATTTCTCCTTCCTGTTGCTTGATTTCCCATAACTCAGACAAACCTTGTTGGTTTGGTATGGGGAAGCTTAAATTCCTGAACAAATCCCTGTTTAACTTCATTTACCGTTGGATCTTGTTGTAATGCAGACCATTTGATGAGCCATCTTAATACTCTCTCTCGAAGTGTGGTTTGAAATTCAATCAACTTTGTAGCATCTGGAGTCTTGTGAGCCCTCTAGATAGCTTCACATAGGTACCAATGTTGCTCTACGTCCTCATTTCCCCTACCCAAGAACTCAGGATATCGGGTAAAGGATCCCACCATGTTTGATTGAACTTGTGGGATGAGTATAAATCCTTGAGAATCAGGTTGTGAAAGTCCTTGGAGACCTGCACCAATGTTACTATTTCTACTGCTAGTGATGCCGATTTTGTAGGTGGAATGCACATTATGAACCTTTATAACATTAATTAACTTAGACAAAAACTGATTAGTGTTGTAATAAAGTACCAGGGGAAGGTTAGGGGAGGTACTACCTGCGCTGCTAAGCAGCGAATCGCTACTTGTGGAAGACACATCATTTTTGGAAAACATTCTTCTCAAGGCGAAGTGCATGTCATCATCCGGGCCTTCCTCAGGGCCTATGAAGCCCATTTCAATTGGTGTTCCCATTTTTGCTAGCGAGGTGGAGCCTCTACTGCTTCTCTGGCCTTCTGTCTCTAAAGTTATCTTGACTGCTCCTAGTTGACCAACTTCCCTTCTAGCTTTATCCCCATTATTCTGAAACTTCAATTGACTTATTTCTCTTCCTCGTTCCTATGGACTACCTAGCACAACTCCTGCTTGGTCTAGCTCTCTTCGCCTTTTATCAATCTCCTGTAAAGCTTGTAGAGCTCTCTCCCGCCATTCTTCAACTATCCTCCCTCTCCTTCATGCCCTCAAATCTCTGGCCTTTTGAAAGTCATCCACACCCATTCTTCAATATTTTCATAGCTTCTAGTCATGTAACATCCCTCCCCTTAGGTCCTTCCCCCAGTACCGGGGCTTTAAGCTGCCATGGGCAGGTTTTGGAATACCAACAAATTCTCTTCTACCATAAAAACCTTAACCCACAATGGAATTTCCTTCAACAGTCTTCCACGCAACCCTGATTTGAACATAATCTCAACCTTAAAGAAGGACTGATGACCCTCCGCATCGAACTCAATAATATATCCCTCTAATGTAGCCTGCACCCAAAAACCTACAACTCGCGTCAAATCCGTGTCAAATCGATGTATCTCAACAAGGTCTGCTTGAGTCTAGGTACGAAGAGATCGTCTCTATCCATTGATCTTTCCCTTTATTTGCAATCTCTGCAACCAATTGTAGAGCTCCTCTGGGAACTTGCACCAGAAAATCTCATATTGATAACTTGCAGGTTCCACATACATGATTTCTTCTTTCAGCCGCTTTGCACCCCCATGATGAAGTTAAGCTTGTTGAGAAGCAAACCACCCTACTTGTTCATGCCACCAATCTTGCAGTTCCTTAAATATTCTTGATACCATATTCCAGACTCTTTTGGAAAATTTCAAGTCCCAACAACGAAACCATTTGTTGGCGGAAAAATGATGAATGGGTTGAGACCTCGAGTTCAGGCACAAGGGCCAACAAAGGCTTCGTCGTAGTCTAACACAATGCCGACATTTTCACCTTACTTCAAGAGAATAAGGCATCTCACCCGAGGCGTGCCGTGAACTTAATTAGTTAAGAGCTGGAATCCGATATCGGGATGAACCACATGGAGGTTATCAATATGCAATAAACTCATAAATAAAACATTTAGAAATCCATTCATAACATCTCAAGCCTTCAAGGAGAAGGTATGTTGTGCATGTACACTCATATTACATTTTTTTTAAAAGCCACATAAAGTCATAGACAGAGGTTCTCATATATCCCTGTAACTCCTTCTTTCTATTAATTTCCACAACATTACAACAATATATCTAGCTTGAAGGCCTTAATGACATAACATAAAACTAGCATGATAGAACAATACATAAGCAAGACAATATAGAACAATGCAGATTCGAAAGGCTGCGCAACAACATTTCGGTATCCTCCTTGCCTCTCCTCCTCCTTTCGACTTTTCCCCTCAACCTTCTTAAACCCTGCACTCACTTGGACTGCTACTTCTCCCTCAGATGCTCCGCCTTTTCTTTTTCAGCTGCCTCTGCTTCCTCGACTGTCAGCATTCTGCTAAGCTCGGTTGTGACTGCTTATTCCTTTACAACTGCTAGTCTTTGGTGGGTCCCTTTTCCATCTCTAACTATCTTCTCCGCGACTTCCCAACAATTACCTTTGGAAAAACGTGGTTAGCCTCCAAACATGTCAAAACTTGGTTCTCAAAATGAAGCACCCAACAATTATGTAAAGTATGTGATCTAAGGTTCAAATCCCCTTGATTTAGCCCATAAGCCATGTGTTGGGGTGCATGTTTTTTCACCCAGAGGTTATAGTGGCAAGAGTTAAAATTGACCTTGTGTCATGCAAGTACAAGCCTGACCCAATTGCCAATTCCTCTAGTCATAAAAACAAAAATACAAAGAAGTGGGTTGTCCACACAACCCCCAAAAGCAAAAGCAAAATTCAAAATCTAAGTTACCACAAGCCAAAAAGAAGCCATCCTAGAGTTAGACTCACTAGAAAGTACAAAAAATAGGGGTTGCTTATGCTAAAACATTCCATCAAAATTCCAAAGTCACACACATAACCATAAAAGTCCTGCATTAGAGTATAAAAGCACTAAATCATGATCATTATGACTATAGGAGTACCCTGGTAATAACCATAAAAAATCTTCCCCCAACTTATAACTTGAGGATTAACATTAATAAGCTCAATAAAATCCCATCCATCAATAAAAACCTCAAAAAATTTGAACTCCTTTAATATCAATACAAATTACCCATTCACTACAATAATCCAAAAATATAATTACATATGTTTTAACTTCACTTCTACTACTTTCTTTATATTTTATTTTATCAATTATCTCAGTGTAAAAATTTAATTAAAATCCACATTCACAATTAAAAATTTCATATTTCAATATACAATCTCTCTTAACCTAAATACTTTTTGAAAAATTCCAAATTTCAATACGCAAGTAATCTTTATCAAACACAAATACTTAGAACAAATTCCAAATTTCAATATGCAAGAAATCTTTCCCTAACATAAATACATTGCAGAACACTCAATTTGCTATTTTAACTTAAATAGTAACCTAGTGCAAAAATTCCAAATTTCAATATGCAAGCAATCTTTCTATAACATAGATACCTTGCACAACACTCAATTTGCTATTTTAACTTAACTAATAACCTAGGTACCTTGGATAACACCTTTTTCCCCCTTTGAAAAGGTGGGTTGCCTTGCACAACACTTTAAAGACCTATATAATAAAAGGTTATGACTTCCACTTTCCCACGTTTAAAAATAATTAGCATGGTAACTATTTTTTATGCATTCAATTTGTGTAAAAAAGAATAAAGGAAAAATTTTTATCGAGCCGGTCAAACGCAGGTCGAATCGCTACGAACTTGGGTTGGTGTGTGCGAAAATTGGACCCAAAATACGCGCACCGGTCAAACGCACGCTACACGTTGAAAGCAAAGCACACAGGGCTCTGCCAATTTCAGCGGAGGCCTGAGTCTTGCGAGATTCGGACTCGAAATCTCTATGAAGAGTGAAATGGACACCAGTTGCTTTGCGCCCAAGCTGCGCATGCCCGATTGCAGATATAAAGGATTCTGCTAACAATTCTCGTTCTGCAATTTCTGCATCTGGAGTCGTCCAGAAAACCGGCCTTTATGACGCCCGGTATTTCATTTCTGCTAATATGATTTAGAATTTCAATCCTCGAATTATGTTTTTTTAGCTTGAGACGTTGGGAGGCAAAAGTCAGTAGGAAGGCTACGGGAATCAGAAATGCCTACATTTTCCGCCTTCGCACTTGACAGATTGATAGAACCCAGTGTTAATGACAAGACTCTTTCGGATAAAGAACAAAAGAATCCGTCAAGAAATGGAAAGGCGACTCCCCTTCCGGCTTTTGCTTCACCGACTCTGTACACTACGCCGCAATCTACCGCCATTCCTTACGTTTCCCCGTCTTTAACCGCATCTCCTTATGTTATCAATCATAAAAGACGCCGACCTCCCCCTTCCGCTGTGCAGAAATTTGAAGCCAAAGATGCTCCCCGCCAAAATGGTTTTCATGTTGTTAACGGAGCTCAAGAATGTGACAATGAAAGCAGGGTGAACGATGAAAATAGGGCAACTGGAGAAATTAGTGTCCAGGATGAAAATTTGGTAAACGGAGAACTTAGGGTTCGGGATGAAAACAGGGTTAATGGAGAAATTATTGTTCCAGATGGAAACAAGCTTATAGGAAAAGGCGTTCTAAGAGAAAATAATTCTGTAAACCAGGAAGCCAAGGGAGTTTTGAGCGAAACTGATTTGAAATTCTCTCACGTGACTGAAAACACACTGGTGAAAATAGAAAATAAGGGATTAAAAGGGGGGGAAGTCAAGGGCTTGTTGAAGGAAATTGATTTGCAATGCGGCCGAGTCTGCGAGAAAACGTCTGTTGAAGCCGGAAATAAATTGAAGTTGTATTCGTCACCGGGGGCTTTTTCGATTCCAAGAGAGTATTTGACCTCAAACGAAACGTCGATGGAGTTTGTTTCAGCCAATGGTAGAGATGGCAACAGGACGATTACAGTTCCAGGTAGGAATGAAGATGAGACCATAGGCGGACTAAATGAAGTTAATGACTATAATTTGGCAGAAGGTGAAGACTGCTCGGAAAGTAATGCAGAGGAAGTGTTTCAGAGGTCTCCAGGTGATGCTGATTGTACTCCAAGGACAACTCGAAGTGTGTTTTTTGATGCCGAGGATGGTGAGGAACCTTCTCCGATAAGCTTTTTGCATTGTTTTATCATCGAAAATTCGTTTGTAAATCCATCTTATTGCCGTGGATACTATTCAAAGTTGAAATCTGAAATACTAGAAATGAAAAACCGAGTTGACATTGCTGAGTAAATTGTTAACTATTGAAAACTATCTCAGTGAAGACTTATGTTTGCTTTCTTTGTTTTGTTTTTTTCGTCCAGTTTCTGAATATTACTGACAAAACATTTCATAAGCAATTTGATCCACTGATCCTTTTGTTATGCCTGTCTCAAAGTGATATTTGAAATCGTCTTCTACTTACTTGCATCTGGGATAACGAAGTCTGAAGCAAACCTAAATTTATACTTGCCAATTCTGCTGCCCATGAAGGAGAGAATGCTGCTATAAAATGTGTCTTCTTTGAAGTAATCTCTGTAGCAGTTAACCGAGTATTTCTGAAAGACATGCCATTTGCCATTCTTCACAGTGAATGGCTTATATCTTATAAAGGCTCCGCAACTGTGATTCATGATTGGCCACCATTGACGTATGTTTCAATCTAATCTGTCTTTCCATCTTTCAGATCTCTCCACTGAATATATGTCACTGCAAAGTCAGACCTCAGAGAGCTACAGCTCAAGGATGCAATTTGAAATTGATGCGTTGAGATCAAAAATGTATATAGAGATAGAAAGAAGCACGAGGGCCGAAGAAGCTTTATCTCTCTGGCAGAATTGGTGGCAAGAAATGTTAGAGAAGTTTTCATTGATTGGGCTGTCATTGCCATCAATTGAAATCAGTGCATCATCTCAAGGAGAGAAAGCAAGGCTAGCAGACTTCGCTGATGATGTCTGTGGACAGCTTGCAGTTGCAAGGATGGTGGCACAAGCAGTTGGGAGGGGTTCACTGAGAGCAGAACTAGATCAAGAGATGAAGATGCTGATTGATAGTAAAGACTTTGAGATTTCAAGGCTGCGCGATAAACTCCAGTATTATGAATTGGTCAATCGGGAAATGTCTCAAAGAAATCAAGAAGCAATAGGTAAGACTGGCATTTATTCCATGGGTTTTGTTTTTTTAGACAGTTGTTATTTAAATCTTTCTCCACTACTGATGTAGGACTTTCAAGTAGTGCCTTTTACGGATGCTTCTGAGTTACCTGTCTTTTGGTGATCGAATTGTATTATTTAATAAGCATTTCTTGCTCTAATATATGTCTGTAGTACTGTCCTCTTTAATCATAACGTGCAAAGAGCAGCAACATTAATTGTTGGATTATTTCTATTTTGCACTTCTAGAACTTGGACGCAGACGCCGGCGAGCACAGAAGAAAAAGCAGAAATGGATTTGGAGTTCTATTGGCATATCAGTTGCTGTTGGCACCATAGCTGTAGCATACACTTACATTCCATGGGCTGAAATAAAAGATTGGGCATTTTCAATGCGCACACAATCTGACATCCATGGAACAACACCTGATCCTGAGATATAATCATTATGTTTTGCAGGACGAGGTGGGGTGAGTGCTCATTTCAGATTTTGGTAATTAGGTCATTTATTCACTAGAGGAATATTTTTTTGGACAATTTCAAACCATATTTTTTAACTAGTTAGATAATCAGCAATATGTATTGTTGGACTTCAGATTCATTGTATGAGGATATAAAAACAATAGAGTCTTGAACAAAGCAAGTCCAATGAATGAAGGGAAGAATCCTCTGGTCCTCCTTTTTTATTCCTTGATTCGGTTGTCCAAAGCAAGAGTGTATAAAACGAACTACATATAAGTTTTTGTTTCTTCTAATCTGTTAATGTTTTCACAAATTCGTAAACTGTAACTGCGGAGACAATTCTTATGTCAAAGGTTCTATTCAGTGGAAGTCCTCAATGACAGAATAAAATTCATAAGTAATATTATAGAACACTATCTATTGGAACATGCATTTGCCATGTTGTGTTGCACAAACCATTTCTTGACCATTCCAAATACATATCTGATTCACTGTTGACTAATACTCCTTGATGCTCTTCTTCTTGTATTTGGCCCTTATTTATCCTTCTTCAATTGAGTGATCTTCAAGCTGCCTCTTCTTGTCATCTTAGTTCTGATTCCATGTTGAGAAATCTAGGACAGCTAGATTAGGGTGAATTTCTCTTTACATTGATAACTGCTTGTGATGTTCATTACTTCAACTTGTAGTATTTATAATTAGCTTCTTCTTCTCTTGATTATTATAACGTTCTTATCATCAAACAACTACCAAACTATGAAGATCAATAACACAAGTGGACACAGGATATAGGCTGCTAGCCAGGGCCAAAACTTCTCCTAGAGAGGAAACCCACAAGAATTCTTCTTTTATAGAATCTTCAAATGATGAATTCCAAGAATTTTAGACCCAAAACAAAGACCCCTCCAAGACCAAGTCAACCTTCCTTCTTGATGAGCTTCCTTGCACAACTTCCAACAACAAATTTCGACCTTCCAGCGACTTTGATCCTCTGCAATAATTTCGGTCTTCACTGCAGGTTTGCAATTTTCGATCCCTCTTGCAACGTAGCTTCAACTTTGCACGTGTGGGATGAAGAGGCTCTTTTAGGCGTCCTTTCTCCTTCGCTTGGATTGATTCTTTTTCCTTGACAAATAGATGAAGTGTCTTGCCTTTTGATCACAGATCTCAGCTTTCCTTGGAGATCTGAAATTTTGTCGTTGATGCTGCAGAAACCCTAGCTTCCCTTTTGCACGTGTGAGAGGGATTGACCCAAAAACTTCGATTTTTGTTGTCTTCTAGTCTTTGACTTACTCTTCGCCTCCTTTTTTTCTGTTCTTCTTGTTATGATTGAACTTGCTTGGATGAATTCCTCAAATGGGGTCGAGTTCCTTCTTATATATAGGCTTCTTGTGAGGCTCGAATAGCCCTAATGAGGCTGACTTGGTCCTGGAGGGAGATCTTTGACAACTTTTGACTTAAAATAAATTCTGACTTTATACAAAATGCCCAAATAGGCTCTAATACATATGACAATGACTTTTTTGACTTTATGACAAATTCTAGAAGCACACAAACCCATGGGCATGAAACCCATGCTATAAAAATAACAATAATAATTTTCTTTTCTCTTTACATCAAATATATAAAATCAGTAGTACATAGAATATTATGAGGACCGAACCTAGTTACAAATTTCAATAGACAGAACAAGAAGGCATGCACCTCTCCTTAAGACATGCCTCCTCTTAGAATAGGTAACCTCATGCAAAAAACACCTAATCTAAGGCTACTCTAAATGTGGAACAGCAGTTCTCTCACTGCGACAGTAGAACCTAATCTAAAACTGAAAAGGCATCAATTTTGATTTTATAACAGCATCTAAAATTAGAGCTATGCTATGGCTGGCACAAGCATACCTACAGCATGCATGCACGTTCGACCTCACTGTCCATATATTCTGCTGCTGTGCCTAGGTAATGTTGCTTCTATCCATGCTCAAGATGCCTTCCCTGCTGTGCACAGACCCCGAGCCTTGGATCTGCAGTAGCCCGCGATCTCTGCTTAACCACCTCTGCTGGGGGAAGAGCAGTGACCAAGAAATCACAGGTAAAACTATAAGATTCTTGCTACCCCCTTTAAAATCTTTTGGCCTGTTTCTCAACCCTCCCCACCTTGCTATATACTGCAACCCCTTGTTATATATTCATCCCTTTGATATCTTCTGTAGTTCCTACAACAAAATTTAGCAACCCCAAATGATTTTAATTCCCAAGCATCAAGGGGCCGGACTTCTGCAACTCAGTAAGGCTATCCATTGTCACCACACTAGCTCTTCCTCTCACATTTGGTAGGCTCTTCTCCAACTCAGGGGAGGCTTCCCTAAAGGGTAAGATATCTAAGGCTATAGAGTGGGGGCACAAGGTGATTTAGTGAAGAGTTAGCCTAAGCAAAATGGGTGGTAGTAATCTAATGGACTAATGTGTGTGTGAGAGGGGAAAGATGGAGGGAAATCCAAACACCAAGTGTCTAATCAAACCTGGGCAGATGGAGTCAAGGAAGCATAGATTAAAGAATGCAACTACATAAAAATGTAAGGCAATAGGGTTTGATATGCATGCTTTAAATCAGTCTTAGCTTGCTGATTTATATAGCAGAAAATTACCTTTTTAGGCTAAGGGTGCCATACTTAAACATTTTGTTAAAATTGGCAACTAGGGCCAAACTCCATGTGGGTCATCTTATTAATGGAAGTTGATATTTTTCTTGGATCCCTCTCATCAAGAGGTGTAGGATTGATCTAAAGATCATTCGATTCCGATAAGTATTCATGGAGATATGAATTTATTTGTGTTATGGGACAATTCGTCAAGGTCGGCCAAAAACCAAATAAACCCTGCTTGTGTTCAACGTTTTAGTATAAATAGAGGTGGCATTCAAGTCATTTCAACACACTTGGGATCTCTTCCTCTCTATTTGTCTTTGGGTTTTAGTAGGAGGAGAGATCTTAAGGGATAACGTTGTCCTAATCCAGAGGGTAGACGCCGGAACTACCGAGAATTGCCAGAACTGTTGGAACTGTCGGGAAAAGCCGAGAATAGCTGGAATTGCTGGAACTGCCGCGAAAAGTCGGAACTGCTAGAATTGCCGCGAAAAGTCGGAACTGCTAGAACTGCCGGGAATAGCCAGAACTATCGGGAAAAGCCGGAATTGCGGGGAAAAGCCGGAATTGCCAAGAAAAGCTGGAACTGTCGGGAAAAGCCGGAACTGCTAGGAAAAGCCGGAACTGCCGGGAATAGCCGGAACTGTCGGAACAATCGGGAAAGCTGACGCAGAGGGCAGAAGCTGGAACTACCGGGACAAGCCGAAACTGCCGAAATTGTCAGAATAGCCGTAACTGGCGGGAACAACCAGAATTGCCGGAACTGCCGGAACAAGTAGGAAAGCTAACGTAGAGGGTAGAGGTCAGAACTGTCGGGAATAGCTGGAATTGCTGGAACTGCTAGGAACAGCTGGAATTGCCAGAACTGCTAGGAACAACCGGAATTGTCCGGAACAACGGGAATTGTCGGGAACAACCGGAACTGTCGGGAACAGCGGGAATAGCCGGAACTGCCGAGAACTACCGGAACAGCTAGAGCATCTGTCTTTGAAGGAGAGCAGCATGCAAGGAACAACTAACTAACATTGGGACAGTTGTATGGTACTTAGTAGCAAATACACCAAGCATGCAATGTTACAGCTAGCATGCAAGGGACAACTAGCATGCAACAACAAGCATGCTAAGGACAACAAGCAAGCAAGATGCAGCCAACACATAGGTCAGTATGGCTACATGGTGTAGCAATGGCACATAATGCAATACAGTGATGGGTACAATCATGATTAATGAAGCGTGATGAGATGCAACATAGTGATGATGGGTGCAACATGGTGCAGCGCGGTGAGGTGCAGCATGATGACGAAATACAGCACAACGTTAGGTGAAGGAGTTACCTTGGAGAATCTGTTGAAGCAGCATGTCTTCAACTGATCTCATGTATCATCTTCTTAGAGATGATCTTTGCTCTTATCTAATAAGTCAAAGTGTTGACTTCTGTTGTAAACGTACTATCTCTCTCTCTCTCTGTTGAACTATTGAAGAACATATAAGAAGAATTGATCAAGGGTTTCCCCACATTGGGGTTTGTCCCTGGCATCTTGTGTCCATAAGGGCCTTAGTGTGGTGTACAAATGAAGTTTAGGGGGTCTCAACAACCATTACAATAAAGAGAGAGCTACTCTTTATAGAGTGAGTCCCTTCCCTCACACAAAATATTATTATCCTTCTAATTAGATCCATGACAAGTCAAACAAATAGTAAAATATCGAAGTAGTTAGATCTCTCTTCAATCCATGGTTGACCAAATCAAGGCATGTGGACACTAGCATCTCCATGACAACTTGCCCTCATCCAAAAATAGTAGTGAAAAGAATGAGATAATGCTCATGAGGTGTGGCGTACTACTAAAAGGCACCATACCATGTCAAATGTCGAGTGTTTACACGGAATGCGTCCTCCAAAAATGGATAAAGCAAAATATAATTAAATCATGTTCAACCTAGGGGGATGTGCTCAAGGGTCTACTTAGGAAATCTCACCAAGTGCACCCTCCAAGGTGCATGAGGGAGATAACAATAAAATGATGTTCCAAGGCGAAAGATCCATAATATTAAATTATAGGTATGTTCTATGCTTAGAGAAATTTATTTCAATTTTCATAGTTGGCTCAATATCTTTTCCAGATTAGCATTCACATCAACATTAAAGTAAATTGCAGATAGAACATAAACATAGATCACAGAAGACAAACCAAGACAAGAGGACACAAGATGTGGCGCTAGCCAGGGACAAACCCCAATGTGGGGAAACCCTTGATTAATTCTTCTTATATGTTGTTCAATAGTTCAGTAGAGAGAGAGAGAGAGAGAGAGAATACATTTACAACAAAAGTCAACACTTTGACTTATCTAAATAAGAGCATAGATCATCTCTAAGTAGATGATACATGAGGTAACTGAACTCAGTTGAAGACATACTGCTTCAACTGATTCTCCAAGGTGACTCCATCGCCTTGCTGCACCTATTGTTGTGCTGCTCCTCATCATCATGCTGCACCCATCATCACTATGCTACATCTCATCATGCTTCAACAATCATGACTGTACCATGTACTTGTTGCACCAAGTATCATTGTTGTCCCAAGTACTATTGCTGCACCTTGCTGCACCATGTACTTGCTGTCCCATGTGCCATTGCTACACCATGCTTGCCACTAATGTCCCATGTGGTATTGCTGCACCACACTGTCACACTACTAGCATTGTTGTCCCGCTGTTAGTGATTGTTGTTCCTATGATTGCTTGCGGCACCAAGCACCATTACCTAGCTGTCCTATTTACCTTGTTCCAACAAGCACCATTGCCTAGCTGTCCCACTGTAAGTGATTCTATGATTGCTTGCTGTCCCATTTGTGTTTGCAGCACAATGTTTGCTGCTGTCCCATTGCTACAGCAACCCAACATACCTTAAACTACCTTAATGACTAGTCAAGGTAGATGGCTGCCTCCTCATGCTGCTGTGAGCATATGGCAGCCCCTAACACTTCCACCTGGCCTATTTTGGAGTGGCCTACCACAGACCTTTGCCGCACACACACCAAGCACCTAAATTGCATGCTTCAATTATGCGTAGAAGCTAGGGCTAGGACTGCGGCTAGGGTAGATAGATTAGCCACCTTTCCTCCTGCGTTTAGGGCTACTTCCTCTTAGATTTCTCTCACACTAAAACCCAAGACACGTGGAGAGAAATCAAGAGAGAAGTGTGTGTGAACTGAATCTCAAGTCATCTCCTTTTATACTAAAACGTTGAGCACATGTGTGGGCTATTTGGTTGCTGGTCGACCTTGACGAATTGTCCCATAACACAAATAAATTCATATCTCCATGAATACTTATCAAAATCGGATGATATATAGATCAATCCTACACTTCTCAATGAGAGGGATCCAAGAAAAATATCAGTTGCCATAAATAAGATGACCCACATGGAGTTTGGCCCTAGTTGCCAATTTTAACACTCCCTCTCAACTAGGGAGAACTCCATCCGCTGATCCATCTGTCCGACTATACTATCTCGATTCTCTGCCATCAGTGCTCTGCACTGCACTGCTAAACCATGAAGAAGAAGAATTGATCGAGAATGTCTCATACTATTCTCTACTGACCCAAAGTCAGTTCCATATGAAGAGAGTGTGGGATTAGTTCCAAAAGAGAGTGAGTTATGTCACTCTTACTGACCCGAAGTCAGTTTCATTGATCCTAGATCAATATCACAAGAGAGTGTCTCAAACCACTCATACCGATCCCAGATCAATGGAGGTCATCCTAGCATAGGGAGTACGGTAGATACAATGATGCGTCCATCGATAGTACCACTATGGTCCCTAACCCCATTTCCTTGCTCATTGGCCAGATGAGAGGTACTTCACATGAGTTCCAGACTGCATGGGTAGGATGCCTCGACAGGAGAACCACTCATCCTGTCCCTAAGTCGCCATGGGGTATCACAAGGGAAGGTTGAACCATTCACCCTGTACACTGCGCACCATTATGGGAGGGTGAGTCGTCCTATGGTTGCTTGTTGCTCCAAGAAGTACACCAAGCCCCCAGAGCTCCCAGAGCTCAATGCATGCATCATGCAGGACCCTCATAAGAGGGTCTCTCAACGACTCTGGCAAGTCTTTTGGGAAAGTCACAAATTTGACCTTTCCCGTGGCTTTGATAGAATGTCTGCGACTTGTACATCAGTCTCAATGCGATGGAGCCTCCTCGCTCATTGACGTACCATATCCCAGATAAGGTAGTATCTGATGTCTATATGCTGGAGCAATCATAGAATACGGGATTCCTCAACAATCGAATCCCCCCCTGGTTGACACAGAAGATCACGGTGGTATCCATCATGTGTACAAATAGCTCACTGAAGAGCTTCCACAACCAGGCAGCTTCACACGAGATCATACTCGTAGCTATGTATTCGGTCTCAGTGGTGCTCAAAGCAACCGTCTTCTGCTTCTTGCTCATCCAGGATATCGAAGCAGAACCCAAAGAGAACCAACACTTAGAAGTGCTCTTGCGATCCTCCACACTGCCTGCCTAGTCAGCATTTGAATAATCATGTAGCTTCACATTTTCGGCAGTGTATCTTAATCCATGAGAGATTGTGCCCTAAAGATATCTCAGAAGATTCTTGGCACCAATCCAGTGAGGTTCAACCATATATGAGCTCATCATGCTAACTGCAAAACATATGTCCGGACAGAAGTTCACCAAGAACATCAATGTGAACGAGTTTATGAAACTTAGAGGCATTTCCCAAATTTGGTCCAACATTACTACCACATAACTTCTGAAAGTTAAGCTCCATCGAGGGAGTCACAAGCTTGAAGTTTACCATTCCAAATCCGAAATCCAATTCCCTCTTACTTCTGCAAATGAGAGGGTCTGCATGTGTCAGAAATAGGTCGTCCTCAGAAGGTGCCGATATGAGAGGTCTATCATCGACAACCTTCGAGCAATGGTTTGGATTGGCTTCACTCGTGAATCTCAGCTTCATCAGACAGCTATCAATCCTCTCATACTAAGCCGAGGGTGTTTTGCTTCAAGCCATAGAGGGCTTTCTTCCACTTGCACACATGAGATTCGCGATCATGAATCTCAAACCCCTCAGGTTGTTCCAAACCTGTGGACCTGCTATATGAGGAGAATGGTCCCCTTGTAAGATTTTCCTTCGTTATATCTTAGACATGTACCTTCATGCTCTTTTTTAATTCAGGTATCCCTGTCACCATCTGACTCACATCGGGTAAGGCCCCATAACGTAGACCTCCGGTGCTATAGATGAGACGTGTCAACTGACATGGTCCCCAATGGACCATCCTGTGCTAACCCTGAACCCATGAGTAAAAGCATCTTTGAAAATTCTATTTTCAAACATGTACCTTTCCATCGATGAATACCACCATGAGACCTTTGACTTCCATTGCTAAAACAGACACCAGGTTCTTCTTGCGATCAGGTACATAAAGAGATTCTTGTAAATGAATTGAGTTACCCTCATCAATTGAGAGGTAACATTCCTTACACCCTTTCCGGGATAGGTGGCATCGACTCCAAGTATAATCCCACATTTGTTTCCATCTCTACCAAATTAGAGAGAGCACACTTCTATTCGATGAAGTGCCTTGAAGCACTACAATCAATAAGCCAGATTCCCAAAGAGTCTGGAGGATAGGGCCAATACAAGATAACACTTCTTTATCTTATCAGAAACAACATTTAATTCTTCATACATGGGGTTCCTTGATGACTTGCATTACATGTCATTCCTCCGATTATTGAATATGTCCCTGGAATGATTGTTATCATCATCAAGTGATGTGTCCCTGCCATTCAGACACTCCTTCGCATAATGGCTGAACTTATTACAAACAAGTCATTTGCCTTTCCTTCCACTCTTAGATTCGAACTTCCCATTGAAGCGATCTTTAGGTAGGGCATTAGAAGCTTCTGCTGTGCCACTATGATAATTCTCTGCTTCGACTTCACCCTTGGTGAATTTAAAGAGGGATGAGGAATCCATTGATCCTTTTGTCCTTACCCAACTGCCTTCAGTGGTTGCTTTTTCACTCTTGCTTGGGCTTTGTCTTCACCTCAACTTTGATACCATGTTAAATTTTAGGTATATGTTCTATGCTTAGAGTAATTTATTTCAATTTTCATAGTTAGCTCAATATCTTTTCCAGATTAGCATTCACATCAGCATTAAAGTAAATTGCAGATAGAACATAAATATAGATCACAAAAGACAAGCCAAGACAAGAGGACACAAGATGTGACGCTAGCCAGGGACAAACCCCAATGTGGGGAAACATTGATCAATTCTTCTTATATGTTCTTCAACAGTTCAGCAGAGAGAGAGAGATAGTACATTTACAACAAAAGTCAAGACTTTGACTTATCTAAATAAGAGCATAGATCATCTCTAAGTAGATGATACATGAGGTAGTTGAACTCAGTTGAAGACATACTGCTTCAACTGATTTTCCAAGGTGACTCCATCGCCTTGCTGCACCTATTGTTGTGCTGCTCCTCATCATCACATTGCACCATGCTGCACTCATCATCACTATGCTGCATCTCATCATGCCTCACCAATCATGGCTGTATCATGTACTTGCTGCACCAAGTATCATTGTTGTCCCAAGTACTATTGCTACACCATGTACTTGCTGTCCCATGTGCCATTACTGCACCGTGCTTGCCACTGCTGTCCCATGTGGTATTGCTGCACCACGCTGTCACACTACTAGCATTGTTGTCCCACTGTTAGTGATTGTTGTTCCTATGATTGCTTGCGGCACCAAGCACCATTACCTAGCTGTCCTATTTACCTTGTTCCAACAAGCACCATTACCTAGCTGTCCTGACTCCTAGCCACATTAGAAAGTGTTTGCTAACCAATATTGCGGCCTCACCCAAATTTCAAACTTGGCTAACTTGCCTAGCATGGCTTTTGGGTGGTTGAAATAGGCTTAGGAGGGGTAGTCTCTCTGAGTTGACCTCAAGTCTCCTCTGTGTTAGGGGGCAAGTCTATCGATTCTCCCAATACAAAAAAAAGTAGGGATCTCAAGCTATCAACTTCGAATGAGATAAAATGGATCAATTTAACTATTAAATGGTTAAATCGACATCAATATGTGTGCACAAAGGTTAACGCGGAAATAAAACTATAGGACAACCTCATAATTGTCACCAACATATTAAGACAACATGAGCATGTGCACCAATGAGAGGTGGTCCGACAAATGTTGTACCATGGAAATAAGTTGTATCTCCAAGGAAAGACCTCCATGATAACAACACAATGACAAAATAGAAACTCCACCTAGGTTTAAACCTAGGGTGCACCACCAAAGGACTATATCATGATTAATACCTCATCAAACCATAGATAAATGCTTGATCGTTACAGATTTATGTAGTACCTTCCCCATTCCCCCAAATCTAACTTAGGAAAAAGTACATCAATAAGGGCATTGACATCCTTGAACACATCTCCATCTGGGTGATGCTAGCAATGTTACAAATGTCAAGTCATATCACTTAAGGAAATCCCACCAATGCAAAGTGCACTAACACAACACATCTGTCTAACCACATCAACATCATAAGAGAAGGGGACAAGAGAAAAGTGTTATCTTCATTGAGCATCAAGTGTGTCCCTACCACGCATCAGCACAAGAGGACCATGTAAAACAGCCCCTTCTAGGGACAAACTAAATCATCAAATCAACATACCACGCAAAAGTCACTTGGAAACTAAAACAACGTCATGAAACATTTAGCTCCTAACACCATTGTCTAACCCCTTTGGGGGTAGAACCATTATCCATATCCAGGATAAGCATATCAACAACACCAAAATAAAATAACATGCTGCACAACCATCAAATATGCAACCAAGGGATGATCAAAATGGCGAACACATATTTGAAGACTGGCAAGCCAGCAAGCATAATCCTCCAACCAAGGATAAACGAGGAGACTCCCCAAGGCCAAAGACCTGAAATGGCAAGGAGAAGAAGCTCAATGAAAATGTCTTCCCCAAGGCAATCTAAAAGCTCCAAGGAACCAGCAAAAAACTCTATCAGTGTGATGAAAATCACAATGTGGAACCTCATATGATGTGAGGTGTAACAGTTTCAATCATTTCAAGAACCTTCGGTCTTGAAACAGCCTTTCCAAGTCTTTATTATTTATAATTTTCTTCTCATTCTAATATAGTGATGACTACACTTTGGGCATTTAAACTAATTCTTGGAAACACCAAACCTACAGTATTGGAAAACAATCTATGACCATATTATCCATAATTGCATATAGACAAAGATGATTACTTCAACAACCTCACCAGATATATATTCTATTCTGTCATTCGATATAATGCTTAATCAAATCTGTGTTGCCTTTTAAATCTGCTTCTATGGTCATTGTGGCGTTCCCAACTTGATAGTGACTCATACTAATGACCAATCCTTCCGTTTCTGCCAAATTAGTAGATGAATACCCTAGACTAATGCATTATAAACATACTCCTCAAAGAATCAATAGACATTTAGTGCATTATAAACATACTCCTCAAAGAATCAATAGACATTTAAGCTGTAGAATTAGTAACGAGAGCTAAGGCTTTGTTATGTAATTTTTTTCTAACTCTACTTGTATTTGGTGTGATTATCACTGTTCCTAAACGTGTAGTTGTAGCTTAGTTAACTTCAATTGAAATAAAATCATACCACATTTAGGCTATATTGTGATCTTCTTTATGAGGCATTTTCATACGATGTATTTCCTTATTTAATAGGAAAGGAGCTATCTACAAGTATACATGGGCTTATCTCTTGTTTAAAATTTAGGTTATCGTATTTTTAATTTGTTTTTAGGTGAATTATGTTGTTGTATAGAAACTATCCTTGATTCACTGATGTAGAAACTATGAATTTTCAGCAATAGAACGTACTGGAATTTTTGGCCCATATACATTAAATGAAGTCCCGATTTTTATTGTATCTGTTATGCTATCTTCATTTATGCTCTATTATGCCCCACTTTCCCAAAATCTGTAATCTATATTTTGGTTTAAAATGTTTCATAATCTTGATTCTCTTATCATGTACACATGTGGATTCTGGATTGATATTTTGTCTCTTTTTTCCAAAGAGAAGAAGGCATAATTTTTTTCTTTCCCCAAAATAAAAGAATTACATTTTGTAAATTTCCCAGGTCACAGGGGTATTGGTATGATCCGACAGCCAGAATCTGGACTATAGGGACAAAAATCAGAAACTTCTCTGTATATTTCTCTGATAGAAAGATGAACTTGAAAGTTAAAAGTTGAAAACAGCTTTTGACTATGCCTGAAATGCTGAGGCAGAATTTGAAAGAAAAGCTGCATACACTAAAACCAATAAAAGGTCTTATGGAGCAGTTGTCCAAGATGGTAGGATTTCCTCAACCCTATCTCTGGATGCTATCAATGAGGGAGAACCTCGTGCTCTTTTAGTTTTTCTGAAACCCAGCAAAACGATTTAATTTCCCAATAAATTTTTATACCCAGAATTTAATTTTTGCAAAAAACTCAAATCTGAATTCATGCACAGGAAATATTGCCGAGCTTCTAACAGATGTACACAGCGGAAATAGAAATCAAGCACATTAAATTTTGACACAGCTTTTTACCTTGAAAACCCAACTTGGGAAGCCAACATTCGTGTTTGTTTTTATATCAGCTCGCAGAGGAAAATCAGAAATTTATTACAGCTACAAAACCTGTGCCAGTGTCTTGGACATGAAGCCAAACAAATCTGTTTAGATTTGTGTGCCAATCAGCAATCTCCTGCCTTGGTCTGTGCGCCAACAATGCCCAGGTCTGTGTGCCAAACTGCTGCCCTGATCTGTGTTCCAACATTGCATCGATATGTGTGCTACTGCACGCTCCTTGATTTCTGTGCACAGATCCTTGTGCAGCCCTCTTACACGTGTGGCCTGTCTCAGTTTGCATGCCTGGCTGCTTTGATCTGCATACTGCCTTTTCCTCACTCGCTGCTCCTAGGCATGCATGCCAACTTCCTTGAAGTGTGTGCTGCCTTTGGAATGCATGCCAAGATCTCCTCAAGCAATTACTTTTATAATTTTTACTTTGACTGGTGATTCACGAAGTCAGCTTCGTGATTAATGAAATCATCATCGTAATTCACGGTCTCTTCATAAATCATGATCTCAAGATCTTTAAGATTAATTAATTAATGTGCTTAGAAAAATTTAAAAGTCACTTTGCTAGGAAATTTTGTCAGACATCTTCTGCAGGCTGGACACTAAGTTTATGCAGAATCACTTGGTCGAGCTACCGAAATTTAACACTCCCTCTTAGCAAGGAAAGCGTTCTGCATCACCCCCAGTTTATCTCTGAAGAAGATGAACTTGCTTTTCATCAAGGCCTTCATGAGGATGTCTATCTCCTGCTCATTTGTAGGTACGTATTGTAGCTTCACTGTCCCCTTCTGCACGCAGTCCTAAATGAAGTGATACCTGATTTCTATGTGTTTTGACTTGTCATGAAACACTGGATTTTCTGAGAGCTTGATGTAGCTCTAATTGTCACGATGTATCACTATCGGATCCAACTCTTGATCAAACAGCCCCAAGAGTAACTTCTGAACCCAAATGGTCCCACATTATGCGAAGCTGGCTGCCATGTACTCAGCCTCTGCAGAACTCAATGCAACTAATTTTTGTTTCTTGCTGAACCAAGAAACAACTCTAGATCCCAAGCTGAAACAACAACCTGCAGTCTTTTCTTGTCAACTACGCTACCAACCCAGTCAGCATCCATATAACCCAATAGCTTCGCTCCATCTCCTCGGACATAGCTCAATCCATACTCAATGTTGATATGTGGTTGTCATTGATGTCAACCCAAGCAGCACCAGGAGATGCCCCGCTTTTGTCGACCAAAATGACTTGGCAATTCATGATGTCTTAAATCCAGATCATTCTTGTTGGATTCTCCCCATCGAGCTGTGTTAAGATTAGGTATGTTCTATGCTAGAGCAATTTATTTAAATTTTCATAGTTAGCAATCACATCAGCATTAAGATAAACTGCAGATAGAACATAACTATAAATCGTAGAAAACAAGCCAAGGCAAGAGGACACAAGATATGGCGCAAGCCAGGGACAAACCCCACAATGTGTGGGGAAACCCTTTGATCAAATCTTCTTTTATCTTCAAAATTCAGCAGAGAGAGAGAGAGAGTACATTTACAACAGAAGTCAACACTTTGACTTTATCTAGATCTAAGCATAGATCATTTCCTATAACGATGAGATCAGTTGAAGACATTTTGCTTCAACTGATACCTATCATCATGCTGCATCTGGTTCTCTAGTTGCACCACTGCATACTACATCATGCGGCTGTCCATGTCCATGATCTTGCTCAAACTAATGTGCATCATCATCATGCTGCTGCCCCTGCTAATGTATCATTGTGCTGCCCATGCACATGATCTCATAGTGCTACCCATCATGCTGCTGCCCATGCTCCATGTATTCGTTGCACAGCCCATCTACAATATATCATGTTGCTGCCCAAGACTGCATTATATATATGTGCCCAGATCACACAACGTTCTTATCTCTATGCCACCGGTTTATATGCCTAAGCAATATCACTTTCTGAACACAGTATATAATCCCTGTTGACAGCGTTCCATTATATATATGACTGTCTACTACAACATATGTCTATGACTGTGTACAACAGCGTATGTATATTTCCATGACTGTGTATATCCATGACAGTTCTTTGATGTCTCCATGACCTGCATCATATAGAGTCTCCATAGACTGCTAACTGTCTCCATGAATAAGTCTTCATGAAACTATGTGACTAGATTCTCTATTCGTGGATCTATGTTGCCGGATCCACATACATCGAGAGTGTCAACAATTTGCTACGTGCCATGACTGCACCATACCCTTCTATGCTACGAAATCCGCATACATTGAGTGTCAGCGATTTCTGTGTGCCATGACTGCACCATGCCCAACTGTGGATTCCTTTACCTTGACAGCAGCTTTGTTACTTACTGCGGCTTCATTATCATGACCCTATGCTCTGCGTATGAACAACGTATATGTGTCAACGTATATGAACAGCGTATTAATCTTTCAACCCTGCGTAAAGAACAACATATATGAACTGTGTATATAGTGTCACCATGACTACGTATTAATCTTTCAGCCCTGCGTAAAGACCAACATATATGAACTGCGTATATAGTGTCACCATGACTACGTATCAATCTTTCAGCTCTGCGTAAAGAACAACATATATGAACTGCGTAGATAGTGTCACATCGTATTAGGTTGTATGTACTGTGGCTATCTATATATGTATCCCTTTGAATGTTGTGCGATATATCTCCATTGTTGTGCATGAGTTTCCATGTCTGCGTGGAATCCTTATTATAGTGAAACCATCCGAATATTTTCACTTGTGAATATCTTGCTGCTTTGTATCATTGCCTGCGAATAGATGATTTCATAGACACGAATTTTGGGCATCACTTTGAGGGTAACTCGTTGACTGTGATTAGAGCTTTATCTGCAGCTAGGGCTTCTTCTAGGCCAGCACATTCTTTTGGTTTTCTCCTCCTCCAAAAACCCAAGACGTGGAGAGGAGATCACCTCAAGAATGTGTACAAATGATATCAAATCCTCATCTATTTATACCAAAATGAGGATGATGAATAGACACGTCGGTTGGGCTTCTAGAGCCTACATAATAGTTGGTCGGCTTGATAATAATTTCATAAACAAAATAAATTCATATCTCCATAAATACTTATCGGAATTGGATGATCTTTGGATCAATCCTACACCTCTCGACGAGAGGGATTCAATAAAAATATCAGCTACAATAAATAAGCTGACCCATATGGAGTTTGGCCCTAGTTGCCAATTTAACAAGCTGTTTCCAGTGGCATGTGGCACGCCATGGGAGCCTTCATGGTTTGGGAGTTATGATTGTTTGAAGTCAAAGGACCCAATCTGTGGGTACAAACCCTGAATGGATGGTGATGTGGCCCTCCATTATTGGCCATCTCATTAGTCAAATCAAGGAAGTAAAGTTTTTTGTCAATATCGTGGACAAAATGATTCATGAAGGGTTTCAAAGATTAAATTTTTGAGGCAATAAGCCATGAGGAGTTTTTGATTCAAGTTAAAAATTAAAACTTGATTTCTTGGGCTTGAAGCTTTCAAAACAATTCAAATTTTATTATATTCCTCCCTCCAAATTAGAAGCTCGTTGCGTCTTTTGAAGCCTCTTCAAATGTCTATAAATAGGACGAGGTTTCTCCTCCAAAATATGAACTCAACGATTATTCTCTAGTATTTTGAGATCTAAATTTCCCTGTGGCCCTGTGGGAATATTGTTGAATCAATTGACTCTGGATTGAAGAAGGGTTTTTGGCATATGATTTTGTTTTTGTTTGTGGCTTGGGTGAAGGATTCGTTTGGGTATGAATTCTTGCAGGTTGATGATTGAAATTCTGGGCCATTAAAGATTCAAATAGCACACCTACACGGCCCTCTAGGGCATTCAGTTTTACAAGACAACGAAGGTGTAATTTTTGTGGTTTCAGGTTTCTCGACCTTGCTCTAAAGAATTCACCATCTTTGCAGAACCAACAAAGAGTATTTAAGCCTGAAACCAATGTGATAACCCTACAGTTAAGGGCTGCAGTCACTAAAAGAAGGATCTGAGCTCTTGAATCCTTGTCTTATAGGAAGGTGTCCTATCGCTGGTAAATTTTAGATGCGGCGTCACTTCAAATTTCTTGTGAACAATTCTAACAGTTTAAACGGTTAGGGCATCATATATCTATGCATTGCTGCCTTAATCTTTGGCTCTTAAAGATGCAAATGTGCAACATTATTCAAGATTGGTTCTACGATCTCTTCAGCTCTAGAAATTGAAGGATGTCTTGGATTAGGATCTCATCAAAATCTTGAAGCCAATTTCTATCTGTGACCTAACAGAACTGGATGGAATTGAATGTATACTCTCGACATCTCTTGAAGGCTTAAAATATAATTGAAGTTTTTCTGTGGCCTATCCTGAAGCATTTACAAAGAATTAAAGGATACATCACAAGAAAAGAAGTTTCAAGAAATCAATGGCATTGTTTGGGAACCTTGAAGTTTTTGGCCTAGTATATATATCTGTTTCTACAGTGAGAAGATACACACCTATTGAAGACATGTTGGAAGGTGCAATCAACTATCAATCTTGGAAAACTATAGTACTTCTCATCTTGGAGGAAAATGACCTTCAGAACATGTAGAGAAAGATATTCCAGAACCAGAGGGAGTTGAGGAAAAAAACAAAGTACAAAAAGAGTGAAGCCAAAGCAAAGAGAATTCTTGTAGGCTTCATAAAAGACCACTTGATCCTCATGTTAAATGTCTAAAGACTGCCAAAGCGATGTACAATGCTCTAGTAAAATTATATGCAAGCAACAATACTAACAGGAAATTAGCCTTGAAGAGTCATCTTCGCAATATTAAAATGACTAAATCAGATTCTGTTACCTCTTATCTTATGAAAATAACTCAGGACAAAGATGAACTTGTACCCATTGAAGAGAAAATTGAAGATGTAGAATTAGTTACAGTTGGTCTAAATGGCTTCCTTCATCATGGGAACCATTTATTCAAGGAATCTGCACGTGGAAAACTGCCATCATTTGATGAACTATGGGATGATTGTATTCAAGAAGAAACTAGGTTGTTGGCTAAAAATGAACCTCAGAATGAAGAAACTCAAGCCCTTGCTGCTCGTACAAAGAAAGGGAAAGAAGGAAGGAATCCTGGAAAATTCGATAAAAATAACTTTGGAAGATTTGATAAGAGTAACTTTGGAAGATTTGATAGGAGGAACATTGCAAAATTTGATGAAAGAAATCCAAAAAGATTGGATCAAAAGAAGAAAGACATATCGAAGGTTAAATGCTTCATCTGTCATAATCTTGGTCACTATGCATCACAATGCCCTGAAAGAAAGAGGAAGGAAAAAGAGCAAGCTTCTACTGCCAATGTCAATGAAGAAGAGAATGATGTAAAGCCACCTCTAAAGAAGTCAAAGGATTTCTTCATTTAAAGAAGCTAACAATTGAAAGATAAGTATTTATCTTCCTCTCCTTCTCACATATATATATATATATATATATGGTTGTATTCTTGGTAATTTCTTCGAATTTTCTGTTATAATAAAGGTTTTTTTTTTAAAGACTGTTGTAGTGCAAGGCAATGTAGTAGGAAGAAGGAATTTCCTACAAAGGTAGAGGACTACAGAGATATTCCTTCGCTTATAAATAAAATAATTTATAAATACTCAGGATCATGGGATGATCAAAAGGAACTTATCTCTATAAAATGTTAGAGGCAAATGGGAGCCTATTAAAAACTTCTAGAAAGTAAATTCCAGAACTAGATTTGGAATATTGTATACAAAGATTGCAGAAGAATTTGAAGGATATCTGCAAGGAGGCAAGGTTAAAGACAATAACTTCATACTGTTGAATGGTGTTGTCATTGATGCCAACGTCTGTTCTTGAACGCTCTTAATATTCTTCTAGTTTTGCTTTGATCAGAACCTCCAAAGAACAAGAAGTCGTGGGAAATCCTAGATGCCTTGCATTTATTGAAGATTTCAAGGATGACGATCAGTGAATTTGCTCCCATAACCATCGCCAGTTGATTCTCCTTGTCATGTTGCTTCTAAAGATATGTGGCATGCCTCATGGTTCATCTCAATTAGGGAAATATGCTTGTTTAAAGTTAAAACCCCAAAAGTTGGTCAAGGATCCTAAACAAATGTTGGGAATATTTTTTTTACAAATTAAAATTATGGTCTCATGGCCAGCTTTGCACAAAGTTTAATATTGATATGGTATCCAAGCTACATGGCAAAGGTTACATTATGTGGTCCACAAATCCAAAATAAATTGGCAAAATAATTTGTAGGGCAAAGCTTACACTATTCTTGGTCCACAAACAACGAATTACATATATTGAGCTTTATAGTGGGTCTTGGCAGCTAAAAAGGACCAGTAGGTCTCTTGAAATTTTTATTTATTTATTTATTTCATGCAATATTTAAAAAAATAAAAAAGGGGGTCAGTTCAAATACCCTGAGCTTTTCTCGATTGCTGATTTGCCGAATATTTGGCAATCAGACGGACATGGGCGCGGTCAATTCCGTCTGATTGCCAAATATTCGGCGAATCAGCAATCGAGATAAGGATGCCCGTTCAAATATGGCCATGTCAGCTCCACTCCATGACTATATATTCGAGTTTGGACTTCACCATGATCACATTATTCTTCACCTCTGATATCTATTCTCTGTAGAGTCGTAGACTGTTCTGAGGCTATGAGAATTCACGTCTACTCGAACAGTGGCTGAAGCTGTTGGGTTGGGCATAAATTTTATTTTTTAAATGGTTTTTCATGGCTTTTCTGAGGCAACTTCGAGCCTTAAACCGAGCTTGTCACAGGCTATTTTCTGAGCTCTAATGCAAGTTTGGCTAAAGCAAATTTTTGGTCTGTCAATGGAAAGTGACAGATTTATTTGTTGATTAATTTGTGCCTCAAATATTTCTATTTGTGGTCCATGGGGTCTTGGATAGACGGTGATAGGGTGCTCTGTTAAGACATTCCTTGATGTGAAGTCACTGGTTCAATTCTCCGCCCCGATCGGGGTGATATATTGGACATGATGTAGTCCTGCCAAGCTTAATTTTTTTTTTCTTCTATTTGTCGCATCCTTTTCATGACTTCACCAGGGCACATATAAATATATCATGCACGTGGCAAAAACTCTAATCCAAAGTCTGTGACCAAGCGTAGTTTGATGCACCATGGTTGCATTGTTTGAAGTACGAAACACTCGCTCAGATATTGATACACCTATATTCACATTGGCTGGTTAATATATTGCTTGGACATGTTACCTTGAATTCAATGGACCATAAATCAATTAATCATTTGCCAAGCGACGCTTTTAAGTCCTGGCACCTTCAGGTGGATATTATTCGCCGATGATTTTATGGTGACAAATTACAACCGCATGTTTTGAGCTGTCATGAAATAAAGAATCTGAGCAACATGATTGAAAAACGAATGAATAGTAAGCAGAGCACCAAAGCATTTGGATGATTCTTATGAAAGCCACGTAAAAGTGCCGCTTATATTTTAACATTGATACAGTAAAGCTCCTGTTCTGCCGCAAGTTCTGGTAAAAACATTTATGGGCCCGTTGGATTGATTGCTGAATTGTAATAATCACATTCCAATATCAAACTCTGTATGTATGGTTTTAACTTTTGCATTATACATGCGGAATTTTAGCGTGGACTTTGTGCTTGCATAAGTGTGGACAAGGATTCTGTTCACTTATTTTGGTCTGATTAGAATATATATATATATATATATATGTGGTGAAGGTTTGAGGCAAAACAGTGATGGTTGAACAACATAATGCCTTGATTGATTGTACCTTTTCCGAGCCTTGATCTATATCATATTTGTAGCATAAGCTTTGTAAAGGCATCTCTTACTGTGATCTAAGGAAACTGATTCTGTTCAGTTATTTTGGTCTGATTAGAATGAATATATATATATATATATATATATATATATAGTGAAGGTTTGAGGCAAAACAGTGATGGTTGAACAACATAATGCCTTGATTGATTGTACCTATTCCGAGCCTTGATCTATATCATATTTGTAGCATAAGCTTTGTAAAGGCATCTTATACTGCGATCTAAGGAAACAGACCATCATCTATCTAGGCATCTCAATGTACAACAGTAAATTGAACAAATTTCTGAAGGCTACACAGTATGAAGCAGAAGTATATTCACTCAGAATAGATCTAAGATCCTTGAGGAACAATGAAAAGTAAGGACAGAAGCATAAGAGCAGAAGGAAGACATCTTCAGGCAGCCAAAGGCACCTTCAGCATACAAAGGCCTAACTTGAAGTTTGGGACATCATCCAAAGACACCTACATTTGTTTATCTAGAGGACAGAGTTGATGAATGCTGATTACTGCTAGGATTTGAAGCACATATTAGTATATTACTGATCTTGGAGTACGATTAAGCAGAGCTACTAGGGCTTGTCAGTGTGCACATGTTGGTGAGTATAAATTGATGTCATTCAAGGGTAGAGGCTGATCTGAGTTATGTTAGATGACTTAGGGTTTGTGCTTTAGTCTACACCATTGAGCAGATTATTGTGGCTATGAGGTATTAGGCTTTACAGTGCTGCTATCGAGAATGTCTTGTTGAGAACAGCATAGTGCAGTGGCTGTGTGTCAGTATTGATACTTTTGTCCATGCTGATGCATTATTTGTATGATGTCTTTGTATTAACAATGCCTAGAAATTTGAGCATGATTGTATAACGTAGTATTGGAGTGTATGACATTTGCTAGGGTTATGAAAGTAAGGTATTGATGATGAGCAATTGGCCCAGGGTTTGAAGTATATGTTGACACAAAGGACAGTGATTAGTGTTGTTGCCAGTAACAGAGATATAAGTTGAGACAGCTTGAAGCTAGTATATTAGGGTGTGCATGTGGGGTAGAGTTTGTAGTGGTGTGACTTCTTCAAAGTAATATTGACAAGCAGTTCTGTGGCAGTTGGATCAAGCAGAGGAAAATACAACTGTGATATGATGATGATGTATGCAGGCATTGTTGAAAGGAGAGGGTACTTGGCTAATATGAGCATTGAGAGCAGCTAGGGTTTGATAGTGGATTTGTTATGCAACAATCTTATGACTGTTTATGAACCGACATTTGTCATTTATGGTTGTGTGATGATTAAGCAGTGCTAGGGTTTCACAATGTTGCAGATATCAACAATTGAGTCAGATTTGATGAGCAAGTGTTATGACAGAGGAAGCAGAGGCAGTTACGTGGTTTTGGTATTGATGTTGTGTAGAGACAAACTTGTTTGAGATAGTGGACTAAGTGAGCAAAGGATGTGTACCAGGGTTCACAATTAGGGTTTGATGTTTTGTGCAAAAGTTGTATATGCTGAAGACTTTGTGCTAGTACTACAGAACGACAGAAGCCAACAGATTATTTGATCTTGTGTATTTTATTGAGCATAGGTGGATCCAGTATGAAAATTGTGAAACATGTTCTGCCAACTAATTAGGGTGCCAGGGTGGTGCTAGGACAGGTTGGAGCCTGCATAGGGCGCTAGAGTGTCTTTCCAGTTGGAGTTGGTAAATAGGGTGTTGGAGCATCCTTTGAGTTGGAGCCTGTAAACCAGGCTGTTGGAGCGTCCTTCTAGTTGCAGCTGGTAAACCTCAGGGTGTTGGAGGGTCCTTCAGGTTGGAGCCTGTAAACCAAGGGGTTGGAGCCTCCTTCAGTTGGAGCTGAGAATCTTGGAAGTTGGAGCTTCCTAATTGGTGTAAATCTTTTGAAGACAAATATTAAGAAGCGTTCAGTGGTTCGTCTCCCAGAAGGTTTCCACCTAGAATCTTTTGTCTATTGTCTTGATGTTTGTGCATTGCTGAATCATGTTTTTGACTATTCATGTGATCTAATGTTAATGATAATTAATGCTCTATGAAGATAAAAATACTAATTGAAGAGAAATACTGATTCAGCCCCCTTAGTATTTCCAACAATTGGTATCAGAGCAAGGTTCTTTCACTTGCAACTGAACAATTAGAAGGCAGATCTTAGGTGAATTACGATGGGAAAGTCAAGGAAGCAAGCCGCCAAGCGTTCAAAGGAATCAAAGGAAGTCCCTGATATTGAAATATTTTCAGAACCTATTACAGTTGACGAGGAGAAACAGGTTGGTCCAATTTCTCTATTCATTGAATCAAGTTTTGTATTTTGGAAAGGTAGAATGGAAGCATATTTGAGAGGTATTGGATATGATATATAGGATTCTGTTGTTTCTGGAAATACCTCTACCGATGAATCAAGAATATACAATTCCAAGGCCATGAGTATCATCTCAAGTGCTCTGTTAGATTCTATGAAATCCAATGTAGGACAATGGTCATATGCCAAACATCTTTGGTAATGAATTCAAAATTTTCATGTAGATCAAGATCATGTTGGTCAAGACAAAGATGATGATGATCATGCTTCAAGTCAAGTAGATTCTCATATGGAAGATTCTGACAATGAGGAAGAAGACGGAGAAGAGGAAGCGGACATGGAAAAGGTATTAATAAATGCTTTAAAAGAGTTGAAGAACATAGGGGAAGAAAATCACAGGCTCAAGGAAGAAGTCGATCAAAAGCAACAAGAACTTGATGTAGCTATTGTAGAAACTAACAGGCTCAAGGAAGAAATCAGGATGCTAAAAAGAAGGATCATGTTATTAATGGAATGGAACATGAAATTGCTATCTCAAAGAAATATCTAAGCCTAAAGAAGACCTCTGTCACTAGATGAAAGAAGAGAACATTTGTCTGAAGACCCAACTTGAAGAAGCCAAGAGGATCAAAGAAGAACATAAGTGTGAAGTTCAAAAGTGTGAGGTAGAATTAACCTAGAAGCAAAAAGAACTTGACGTTGCCCTAACTGAAATAGATAAGCTCAGGAAGGAGAAATGACTGGATGACGAAAGGAAGAATAATGACATGGCTAAATTGAAGATAAAGGAAAAAGAAGCAGGTGAAGCTCTCTGCCCCGAAGGCACAAGCTCCAAGTACCTGGAGAACAAGATTGATAGCAAGATCTCTCAGCAACCATATCGAAATGAAGGACAGAAGAAGGTTAAAAATGTTGCTGCTCCAAGAAGCAATCAAAAAAAGGTTGCACTTCCTCCAAAGAAGAATGACTTCAGAATTTCTTCAAGACAAGACAACACATCTAGGTACCCTAGCATGTTTAATGGTTATTCTTTTTGATGTTCTAACTTTAGGCATATGGCTAGGAATTGCAAAATATATGATAGGGATGATTATCAAAGACATTATCAAAACCCCAGAAGCAAGTTTGCAGGATTGCAAGACGAATTTCAAAGTGACTTTGCTAGCAGAAAGTGTATGTCATTTTCTCTATCATTTAGACCCAACATTGAATGTTACAAATGCCATAACTATGGTCATATAACTCGCGATTGCAGGTTCGAGATGGAATCTTCTAGCCCTAACACCAGGTACAGGAGGGTCTGGAGAAGAAAAAAATCAAGAAAACCAAGTGAATGAGCAAGTCTTTGTAGTAATGCTTTTAGGTTTTGTAAAATTGAAAGGTCATGATGAATCTACAATGGAAGATGTTAAGGTTTAGGATGATCCGACCGAAGAGCTAGTTCACACGTTATTACGAAGAATCCAACTTGTTAATTCCATGTGAACATTGAAGAGGGGGAGTCTATGTAGCAACTGTTGCACTTTTGAAGATCTATCCTTTTGACAAGTTGACAGATGGCAGATGTGAAGAAGTAAAAACAATGATCAACATGGTAGGTAGTTTAGTTAGCCTTGTGGAGTAGCAGGTTTGAAAAGTAAAGTCATAGACAAAATTTCAGATGGACTCGTGGACTCATGAGGAATCAGTTGTGCAAAGTAGTTAGAAAAGAAAAATGAGAAAAGTAGCCAAAGAAGAAAGGCTTGTTGCTGGAAGACATTTCATCAGGGGGAGTAAGCCTTTGCCATTGATGTCAAAGGGGGAGAGAAATCAGGTCAAAGGCATGGAGTCAGGGGGACTAGTGATCACAGGGAGAGTATGTGTTGCCATCAATGACAAAGGGGGAGATTGTTGAATGGTGTTGCCATTGATGCCAATGCTTGTTCTTGAACGCTCTTAATATTCGTCTCGTTTTGCATTGATCCTAACCTTCAAATAAAAAGAAGCCTTGGGAAGCCCTAGATGACTTGCACTTATTGAAGATTTTAAGGATGAATATTAATGAATTTGCTCCCATAACCATCATCAGTTGATTCTCCTTCTCGTGCCGCTTCTAACGATATGTGGCATGCCTCGTTGTTCATCTTAGTTAGGGAAATACGTTGTTTAAAGTTAAAAGTTGGTCAAGGCTCCTAAACGAATGTTGGGAATATTTTTTATTACAAATTAAAACTATGGTCTCATGGTCAGGTTTGCACAAAGTTTAATATTGATATGGTTGTGGTACCCAAGCTACATGGCAAAGGTTACATCATGTGGTCCACAAATTCAAAATAAATTGGCCAAACGACGCTTTGAAGTTGTGGTAGCTTGAGTTCAATATTATTTGCTGATGATTTTATGGTGACAATTTACAACCGCATATAAAATCTGAGCAACATGATTGAAAAACGAATGAACAATAAGCAGAGCACCGAATCTTTTGGATGATTCTTATGAAATCCACATAAAAGTGCTAATTATATTTTTAACATTGATACAATAAAGCTCGTGGTCTGCTTCTAGTTAAGGTAAAAGATTTATGGGCCCATTGGATTGATTGCCGAATTGTAATAATCACATTCCAATATCAAACTATGTATGTATGGTTTTGCATTATACATGCAGAATTTTTAGCGTGGACTTTTCTTGTTTGTAACGTGGCTGACCCGCATGAGTGATTGGGTAGCCCACACACATTCTATGACATATCTCTGCAACTTATGTGCTTGCATAAGTGTGGAAAAGGATTCTGTTCACTCATTTTGGTCTGATTTGATTATATATATGTGTGTGTGTTGAAGAATCTAGGGCAATCAGTTAATGAGATTCTTCTTGACATGATAACTATTTGTGAGGTATTTAATTTTTTCTTATTAGCACAATCTTATCTTGATATCATTAGTGTGTGTATTTCTTACTTCATCAAACAGTTACCAAAATACAAGAGACAAGAACACAAGATGTTGGCTTTCTGCCAGGGCCAAAACCTCTCCCTCTTGGAGAGGAAAACCCGCACACAATTCTTCTTATAGAGATTCCAATTGACGAATACCAAGACCTTGACCCTTGACCTACTAGGCCACTCCAAGACCAAGACATCAATCCTCTTCCTCGTTACTGCTGAGATCATCATCGTTACTGCTGCAATACTGAGGTCATCTCTGTTGCATCACTGATATCATTACGACTTCACCATTGCTACACCTTAACCGAGATTATCACTGTGTCTTTATTGAGGTCATCTTTTGCTGCACCACTGAGATATTGATTGCTGTTACTTCTCTGTTGCAACACTACTACATCTTCTTTAACAACGAGGTATGGATATACATATAGGAGTGTTGTACGAATATCATTATCAAGATTATGATCTTGAAGCAATGTCTTCATTGAGATCATGGTCATCATCGTCCAGAATACATGCTGAGACAGAGTGTCATTATAGGATAACCAAGATCCTTCTTGTGACAATGATGACCAAGATCCTTCTCCCTCCTTTATCGAGACTATGACTGTGCACTCCTTGCACCAAGTTCATTCTTGTCAATGTGCCAAGACTGTCATCATTGTGATGCTGCTTCGAGACTGTACCTAGAGACATTGATCATGATGACTACCCGAGAAACACATAACCATTGTACTTACCCAAGATTTGAAGGCACTGCATCATCTGAAATATTGTAGGTGTCCTTCTCCTGAACGACTGTGTCTCCATCCACAATTTTTGTGTCTCATTACTTGTCCGAGATTACAGAAGGGAATGCGAAGATGTCACTGTGTTGATTACCGAAATTTCAGAGGTTCTGTCCACTTCCGCAATTACAGAGGCTTGTCCGAATTCCCTGTCTCTGTGGTGACCCTAACTGCGAATTTATAGGTGTTATGCTTCCATAATAAGTCGACATGGCAGTGAATCGTTGTGACACTTTATTTGAGCCGACTTGACATTTCTTTTAATCCATTTGCAGGCCGACATGACTGTTCTCTTCATTGTTTTGCTAGCTGATGTCTTCAGGAGGATTGTGCTTGTCTTGGAGGACCTTTTAGACTAGAATACATTTACACATAGGCTCAAGAAGAGCTCCTTATACATGACTTTGACCCTTTGACTTTCCTAGACCTATGAAATGAGCAAGAAACTCATTTTTATAATTTACAAAAATAATATTTCTTTTTCTTGACAAGTACAAAGATCAAAATTACATTTGTAAATATCGAACCTAGTTATACTTTCTTCAACAATATATATATATATATGGTGAAGATTTGAGGCAAAACAGTGATGATTGAACAACATAATGCCTTGATTGATTGTACCTATTTTGAGCCTTGATCTATATCATATTTGTAGCATAAGCTTTGTAAAGGCATCTCTTAATATGATCTAAGGAAACATACCGTCATCTACCTAGGCATCTCATTGTACAACAGTAAATTGAACAAATTTCTCAAAGGTTACATAGCATGAAGACAAAATTATATTCACTCAGAATAGATCTAAGATCCTTGAGGAACCGTGAAAGTATGTACAATAGCATAAGAGTAGAAGGAAGACATCTTCAGGCAACCAAAGGCATCTTCAATGTACAACGACCTAACTGGAAGTTTGGGACATCATCTAATGAGACCTACATTTGTTTATCTAGAGGATAGAGTCAATGAATGCTGATTATTGCTAGAGTTTGATGCACATATTACTGATGCTGGAGTATGATTAAGCAAGAGCTATTAGGGCATGTTAGTGTGCATATGTTAGTGAATATAAATTGATGTCATTTAGGGGTAGAGGCTGATCTGAGATGTGTTAGATGACTTAGGGTTTGTGCCTGAGTCTACACCATTGAGTAGATTATTGTGGCTATGAGGTATTAGGCTTTACAGTGCTACTATCCAGAATGTCTTCTTGAGAACAATATAGTGCAGTGGCTGTATTATTTGTATGATGCCTTTGTATTAACAATGCTTAAAAGTTTGAGCATGGTTGTATAAAAGAGTATTGGAGTCTATGCCATTTGCTAGGGTTATGAAAGTAAGGTATTGATGATGAGAAATTGTGCTTGATTCAAAATCCCATTGTCCATCCAATCAATGAGTTGCGTTCAACAATTTCTTTGGGGTTTCTTGGCCAAGGCCATGGGGGAGCGCCCCCCTCCCCCCCCCTCGAATCCGCAGGGGCGCATCAGGAGTGACCCTGTGTGCGTGCTCCCAAAATTCACTCCCTGCGGGAGCAAATTTCAGGAGTGCGCTCCTTAAGAAAATTTGTGCTCCTTGCCAATTCAGGAGTGATAAAGGGAGTGATTGCTCCCGTGGGGAAAAACCGTTCCCGCCCTGTTGAGAGACACACATGGTCTACTTTTAGGAGAATTTTTTTTAGAGGGAAAAGAGGGGCCGAAAGAATAAAAGGCCTCTTCCCTTCCCACATTGGATCATTTTCATGAGCTTGAGAGAGATTGAGAGGGTTTGAGCTTGAGGAGCTTGCAAGGGAGATTGAAGGCTACCATTTGAGAGAGCTTGGGAGATTGAAGGCACCACCATTGGAGAGCCAAAGAGGTAGGGTCTAATCCCATTCTTTTTTTTTCCATGTAGCATTTGTGTTTTTTATATGTTGAATGAAAGATGTTCTCTTCTCCTACTCTTTCCCAATTCTCATTCCTCCATTTTATTGCAAGAAAGAAACTCAAACTTCACCAAACATGATGGGTATATGGCTTAGCCTTCTCTTGTTGGTTCCTTTTTTTGTTTTGATGATGGTGGTGGGGAGCAAAAGAAGAAGTGATGAAGATGATGAAGAAGTGGGTAGTGGTGGATTAGGAAACCTGGAGGAGAGGAGTACCAAGAGGAAGAGGAGGAGGAGGATAATGAGAGTGGAGATGATGATGGAAATAAAACCAAGATAGACGAAACCCCCTTGCAGAAATATGTTACTAGGCTTGTAGGAAGGAAAGGGGTTGGAACTACTAAATTTACGTGCCCCCATTGCAAAATCACTTACACAGGGTCATATACCCATGCCAAAAAGCATCTTTGTGGGAAATGGTATGGGATGGAACTAAGTAAATAGGAATAAAAACCTGTTTGTGTCAACACAACAAAGAGCCAATTACATAAGGGAAGAGGAGGATGCCCAATACAAATCTAAAAGATCAAATGGCGGAGTTGAACATGACGCAACTAGCCCACAAAGAGCAAGAACTCCATCAACATCCACCAATGGTAGTGGATATGGAGCCACATGCACAAACATCTCATTAAGGTGTAGAACAATATCAAAATTCCTTGATCAAGGGTGTAGGGATGACATGGATAATTTTTTTTTTCTCTTTGCATGTGGGATACCGTTCAGTGTTCTTTGCTCACCTTATTGGCATGAAATGGTTACGCCATCAATGATGCCCCTAAACGATACAAGATCCATGGGTATGACAAAGCTAGAACCATGGGACTTGATTGTGAAAAAGCCAAAATAACAAATGCTTTGGGTAAATTCACAAATGCTTGCGATGAATATGGGGTATCCATTGTATCTGATGGCTGGACAAATGTAAAAGGCAAGCCATTGATAAATGTTCTTGGTGTGTCTGCTACTGGTGCAATCTTCCTTTCGTCACATGATTACTTAGAAAAGTTCAAGACCGCCATCAATATTGCAGAACCATTAATTCAAACAATTGAAAGTATTGGGCCATACAATGTTATCCAAGTCATTACTGATAATGCTTCTAATTGAGGCAGTGAGAGCAATCATTTAGGGTAAATGCCCCAACATATTTTGGTATGGGTGTTTGGAGCACTAGGTGTAGGGAGAGAATTTCTGGAGCGTGCTCCTGGGTCACCCTAGATGCGTTCTTGCTTGGAGCGTGCTTCAGGAGCAGATTTTGGGGGGGGGGTGCTCCCTCGCAATCCTACACTAGCTTTGCCTTTGGTGCCACCTCCATTTGCAACATTGCGTGGAGGTCATGTGCCTTCTGGTTCTGGATGTGGTTGTCCCACTATGTGGGAGGAGACTCCCATTGCTCATGGATCACGAGAAAAGAAATTAGAAGTTTCTTGTGGAAAAAAGAAATTTTAGAGTATAGATTTACATGTCTTTTCTAGTTTGCACTTTGTAGTATTTTTTATAACTATTGACTCTTTCATATTTATTATGGTATTTTTTGTAAACAATATATGATGATTTGAAGTTTGAAGTTGGAATTATGAATAGGATGCTTCATTAAACGTTTCATTTCATGTTTGAAACTTAGATATTCTTTGTTATAGTTTGGCTATTGGTAATGGTTACAAGTACAACTTTAGTGATGACAAATATTATATATTGAATTTGTGAAACTTTGAAACTTTAAGGTTGATGAGAATTGAGATGTTGCAACTTGTGGACCTATGGTTGATGAAGTATAACTACTAGATGAATGATGCTATATGGTTTAATCCATTTTTTTATGTTTTTTTTTTTTTAATCACTAATTCATCTTTCTACATGTTTTTGTTGACATATATGCATCAAAATATATATTATATAAAAATCGCTACCGACCCAAAAGCTTTTGAAAATGTCCCTCCCCGCTCCCGCTTTTGCTCACACTCCCAAGTAGCCTTGTTCTTGACCACTGAATGGGGTTCCAACCTTTAAGAAGCCATATCTCCCCACCTGAGATGAACCACGTGATGTAACACCAATTGTTGGAATTGGCATGATGAGGAGAATCAGATGATGACGATCCTAAGTCCAAACACAATGACCATTCCATCTGAAATTCTCATCAACTATGGAGCATCTAGGGCTTCCCAGGGCTTCTTGATTGGAGCTTTAGTCAAAGCAATCTAGACGAATATTAAGAGCGTTCAAGGACCAACATTGGTATCAATGACAACACCATTCAACATGAACAAGATCACGATCAAGACCCTTTTTCCTTCCAAGTTACCCCTTAATCCATGTCAAAATGTCCAATTGCAAACAAGCATAAGCACTCGATTGTAAATTGAATAAAGTACCTTTTGATCAGAAGCCCACCTTCCAACATGTGCTCTTGGCAAATGGGCAAGGAAACATATGACTAATGCAAGTGGTGGAGATATGAATGGCACGTCGTCATCAACTACTAGTGGCTCTTAGGGGCTGTTGGCTACTGGCTACTGGCTGGAAGAGGTGAATAGGAGAAAAATTTCTCCTAGGGTTCACCCACTTTTGGTGTGTAACAAGTACTTAAGGATATACAAATATAAAACAATTTAATATAATAGACAAAAGAAAGTAAAATTGATGATTGATGAAAGGTACTTGGGAACATTTCTTCCTTTCATGAATAACATTGGAATAGGCAAAAAATTCGTTAGGACCCTATAATTTTGCAATTTACCAGTGATTCTACTTTGGGTTGCTTCACGAGGGCAACACTTCTCAATGCTTTTCAAAGGGCGAGGCCTCCCATCCTCATGAAATCTCTCGTCATAAAAAATCATTATCCTAATGCTTCAATAATAATTTTTGAAAGAGGCACATCATCCCCATATCTTCTTATGATGGCCTCCTTAGTGAGGTTAGTGGTCATAATTTTTACTCATAACAGGTTTGTCACCATCAACCACTTTGAGAGTTCAAAATTTAAACATTCGAATTTGCAATTAAAATCACATACAAATTCGAGATTAGGAATATAGAAATAAATTACATTTGAATACAAATTAATAATGAAAAAATTGAGAGTTCCTGAACACTTTTGACAAGTGACTCCATCACAAAAATAAAATCTTTGACATCATTCCAGAAACCATCATCAAATACAAGATCATTGATTTCCATGCCTTTGATTGTTCTATAATGTTTTGATGCCATCCACTCAGGCCTACAAACATCCTCTGAGATTATTCTTTTGGTCAAGCATAGAGTGCAGGGAGATCGAGTTTGTTGCAACTCTAATGAATGCATGACAAACAAGTGTTTTACTTTTAATACATGCTCTCATAATATCCCATGGGCATTTGTGTGATTGTAAATGTATTTGCTTATGGATTTCGCCTTATTCACAATGGTTCGGATCCAATCAGTTTTTCCAATGCCTTTGAATGCTAAATCTATGCAATGTGTTACCTGCTGCTGTATAATTTGCTATGTTATCAATGACAATCTGGGTACATGATTTCCTCCCATGCCCTTGACAGCTTTCTCTGTCAAAGCACATAACATTTGGGCACTCTTAATTTTGTTTTGAGTAATTCATTTATTTGAGAAATATTGTGTAATTCATTCATTTGAGAAACATTGTTCTCTTTGGACAAACAAGAAGGAAGTTTATTAATGTCATGTTTTTTTCATATCTGTCCATAAATCACTCATGAGAGTGCAGCCTGTTTCTCCCGATAATGAACAATACTCAACGAAGGTACAAGTTTGACATCATCAACAGTTTCTGATAACAAAAATGTCATAAGACACTCAAATGTAGGGCTTTGAAGTTTGAATTCTGGACTTGCTACGCCTGTGTCAATGATAGATTGCTGGTGACGGCTTTTGGCGCAATTGAAGGGAATGTCATAATAATCCAAAAAGATAGCGAAGGCATTCCCTGCATGCATATGGAAATTCTTTTCTTTCAATCCAATCTTCCTAAGCTATTCTGGGAACTGGGTTGTGTGCAGGGAGAAAACCAAGTGTGTATATTTCCATGGTGTTTTGCTTTGACTTTGACCTTGGAGCGTGGCTGAACAACTTGGGCTTGGCATTGTAGATTCAACAGAGGAAGGCAACAAGGGGTTATTAGAAGAAGTTTTGGCAGCTCGGAGTGTTGCCATTTCTGAGTTTATTCTTTGTTTCCTGCTTTTAACCTGATTAAGGGGTTCAAAGGTCAAGATGGCTTGGTGTTTAAGATCTTGTTAAATTGGGGCATGGACTAATGTCATGGCTGTGAATACAAGCATGGTGGTATTTGGATTGGTGCATGCTGCCAATACAAGGGCTGTTGCAATTTTTTGTTTGTTTGTTTGTTGTAGTTAATTCCATGATCTTTTCACAGTAAATCCAAACAAAGTACTCATCCCTTGTCATTTTCCTTTGTCTTGGGTTAAAGTTTTGTTGCCACTTTGGTTTATTACTGTTTAAAAATTTGAGCATAGGAGGGTTTTCTGCTGTTTTCTCCAGTTTATGCCTGTTATGACACTGGATAGTGGACACAAGCAAGCTAGTAACCTTGAAAATCCTGAAAAAAATGATTTGCAATGTGCCCTTCCCAAAATAAGAACCCCAAAGGACCCCCAAAAATAGTTAAAATTCCCTAAAAGCAGTTTCTTGAAACCTTATATTACTAATATTAGCGAATAAAGATGGAAATAAGCATATAGAGGTATCTGGTCAAAAAATAGGTTGTAACAGTTACTGGTATGAAGCTAATTGAGTAAAAGCCCTTGTAATATGTTGCTGTTATGATGCTCTAGATGCTTTGGTGGGATCCCTAAATGCCTCAGCAGTTCCTCCTTTTGATCTGTTTGTTGCTTGCTTTGGCTGCAAGAGAAGAAATTCGGACAGAACAAAATGTAAACAAAATCCATGTTTCTACGGGTTTTATAGACCATTCAATGAGTTTAAGCTGATCAAACAGAGTTTAGCCTGCAATTAATTGAGTCTGAGTTTGATTGTTGAGTCAATCTCTGTTTGACCCACTAAGTTGGACTTCTGCTGAGCCGGAGATATGTTTTCTGCTCCAGTCTGAGTCAAATTTGTGATCTCTGTTACACTGTTTGACCCAAAGTTGTCAGATTTGGACTCAGCAAAAACTCGGCTGGCCTGGGATTAGACAAGACTCGGTGACCTGGCAAAGAATCAGAAAATAGGAAAAAACTCAAAATTTGGAAAATTGTGCACAGAAAATATAGTGGTGAGTCTACCAAGTCTGAAGTGAGTCTGACAAATCTGCTGAGTCTGAGTTGAGTTTGCTGAGTCTGAGGTGAGTTTATTGAGTCTACCAGGTCTGAGATGAGTCTGCCAAGTGTCTATTCTACCAGGCAAGTTCTTGGCCCAATGATGACTCTGAAAGAATTTGACCCACTGTATTTCAGCTACGTCTTTTCTATGTAGCTATACGGGATTTGTTTCTTTAAAAGGGTATTTTATGGGACTATTATTTGTTCTTTGAACTCTTCCAACATCTTCCGCTACCCTTCTTTGGAGTTCACAAAGGGGTCATGAATATTTCTTGCTCATACATTTTTTAACCTTTTCGCAGAACGCAGGACTTGTTTATCCTATTGGGGAATAAATGTTGTGTATACTTCAAATAATTAGCATTTTGTACATTCATGATTTCTGGAAAAATAAATTTAACCAGTTCCCTCTTTAATATTTATACTATTTTCTTCCTTTAAGGAATATGGCCACACGTGCAGGACAATTCCCAGAGCATACTTTGATACGAGAACTTGAGTCTAAAGCTGACGTGAGAATGTGGTTCAAAAGTTTTAAGGTGTTCGATGCACACGTCAAGTTCCTTCCTTGTACATTTCAAATTGTTAATCTATCTAATCACTGGAGAGCGATAGTCAAAACCAGAGATATTATTAAAATCATATCTTGGATTTGCTGACTTTATTGTAATCCACTGTGATTGCAGCTAGTAGTGCTTTTGTTTTGTTGATATGCACATTGATCGATGTCAAGAAATAAATAAATAAATGTTAGCTAAAAAGGACTTGAGTTCAAAGTTAAATCTACTCATTGCATAGCTGCCATAACATATTTGTTCCTTGTTATTGTCAGGAGGCCTAATCTTTTAGGATTGCTGGTCTTGTTTTAGGCTTGCTTATTTGTATATGCTCTTTCTCCATTTCACTCCCTTATCAAAGAAGATTTTTGTTTTTGTAAAGTCGTGTAGAATGTTCCTTGGAGTTGTTCTGGATGAACATAGGGAAATGTGCATTAATAGGAATAGTTTCCGTAGGAGCTATAGCCTTTTTACAAAGCCTGTTTTGTCCCTTTTTTTAATTAAAAATTGGGATTATTTGACAATTATAACTTGGCATCACTAGGTGATGATACAACATAGTAGCATAGAGTTTTAGGAAAGCAAAGTAATTGATAAACAACTCCATATTGGTGACCGCTTCTTCAGTGCTCAATATGCAGATTGGTCACTGGTGGACAAGAAACATCAACAAAGTTTGAAATTGAGACTCTTCATGGAGATCTCTCCCAATTACCACTCAACTGATGTGCGATGGACATGTATGTTACAGCGTTATTGACTTGTTCTGATATTCCTTATCTAGATGATGAACATAGGGAGTTAGTAGTGTTTTTGGCAAAATGTGTGCACATTGATATCAATTTGTTCTTATATGCTTTATTTAGGAGGTAAACATATGGAAGGAGTAGTAGTGCTTTTGGCAAAATGGGTACACATTGATATTGATTTGTTCCTATATGCTTTATGTAGGAGGTGAAGATAAGGAAGTAGTAGTATTTTTGACAAAATGAGTAAAAATTGATATTGACTTGTTCCTATTGAAATGTGTAACTAGGTTCAGTGTTCATAAATCTATTTGAGTCATAATGAAATGTATTTATTAAAAGAACGAAGAAAATATTATTATTATTATTATTATTACGACTTATTAAAGCATGGGTTTCGTGTTTGGGTCATCATGTTTTAGGTTAAAGTCCCCATTGAGGACTTCTAGGATTTATTCTGAGTCATTAGAGTCATTATCCATTAAAAGAGACCCTTCTTGGGCTTTTCAATCATGTAAAAAGAATTGATATTAATTCAAAAATACTATTTGTCCCTTCCACACCAAGTCGGCCTCAAAGATATCAGGTCAACTTCAAGAAGGACAATTCGACCTCATTGGAAGGCTATATATACAAGGCAGTTCAAATTTATTTGGAGCATTCACTCCCTCTCTCATAAGTTCGATATCCAGAAGTAAGAAGTTGTGAAGTGCGAAGTTGGAAAAGCTCTGGAAAATGGTCCGAAGTTTGGAGGGAAGAAAGAAGACATCAAGATCGAAGTTTTGGGCCATGTATCTCTCACTCAAGTAGAGTATCGAGGGAGATCGATTTTTTTCTTTGTCTAGTTGAAACTGCTACTGCCAGTCGCTGGGTCGATGCTGCTACTGCAAGTTGCTGCTGCTAGGTCGAAGTTGCTAGTAAAGGGTCTTCATCTGCAAGGAAGAATTGAGGGCTGTCTGGGTGTGGAGGAAGTCTTTGTCTAGGTCAAGAGTCTTGGATTATCTCGTGAAACTATTGAAGGAAGAATTGTTGATTGGGATTTCCCATAGATAGGGGTTTTTCCTTGTGCTATTGTTTTGGTAATTGCTTGATGAACTAAAAGATACAAGAAGAACATAAAGATAAAATAATCACAAGTAATTATCTATATAAGAAAATATTTCTACTTTTTTGAATTTCTAACATGGTATTAGAACTAAGGTGAAGATGGAAACAAACATTCGTGAGAATCTACTGAAAGTAGTCTAAAGGACTGAACAATGGATTATATAGGAAGCTCACTATCCTCAAGAACAATGTCTAACACAATAAAGAGTGAGAACAAATTGGAAGGAGCATCAAATTACAAGGCATGGAAGAAGAGAATTGACGGGTGGAAGAAGAGAATTGACCTCATTCTTGAAAATAACAAGGTCTTGGATTTAGTCAAGGAAAAAGTTAAGAAACCTATCGAAGAATCTAGTGATGCACATAAAGTAAAGTTTAGAGAGTCAGAAATATTGGCTATGACACTAATGGTAGAGAGCATAAAGGACAATCTTGTCCCATACATTTCCAATATAGACCATGCTCAAGAAATGTATGAAGCCTTATCAAAATTGTTCACTATCAAGAACATTGGTCAAGTAGCAAGTCCGAAGAATGAATTAAGAACTAGAAAAAATGACCAAGGATGACATTGTGTTAAAATTGGCAACTAGGGCCAAACTCCATGTGGGTCATCTTATTAATGGAAGCTGATATTTTTTTTGGATCCCTGTCATCGAGAGGTGTAGGATTGATCTAAAGACCATCCGATTCCGATAAGTATTCAAGGAGATATGAATTTATTTGTGTTATGGGACAATTTGTCAAGGTCTGCCAACGACCAAATAAACCCCACATGTGCTCAACGTTTTAGTATAAATAGAGGTGGCATTCAAGTCATTTCAACACACTAGGGATCTCTTTCTCTCTACTTGTCTTTGGGTTTTAGTAGGAGGAGAGATCCTAAGGGATAACGCTGCCCTAATCTAGAGGGCAGAAGCCGGAATTGCCGGGAATTGCGGGAACTGCTGGAGCTACTAGAATTGCAGGAACAACCGGAACAGTTGGAACTACTGGGAATTGCCGAAACTGTCAGGAATAGCCGGAACTGTCATAGCATCTGTCTCCGAAGGAGAGCAGCATGCAAGGGACAACTAACTAACATTGGGACAGTTGTGTGGTACTTAGCAGCAAATACACCAATCTTGCAATGTTACAGCTAGCATGCAAGGGACAACTAGCATGCAACAAGAAGCATGCTAAGGACAACAAGCAAGCAAGGGACAACAAGCAAGCAAGGTGCAGCCTACACATAAGTCAGTATGGAAACATGGTGCAGCAATGGCACATAATATAGTACAGTAATGGGTACAATCATGATTAATGAAGTGTGATGAGATGCAGCATAGTGATGTTGGGTGCAACATTGTGATGATGGGTGCAACATGGTGCAATGTGGTGAGGTGCAACATGGTGACGAAATGTAGCACAACGATAGATGAAGGAGTCACCTTGGAGAATCATTTGAAGCCGCATGTTTTCAACTGATCTCATGTATCATCTTCTTAGAGATGATCTATGCTCTTATCTAGATAAGTCAAAGTGTTGACTTCTGTTGTAAACGTACTTTCTCTCTCTCTCTCTGTTGAACTATTGAAGAACATATAAGAAGAATTGATCAAGGGTTTCCCCACATTGGGGTTTGTCCCTGGCTAGCGCCACATCTTGTGTCCTCTTGCATTGGCTTGTCTTCTGCGATTTATGTTTATGTTCTATCTACAGTTTACTTTAATGCTGATGTGATTGCTAATTTGGAAAATATATTGAGCTTACTGTGAAACTTGAAATAAATTGCTCTAAGCATAGAACATACCTAAAATTAACATGGTATCGGAGCTGAGGTGAAGACAATGCCCAAGCAAGAGTGAAAGAGCAATCACCGAAGACAGTTGGGAAAGGACAAAAGGATCAATGGATTCCTCATCCCTCTTCAAATTCACTGAGGGTAAAGTCGAAGCAGAGAATATTATCAGAATGGCGCAACAAAAGTTTCTGATGGCCTACCTAATGATCACTTCAATGGGAAGCGCAGACCTAAGGGTGGAAGGAAAGGTAGATGCCTTGGTTGTAATAAGTTCGGCCATTATGCGAAGGAGTGTCTGAGGTAGGGACACATCATTTGATGATGATAACAATCATTCCAGGGACATATTCAATGATCAGAGGAATGACAGGTAATGCAGGTCATCAAGGAAATCGCTGACTCTTCAGAGAAAGCAAGGAACCCCAGGTATGAAGAATCAAATGTTGTTTCTGATAAGATAAAGAAGCGTTATCTTGTATTGGCCCTCTCCTTTAGATTCTTTGGGAATCTGGCTTATTGATCGTAGTGCTTCAAGGTACCTCATCGGATAGAAGGGTGCTCTCTCGAATTTGGTAGAGACGGAAACAACCGTGGGATTATACTTGGAGCCGATGCCACCTATCTCAGAAAGGGTGTAGGGAATGTTACCCCTCAATTGAATGAGGGTAACTCTATTCATTTACAAGAATCTATTTTATGTACCTAATCGCAAGAAGAACCTGGTGTCCATCTCAGAAATGGAAGTCAAAGGTTTCAGGGTGGCATTCATTGATGGAAAGGTACGTGTTAAAAAATAGAATTTTCAAAGTTGCTTTTTCTCATGGGTTCAGGGTTGGCAATTTGTATCAAGTTGCAAGATGGTCCATTGGGGATCATGTCAATTGACATATCACATCTATAACACCGAGGTCTACCTATGGGGCCCTACTTGATGTGAGTTAGATGGTGATAGGGATGCTTGAATTCAAGAAGAGCATGAAGGTACATGTCTGAGATGTACCGAAGGAATATCTTATAAGGGGACCATTCCCCTCATACAACAGGTCCACAGGTTTGGAACAACCCAAGGAGTTTGAGATTCATGATTGGGAATCTCATGTATACAGGTGGAAGAAAGCCCTCTATGGCTTGAAGCAAAACACTTCGGGCATAGTATGGGAGGATTGATAGCTGTCTGATGAAGTTGAGATTCACTAGGAGTGAAACCGATCCAAACCATTACCCGAAGGTTGTGGATGATAGACCTCTCATACCGGCACCTTATGAAGACGACCTGTTTCTGACAGGTGTAGACCCTCTCATTTGCAGAAGTAAGAGGGAGTTGGATTCCAGATGTGGAATGATAGACTGCAAGCATGTGACTACCTCGAGGATCTTAACTTTCAGAAGTTATATGGTAGTGATGTAAGACTAGATTTGGGAAATGCCTCTGAGTTTCATAAAATCATTCGCATTGATGTTCTTAGTGAACTTCCGTCCGGACATATGTTTTGCAATTAGCATGGTGAGCTCATATTTGGTTGAGCCTCATTGGATTGGTGCCAAGAATCTTCTGAGATATTTTCGGGGCACAATCTCTCATGGATTGAGATACACTGCCGGAAATATGAAACTGCATGATTATTCGAATGTTGAGTGGGCAGGGAGTGTGGAGGATCACTAGAGAACTTCTCAGTGCTGGTTCTCTTTGGATTCTGCTTTGATATCATGGATGAGCAGGAAGCAGAAGTCGGTTGCTATAAGCACCCCGAGACCGAATACATAGCTACGAGTATGATCTCGTGTGAAGCTGCATGGTTACAAAAGCTCTTAAGTGAGCTATTTGTACACATGATGAATACCACTGTGATTCTCTGTGACAACCAGAGGGGGGATTCGATTATTGAGGAATCCCGTATTCGATGATTGCTCCATCAGATGGACATCAGACACTGCCTTATCTGGGATATGGTAAGTCGATGAGCAGGAGGCTCCATCGCATTGAGATTGATGTACAGGTCGTAGACATTTTGTCAAAGTCCCGAGGGAAAGGTCAAATCTGTGACTTTCCCAAACAACTTGGAGTCATTGAGAGACCTTCTTATAATGGTCCTGCATGTTTCATGCATTAAGCTCTGGGAGCTCTAGGGGGGCTTGGCGTACTTACTGGAGCAACATACGACCATAGGGCGACCCACCCTCCCCTGGTGGTGTGCTAATAGCTATGTACAAGATGACAGGGTCAACCTTCCCCTGTGATACCGCGTGGCAACTGTGAAATAGGATGATTAGTTCTCCTGTGGGCTGGGATGATTAGTTCTCCCGTGACAACTGTAGAACAGGATGATTAGTTTTCCCGTGGCAACTGTGGAACATGATGATTAGTTCCTCTGTCGGCGGGGATGATTAGTTTTCTCGTGGCAACTATGAAACAGGATGATTAGTTCTCCGGTGGCAACGGTGGAACATGATGATTAGTTCTCCTGTGGGTCGGGATGATTAGTTCTCCCGTGGCAACTGTGGACAGGATGATTAGTTCTCATGTCGAGGCATCCTACAATATTTTTGGGAAGAAGTCACATTGAAGATTTTGGTTGACGCGTTTCGAACCAACAAGTGTGGTTCATCTTCAGGACACGATGAACCACACTTGTTGGTTCGAAACACATCGACCAAAATCTTCAATGTAACTTCTTCCGAAAAATATTTTATACATTAAACTAGTTCTAACTGTTTGTGGAACTAGTATAGGTCTAGTAGTGAGTTGGTGCAATGGTGCATCCTCAGTACTACTCCATCTAACTGAAGATTCCCTCAAAGAAACCCATGCATGTCAGTTCAGAGAAAGACCCAATTGAGATTAGAGTGCAGGCACAATGTACTATCAGTTGTAGAATGATCCGAGTTGTACAAATCATGCATGCAATCAGAAGAGGACCTAGATTTGGATTGCACAATTATGGAAGAAAGAATTCCCAATTAAATATGGGCTATTCCTCTTAGGAATTGTGCAAGGAAAGAGGGGCTTAACGGGCAACAAAAATTGGGTAAGTGTTGGTCAGTGCGGGCTTGTGAGGCAGAGAGTTGATCATACTTGTGCAGGAATTATTCTTGTGAGAACAAGATTTGTATTAACACTCTAATTTTTGATTAATGCAATAGATAGTCAGGGTTTTGAGAAGTGGATTTCCATAGAGAAATAATTGTGTTATGTGTATTTAATTATCTTCATCTCGTCGGTTATTGTTTTCATCGATCATTGGTTTCCGTTGTTTAAAGAGTAGAGTAGATTCTTATCTTGTGTTTTAGTACATTACATGAGCTATGAATCTACAGGAAAATCTACATGGTATTGAAGCTAAAGACAATATACTAGAGGAGATTTCGAAGTTTTGAGTTTTGGGTTACAGGTGAAATTCAAATTTGCAATACATACTTCAGGATCGACAAATGGCTTTCTACGGTTTGAGGCTCGAGTATGCCTTGGAAGGAAGCTCGAATTATATAGCCTAGAAGGATAGGATGGAGGCTATACTGGAGGATAATGGCCTCAAGGAATTCATTGAGAAAGAAATTCCTCAGCCAACAACATTGGATGCAAAAGATTTGGCCGAATGGAAGAAGTGTGGTGAAGGCGAGGTGAATGATCCTTGAGGGAGTTTGAGACCACATTGTCTCGAGTCTCCATGGGAAGGAAACTCCATATGCTATGTGGAAAGCATTGACAAACCTATTCCAGAACATCAATGACCATAGGAAGTTGGAACTGAAAGACAAACTTTGAAAAATCAAGATGGAGAAAGGCGAGACCATTCCAAAATACTTGACCAAGTTCACTCACTGTCGTGATGAGCTTGGAAGTGTTGGAATAACTGTTGTCGAGGATGATATGGTGAGCCTAGCTCTCCTAGGCCTTCCCAAGAGTTGGAATAACTATCAGAACTCTGTCAATGGGAGGGAGAAGCTGCTAGATTGGGAGCAACTTTGGTTGGATTCGATGTAGGACAAGATCAGAAGGAACACTGGAGAAGGTTCCTCATCAAACACTGATGATGAGGAAAAATGTGCCTTAGCGAGTAAGGCAAGGAAAGGGAAATGGAAGGCATCCATTTCCAAATCGGATTCTTGCCATGGAGGTAAGAAGAAAAACATGTCGAAAGATAAGTGCTTTCATTGTCACGAGCTGGGCCATTTTGCTACAAATTGTCCGCTCAAGAAGTCCAAGAAGTCCTCAGGAGGAGCGGCGGGTGAGGCTTTGGCCTCTCAATTCGAATTGGACTTTACTCTCATTGCATGCATGGTGTCATCAATGATGGGTAGTGTATGGTACCTTGACAATGGAGCTTCATTCCACATGACCGGTGACAAGGAGTTGAGGAGAAGGATATCCAGATGCATACTGAGATGGGTGATGACGAGAGGTATAGTGCTACTAGATTGGGAACGGTTACTTTTCAGAGGGAGCAGGGTGCTCCTCTCACCTTGAGAGATGTTATGTATGTGCCTGGGTTGAAGAAGAACTTAGTATCGGTCACCATGCTTGAGGATAGAGGCTATGATGTGATTTTCTTGAAAGGAAATGAGTTCCTTCGAGACATAGCCACGAGTCAAGTAAAGAAGATATGGATTCGAGTTAAGAATCTCTATAAGATGGAGGCAGAGGATTGCGCTGCTTTGAGCATGAAAGTAGAGAAGGTGCAGAGTCAAGAGCATCATGGGGATTTGAAAAGTATGCAACAGATTTCTGCCAATCTTTCCAAATGTACGCTAGCGCAAGTTGATACATGCAAGGGGTGTACTTTGGGAAAATACACCAAGGTTTCCTTTCACGACAAAGACAGTCGAGTAGAGGTAATTCTAAAGAAAGTCCATTCAGATGTGTGTGGACCATTCTCTACAACATCCATGGCTAAACACAGGTATTATGTTATATTTGTTGACCACTTTTGTTGTAAATGTTGGATATTTTTCATGTAGAAGAAGAATCAAACTTTCACAAACTTTTGTGAATTTAAAGCATTGGTTGAGAAAGAGTCTGGCAAGAAAGTTAAAGCTAAGAGGAGTGATAACGGTGGTGATTATGTCTCAAATGAGTTTTAGAACTTCTGTGCAGCAGAAGGGATTAAACGAGAGTTGACGACACCCCATAACCCATAGCAGAATGGGGTGGCCGAGAGGAAGAACAAAAGAATTGTAGGGGCAACACATGTGATGTTGCATGATCAGGGCCTACCACTACACTTGTGGGATGAGGCATGCAACACAATGATTTATTTGCAGAATCGTAGCTGGCATTAGATTCTTGGGATGAAGACACCAAAGGAGGCTTATTCCGATAAGAGACCAGATGTTGGTCACTTCAGGATTTTTGAGTCATCGGTATATTTCCATGTGACCAAAGATGCATAGAAGAAGCTTGAGCTGACAACAGAGTTGGGGATATTTGTGGGGTACATTGATACACCTCACAACTATCGGGTGTACTTGTCGACCAACAGGATGACAGTGGTTCGAAGGGATGTCAGATTCGATGAGAGGGCCATTAGAGTTTCCCTTGAGAGGGAGCTTGAGCTACATGCGGTTGAGGAGATTTTAGCTCATAAGGTTGAGGAGCCTCAAATTGATGTGGAGCAACCATATGCAGAGGATCCGGGAGTGGAGACATCCACTCAGGCAGAGTCTTCCATAGATGGGAGAAAGCGCACTAGAGACCCTGACAGGTTATTGCATGATGCACAAGAGAATGTGGGAGCATCCACATCTTAGCACAAACATAGGAGGTCACCTGAGAGGTACACTGGATACATGGCTCTTATGAGTGGATGTGTTGAGACAAAGCCATATTCCTTTGAGGAGGCAGTGCAACAACCAGTTTGGGTTGATGCCATGGTGGAGAAGTATGACTCCATAGTTCGTAACAATGTTTGGGATGTGGTCCCGAGACTGGATGACAAGTCAGTGGTGAGCTCTTGATAGCTTTATAAGGTAAATCAAGCTGCACATGGTAGTGTGGAGAAGCATAAGGCCACCATAGAGTACATCCATTAAGGAAGAGGTGTACATAGAGTAACCTGAAGGTTTTGAGACCTATGACCGCGAGTCGCATGTGTGTCAATTCAAGTGAGCATTGTATGGGATGAAGCAAGCACCCCGTGCTTGGTACACTAGGATCGATAGCTACTTCACCGGGTTGGGCTTCACCAAGAGTGAAGTAGATGCGAACTTGTAGCACATAGTGGTGGAAGGTAAATTATTGATCTTTGTGTTATATGTTGGCGATTTGATTTGGACAGGTGATGATCAACTGATCAAGTCTTGCAAGGAGCACCTTGCAAAAGAATTTGAGATGAAGGACATGGGGTTCATGCATTACTTGTTGGGCATGGAAGTATGGCAGGGTGATGGGGAATTGTTTGTGTCCCAGGGAAAGTATGCCAATGAGTACTCATGAGGTTACGAATGGAGAGTAGCAAACCCATGGAGACTTCTCTAGCAGGTAACTGGAGGAAGGAGGATGCTACTTCAAGGGAAGTAGTGGAAGCTACTGTTTACAAGAAGCTTATGGGTTCACTCATGTATTTGGTGAACACAAGATCAGATATGTGCTATGTAGTTAACTAGCTTAGTCAAGCAATGGCTAGGCCTACCACGCTGTATTGGAAGGCGACAAAGCATGTGTTGAGATACCTCAAGGGCACTACTCATTATGGATTATAGTACAAAGAAGCATAGGGAGTGAAGCTTTAAGGCTTCACCGATGCAGATTGGGCAGGAAGTCCATCCGACTGGAAGAGCACATCAAGAGGGATCTTTAGTATTGGGTTAACAACAATTTATTGGTACAACAGGAAATAGAGATCGGTTGCACTCAGTTCGGCAGAGGCAAAGTACATAGCTGCAAGTTAGGTAACATGTGAGGCCATATGGATGAGGAAGATTATGGTTGGTTTGTTTGGTCAGCGGATGGATCTAGCTGTGACTTACTACGATAATCAGAGTTGTATCAAACTCTCTGAAAATCTATTTTTTCATGATCGGTCCAAGCATATTGATATCCGATATCATCATCTTTGAGATTGTGTATTGAGGCAAATTATTTTATTGGAGTACATTCCCATGGAGGATCAAGATGCTAACATTTTGACAAAGGCACTGTCAAGATGTATTGGGGTCGCTGATAATCCCTTTCTTGTTGAGAGGGAGTGTTGAGACACGACAACAAGAAATTCCAGTTTAATTTGTCCTTGAATTAAACTGTGAATTAAAATTGAATTCTATTCTCATAACAACTTGTAAATAGTTAATTAAGTTTAATTAACTTAATTAGCTTAGGAATTTCGAGTTGGAAGTCTTTCTGTAGTCATGTATATGTTCTCACTAAATTTTAGCGATCTAGGATGAGTTTATTTGAGTTGTAATTAAATAACTCAATTTGACTAAGTTATGTTCAGTTAAACTAGTTCTAACTGTTTGTGGAACTAGTAGAGGTCTAGTAGTGAGTTGGTGCATCGTCAGTGCTACTCCAGCTAACTCATGTTTCCCTTAAGAAACTCATGCATGTTAGTTTAGAGAAGGACCCATATAATAGAGTGTGGGGACAATGTACTATCAGTTGTAGAATGATCCAAGTTGTACAGATCATGCATGCAATCAGAAGAGGACCTAGATTTGGATTGCACAGTTATGGAAGAAGGAATTCCCAATTAAATATGGGTTATTACTCTCAGGAATTGCACAGGGAAATAGGGGCTCAACAGGCTTGTAAGGCAAAGAGTTGATCATACGTGTGCAAGAATTGTTCTTGTGAGAACAATTTTTGTATTATCACTCAGGTTTTTGATTAATGCAATAGATAGTCGGGGTTTTGAGCACCTACTTTCCCCAGAGAAACAAGTGTGTTATGTGTCCTTGATTATCTTCCTCTTGTCGATTATTGTTTTCATCGATCATTGGTTTCCGCTGTATAAAGAGTAGAGTAGATTCTTGTCTTGTGTTTTAGTACATTACATGAGCTATGAATTTACAGGAAAATCTACAGTCTTTCCAATTGTCATTTCGGGCTTTAAATTATGCTTCCACAATGATTTTGACTAGTCCATTGATGATAAAGAGCCCTATTAACATTTTTGTAGTTTCTTTGAATATTGAAGACCATTTTCCTCAAACTACTCAACATATAGTATGGAAAATTTAACTCTTTACCCTTTATAAAATGCATCAACAATCAAGCATCATAAAACAAGATGACTCCATATGTGCCTTCACATATAATAATTTTTTTCAAAACAAATAACAAATTTCACCATTTCCTTTTAAATATAGATATTGGAATACCTTTTCTGAATGTTGAGATGTCCATGTTTAGATTTTGTAGGACGGATTTCGATGATTCATCTTTAAGTTTTTGGCATTTAAACTAGTTTTTGCCAATTCTCGAGAGACCTGTAGCCTTTGCTAATAATGATTATGTCAGATTCAGTCTAATGTCTCTAGTTTCGTCCTCAGCTCCATCGAACGCCCTTGTGACCTCAATATCATAATCTTCAAACTTCTCAAAGAAATTCAAGAATCCTACTTTCTTCAATTGCTTTCTAACCTTTGGATACACATCTAGAAACTTCACTCCTTAAGGTTCATGACAGATTATGACACCCATGGCTGCAAGGGAAGCTTTACCTCAAGATTGCACTTCAACAATCGTTACAAGGAATGGTGAGGGATGGATGGAATGGTTTGGTGAAGTGAATGAGGAGGGTGACAGATAAAATGGAGCAAGTGTTATGCTAAGATTGTATGACAATAGTAAAATATGACTCTACCATAATAATTACCCATAATCTTTTTTTGAAAACTTCTTGAGTTGCGATATATGTTTTGATTTTGTATTTTCCAAATGGGATAAGGAGTCATTAGGATTTTATGAAGCGAGGTGGTAGATTACAAATTCATTATGACATCATTAGGATTTGAGGCTTCTCATAAGCCTTTTTTTTAAGCTTTATATAAAAATAATGGTAAATTAATCCATGTATACATTTCAAATCCTATAGTTAAACTTTAATAAATTGAAAAATTATACATGATATTACCTTTCAGGTTACCTCACACTTGTACCTTTGAAATTTATTTGCTTGTAGGTTCTAAGTTAATGCTTGTATGTTCCTTGGAATGAATCAACTACAAAATGTTTTACTGGCTATAAAATGTTAACAGTGTTAGAAATTTGCTTCAAATCCTTCAAGGAAACTTATTGCTGCTGATATTGATGATGTTGATGAGATCTTATTAAAATAGAAACAAATTCTTCAAACTTATTAGTTTGATCTAAGAAACTTGTTTGCGAAAAGGAAAGGGGAAGTCCAAGTTGCCAAGAGTCTTGGTTTTTAACTAGGATTTCTTGCATAGTTTATATATATATATATATATAATTTATTATTATTATTATTATTATTATTATTTACAAAAAACAAATTAAATATATTTTGGTGGTAGAGGGGAATAATCCTCCTTTTTCACTAATTTCAACTCATATTTTTTTTTGCAAACTTTGAACAAATTCTTCTCGTGTCAAGGGATTCGATAAAGTTTTAATTTATGCCCATTAACGAGAAAAGTGATTCATTCTTCATCAATGGTCTTGATACTTACTGCTCCATTGTAAAAAACAATTTCTATCTCATAGGGCCTAACCAATGTGTTTGGAATTTCCCTTGAAGATTTTTAAATTTAGAATCAAAGAGAAAGGCCCAATCACATGGCTTGAGATTTTTTACCTTGATAAACTTGTCATGCCATCTTGTTCTTTGCTGCTAGATCATTTCTTGTTCTTTGAATGACATCTTGTCTAATTTCGTCCAATTCATTTAGTTGTGCCAATCTTTGCTTTTGGGCCTCAGAGAGATCTAGTCCCAACTTTGCTGATGTCTTGTATGTCTCCACTTGGATCTTAATAGGAAGTAGAATTGAAGGAAGTGGAGAAATTGGAGACATTAGATTGAAGCTGACAGAATCATTATTAGTAAAGGGATTTTAACGCAAACATTCTTCAACTTGTCTAACATATTATAATATGGTAAAATAATTTGCTTCTCCACACCTTCATTAGTTTGTAATCTCTACAGAAAAGGATGGTTTTGTAAAGATATAGAGGGTTGCTCGGCTAGAGGAGTTGTAGGAGTTTGTCTTATGTCATTTTCATCTATCTTTTTAGGAATTTATTCTTTTAAGGAGTCTGCTTTTCAGGAGTTTCATCCTCTTTATATTTTTTAATGACAACGAGAGGTGTTTTCTTTTGTAAAATTCCCCTAGATCTAAGATGAATATCATATAAACCTATAGGAGCTATCATGCAAGTTTGAAAATTTTGGACTTCAACATTGTGAGTGGGTTGCTAAGGTGCTTTCGTATTGGGGTTGGGAAGCGCTTGTGCAGGTAATTGGTTTGGTATTTGAGGAAATGAGGTATATGGTAATGGAAGGGGTTGATTTGTGGTCAATTGAGGATGGAATTGAGATTGGGGAGGTTGTGGAGGTTGAGGTGGAGAATAATATTGAGGATACCGTGGGAAAGATTGAGGGTATTATGTAGATATTCATGTAGATTCACAACTCATGTAATGTACTAAAACAAAAGACAAGAATCTACTCCACTCTTAAACAATGGAAACTAATAGATCGATGAAAATAATAATTGACAAGAGGAAGATAATCAAATACACATAACACAATTGTTTCTATGGGGAAAGCCATTGCTTAAAACCACAACTATCTATTGCATTAATAAGAAATTTGAGTGATAATACAAAGCTTGCTATCACTAGAACAATTCATGCATAAGTATGATCAACTCTCTGCCTCACAAGCCCGCACTCACCAACACATAGCCAATTTCTACTCCCTGCTGAGCCCCTATTTCCTTGTGCAATTCCTGAGAGGAATAAACCATATTTAATTGGGAATTCCTTCTTCCATAACTGCGCAATCCAAATCCAGGTCCTCTTTTGAGAGCATGCATGATTTGTACAACTCAGATCATTATACAATTGATAGTACACTGTCCCTGCACTCTATACTCAACTTGGTCTTTCTCTGAACTGACATGCATGAGCTTCTCATCGGGGAATCTTCAGTTAGATGGAGTAGCACCGAGGATGCACCAGTGCACCAACTCACTACTAGAACTCTAATAGTTCCAAAAACAGTTAGAACTAGTTTAACCACCATAACTTAGTCAACCTGAGTTATCTAATTACAACTCAAATAAACTCATCCTAGACCCCTAAAGTTTCAGGATAACATATACATGACTACAAAGATACTTCCAACTCAAAATTCCTAAGCTAATTAAGTTAATTAAACTTAATTAACTATTTACAAGTTGCTGTGAGAATAGAATTCGATTTTAATTCACAATTTAATTCAAGCACAAATTAAACTGGAATTTCTTGTTGCCATTTCTCAACACTCCCTCTCAACAAGAAAGGGATTATTAACTACCCTAATCCTGTCTTTGTGAAACTCGATTTTACATATTGACAATGCCTTTGTCAAAATGTCAACATTTTGCTCCTTCGTGGGAATGTACTCCAACAACATAATTCACCTCAATACACAATCTTGAAGATGATGATATCAGATATCAATATGCTTGGACCGATCATGAAAAACTAGATTTTCAGAGAGTTTGATATAACTCTGTTAATCACAGTTGGATCCATCTGCTGACCATACAAAACAACCAGAATATTTTCCTCATCCATATGGCCTCACATGTTGCCTGACTTGCAACCATGTACTCTGCCTCTGCCGAACTAAGTGCAACTGTTCTCTGTTTCTTGTTGTACCAAGAAACCACTGCTGACCCAATACTGAAGATCCCTCATGATGTGCTCTTCTTGTCAGATGGTGTTAATTTTAGGCAACATTGGTATGTTCTATGCTTTAGAGAAATTTTACTTCAATTTCTTTATTAGCCCAATATCAATATTCATATTAGCGTTCACATCAACATGATAGTAAAATGCAGATAAAACATAAACATAAATAGTAGAAGACAAGCTAAGACAAGAGGACACAAGATGTGGCACCAGCCAGGGACAAACCCCAATGTGGGGAAACCCTTGATCAAATCTTCTTTTAGTCTTAAATAGTTCAATAGAGAGAGAGTACAATTTACGAATCTGATAATTTATAACAACAACAAAAGAGCCCTAACCAGAAAAGTCAACATTGGTCAAAAGGGCAGATTTGACCCTTAGAAAATTGGTCAACTTCAGTCAACTTCGGCCTCCAAACAAAAAGATAAAACAACCCTCAAAACAATCAAATTCAGCCTAGTCAAAGTCTGGACAAACAGCCCACCTACGGTCAACCCTAGCTACAGTCAACACTGGTCAACAAGGAAGATTTTACCCTCAACAAATTAGTCAACTTCAGTCAACGTTGGTCAACAAGGAATATTTGATCCTCAACAAATCAGTGAATGTTAGGTCCCTATAATACTAGTGATTATCCCATTACTATTGTAGTTGTATCCCTTATTAATATTGTTGTGCCTCTATTGTCCCCATATTGTTATTACTGTGCCCCATAGAATCCCCCTATTGTTATTTTTGTGCCTTTATATTATTATTGTTAAGCCGGCTGGATTATATTGTGACTCTTTAGACTCCTATATATAGAAATGAGGTTTTGTCATTTGAATCATGAAGGAATCATTCATTTGTGTAATGTAAAGGAGGTTGCCCCCTCGAAGAGGCTGAATTCTAAGGCGTTGATCTATCTTTTCTATCTTTTAGTGAGCTGGTTTCATAACATTTTGTATCAGAGCTTTTGGATTCTAGGTTTTTGCTGCTCCAAATAGGTCATCGTGGCATTTTCATTATAACTTTTTTTTTTGCGACGTTTCAGAAGCAAAAAAAAAACCCATTTGAGATGAAATCGCACTGAACCTCGGGGTTGAATTTCAAAGCTTTTTGCGCTATATTTGCGGAGATATGATCTGAGGAAGTTGGTCTTTTTGCAGACTCTTGAATTACATTCCAAACAGGTGACTTGGGTAAAATCCTCTTAACTTTATCTCTGAGCATCAGATTGAAATTTCATAAAAAGGTACAGAAATAGGACAGACGTATCTATTTTTCAGAGCCAAAGGTCGAAACAGGGACACGTGGCACATCGTACAAGTTTGCTCTACTGAACTAGTCTATAATCAGGTCACTGTGGGAGATTTGGCATAACTCTTCCTTGGAGAATTTAATTTGGATTAGACTGGTGGCATTGGAAATAGAACACAGAGGGCCACTACAGGTCACAATTTCAAAACTAGATGATCCGAAATCACAGAGATACATTAGAGACAATATCGAGCTCCTATAAAGTGAAAAAATGTGTGTAGATTTTTTTAAATTCTTGCTTAAGTTTGGTTTGAAAAATTATTTTGAAGGAATTCAAAGGGCATAGTAGAGCATTATTATCGGTAACTAATGCCCCGAGGAAAGAAAATGCAAACACCTAGTAAGCACCCTGAAAGCTCTAGCATGACTCATGAAAAAAATGAAGAAATGCTACATGATATATCAAAATTACAAGACCAAGTGCAACAAATGTCACTCTCACAAAAGCTAACAGAAATTAAGATGAATGGCATGGAAGTTAAGATGAACAATTTGAAGATAGATTTGAACACAAATTTGAAGACAGACATGGCTGATTTGAAGACAAATTTGACAAATTTTCTACAAGAAATACTTACTAATGGTGAAAGGGTAGTAAAAAAAACTCATGATGCGAACAAAAGAAATGTTAATCATGATTTCATAGACTCTAATGTTGGATTGAAGACCCACCATATTCTAAAAATCGATATGAGGAAGTTTGATGGCAAGGATCCCGCAACATGGATATTATAGACAGAGCAATTTTTCGATCCCAATAATGTGCAAAACACACAAAAGGTACGTATTGCAACTTTATATTTGGAACCAAATTAGTTTGTATGGTATCAATGGATTTGCTCTTGTAAACAAATTATCACTTGGGCAATTTTTACGGAAGAATTGATTGCACATTGTGATGATATGAAAAACAACACTTTTTTAACCAATTGATAAGTATCAAACAAAAGGGTTCAATAATGGAGCACATTGAGGAGTTCTAAAAATTGAACATAAGGGCAAAAAATATTCCAGAGGAGCATATGATTGATGTGTTCGTAGGGACTTTAAAGGATAATATGCAACATGATGTTCACCTTTGGGAACTTGATTCATTAGAGAAGACATTCAGGTTAGCAAGAAAAATGGAAAACAAAATTATGGCAACCAGGAAACATACCACTCACAACTATAAAGATGGAAGTGTTGTTGCCCTTAGTCTTCCACAACCTATAAGGTTGACACCTCAACAACTGGAAGAAAAAAGAGCAAAAAGGCTTTGTTATAGTTGTGATAACAAATACACTAAAGGTCATAAGTGTGTTGAGAAGAAATTATTCTACATAGATTGTGAAGAGGAAGAAGAAAAGGAGCAAGAAAGGTCAAAAGAAAAGGATATACTCCAGGAACAAAGTCTAGATAAAGAAGAACTGAATCCGACCATATCTTGTAATGTATTGGCTGGAATTACCACTCCTCAAACCATTAAGATAGATGGACAAATCAAGAAGAAAAATGTAATAGTGTTGATTGATTCAGAAAGTACCCACAATTTTATTCATTGTAAGGTAGCAAAAGAATTGAATTGCTTCCTATATCCAGCACCAGAGTGTCAAGTGATGATTGCAAATGGAGGAACAATAAATTGCTCTAGAAAGTGCCATAATATCAAGCTATCCATGGGAAAATATGTATTGACTAGCCCAATGCTTTCCATTCCAATGGGAGGTGCTGATGTTGTACTAGGAGTTCAATGGCTACAATCCTTAGTTACAATAGTTTTTAATTTTCAAGAACTTTTCATGCAATTTTCTGCAGAAGGAAAAGAAGTTGAATTAAGGGGTATTGCAGGGAAATCAGGAAAGATAATAAGCTCTAACGGTATGACAAAGCTTCTAAAAAAGGAATAAAGGTGTAATTTCAAAATTATGTTCGCTAGATGTTTCCACATCGAAATCATCTATTTCTCTAGATCTCCAAAAAGTCTTGGACAATCATTCCAAGGTATTTGAGACTCCCAAAGGTCTCCCACCTATTCGTGATCATGATCATGCTATTCATCTGATTCCAGGAAGTGTTCCTCTAAACAACATGCCGTACAGATATCCCTATGCCCAAAAGAGTGAAATTGAATGTATGGTTGCAGAAATGCTAGAGGCTGGTATAATTCAACTTAGTCAAAGTTTTTTCTTTGCTCAAGTAGTATTGGTGCACAAGAAGGATGGATCATGGCGCATGTGTCCAGATTATAGGGAGCTCAACAAGCTCACTATTAAAGATAAGTTTCCCATTCCTGTCATTGATGAATTATTAGATGAATTGCATGGACCAATTTACTACACCAAGTTGGATCTTCGTTTAGGATATCATCAAATCAGAATGAAGACTGAAGACATTTCGAAAGCAGCATTTAGAACTCATGAGGGTCAAAATGAATTTTTGGTCATGCCTTTTGGCCTTACCAATGCACCTTCTACATTTCAAGGTTTGATGAATTCCATTTTCAAATCCACCCTTAGAAAATTTGTGTTAGTATTTTTTGATGATATACTAATCTACAACAAGTCTTGGAAGGATCATGTTGAACATGTTGACAGGGTGCTACAACTATTGGAGGAGAAACAATTATATGCAAAAAGATCCAAATGTTTCTTTGGAGTACAAAAGGTGGAATATCTGGGTCATATTGTATCTCATGAAGGAGTTAAGGTAGACCCTAGCAAAATTAAAGCCATTAAGGAATGAAAAATCCTCACATCCATAAAGCATCTGCGAGGATTTCTCGGGTTGACAGGGGATTATCGCAAGTTTGTTAAGAATTATGGGAGAATAGCAGTACCTCTAACAACATTATTGAAGAAAGATGCATTTTCACGGACTCCAGAATCAACAAAGGCCTCGTGTGCACCCAGTTTTCCATGTTTCATGTTTAAAGAAGGTTATAGGTGACAAGCTCCCAGTTCAAACAATATTGCCAGCACTTGACGAGGAAGGAAAAATTATATTAGAACCGGAAGCAGTCACAGAAACAAGAACTCGACAGCTACGAAATCGATCAATTTCGGAGTATCTCATCAAGTGGAAGAACTTATCCGCTGAAGATTCCACATGGGAGGATGAGAATTTTATACAGAAGCATCCAGAAGTACTCAAGCGTTGATGACAACACTTTTTTGAAGGAGAGGGGCATGTTAGGTCTCTATAATACTAGTGATTACCCCATTACTATTGTAGTTGTATCCCTTATTAATATTGTTGTGCCACTATTGTCCCCATACTGTTATTACTGTGCCCCATAGAATCCCTCTATTGTTATTTTTGTGCCTTTATATTATTATTGTTAAGTCGGATGGATTATATTGTGACTCCTTAGACTCCTATATATAGAAAGGAGGTTTTGTCATTTGAATCATGAAGGAATCATTCATTTGTGTAATCTAAAGGAGGTTGCCCCCTCGAAGAGGCTGAATTCTAAGGCGTTGATCTATCTTTTCTATCTTTTAGTGAACTGGTTTCATAACAGTCAACTTCAGTCAACGTTGGTCAGCGATCAACGTTTAATGTCGATTTCTGTGCCTAGAAATGTGGCCTACCCAAACAAATATAGCCCTCACAAAAACACAGTCAAAGGAGGTTAACGCATGCTGGTCAACGCTTGGTCAAACTGTCCAGAAATTCAGTCTCTAGAAATTTGGCCTCTTGAAATTTCGCTCTCCTTAAATTTCGGCCTCTTGAAATTTCACTCTCCTAAAATTTCGGATGTGTGGAAAGAGAGAGGCCCAGAAATCTGTAGCCAATCAATGAGGGGAGAGAGAGAGAGAAGTGTGGCTATGAGTGTGTCCAAAATGAGGCTAAGTCATCTTCTATTTATATGCAACGCTAAGGATGAATAGACGCGACTGTTGGGCTTTTGAGCCTACATAAGTTTGTTGGCCGACCTTGACAATTTGAGCATAATCAAACCAAATTCATAACTTCATTTGTACATGTAAAAATCAAATGATCGTTAGATCAATCCTGCACCTCTCGGAGAGAGGAATCCAAGAAAATTATCAGCTATCATAAATAAGATGACCCATGTAGAGTTTAGCCCTAGTTTCCAATTTGAACACTCCCTCTCGACTAGGGAGAACTCTATCTGCTAATTCATCTGCCAATCTGTACTATCTCTACCATCAATGCACTGCTCTGCGCTGCTCTTCTCTGATCTGTTGAACTATGAAGAAGAATAAGTGATCGAGAATGTATCATTCTTTACTGACCCGAAGTCAGTCCTAATCAAAGGAGAGTGTGTCATACCACTCTTACTGACATGAAGTCAGTTCCAATCAAAAGAGAGTGTCTTATAACAATGTTACTGACTTGAAGTCGATTCCAATCAAAAGAGAGTGTCTCATACCACTCTTACTGACCTGAAGTCAATTCCAATCAAAAGAGAATGTCTCATACCACTCTTACTGACGTGAAGTCAGTTCCAATTGATCCCAAATCAATATCATTCATCCTAGCATAGGGAGTACAATAGTACATGATGCGTCCATCGATATTACTATGTTCCATATCCTCATTTCCCTACTCATTGGGCAGATGAGAGGTACTTCCCATGACTCCCAAAGTGCATGGGTAGGATATCTCAACAGGAGAAGGATGAACCACTCATCCTGCCTACATGTCGCCAAGGGTATTGCAGGGGAAGGCTAAAACACTCATCGTGTACACAACAAACCACTAGGGTAAGGTTGAACCACTCACCCTATGGTTTCTAGGTTGAACCACTCACCCTATGGTTTCTCATCGCTCCAAGAAGTACCCCAAGATCCCCGGAGCTCCCAGAGCTCAATGTCCATCTCATACAGGACCCTCACAAGAGTGTCTTTCCATGACTCCAAGTCATTCTCGGAAGGCCAAGAACTTGACCTTCCCCAGGGGATTTGTCATAATATTGGCGACCTGCTCATCAGTCCCAATGTGATGGAGCCTTATTGCTCCTCGTTGTACCATATCCTGGATGAAGTGGTACCTGATGTCTATATTCTTGGAGCAATCATGAAACATGGTATTCTCTGATAATCAGATCCCACTCTGGTTGTCGCAGAGGATCACGGTGGTATCCAACACATGTCCAAACAACCCACTAAAGATCTTCTTCAACCAAACAACTTCACAGGATTCCATACTAGCAACTATGTATTTCGCCTTGGCGGTGCTCAAGGAAATCAATTTCTGCGTCCAGCGCATCCAGGATATCGAAGCAGAACCCAAAGAAAAACATCATCCAGAAGTGCTCTTCCGATCCACCACATTGTCATCCCTATCAGAATAACCATGCAACCTCACATCTCTGGTAGTGTATCTCAGTCCATGAGTGATTGTTCCTCGAAGATATCTCATAAGATTCTTGAAACCAATCCAATGTATATGATGAGGCTCAACCATATATTGGCTCAATTTGTTAACTGCAAAACATATGTTCGGACGAGAGTTCACCAAGAACATCAATGCTCTTATGAGTTGACGATACTTAGAAGAAGTTCCCAATTATGGTAGCAACACTACCACATAACTTCTTAAAGTTAAGTTCCATCGGAGTAGTCACAGGCTTGTAGTCCACCATCCCAAATCTTTCCAATATCTTCACAACATATTTTCCTTGAGATAGGAAAATTTCACCTGGCTTTTGCCAAACCTCCAACCCTAGGAAATAGTGCATCAGTCCTAGGCCCTTCATCTCAAATTCAGAAGCCAACTCTCTCTTACATTTTTGAATGAGAGGGTCTGCACTTCCATCAGCTCCATGCTTGATTTTGTAGAGCCACTTTGAGGTGACAACTGATTTGTCTTGGGGTCTAGGGACCACATCCCAGACATCATTCTTCATAATTGACTTGTATTCTTTATTAATAGCATCCTTCCATACTTGATGCTTCACAGATTCTTTGAATGATGAAGGCTCATTCTGAATAATAGTGCGGATGGCGGTTAAATATCCTTGATACATGTTCGACTTCTTGCTTTCACAGAAAGTCCCCCTTGGTGCAATGTGTCTCTCGACATCTTCAAGAGTCTCCCTAAGCCATGAGGGTATACTTTTGGAGGAGGAGGGATCATGAGGAGGAGGATCAATAGGTTCATCAACATCAAGCATCATCTCATCTTCTTTTGCACCCTTATTTTCGGTCTCAACTTCTTTATCCTTCCTTAGGATAGGAAGATTGTTGATATTCCTAAGGGCCATATCTTCATCGAAGGGGACATCATGACTTATCTCAACTTCCTTTTGCCCAGCCACATAAATTATATATCCCTTAGAATTTTCACTATAGCCCACAAACATTTTTTTCTTCTCAGATGCACCCAATTTGCTTCTTTTCTCTTTTGGCACATGAAAATATATGAGACTTCCAAAAATTCTAAAATGAGAGACATTGGGTTTCTTACTAGTGAACATTTCTTCTAGAGTCTTGGAGTCCAATGCTTGATGATGGCATTAGTTTTGAACATACATGACGATATATGCAGCTTCGGCCCATAGGAACTTCAGAGGGCCTTGATCATGAAGCATGGCACGAACTGCTTCTACAATAGAGCGATTCTTCCTTTCAGCCACACCATTATGCACAAGAGTGTATGGCGTTGTAGTCTCCCTCTTAATGCCAACTTCTCTGCAATAATCTTGGAATTCATTGGATTCGTACTCAGTCCTATTATCAACCCTCAATATCAGTCCTCAATATCTTTATTTTCTTCTCGGATTGGTTTTCGATCAAGGCTTTGAAGTGTCGGAACCAGGTGAACACTTCATCCTTCTTCTCCAAGAAGTAGATCCAGGTCTTGCGAGAATAATCATTCGTAAAGGAGATATAATATAAGTATCCCCCCAAAGAGTTTATGGCATCATACCAGATATGTAGGAGTGGATCAATTGCAATATAGTTGTGGTCTTTCTAATACTTGAGGGGAATGGTCCCCTTGTAAGTTTCCTTCGGCACATCCCAAATATACACCTTCATGCTTTACTTTGAACTCGAGCATACCTGTCACCATCTGTCTCACATCCTATAGGGCCTTGTAATGAAGATGGGCAAACCTTCGGTGCCATAGTTCAGATTATAGATATGTGTTATAAGACATGGCTCCCAATGGACTTCCTCCAACTTGATACAAAGTGTCAAACCTGAACCTAAGACTAAAAGCATCCTTAAAATTCTTTTTCCAAACACATACCTTTCCATCGATGAATGCCACCTTGAATCCTTTGTCCTCCATGGCTGAAATGGACACTAGGTTATTCTTGAGATCAGGTATATATAGTACTTCTTGCAAATGAATAGTGTTGCCTTGATTCAATTGAAAGGTAACATTCCATACTCCCTTCACGGGGTAGGTGGCATTGCCTCCAAGGATGATCTCCAAGTTTGTCTCATTTTCTATCAAATTAGAGAGGGCTTCCTTGTATCCGGTGAAGTGTCTTGAGGCACCACTGTCAATCAACGAATTTCCCAAAGTGTCCGGAGGAGAGGCAGTGGAGAGGGCCGATATAAGATAGTACTGTTTTTCCTTATTGTTAACAACATTTGATTCTTCATACCTAGAGTTCCTTGATTTCTTGGAGGGTCGACCATTTCCTTGATGTCCCACATTCCTTTTTCCTTTGCCATTGGACCTGCCATTCCTTTGATCATTGTTGTTGAAGTTTCCCTTGGAATGATTGTGATCATCATCATGTGATGTGTCCCTTATATTTGGACACTCCCTTGTATAGTGGCCAAACTTATTGCAAACAAAGCACCTGCCCGTCCATCCTCCCTTAGATCCATGCTTTCCATGGAAATGACCTTTAGACCCTGCATTATTTTTCCTTTTGACATGAGCGGAGAATGCATTGGGGTTGCTTATATTAGAAGGAATTTCTTGCTCCACCATTCTTGTTTCTTCTTGAATGCATCTTGACATCAATTCTTCAAACCATGGAATTCGATCATTGTTGAGGACGGTGCTTCTAAATACATGCCACTCAGGTGGAAGTCCTCCAAGGGTTGTGAGAGTAAGTTCCCTGTCAGGAATGACTTCTCCAATCGAGAGTAGATCATTCTTGATCTCAATAAGCCTCAATAAATGAGATTGAATATCATCGTCCTTGCCCTTCTTAATATCCTTAAACTTATTCTTGAGAAATATAATTTGATTAGCATTACTAACCTTGAACATGTCGACCAATCTGTCATAGATCTCATTGGAGGTCTTCAATTCAGAGATGTAGGCCACCATATGCTTGTCATTGGAATCCATAATAATCTTCTTTTCTTTGACTTCCGCCCTATTGTACTTGGTATTCGCAATAGCAGGTGCTTTTAAAGGAGGTTCAGGGAATTTACCCTGCTCATAGTCCATCACATCTTTTTCTTCCAAGGTCAAATCAAGAGACATCTCCCATCCATGATAGTCATATTTATCATGGAGCTTGTCTTCAGCTAGGAAGTAGGATGAGGAACCCATTGAACCTTTTGTCCTTGTCCAACTGTCTTTGGTGATTGCTCTTTCACTCTTGCTTGGGCTTTGTCTTCATCTCAACTTTGATACCATGTTAATTTTAGGCAGCAATGGTATGTTCTATGCTTTAGAGAAATTTTAATTCAATTTCTTTACTAGCCCAATATCAATATTCATATTAGAAATCACATCAACATGATAGTAAAATGTAGATAGAACATAAACATAAATAGTAGAAGATAAGCCAAGACAAGAGGACACAAGATGTGGCACCAGGCAGGGACAAACCCCAATGTGGGGAAACCCTTGATCAAATCTTCTTTTAGTCTTCAATAGTTCAACAGAGAGATATAGTACATTTTAAAAATCTTATAATTTATAACAGTAGCAAAAGAGCCCTAACCAGAAAAGTCAACGTTGCTCAACATGGCAGATTTGACCCTCAAAAAATCGGTCAACTTCAGTCAACTTCGACCTCCAAACAACAAGATAAGACAACCTTCAAAACATTCAAATTCAACCCAGTCAAAGTTTGTTCAAATAGCCCACCTGTGGTTAGCCCTAGTTGCAGTCAACAAGGAATATTTGACCCTCAACAAAAAAGTCAACTTCAGTGAATGCTGGTCAACAGTCAACGTTTAGCCTCGATTTCTGTGCCCAGAAATGCGGCTTGCCCAAACAGAGATAACCCTCATAAAAATGCAGTCAAAGGAGGTCAACACATGGTGGTCAATGCTTGGTCAAACTATCTAGAAATTCAGTCTCCTAAAATTTAGGCCTCTTGAAATTTCGCTCTCTTGAAATTTCGGCCTCCTGAAGTTTTGCTGTCCTGAAATTTCGGCCTCCTGAAATTTCACTCTCTTGAAATTTCGGACGTGTGGAGAGAGAGAGGCCCAGAAATCCGTACCCAATCAATGAGGAGAGAGAGAGAGAAGTGTGAATATGAGTGTGTCCAAATGAGGCTAAGTCACCTTCTATTTATATGCAACGTCGAGGATGAATAGACGTGACTGTTGGGCTTCTGAGCCTACATAAGTTTGCTGGCCGACTTTGAAAATTTGACCATAATCAAAATAAATTCATAACTTCATTTGTACATCTCAGAATCGGATGATATTTAGATCAATCCTACACCTCTTGGAGAGAGGAATCCAAGAAAAATATCATTGTCATAAATAATATGACCGATGTGGAGTTTGGCCTTGGTTGCCAATTTTAACAGATGGACTCCTTGCCTAATCTGCATCGGTGAAGCCTTGAAGCTTCACTCCCTCTGTACCACAATCCATACTAAGTAGTGTCTCTCAGGTATCTCAACACATGATTTCTGCTTTCCAATACAACTGGGTAGGCCTAACCATCACTTGACTAAGATGGTTAACTGCATAACACATCTCCGATCGTGTTTTTACCGAATACATGAGTGAACCCACAAGCTGTCTATAAACAGTAGCTTCCACTACTTGCCCTGAAGTAGCATCCTCTTTCCTCTAGTTACTTGCTACAGTAGTCTCCATGTGTTTGCTGCTCCCCATGCAGTGTAGAAGATCCTGTAGATTCACAAGCTAATGCAATTTGCTAAAGCAAGAGACAAGAATCTACTTCTACTGTTTACAACGGAAGCCCATAAACATCGAGAAAACAATAATCAATAGAGGAAGAGAATCAAAGGCACATAACACAATAAATATCCGGGGACATCCACAGCTCAAAACCCCACTGTCTGTATTTTATTAATCCAGAAAATCAAGATGAAATTACAATGCTTGTTCTCTTAAGAACAATCTTAACACTCAGCAAATTCAATCTCCAACTCATAAGCAAGCGCAAGGCCAAAGCTTAACCTCTTCACAATCTCTCCAAGTCTATATTCCAATGTGTAATTCCTATTAAGGATAGCTTGTATTTAAAGGGAAATAAAGCCTCTAAAAATAACGCAATCCCTCAAGGTTCAGTGCCTGATTGCATGCACTATCAGTACAATTCAGAAAAATTTAAACAAATAGTACACTATCCTTGCACTCTAATCTCAACTGGTTCTTTCTCAGAATCGACATGCATGAGTTTTTGATGAGTAAATATTCAGTTAACTAGAGTAGCATTGTTGGAGTTCATTAGTGTCACCACTGACTATTAACTCATTATTAGTTCTCTCAATCAGTTTGAGAACTAATTTAACTGAATTGACTCGTGAAACTGAGTCTTCTATTTTACAACTCACAATTAACTCAAACTGGACTCCTACAAAGTAAGGAGAACATATACATGACTTCCAAAAGACTTCTAGCTCGAATTTCCTAAGTTAAGTTTAATAAACTTAATTTAACTATTTTAAGTTGCTATGAGAATAGAATTCAAATTTAATTCAAGGACAAATTAAACTGGAATTTCTTGTTGCCATTTCTCAACATGCAGAACCTCCTGAGTATCTCGTTGGCATACTTTCCGTGAGACACAAGCAATTTCCCATCACCCTGCCATACTTCCATGCCCATAATGTTGAAATTTGGTACCGGAGGACAGGTGGTTCCCTTAGGCTTTGATCTTTGGCCTAGGGAAAAGTGTCCAAAAGAATTTAATTTTTCTCCTAAAGTGACTTTATAATTTTATAAAGTTAAATCTAATTTAAAAGTGACTTTAAGTGATAAAGTTACTAAGTCTAATTTTAAAGTGACTTTTATAAAGTCAATGAAAAATTAGAAAGGAAAAGTGACTTTGGAAATAAATGACTAAGTGGATCTTTATTAAAGTGGGGTGAATTAAAAAATAAAAAGTGAGATTTAAATGAGCATTTAATCTCAGCCATTGATCTAAATCTATTTCAGCGATTGGATTTAGAGATCACCCAAAAGTCACTTGGGTCACCCAAAAGTCATTTGGAGTTATATTAAGGGAGGAAAAGGAGGAAAATATTACATTCGATTCAATTCTTTCATGAGAAGATTGGGAGAAGGAGAGCAAGAGAGCAAGAGAGATTTCTGAGCAGGGAGGATGAGACAGCAGCTTGGCACACATTCCAAGGCAGCAGTTGAGCAGATTTGTACAGTTGATTCAGCACACAGTGAAAGATAGATTTTGGCACGATTTTCGAGGAGAGGTTTGCACAAAAATCGAGCAGTTTGCTAGTTTTTCTGCACGCAAAACAAGGGCCATACAACAGCGTTTAATGCTGAAAGTGGGCACGAAAATCGAGGAGACTATACAACATTTATTGCTGTCCTGTTTGCTGTAATTTTCAGTTTGCTGTGAAGCATGGGAAAAGAGACAAGTTGTAAATTTGCTTGCTGATTTTTTGCTGAAAATTTCTCACTGTAAAAGACAATTTTCAGAAATAAAGAAGAGCTCTCAAACTGGTTTTCCCCAAGAGTTGTAGGGGGTTTTTCCAGGGTCACATTGACAAAAAATCTCAGTTTTTAAATGTGTTTTAATGGCTGTTTAATACTGCTGATTTTTATTTCTGCAATTTCCAGTATTCTGTAAAATTTCCAGAATTTGTGTTTTCAGCAAATTTATTTTTTTCAGCTTGTTAAATGTATGGTGATGGGAAAGGGCATTTAACTATATGGGAGAAATAAGGAGAAACTGAAAACCAGGGTGGGAAAACAGAAATTTCTACATGGTATCACAGCTTGAGTGCTGAAGGGCAGTTTGGGACAGCAAAAGGAAAAATTACAGTTGCTGATTTTTCACTCAGAAAATTCCAGTAAGCTGATTTTTTCATAAACAATAGTTTTATCTTTACTACAGCAGTGCTATTTTTCAGTTTTATGACAGCAGGATGTCATTGGGATTGAGGGTGGAAGATAGGCTGGATGGGCATATAAATTACAGCGTTTGGAAGGAGAGAATGCAGAGTATCTTTCAGGAGGCAGAAGTCTGGGATATCATGGTGCATACCACACAAAACCCTGTTGTTGTGCTTACTGATGCCACTCAGTTGACAGCTTATAATAAAAAGAACAACAAGGGTAAGAGGCTGATTCTAGACGGAATCAAAGACCATTGCATTCCTCATGTGAGAGGAAAGAGCAATGCCCATGAGATGTGGACAACATTGTCCAATCTCTACCAGAGTACCAATGAGAACCAGAAGATGGTCCTGAAGGAGAAGTTGAAGAACATTAAGATGGGTAATGATAGTGCAACTGGATATCTCACAAAGATTACTAATGTGAGAGATGAGTTGGCAGCGATTGGAGAGGCCATTCCACCCATTGAGTTGGTGCAGATTGCAGTGAATGGCCTCCCCCGTTCATGGTTGAACTTTGCTGATGGGGTTTGTGCACGTGAGACCCTTCCCACATGGGAGAGGTTTTGGGATGATTGCATTCAGACAGAGATCAGGAAAGGTCAGCTTGGGGCAGCCAAGCCAGTTGAGCAGGATGAGGATGTAGCACTGGTGGCAGGAGGCAAGAAAGGCAAAGGGAAGAAGCAGGCTTCCACAAGCAATGGTGGGGGCAAAGGCAAAGGTAAAGGTAAACAGGGGAACACACAGAAGGACTATTCCAAGGTGAAGTGTTGGAATTGTCAAAAGATGGGACACTATGCAGTTGTGTGTCTGGAGAAGAAGAAGAAGAAGGGGAAGAACCAGGACGTGGCAGCTTCAGCAGAGATTGAAGACTTTGCTGGTCGTTTTGACCGAGAGTTTGCGTTCACTACGAGTGAGTCCTCTAGTGCAGGATCACCTGCCACACAGGTTCAGAGGGAGCATGTTTTTCCCTCGATTAGCGGAGCATCTTCAGGTATCTGGTATGTGGACAGTGGGGCTTCACATCATATGACAGGAGTCTGTGAGTACTTCTCAGAGCTTTCAGAGAGTGGCACTGATATTGAGGTAGTACTCGGTGATGACAGAGTTGTTAGAGCAGTCGGGGTGGGGACAGTGACATTTCAGAGGGAGTCCAAACCTCCCTTGAAGGTGTCAGAGGTTCTTTATGTGCCAGGGATGAGGAAGAACCTCATATCCGTCTCAGCTTTGGAGGACAGAGGATATGAGGTACTGTTCAGGGGAGGACAGGTGTTGATGTATCCCAGGGGCACTCCAGCTGATTCAACTAGAGTGATAGGTGTACGCCATGCAAAGGTGTACAAGTTTGCATTCTAGCCCCTTTTGGCATTGAGCAGTAGTACCGACAACAGAGCTAGCAGTTCTGAGCTGTGTGAGATTTGGCACCGCAGGATGGGACATATGTATCATGGAGCCTTGAGGACATTGCGGGAGATCACTACAGGTGTGCCAGATTTCAGTACTGATCACTTTGATACTTGCAGAGGTTGTGCGATGGGCAAATTTGCCAAATCCCCTTTTCCCAGCAGTGACAGCAGAGCGACGGGGATACTTGATTTGATTCATTCCAATGTGAGCGGTCGGATGTCTCATGTTTCCTTGAGTGGATATGAGTACTATGTTTTATTCATTGATGATCACTCCAGGAGGACCTGGATTTATTTTTTGAAGACCAAGAGTGAGGTCTTCAAGCGGTTTCAGGAGTTCAGAGCTCTTGTGGAGACTCAGACAGGTCGAAAGATCAAGTCCTTGAGGTCGGACAATGGAGGAGAGTGTTAGCTACCTATACCAATAGGTTTCATATTTCATGATGGATAAGGGAAATTCCAAATATGCTCTGCTTTGATTATGCAAAGATCCCATATTTCCTAGAGAATACAAGGTGTGTAAATAGCTTAATGTGTCCCAATTTTGATGGATGGTCCAACAGTGTAATCTGGATCATTCCATGGTTTAAATTTCCAGTTGTAGAATAGAGAAAGAAGTCTGTCCAAACTGTTTAATCTTGGCAGACAAGTAGTTCAGGTAGAGAAGAAAAGGTTCCAACAGCTTAATCTGGGACCTTGGAAGAAATAAGGGTAGAAGTAGATAGGAAAAACAAGAGAAAAAAGCCAGAGAAAAGAAAAGGCAAGTAAGGGTCTGCAAGTCCAAGTGCACCCTCCAAGAAGAAATAAAAAATGCTAGGCAAAGTAGCTGGGTAAGTAGTTGGGGTTGCAGGAAGGTTATCTTTACCATTGCAGGTATGTTAACTTTGTTTACTAAAGCAAAGTCAAAACAATTGAGAAGGTGTTCCTCTTCATCAAGTTGCAGCAAGCAGGAAAGCATGTCTAACCTCCCTTCTTCCCCTTTCCATTTCATCACTAACACTCCATCATCAGTTGAGATTCATGGAAGTATATTATGGTTTCATGGTGGTTCTTAATCTTTTAGAAGCCACATTTTTTGTCTAAACTCTTTTCATTTTGATCTACTCCCTAAACTAAGTAAGTTTCAAATAAACTTAGTGATTTTCCCCCCTCATTCACATCTCCCCCCATATTAACTCTAACTTTACTATGTAAATCCCCTATATTACCTTTCCCCTACTAGTATTAACACCATGGTGTATAAACCCCAAATTTTGTATAAATATCCCCTCCCCTTGGCATTATAGCCAATAAGTCCTATGGCAGGGATCAAATGACACCTGGTCATCTTGATAAACCTAAGCCAAACCCTCTTCCCCTTTTCCAAATCCGCTTTTTAACTCATTACCCCCCGTTTGCACATAAACTTTGTAAAAACCTTGTTCTACCCTTACCCGCTCCAAATTGCCAAGTAATGCATCAAAACCCATTTTTTTTCCTTTATCCAAAGTCTGAAGGCCGGGTGCATTTTTGCAAATTATTCATGAAAAACCCATAATCTAATGTTTTTTTTGCCAAAGCGCATACCCCGATATACATTAAACTCAACCCTGCCCCCTTCCATATTGACCGATCGTTTTATTGACCCCGACATCCGTCCGATTGGAGCTTGAACATTCAACGGCTCTTATCACATCGGAGCGGCTCCGACGTCCGCTGTTTACCCGCTATATCCGCCAATCACATCACTCCCCCGACAGCCGTTGGATCGGGTCCCCCAGATCCGACGGTCATCGTTGATATCGGAGCGGGTCTCACATCCGACGGATATCTTCCGATGTCCGTAAAAGGGTTACGTCACTCGGCAGCCACGCGTCCCCACCGCAGCTCATCGGAGGTACACCTGACAGATACCTCCCCCGTACCATGAGTGGTGCGATATGAAACCGCTGGCTATTTCCGGTTTCGGTATCCCGCCTATACTACGTCACCTCCACATCATCCCACGTCACTGCCACCATGCCGTCACGTCAACCGTTGCGCCCGACCGTCTGCCGATCTGTCCTGCCACTTCACCATCCCCGTGGACCAATCAGAGCCCGCCACCTCACCTATGACGTCAGCCGGCCCTGACCCCACCTATGACATCATGCTGACGTCACCAGAAAAGCGCGCCAAAAGTCCAAAAAACCAATATTATGGTGAAATTTCGTGTTTTTTCCCATCTTCTTACAAAAGACTTTGTTGCGCCTGCATGCGATTTTCACGTCCAAAGTCCACCAACCTGCAGAACCTGACCAGGAGACCGGCGGAGCGCCATTTCCACAATCATCCGTGACCATTGCCTACTCCTCACCAGGTATTCTCCGCTATAAATCCTTCATGTACCTGCTTTGTTTGTTATTTCCCTCAAAAGAGCTTATAACAGAAAAAATTCTTGAATTCACCGGCAGAAATCCTTGCACCTGGCCCTTTGACAGTTGTGAACTCGAAGAACACTAGCCGAGCCTTGTTGGCCTGCATTTTCATTGAGAAATCAAGCTCTGTTCGCGCAAACGCGACAGAATCATTTAAACTGAGTTTAACCACTGAGAGAGGCAGAGTGATGGCCAAGCATTGGTCTTATTTTACACTCTAAACAGTATTTCAATTGCTGTTTATTAGAAATACTCTCTGTTCCTTATAAATTCACCTCCCTGGCAAAGAGACATTCCTTTATACTGTCCTGCTCAATTGAAACCACTTTGCACTCAATTCAGAATCCTCTTTTGCAATGGAGACACCTGTAGTACTAAATGTTCAGCCTCTGAATGCCCCTCAAAGGAATTTGGAATGGCAAGCCTTGGCAGATATGGATTACCAAATTACAGAAGAAATGTTTATGAGTAGCAAATTCCACATTCATTTGTTGAATGAATTGAAAGCCAAGCATGAAAATGGGACAGATATATTGGGCATATGGGACTCTTTCCTCCCTATGTTTAAGCTCCCTCAGGTCAACCAGTTCCCTGAACTAATCCACCTGTGTGCTGCACATTATGATGCTTCTCAGAGGGCTGTTGTTGACCCATCTGGTTCAGTACTTTTCTATGTTACCCCTCAAGCTATCAGAGACATGCTTTGCTTCAACACTCAGAAGAAGTTGGTCCCTTTGTCACTAGTGAACCTGATAAAACAAGGGGCTAAACTGACAGATGCTCAAATTATCAAACTTAATCAATTATACATTAACTCTGACATTGTGATGTACCCTCCAATTGGTCATGTATATCTCAATGGGCTGGGCAGAGACCTTGCAGATATGATTTGTCCCATCTTGGGATATAATTCAATTGAGCATATTGATGCAACTGTGCTGGTAATGATGCTTATGTTTACTCCTGGCAAGTCACCAATCTGCTATGACTATGCCACCTACATATCAGACAAGATTCATGAGCAATTGATGAATTTGGCGAGAGAAAGGATGTTCAGATACACCTCCTACATTTACCATTTGATCTTGTACCATCAACATGAGAAATTTCATTTTTCAATCAAAAGAGTGGATGCCCAAGGCAATCCCAGATCAGTGGTCTATTGGTCCTCTGTCTTCCACACTACACCTGAGTCTCCATACACTTACTGTGAATTCATAGATCTATTTGTCCATCCAGCTATGGCAATGCTGATGAGCTCGCCTCCTCCAAGACTCACTGATGACATGCAGAGAATTCTTCAGCTGTCCAAATCTTACAGCATTGGGGATTGGTACTTCTACCAAAACCACACCGTCATCAGGATATATGGGTGTGATTTGCCTCCATTCAGATTACCTAAGTATGTGCCTATGAGGCTATTTGCCCTAGAGTACTTTAGGCAATTTGGCCGGGTTGATGTGCTTCACTTTTCAGGAAAAGGCAAAAAAGCACAGTTGAAGGTGAAAAGCCAACTTGGCCATTTTATCTATAACGAGAGGGAGCAAGGATGGAAGGAAGCAGATAGAATGCTTGAGTCCCTTGGCCTTCAAACCAGTTTCCCATGGACACCCTATGACCCTAATCATTTTATAACAATGAGGAGGCTCAAATATAAGTTGTCTGCCTATGATCATCATAATATCCCTCACATTGAAAAATATGCTAACCAAGACAAATGGAGGAGAGGGACCTTAGAAGAGCCCATGTCACAAGAGGAGCTAAATCAGAGGGCAGTAAGGAATCTAAGGAAGATAGCTGACCTTGAACTTTGTCCACAGGTATTCGCACTTTCGAGCACACAAGTGGGAGCAGCTGCATCCTCCTCAACTGCCAAACAGCAAACTACCAAGGCCACAGAAAATATATCTAGCAAAGGCAAAGAAAAGGAAATGGAGACAGAGCAACCACATCAAGAGAAGGAGCAGTCACCTCCAGTGACTCAAGAGCAGGCAGATAAAGAAAGGCAGCAGCAGGCAGAGCAACAACAACAACAAGAATTGCAGCAAGAAGAAGGGCAACATGACAGACAGCAGCCCTTACAGCAGGAAAGAGTAGTTGATAGTCCAACTTCCACTGAGCAACAGGCTCAGAACATAGTGCCTCCTAGGCCAGAAGTCACCATTGACGCCTCGGTCCTACAAACTCCACAGAAGGAGGACTTAAGCAGAAAAAGGGATAGAGAAACTCCTCTGACTTCATCTATCAACCAGGGAGAGAAAAGACAAAGATTGAATGACTTTTCTGAGGATGACATAGCAATCAGACAAGCATTGGGCATGGGCCCACCCAGCAGAGAAGCCTCAGCCAGTTCCTTCCAGCAGGAACAGGACAGAACTATGGGAGGAGAGGTCAGCTCCTCCAGCCAGCAAAGAGAAGGAGAAAAGAGCATCAAGCAGCAGTTTATAGACATCAAAAGGAGGAGTGACCCTATCAAGATACAACTGTACAACCATTTATTGAAAATGGCTCCCACCAATCAACAAAGACTGATGTCTGCATTTGATGTATAGGAAGGCAAAATGATCATGAGCCATTTTAGGCCAACAGCACTGCAGCCCCAATCTACCTCAGATTACCTCAAAACCAATCTGGAAGTCCTGGCCAAGGACATACACCCAATGGATAAAGTTGAACTGCACAAACAGACTGGTGAGATGGTGTATGCCGCCTTGGCAGACAAAACATTGGGAAATTACAAGCTAGAAAGCAGCCTCAATAATACAGCCTCTCAACTGGAGTTGGAGAGGGCATCATCCCAGGCGAAGGACAACAGAATAAGGTCCTTGGAAGACATAATCATTGAGATTGGGCATGATCCCAAAGACATCAAAGGAATACAAGAGATATTGAAGTTGAGGGATGCTGACATGGCTGCCTTAAGGAAAAAGATCAAACTCCCAGCTACCATGCACCCTCAAACAGATGAAGTGGCTCAGCAGAGACATGAGCGGGATGCCACAGATCTGCTCATATCTCTCTACAAGCAGCTCCTCCAAACACAAGAAAAGCTGGGAGAATCAGAGGCTGCACAAGCAGCATTGCAGACAGCACTGAAACAAAGAGAAGAGGGTCAGACCTCTCAGCCTCCTCTAATCATCAATCTTGAGGAAACTGCTCCTATCACTGCTCCTCCTCCTCAACAGACCGAGCAGACAACAACATCTACTTCAGCAGCGCCAATAACTACAGAGCAAGCCCAAAGCCTGGATATGCAAAAGCTGAAGAATGAAATCCAAATCCTGGAAGCTCAAATGACAGAGTTAAATGAGACCAGGGAAAAGTTAGCCAAGGTAAATGACAGGCATGATAAATCAAAGAGAGAAGTGGCAGAAAATGACAGGGAAATCAAAGCCCTTAAAGACAAGATCAAAGAGCTGGAAAATGAGCTCAAACTAGACAAAATTGTAGCTGAAATTAGAGCAATAATATGGTCCAATATTAGCCAATCAATTACCAATCAATGGCAATATATCGAGACAATCCATGAGCAACTAGAGCTCATCCCAAAGGCACAGAAGGAGGTTCACAGATCAAGAGCTTTATTGAGCAATATGCCTGAAGTGGCCACCAGAATGATCAACGTACTTAACCATAAAACAAGTTCTCAGTTAGCTACCATGGGAATTACAAACAGAACTGAGACTATCCAAATGGTCAGGAGGGTTCTTACTCTGAGAAATCTGGTGCAGACATTGGAAAGACGAACCCAGGATATGCAAACTGAGGTGAACAGGTTCATGGAGAGATTTCAGGTATTACAGAGCAGAGGACTCCCTAGCCTACTGAACAGCGGAGGGAAACTATTCACCCATGAACAGTATGTCAAAAGAGTGAACATTTTTGCTTCAACCCAAATCAATGAGAAGGCTAGTACTTCAGATGATACAGGGCCTATTATAGGACAGATTTTCTACAGTAAGATAGAAAATCTATTTTTTATATATAATGAAATCACGCACTTGTTTGATGTGGCCCCAAATTTTTATAAATATACAGAAGCAGAGGAGACTATGGATGCAATTCTCAGGCATCAACTCCCTACACAAGACTGGTGGACAGATGCAATACAGAGAATTTTATAGACAGTGAGCAGTTCACCAAATTTTGTTTTTGAAAATTTAAATTGTTGAGCAAAGGACAGCTTAAAAAAGATCAGCATACATTCAAGATTAAAGCTGAGCCAACTCAGCAGAAATTTCGGCCAAAAAAGCAAAGTATAAAGTTACAGGTGTCCAGGCCGAGAAGCTACAGCAGCGCAGCTCCAAAAGCGCATTTATCAGCATTAAAGCAAAGCGTTTCAACCGACTCAGTGACCTCCAAAGGTCAAAATATCCTCTGACAGACTTAAAGAGCATTTATGTTGCATTCAAAGCTGTAATAACTTCTTTTCTACTTTCTGAACAAAGTAATGAAGATATTTCTCCCTCAGATGACTCAATGCCTGAGATATTTTGTGTAAGTTTTCCTATAAAGTCCCCTTCGCATGAGTTTGCAAGGGTTGTTGTTGATTTCTCCTGAAGAAGTTCTTATGCTGTAATCCTTTCAGAAGTTTAATAAAGAAAGTGATGGAATTTCTCGGATTTCTGAGGTGTTGAATGCGTTCTGGTGTTTGTTGAAAACTGCTGGATTCCTGTGTATCACACAATACAATAAGTCTCCGTAACTCTCTCTGTTATGTATTTTTGATCCATATATGTTTCTAATTTTGAATATTTAGCAACAAGGAAAAAGAATAACTTTCAGGATTTATTCAATGAATACCCTGAGTTCAATCTGTGTTGTTAATGAATGTTTTCTTCAGCGGTACTCTTGATAAGTGTAATTCTTAATTGCTGCACTTTCAGAATGCATCTTTCACAGTGACCTTCGCCACAGGAATTCAAGTTTGCTCCTGTGCGACGTGTTTCACTTTCACCTCACCAGCTTAATAGAAAATTCTTAATTGCTTTCTGTTGGCTGACATGCTTCACCATTCAAGTTAAATTTGTTTGTCTGAGATACACAATCGGCCCTCTAGTTTGAACACCACCAATCCTGCATTTCAAAGCATTTCTCAACTCCAGACTCCATTGCCCAATGATATATTACTCTCTAAACACTACATCTTAAGCCCTGAAAGAAATCCTTCAACCAAAACATAAACCAAAACCTGAGCATAATACCTAGCCTAAAACACCATCATAACAGAGACAAATCACAAAGAGAGAGCCCTCTCTGATTATAGTTTGGCTAGAAACTGTGATCCAAAGATTGGTTAGTGGTTACCCCGGCCGTATTCCCTTGGGAGTCATAGGGAACAACCTGGGTGTTAACATAATTGGCGACTCCACTGGGGAGTGCTTGAGTTTTTTCAATTACCATATATTTTCATAGCTACTATCAAGCCTGAAATCAGCCAAGAGGCCTTTAATCTGTTTCTGTATCACATTAACAGCTTTAGGGAGGAGCTTGTTTAGGGAATCTTCATCTTAGCTCTGAGAATATATAGCCATTCTAAAATCTTCATCCAGTCCTTTCAGATATAAAAATTTCCTGCAAAATTCCAAAAAAAAAAAAAAAAAAAAAAAAACAGTTAGAAGCTGGCTCCTAAGAAAAATCCACGGCACACTAGGGCAAATCCTGACCCTAATCCACCCATCATTGTTGATAATCCAAATACCATCCCTAGAAACATTAGGAGGCAGCAAAGGCAGGAGCAACCTGCTGATTTGACTACAGAGTCAGATCATCCCAGCCTCATCCCTACTCCATGCAAGGTCCTTTTCCGGTCTACCCCTAGTTCCCCTAGCTCACCGTCCACGTCTCAAACTCCTCCTCTCACATCCTCATCCACTGCTCATATCCCCTTGACCAACACTCTAGGTTCACCCTCACTTGTCACCCCTGTCGTACCCGCTGTTCCTATTATCCCAGCTGCCCCTGTTAATCCTCTAAATCCTGTAAATATGGCTAACAGATATGCACCCTTGCAGATACCAGCTAATGCTGCAGCTTTACCTCAAGACTACCAAAGCAAAATCTCATATTTTGACTCCAATGGCCCTCTGACAGCTGTCCAGCATGCGAAGAAGATGCAAGACCATTTTGAGACCTATGAAATAGATGATGACAGTGTCAGAATGAGGATGTTTGTTCAAAGCCTAACCGGGGATGTAAGAACTTGGTTCAGATCCCTGAATGCAAACTCCATTACAACTCCTGATGAACTGTATCAAGCCTTTACTACTAGATGGGAAAAGAAGAAAGATCCCCTACACATACTTGGTGAATATGAAACAATCAAGAGAGGTCCTCAAGAGACCGTTCTGGAGTATTGTGCTAGATTCAACAATGTGTACAATGCAATACCACAAAACCTAAGACCTCCTCCTGATTTGGCCTTGTACAAATTCCCTGATGGATTTGATCCTGACATGGCATATCAGTTGAAGGAAAGAGAACCTGAAACCCTTGAAGACGCTCAAAAGGCTGCTGTCACAGTGGAGGCAAACCTGATTGCCAAAAGAAACAGGGCAAGGTTGGAAAAGAGAAGCATATACAAAGAAGAACCTACAGCCCTTGATCAAAAACTTGATGCAATACTTAATGGTATGAAGAGATTGGGTGATAGGGTAGAATCAGTTGAGAGAAAAGCATCATGGGAAGCACCACAAAACAATCCTCCTAGGAATCCAAATTTTAGGAGAAATCCAAACCCAAACATTGGCAAGGCCAGTGCTGACCAAGACATAAGACCCCCTTTCCAAGAAAATTATGCAGAAACTTCCACGTCAACAGAGCCCAATGAAGATCCTGAGATTAATTTAATGGGTCTAGACGGTGAAAGTCAAGTTTTCTTAACACAAGAAGATCATGATGATGATGAAATCAAACTGTTCCAAACTAAATCAGGTGAATCCTTTGACTTTAAACAAGGCTATGACACTGCTGTTTATGAAGTCCATAAACAATACAAGCTGAGGAGCAGAACTGTGAATGTTAACCAACCTGAAAAGAAAAAGGATAATCGGTAGCCTGAAGGAATCACAGGCACAGAACCTAATGACAAAATAAATTCACATACACAAGAAGTGATTGTGGAGGAGATCACCGAACCACTGTCCATAAAACAGCAGCCTATGGTCACTCCCCCTTCTCATCCTTATTCAACTATTTCTCCTCAAGAGATGAGTAAAAAGGATAAGTCCCAAAATCAAGATAAAAATCAAGAAGAAGATTTAATGAATAAGGAGAGGACTGTCACCTATAACCCCAGGACCCAATCTGAAAAATCCTTTGATCTAGAAACTGAAATTGGAAAAATAAAGATAGCTATTCCTCTCTTGGAACTAGCCAAGCATGACATCTATAAGCTACAGATCAAAAAGTCCCTTCAACTCACTAGCAACAAAGATGATGTCAATGTGCTGGATGACACTCCAGAATTGTTATTTGGCCCAGAAGTGGATGGAAAAACAATAGTCACAGGGGTACTACCTTTTTATGTCAGCCTACATATTCATGACAAAATACTACACAATGCAATGTTTGATTCAGGTGCTTCTCACAACCTCATGCCAAAAGCAGTCATGGAAAGACTGAATTTGGATATAACAAGACCATACAAGGACCTGTTTTCCTTTGACTCCAGCCAAGTCAAGTGCCTAGGTCTCATAAAAGATTTATGTGTGTCTTTGGTTCAATACCCAAACAAGACAATCCTAATGGATGTGGTAGTTGCTGATATCCCACCTAAGTATGGGATGCTGTTATCAAGATCATGGGGAGCTAAACTCCAAGGTTCCCTGCAATTAGACATGTCATATGCCACCATCTCTGTTTTTGGGCAACCAAAAAGACTGTACAGAGAAACACTAATGAAATACATGGTCAGCAGTGAGGAAAAGCCTCAAAACTTTCCCATATATGCTGTCCATTCAGACATAGACTCATACATTCTCTTCAATGACACCACAACTCCCTCAAAAGGTGAGGTTGAAACCAAGATATTCATACAAGAGAAAGACTCAAAGGAAAGTATCACCACCCATGAAACAGCAGTCAATCAAACACTAGATACTGCTGCTGTTCTAAATCTCAAGCATACCCAATCAAATGATGAAACTGTCCTAGAAGACGAGCTAAAGGAAAAACCACAACTTCTACTCACATTGCCAGCCCATGAAAAGATCATTAAAACTCCTTCCCAACAGGACATTCTATGGTTCCTTGAATTTGATGGCTCAGTCAACAAATTAGGGGCGGGAGCTGGAGTTTGGGTACACAATAAGGAAAACAGTCATGCAGAAGGCAGAGCCTATAGATTAAATTTCAGATGCACCAACAACATGGCTGAATATGAGGCTCTCTTACTAGGTCTCAAGTTAGTAAAATCCCTACAAGCTATAAAAGTGTCAATCCTAGGAGATTCAGACCTAGTGATCCAACAAGTGAAGGGAAATTTTGTCACCAATGATAAAAGATTGAGGTCTTATAGGTCTGCTGTTGTTGATGTACTAAACTCCTTCTTTGAATTCCAAATCACCAAAATTTCTAGGACCCAGAACCTTCATGCCCATAGCTTGGCCACATTTGCAAGTACCTGCAAGTTACCTTTTGAGCCCCATCATTGTTTTACAGCTGAGGTAAAACACAGACCATCTGTCCCAAACAATGTCAATGATTGGCAAGTGTTTGATGATGACAAGCAAATAAACAATTTCTTGACGTTGCAGCAAGAATTTTTAGGACTAAATATTGACAATGACAGAGCAAGTCAATCACAAATACTTGACAAAGCAAGTCAATCACAAATACAGTTTCAGAAGATTACTCACCCAATATCACCCAGAACAGCAAAGCAAATACTAAATCCAACTATTTTCAACATAGACAACATTCAGCAAATTCAATCAAACAATTGTGAGAGAGTAGCCAATGCTGAAACTGAAATCATAGAGTTGAAAGACAATTTCCTACCAACAGGCCTAACTCCCCTAGAAGACATCTTTGACTCGAATGATATTCCCAGAAAACCAAAAATGCAGCCCTTGAATGCAGCCATTGAAGAATGCAACATAGGTACAATTGACAAACCCAAAATAATTAAATTGTCTGCATCTTTGCCGCCTGATCAAAAGCCCAAATACATTGACCTCTTTAAAGAGTTCCAGGATGTCTTTGCATGGAGTTATGAGGACCTAAAGTCCTATGACACCTCTGTCATCCAGCATACTATCCCTCTCAAGCCTGATCAAAAGCCCTTTAAACAAAAATTGAGGAGAATCAATCCTATGCTTCTCCCAGCAATGGAACAAGAAGTACAAAAAATGTTTAAGGCAGGCATCATAGCACCAATCAGATTCTCTGAATGGATCTCCAATTTAGTCCCTACAAGAAAGAAGACCGGTGAAATTAGGCTGTGTGTGGACTTAAGGAATCTGAACCAAGTATCCCTCAAAGACAACTATCCCTTACCTAAGATGGATCATATTCTCCAAAGAGTGGTAGGGGCCTCGAGGATCTCATTACTTGATGGATTCTCGGGTTTCAACCAAATCCTAGTACACCCTGATGATCAAGACAAAACTGCATTTACAACCCCATGGGGAACTTTCAAGTATGTTAAAATGCCTTTTGGGTTGAAGAATGCCGGGGCAACATTTCAAAGAGCAATGGATATTGCTTTCGCGAAGGAGATTCATGATTTCCTTGTCATTTATTTAGATGACCTCACACCTTTTTCCAAATCTGACCAAGAACATTTGAAACATTTGAGACAGATCTTCCTAACATGTAGGAAATATGGAATTTCCTTGAATCCCAAAAAATCCCTGTTTGGTTTAGAGGAAGGTAAACTATTGGGCCACATCATCTCTAAAGATGGCATAAGAATTGATCCAGATAGGATACAAGCTATCCTACAAATGCCCCACCCAAGAAATATAAAAGAATTGCAAGGATTCTTGGGAAAAATCAACTTTTTAAGGAGATTTATCCCAAATCTGGCCGAGTTGATCAGATTGCTAAATAATATGCTAAAGAAAGATTCAAAGGTGAAATGGATAGTTGAAGCAAATCAAGCCTTTGAAAGTATAAAGCTGGCCCTTACCCAGACCCCAATCTTGACCAATCCTCAATTTGACAGGGAATTCATTATCTTCTCTTTTGCCTCCCAGCATACTATTGCTGCTGTTTTATTACAGAAAGATGACTAAGGAAATGAGAAGCCTATTGCCTTCTTCAGCAGAGCTCTTAGAGATGCACCTCTAAAATATCAAATCATGGAGAAACAAGCCTATGCTTTGGTCAAGGCCATTAAAGACTTTAGGATTTATATCCTTTATTCCCATGTTGTGGCTTATGTACCAAGTCCTATTGTCAAAGACATTCTCACCCAAGAAAACTTAGAGGGCAGAAGAGGAAAGTGGATTGCCAACATATTGGAATTTGATATTGAGATAAAACCAACTAAACTAATAAAAGGGCAAGGTCTGGGCAAGTTAATGACAGAAGCAAATTTCCAAGCCCTAGATATCAATCAGCTGGACAGTGAAACAGAGCTGGCGACTCCAAAGATCAATGTAGCCTTTGAACAATCTCCTTGGTACTCTGATATCTGTTATGTCTTACAAAACCTGTGTGCTCCCCCAGGACTGTCCAGAACTAAGTGTAGGTTCTTAAAAATGAAAACATCAAGATTTTGTGTAATGGATGGCAATTTGTTTTGGAAAAACCATGAAGGTATATTGCTGCACTGTTTAATTGAAAATGAAACTAACAAAATCATGGAAGAATTTCATGCAGGTGACTGTGGTGGACATTTGTACTGGAAGTCCACTGTGGATAAGATACTAAGGGCCGGTTATTACTGGCCCACCATGTTCTCTGATGTCAAGAAATTCACAACCTCATGTCATAAATGCCAAGTGTTTGAGGGGAAAAGAAAGCTACTGCCTCTTCCCTTAAAACCTATTGCAACAGAGAGACCGTTTCAACAATGGGGCTTGGATTTCATTGGGGAAATTCATCCCTCATCTTCAGGACAGCACAGATGGATTTTAACCGCAACAGACTATTTCACCAAGTGGATTGAAGCTGCCCCATGTAGATAAGCAAATGATTCAATAATCATTCAGTTTTTGGAAAACAATATACTGGCTAGATTTGGCTGTCCTGATAAGATAATAACAGACAATGCTGCTACTTTCAAATCCAAGAAAATGGTAAATTTCTGCCACAAATTTCACATCACTTTGGGCCATTCTACTGCATACTATCCCCAAGGAAATGGCCTTGCTGAATCATCAAACAAAAGCCTGGTGAACATCATAAAGAAGGTGTTGGAAGAAAATAAAAAGAATTGGCATAAGAAACTAGTCAATGCCTTATGGGCAGATAGACTAACAACCAAAAGATCAATTGGGACCAGCCCTTATGAGTTGGTTTATGGACTAGAAGCCAAATTTCCCTCATCACTAGGAGTGCCTGTTATGAAACTTCTCCAAGAAAGCCAAGCTGAACCAAATGATATGCAAAGAAGGATTAATCAGATCATATGTCTGCAGCAAACCAGAGATCAAGTTTTCAGCAGAGTTCAAGTATTACAAGAAAAATTGAAGAAGGCCTTTGACAGAAGAACCAAAGCAGAAGATTTTAATGTTGGTGACAAAGTCCTCAAGTGGGATGCAAGAAGAGAAGACAAAGGAAAACATGGAAAATTTGATTCCTTATGGAGAGGACCATTTGCTGTCCAAGCAGTGCAAGGTAACAACACTTACTTCCTAAAAAGTCTTAGTGAAACTGACTTGGATGAAGGTCCTGTCAATGGCAGGATGATGAAGCACTATTTTGACTATTTCCCATGAGTGCAGCCTGAGGTTCCCTTGTATATATGCAGATGTATATATTATTTTCTGTTTAGATTGTAAAAATGCAGTTTTTTGAAGATTATTGACTATCAGCAGAAGGCACATAGAATCAGAGATAAACCAAGAAGGAAAAGCAAAATTTTGGCATTTCAAAGCAGCATACGACAAGTTTTGGATAAAACATATCAAGGGCCAAGGCAATCTGACCTGCTGTTCTTGGTCTTTCAAATGAAAAACCATCCCCATGTGGAGCCACTGTTAGCTACCTATACCAATAGGTTTCATATTTCATGATGGACAAGGGAAATTCCAAATATGCTCTGCTTTGATTATGCAAAGATCCCATATTTCCTAGAGAATACAAGGTGTGTAAATAGCTTAATGTGTCCCAATTTTGATGGATGGTCCAACAGTCTAATCTGGATCATTCCATGGTTTAAATTTCCAGTTGTAGAATAGAGAAAGAAGTCTGTCCAAACTGTTTAATCTTGGCAGACAAGTAGTTCAGGTAGAGAAGAAAAGGTTCCAACAGCTTAATCTGGGACCTTGGAAGCAATAAGGGTAGAAGTAGATAGGAAAAACAAGAGAAAAAAGCCAGAGAAAAGAAAAGGCAAGTAAGGGTCTGCAAGTCCAAGTGCACCCTCCAAGAAGAAATAAAAAATGCTAGGCAAAGTAGCTGGGTAAGTAGTTGGGGTTGCAGGAAGGTTATCTTTACCATTGCAGGTATGTTAACTTTGTTTACTAAAGCAAAGTCAAAACAATTGAGAAGGTGTTCCTCTTCATCAAGTTGCAGCGAGCAGGAAAGCATGTCTAACCTCCCTTCTTCCCCTTTCCATTTCATCACTAACACTCCCTCATCAGTTGAGATTCATGGAAGTATATTATGGTTTCATGGTGGTTCTTAATCTTTTAGAAGCCACATTTTTTGTCTAAACTCTTTTCATTTTGATCTACTCCCTAAACTAAGTAAGTTTCAAATAAACTTAGTGATTTTCCCCCCTCATTCACATCTCCCCCCATATTAACTCTAACTTTACTATGTAAATCCCCTATATTACCTTTCCCCTACTAGTATTAACACCATGGTGTATAAACCCCAAATTTTGTATAAATATCCCCTCCCCTTGGCATTATAGCCAATAAGTCCTATGTCAGGGATCAAATGACACCTGGTCATCTTGATAAACCTAAGCCAAACCCTCTTCCCCCTTTCCAAATCCGCTTTTTAACTCATTACCCCCCGTTTGCACATAAACTTTGTAAAAACCTTGTTCTACCCTTACCCGCTCCAAATTGCCAAGTAATGCATCAAAACCCATTTTTTTTCCTTTATCCAAAGTCTGAAGGCCGGGTGCATTTTTGCAAATTATTCATGAAAAACCCATAATCTAATGTTTTTTTTGCCAAAGCGCATACCCCGATATACATTAAACTCAACCCTGCCCCCTTCCATATTGACCGATCGTTTTATTGACCCCGACAGCCGTCCGATTGGAGCTTGAACATTCAACTGCTCTTATCACATCGGAGCGGCTCCGACGTCCGCTGTTTACCCGCTATATCCGCCGATCACATCACTCCCCCGACAGCCGTTGGATCGGGTCCCCCAGATCCGACGGTCATCGTTGATATCAGAGCGGGTCTCACATCCGACGGATATCTTCCGATGTCCGTAAAAGGGTTACGTCACTCGGCAGCCACGCGTCCCCACCGCAGCTCATCGGAGGTACACCTGACAGATACCTCCCCCGTACCATGAGTGGTGCGATATGAAACCGCTGGCTATTTCCGGTTTCGGTATCCCGCCTATACTACGTCACCTCCACATCATCCCACGTCACTGCCACCATGCCGTCACGTCAACCGTTGCGCCCGACCGTCTGCCGATCTGTCCTG